>JAJTUV010000241.1:667500-1335000 GCA_021653895.1 Mastomys natalensis | reverse complement strand
ATCTGGCTTGTGGATTCTCATTTTTGATTTAGTTCCAAATGTCCTTTCTCCTCCTCTCTCCCTTTTGCCTTCCTTTCTTCATGTTGCTTTCTTGATTTTACCTAGAAAACCTCATGTAGCCACAGTCGGGAGAGTGAGGCAAAGAAATGATGGATAACCCTGGGTTCAGTTTTATCTGAATCGGTGAATGTCAGAATTAGAATTCAAAGAAATACTTTAAAAGGGGGTGGAGGCAGGGCTAGGAAACTGGGGCCCAGTGGCACAGACCTGAAGTCACAACTTCTTGGGAGCCTGTGGTAGAAGGATCACAAATTCAAAGTCTTCCTGGGCTGCAGACTGAGTCCATGCTATCTTGAGCAAATGCTAAGACCCTGTCCACAAAACCACAGTTAAAAAGAAAGAAAAAGGCTGAGGAGAAAGTTCAGCAACAGAGAACCTGTTACACCTGGGTTTATCCTCACTACAAAACCAGCAGGATTCTAACCACCCCTCCCAATAGGACACCCCAAAATTAATTCAGTAAACAGTAAGTAGCATTGCCCAATCCAGCAAACATCCCAAGACAGCTCTGTCCTGTGTTTACTTTTCTAAATTGTGCCATTCGGCAAATAGCTGATGCCATCCATAACTTTGTAAAAGCTTAATAAGTTTTTTACAAATTTAACACACAGCATACATGCACTGGGCGGCCCGCGACACACCACACACACACACACACGCACACACACCAGGGTAGGAGGGTTAGGGAGAGGGAATTTTCACAGGAGAATAAGGAGAATAGAAAACTATGATTTTAAAAGAACAGTTCTTGGCTGGCCATAGTGGCTCACACCTAGTAAGTGCAGCATTGGGAGACTGAGGCAGGAGGACTGCTGTAAGTTTGAGACCTAGCCCTGGGCTACCAAGTGAGTACAAAGCCAGACTCCACACAACCAAAACCAACTAACCAACCAAGCAGATCCAGCTCCCTCCCTACCTGCTGATCAATACCCTGCAAGAACGCAGCTCCTCTTTCCTTAATTCTGGGAAAACACTACATTTTTATATGCCTCATTTCCTTGTTCAGCTACCTAGTAGTTCCTAACAGTAAGACTTAGCATTGTCTCTCCTCTCCATATCCCTCTTCCATGCTATCTTGAGCACATAAAACTCTCTTCTACTAACATACAAAGGCAACATCCGCTTTCTCCCCATCACTGCCAGGTGTGACCTCGCTCCGTGTGACACACAGCAGAGATGTGTGAGTCACAGCACCTTTACTACGGGTGTCCTTACTTCCCCCACAAGCTCCTCCTTCCCTGGAACTGTGACTGGATTTATCTGCTTGCTTTTTTTTTTTTTTCTTTTTACCCTTTACTAACTAATCCCATATACTCTGCTTGAAGTATAAATGTACGTTCATATTTTTTAAAGATTTATTTATTTATTTATTTTATGTATATCATATACTGTAGCTTATTTCAGACCATAGCTGTCCTTCAGACACACCAGAAGAGGGCATCGGATCCCATTACAGATGGTTGTGAGCCACCATGTGGTTGCTGGGAATGAACTCAGGACCTCTGGAAGAGAGTTGGTGCTCTTAACCACTGAGCCATCTCTCTAATCCTGTTGCTCATATTTTATCTTCCCACTTCCTATCCAAGTAGCCTCAGTGTATGTGGAGTACCCCTGCCCTCTACCTACAAGCAGTACTAATGGAGAAATTAATGGCTGGGTCTATTAGGCAGCTCTCCTCAAATAGCCAAGTGCTTCGGCTTTGAAACAGATGCCATATAATCTTAACTGTAAAAACACAGCTTCAGCAAGGTCTAAAGTGGATCTATCTTCCTAAGTTCCGGGGTGGATGTTGTGGGGTGAGTTTTCTTTTGGGGACCAAACTGAGACTAGCACAGACGAAGTAGATCTGGAAAAGGAGAAGGGACTTCCATGAAGAAAGAAAGAATGCTTTGGCTCCAGCCTGACACACTTCCTTCTTTTTGCTGAGGTGGTCCCAAAGTTTGGTCACCAAAAAGCCCCAAGGCTCCTTTTGAGGCTTCTTCCAAGATCAAGTCATCTAGGTAGCATCTGACTGCCTCAGCATCAAGGTCCCAAAATACTCGGGCCCTCTGCGAGTCACATCCCTGGTCAGTAACGCTCAAAGTGAATTGTTTGTTCTCCCAGAATGAACCTGGCCACAGAGCCACCCTGCCCGCTGTCAGGAGAAGATGAAATACAAGGTCAGAAAGAAGATCAGGTGGTGGGCAGCGGTGAGAGGAAGCCTGGTAGGTTCACCCTTTGAAGGGGAAGGACAGTAGGAGAACTTACTACCTGAGTCTCGTAGCTCCGCGGTTCAGTGGAGAGCCAGGCAGCACAGCAGGAGCAGCAGCAGAAGGAAGGAGCAGAGGCACTTCCCTTCCCTGTTCATGCCCTTTCCCCTTCGATTGAACCCTCCCACTGGGCCGGAACAGAGATCTCGGAGGATAGCCTCCAGTACACAGACCAGCAGATCAGTAGAAGATCCTAGCAGCACACAGAGATATTACTGAAGGTCCACTTCTAGAGGCACCATGGGGGAACTTTAGGCATCCCATAGCTTTTAAATTATTTACAAGTACCTTTGTACAAGCCATGAGAGGAAGAGGAATAGGAAAGGCTGGAGAAAAGAAACAGGCTACAGCCGGGCGGTGGTGGCGCACCCTTTCATCCCAGCACTTGGGAGGCAGAGGCAGGCAGATTTCTGAGTTCGAGGCCAGCCTGGTCTACAGAGTGAGTTCCAGGACAGCCCGGGCTACACAGAGAAACCCTGTCTCAAAAAACAAAAAAAAAAAAAAAAGAAACAGGTACATGATCATATGCCAGACCCCCCAAACTCCAATAAAACAAGGGTAATTACATTATTATCCCTGGCTTAGATATAATGTTGGGTTTTTTTTTGTAAGTGTTTTAGTTCCCAACCCTCTCTCCAATTATATTTAATATTAGGTATTATTCAAAAAATTCAGTGCTAAGGATTAACCAAGGGCTTCATATATCTTAGCAAATGGTTTACTACTGAGCTGCATCTCCCAAGCTTATCTATATTTACAAAACATTTTGAAATCTTTCACAAGTTTTTCTTTTGCTGTTATTGCAACTGTTTGCATTCATGGCCAATTGTAATGGAATCATGTAGTTAGATCCTATTGTAACAGGATCTAAATCACCTAATTTATGTTTTCTGAATATTATAATACATGTCAAGTACTGTTGCTTCTGAAAGTGACCTCTCTTAGACGGTTCTTTTAACCTGTCCTGGGAGGCTAACCCTTTTGTATTCTATTTTGTGTCAAATTGCAAATGGACCTCTTGTAATAGTCACAGAAACATATCACTATTAAACTACACCCTTTCCTTTCTTGTTTATCCTCAAGATCTCATATCAATATCAAATATCACAATATAAAACACATTGCAAATTTTAAAAGTTCCCCATCTTAAAAATTAAAACAAGTTAAAAATTTAGTCTCTTTTAAAACATCCAAAGTCACTGGACGGTGGTGGCGCACGCCTTTCATCCCAGCACTGGGAGGCAAGGGCAGGCGGATTTCGCAGTTCGAGCCAGCCTGGTCTACAGAGTGAGTTCCAGGCAGCCAGGGTATACAGAGAAACCCTGTCTCCAAAAAAAAAACAAAGTCTCTTCAAAAGTTCAGTCTCTAAAAATATTATGAGTCTCATAAACTGTCGGTTCTGTAAAGTAAAAAAGAAAAAAATAGTCACAATATTTTCTTACTCCAGGCACAGTTACAAACTGAAGCCCAGCAATGTTGCAGGCCATGTCAGACATTCTGGCGCCATGGCTTGAGCAGTTTCCTCGTCTCAGGGCTTGCCATTTACACCATGGGACTAACAGCATTTCACAGGTGCAAGCAGCCTCCTTTCCACATGCTGCTGCTATCTTGGTGCTCCTCCCAAAATGCACTTCACCACACAGCCTCTTGGTGGCTCTCTTCAGGAACTCTGACCCAGCCACATGGTGTCAAGCCTCAACTTTTCTTCATGACCTCTTCAATCCTGGGGCTTCAAACTACAGCTGAGGCGCACCTTCACAAATGGCCTCTGCTATCCTCTCACAAGACTAATACCACCTTGGAGAATCATACACAATACCAAGTTTGGCTACCAGCATAAGGTACGGCCTTGACCCCTCTGGACCACTGCTTCTCTATGCTGACTATGAGGAAACATTTCAAAGAAGATTTCACCTCAGTGATACTGGTCTCTTCTCAATCACAGAACACAGAATTTTTTTCCCCCAAGACTGGGTTTCTCTGTTTAGCTCTGGTTGTAAACCAGACTGGCCTCTGTCTCCAGAGTTCTTGGATTAAAAGTATGTGATACCACTTCCCTTTCATAAACCACAGATTCTTAATTCAAAATATCAAATGGCCCTCGATAGTCTCTAAGGGACTCTCAAACTTCCCTCTGAAACTTTACAAGATGGGCTTCCACCATCTGCACTGTTCTCAGCCTTATCTTCTAGACTCCCATGATGGACACTCCCTAAGCTCAGAGAACTCAATAATTTTTCTATCCAAAAGTTTCCAACGCCTTCCACAATCGTCCCCAAACTGTGACCAAATCTGTCTTGGTAATATTCCAAAAACCTGGTACCAATTTCTGTCATCATTGACTTCTCCTTTCTCCTTCCTCCCCCCTTCTCCCTTCTGTTTGTTTGCTTTTGTTTCTCTGTGTAGCCTTGGCTGTAGCCTGGAACTTGCTTTGTGGACTACACTGGCCTTGGGCTCCCAGAGATCAGCTTACCTCTCCAGTGCTGAGATTAATGCTGTATGCCACCACCACCTGACTTGATAAGAATTTCTAGTGCTGTGATAAAACACCATGACCAAAAGCAGCTTGGGAGGAAAGGGTTTATTTCATCTTACAACTTTTTTTTCAAGACAGGGTATCACTGTGTAGCGCTGGTTGTCCTGGAACTCACTCCATGGACCAGACAGGCCTTAAAGTCACAGAAACCCAACTGCCTCCTGAGTGCTGGGATTAAAGGTGTAAAACACTTTGCTCAGCTAGATTTACATTTTAAAAAGAATTATTTTTATCTATATGAGTGTTTGGGGCCAGAAAAAGAGTGTTAGATCTCCTGGGATTGGAGTTAAACATAGTTATCAGCTGCCACTAGGCTGGCTCATTTTACGACTCTTAAGGTTGCATTCCACCACTAAGGGAAGTCAGAGCATGAACTCAAGGCCAGGAACCTAGAGGCAGGAAACAAAGCAGAACCATGAAGAAATGCTGCTTACTGGCTTGCTCTACTTGCTTTCTTTTATTTGGGTACTTGAGACAAGGTCTCATTATGTAGCTCTGGCTAACCTGAAACTAGCTATGTAGACCAGGCAGACCAGAAACTCACAGAGATCTGTTGCATGTAGCTCCAGGAAGTGACCGCACTACCAGCCCCCTCCCAGCTTCCCTTGAATCTGAGGATAAAACACACACACACAACACACAACACACACACACCACACAGAGTTTTTCCTTTTCAACTTGCCTTCTTGGGACAATTGCTGGGTGTTACTATCTCTGACCTGGAAAAGTGTGCCCTTGATATTTTATCTCTCCTCCTCCCACCTGCTCTAAACTTAGTGGCTAGTCCCATCTTGCCCCTACCAAACATCCCTGGCCACTTGCCTATAGTAGTGGGCCCAGGCCCAGCTCCTCCCAAGACTGCTCCTGCTTTTTCTCCCTCCCAAACATGGAAAAAAACAACTTGAATCTGCCTTTTCTTCCTGGGACCTGGAAGTGTCCTCCCTGTACCTTCCACCAAGCAATTGGCCCATGGCTTTCTTTACTGGCAGATCAAGAACCAATTGGGGAACAGGACATTAGCCTCATAACCTCTCCCTACACCTCACCTTTTCTGTCCAATAAAAAAAAAGACAAATAAACTCTTCTCCTAGCCATAAATTGAACAAAACCATAACAATCATGTATATTACACAATATTATATACAAATGACATCCAGTCCCTTGTATTTGTCAGTTAGATAAAGCACTCTATCATCATTCCAATCTGAAAGAATTATGATTCTATCCCTAGATTATGTTTAGATTTTAGCTTGTAATGCCATCTGAAAAACATGTCTTCCACTCTATAATCTCAATATTAAGCAACTTGAGTTTGATTATGAGACTAAAGCTAATCTCCAATCCCATCATATATCTGAGAACAACTTAAACATTCTCTGAGTATATAGGAAGCACCAACCATAGCTTCTCAAACTTAAACAATTACTGAGACAGCTGACTACCTAGACAGTGTCCTAATGCCTCAAAACCCTGGAACATCAGTCCAAGTCTTTAGCCTTCAGGCCCAGGATCATCTGACAGACCCCTGCAAAGCAGAATCATTAAAGACTGCTTACTCTGTCTTGGCAGAGCCATCAGACATTCTGCATAATGTGTCATTTTCCTGGAAAGTATTTTATCTGCAAATGAAATAGGCAATTTCTGCTCCGTGGCTACCTTGCACCTCGCCTGGAGGTGAAGATGCTCAAAATCTTCTTTGAACCAAGAAGGGGGTGCTGTCAAGAGCAGATATGTTCATTGTCAAATGATTAAATAACATTAAATGTCACATTCTGTGGATTTCTGATATTTTTGGAATATATATATGGTAATCTGAACTGTTAAACCTTGACTACTCTTAGCTATTCTAATTAAAATATATTGAAAGCACTCTTTTATAATTAAATCAGAACCTAACATAGCCACGAGTTTGCTATCTGGCCTTAACTCGTATTGCTTACTCATCTAAATACAGTTTATCATAGCAGTTATAGAAGGACTGGGTCTAAGATTTGTATTCTTTTTTTTTTTTTTTTTTTTTTGTTTTTTTTTTTTTTTGGTTTTTTGAGACAGGGTTTCTCTTTATAGCCCTCACTGTCCTGGAACTCACTTTGTAGACTAGGCTGGCCTCAAACTCAGAAATCCACCTGCCTCTGCCTCCAAAGTACTGGGATGAAAGGCTTGTGCCACCACTGCCCGGCAACAGCTGCCTTGTCTATGAGTTACTTTTATTAATAACCAATTATAATAAGTCTTCATTCATGCCATGTGAGGGATAGCACAAGGAATCTTTATTGTCCTGTTTGATTATCTTGAATATTTCTAGTTCTTCAGGAGGTCTCCCCCTGTCAGATCAGATCCATATCACTCTGGACAGGGATCAGAGCCTATTCTCCTTTCCTGTCAACACAAATGCATAGCCTTTCTCCCAAATTGTGCTTGGTCCAGTAACAGGAAATCATTAAACCTTTAGTTTGACCTCTCTCCCAAAGGAATTTTAGTATAACCAAACTCAAAATTACACTCATTTTGATAATTCAAACAATTAAAAGCAAATAAAGCAATCTAAACAAACATTATCTGTTAAGACAATGCTTCTACTGTCCCCTGCCCTGACCTTCCATGAGATCAAGGCCTCAATTACTTTTTTAATATCTTTGTCTACTTACTGCATGAGCCTATTTCTAGGCTCTCTCTTTATTAATTTTCAAGGCCTAAATTCCTATGGTTTGAGATAGGCTAGGCATCCTATTCCTTGCCTACTATATAAGCCTATTCTTAGGCTTTTAATCTGTCATACCAGAAATATTGATCCCAGAATTCCCATGGAGCCCACATTCACAGAATTTGAATATATCCTGGCAAGACCCTTTCAAGTCTTTCCTAAAGCATTTTTTCATTCATCTCACTTCTATCTTTAAGAACAATTAAACCAAACTTTAGAATTTTATCTTTTGATTACCTGCTAGTAGGAAGTAGGCAGCTTTTGTCTGGCTCTCTGCCTCAGAGCAACCATCCTGTCTCTTTTCACAGCAGGGGATCTCAGCATCTATGAGCTGAGGCTCTCCCTGTGTTCCTTTGTTTAAGTTTCCTGTGTGCTGGAGACACCACATGACTCACCCTGCGAACCAGTTCTCTCCTCTTCCTAGACCTATATCACAGTGTCTGTGTGATCAATCCAAGAATTCCTAAATTAACAGTGGATTCTTGCCTTCTACGTCACACATCATCTGTTGCTTTAGTTTTATGCTCTACCTACCTTTAGCTCCAGGAAATGACTATGCTACCAGCCCCCACCTGGCTTCCCTTGGATCTTCAGACAAAAGACACACACAGTTTGTTCCTTTTCAACTTGCCTTAGGGCACAATTGCTGGTTCTTCTCCCTCCAAAGCATTGCAAAAACCTCTCCTCTCCTTACTTGCATCTGCCTTTTTCTCCTGGTATCCAGAAGTCCTGCCTGTACCTTCTGCCCAGCAATTGACCCATGCTTTCTTTACTGACAGATCAAGAACCAATTGGGGAACAGGACCTTAGTTAGCTTCAGAACCATCCCCTACAGAGACCCACCTGCCTCGCCCTCCCACCCCCACACCAAGTGCTGGAATTAAGGACACACAACACCACACCCAGCTTCCCCCTCCCCTCCTCTGGAAGATCTTGTTAAATGGCCCTACACCATGTAGCCTAGGCTAGCCTTGGACTTCTAACCATCTTCTGTGTCGGTCGTCTAAGTGCTAGAATTAAGCTAAATTCTTAGCTTGTTTGTTGCTTTAGGGATTTTGTTTTCATTTTGTCATTGTTGAGACAGTGTCTTATGTAGCCCAGAAGAGTCTTGAACTCATATCAAAGCTATGCTCTACCTGCCTTTAGCTCCAGGAAATGACTATACTACCAGCCCCCTAAGTGCTGACCCTCTTTTCTTCCAAAAATTGGTATTACAGGTGTGTGTAACTATACCTTGCAGACCGTGAGACTTCAATATTCTACCAAAAACTACACCACAGTGCAGATATAGTATTTGGGGTGCAAATTCCCCTATCTTGGGTGTTAACTTTCTTTTCAACTATTCTCTTCCTTGTACTATTTATATTTCCTTTTTTTATAGGTTTATTTTAGTTTTGATTTTCATGAGGAGGCTTTTCTCAAACATTTGGTAAATTTCTGGCTACTTAATTTACTACTTGCCACTATCTGAGGCTCATGGGAAAAACCAGTTTGTGATGTGGTAGTTCTTCCTCTAGGGTTTGGTCAGTGATAGATTAGATAGGTACCTTGGGAAGAGAGCTAAGAACAATTTTACCAAAGTCAGGCATAGTAGTGCTTGCCTATACTTTAGAATTTCTTAAGTTCAAGGCCAGACACTTTCTGCAAAGAATACCAGGAGCATAAGTACCTCATCTCAATAATCAATGAATAAGACCACAAGGTTTTAAAGAAAATATCCAATATAAATAAATAAATAAATAACCAGAAGGTTTAAAGAGGCTTCTGTGTAGCCAAGGAAACAATCATCAGCCTACAGAGTAGGAAAGAGAAATATTCTCAACTATGTATCAGATGAAATTAAAATCTAGAATGTATAAAGAACCAAAAAACTAACCCCACAAAATCTATCTAATCAATAAATAGGCTAATGAATTGGAAAGACGGTTCTTAGTAGAAGAAATAGTCTACAATCACACCACTCTGAACTCACCCTATCTTATCTGATCTTGGGAGCTAAGCATCATGGGGCCTGACTAGTACTTGGATGGAAGAAGAAATGCAGAGAGCCAGTAAATATTTGAAAAAGTGTTCAACATCTTAGCCATCAGGGAAGTGCAAATTAGTATTGCTTTGAGACTCCATGTCACCCCAGTGAGAATGGCTGTCATCAAGAAAACAAATGACAACAGATGCTGAAGATAGGATGTGGGAAAGGGAACCATTATATTCCATTGGGAGGGATGTAAACTGGCATAGCCACTATGGAAAACAGTATAGAGGTTTCTCAAAAAAGTAAAAATGAGGCTGGTGAGATGGCTCAGCAGCTAGATGTACTTACCAACAAGCCAGATGACCCTAGTTCAATCCCAGAGATCCACATGGTGGAAGTTGAGAACTGACTCCTACAAGTTGTCCTCTGACTTCCACAAACATGCCATGTAGTATGGACATACAGAAATACACAAGATAAATGAATAAATAAGTAAAACTAGTTGAAAGGAAATATAATAGTTAAAATATAGTTAAATATAAAACTATCATCTTACCAGCTGTACTACTACTCAGTATACATCTCAGGGACACAGTCAACATGCTTTTGAGACATCTACACATCCATGTTTCTTGCTGTACTATTCACACACATACACACCTGCTTGCATACACAGGCACACATACATTCACATAGAGACATGTACACACATATGTTGGGCTGTAGCGTGTGTGGGCGTGGGTCCTGCGTCTGCCGCTCCCAAGGGGCTGGGGCTGAGGCTCAGAGAGGCAGAGGTGTGGGAAGTTGACTGCGTTCACTCCATGGGCTGACATCGGGCTATGAGAAGCTGCTGGACTCCACTCCAGGGGTGGGGAAACACAGTCTGGGTCCTGCAGGGGCCAGAGCTCTTGAGTTGGGGGTCCCTGGGCCAGGAGGTGGCCAGGAACCAACTGGTTCTCCGGCCCTTGGGCTCTCAGGTGCTGCTGAGAGGCCGTAGAAGGGTCAAAAGGGGGGGGGGTGGAGTATGGGCTGGATTGACCCGCAGCCAAAGGGGGACGGGGAGAAGCTTTAGATGCTTCCCATGGGGATGAGACTCGATTGGCTGGGTCATGGCTAACTCAGCTCGCTTGCTTGAGTTGGTGGTCTCTGTGGCTAAAATCGTAGAGAGGTTGTCTGCAGGAGATTAGATGGCAGCTCTTTAGTTGAAGATCTTTTCCATGGTTCTCCACGGTGGGCCCCAAAGAAGAGAGATAGTCCATGGTCATAGGCTATGGTCTTAAGATATTTATTGTGGTGGAAAGATTATTAAGATTATTATTATGGTGGAAAATAGATGAAGCTATACCCTGGTATTCTCGGGGCAAGCCTGAGGTTAAATACCTTTTGCAAGGAGGAAGGTCTGGGAAGTAATGCTTAATTGGCTTAATTAATATGGAGATCTGTCTTGAGGCTCTGTGGCCTGTAGTCATGCTCTCTACCTGTGGAGGGACTGTAGGGGCATTCTCCTACGTGACCGATGGCCACAGACCTCTCTGTGGGAGGGGCTGTAACTATGTGAAAGGAGCCAGGGACCCATGAACAAGGCCAAACTCCTACCGTCCCTGAGGGTCTCTGGGTTCAAAGCCTGCTGGACCAGGTACCCTGCTGCCTCTCACAGCCCCACACACATACATGCAGCACATGCATACACATACACGCACTCACAGGCAGTCACAGGCACACACACATGCACACATACACGCACAGACATGCACACACCACACACACAGACACACAGTAAAGATGAAGGGTAAATAATTAGTAAATAAGAAAAATGTATACTGGCATATATATGAAAACAACACTGTGAAACCCAAGGCAAACTTCTGAAGTTCCATTATTTTTTTTTAAAGTTTCTGGAGAACTGGGAATGTAGCTCAGATGGTACTGCATGTCTATTTTGTTATTGAAGAGGAGGGAGACGTTGCAGGATATTTGATCACGTTGAACCCTGGGATTGTGTTATTTACTGAAAAAACACCATTTCTAGTTGTGGTATGGCTCAGCCTAATTTAGCAAACCCCTTTAATCCCTCTGGCTGCAATACAGACACACCATTAGTTCTGTTTGGTTTCCTGCCTGCCTGCCTTTGATCAACAATGAGCCAAACAAACTCTTTCCTCCCAAGTTGGTCATGGTGTTTCATCACAGCAATGCTAACTCTAGGACACCTAGCTTGCACAAAGCCTTGGGTTTAGTCCCCAGCACCACATAAAACTGGGCATGGAAAGGTCATGTCTGTAATCCAAGCATTAACAAGATTGAAGCAGGAGAATCAATTTAAAGTCACCCTTACACAGTAAGTTTAAGGTCAACCTGGGCTACAAGAAATCCTGTCTCAAAAACATACCAAGGGGAAAGGGCAGGATGTATCTGTAAGAAGGATCTGAGAAATTTCCAGTATTATGATAGAAATAAAGTTTCAAAAGAAAAAAGTTGGAAATAGGGCATAGTATTGCACACTCAGTACTCAGAAAGCAGCAGCAAGAGGTTCAATTCTAGCCTCAGCTACATTGCCAGTCTGAGGCTAGCAATAAACAGTGAGACCCTGTCTCAACACACACACACACACACACACAAAACAAAAACAAGACAGAAAGCTCAACAACAAACAAAAATACTAAAAAGATATGAAATTGGGACATTGCCCCAAATTGAAGGGCGTGGAAGAGATAAGAATTTCAAAATGAAAGTGTAGAAATTATCTTAGAAAAAAAAAAAAGTCCCCATTCTGCTTTTCTTTTCTTGTTTGTTTTCTTCCCTTAGCACATTAGTAACTTGTCTCTCTGGCCAGCCATGCAGAGGTTGTTTTCTAGTGTACAAAGACAGGTCAGAGGTCAAGTAAGGAAGAGAGCCAGTTGGTGACTGGGCTAAAACAATATTACATGCTTTAAAGGGAGATCTGGAAAAAATGTCTTGTGGAAACAGTTATATCTGAGGGGAGATCTGAATGCTAAGAGGGAGAGAACAGAGTGGGTGACAAGGGAAGACAACAATAGAGATGAAGTGCTTGCAGCTAAGCCTGGGGACCTGAGTTCTACTCCTGGGATCACAGTCTACACAATCCTCTCATTCGCACACGCACACAGAATGTAATAAACATTTAAAAGAAAAAGAGCAACAAGGAAAGCCAGTGTACTTGGAGTCCTCTTGAGGAGGGGTTTTGGGAGGACATTAACCAAGACTTCATTTTCAGTGGAGAGAGGAACTACATGCTGATATTTTCAAAGGGATCCTTAAGAGATTGGAAAGATAGGCCAGAATTGATTAAAGATGGCCCAAGCAGCTGGGGAAGAGAGGAAAGTAGAGGTTAGTTAAAAGCTCAGGCAGTCATCCAGATGAATGAGGCTTCTCACCTGCACCTGTGTCTCGCCTTCTTGCTTGCTTCTGCAATTATCTGTCAATTACTAGCAAAGATATCCCACACAGAAGTCAGTCTCAAAAGAAACTTGCACCAAAAGTTAGGCAGTAATGGAAGAAGACAGACCACCAACTATACTTATTCTTTTAAGGTAGTTCTTACAAAGTAAGTCAAGACAACCTGCTCACAGCAAAAACACTAAGCACAAGATGCCCTTCAGTTTACTCCTAGGGGGTGTCTGTTCTGTTCACACTGTGGACTGCTGGAGTTACAATCCAGAAGTCAGAAAAGTGAGCACAGTTAGCCTACATTTAAAAGTGCCAGGGCTACACAGAGGAACCCTGTCTTGAAAAACAGAACAAAACAAGAAAAGGACTTTTTTTTTTTTTTTTTGGTTTTTCGAGACAGGGTTTCTCTTTGTAGCCCTGGCTGTCCTGGAACTCACTCTGTAGACCAGGCTGGCCTCGAAGAAAAGGACTTTTTTAACCTGTTGCTCCAAACACTGTGATTATTTTCCTGCTAGCCATGTTCTCAGGCAACGAAAGAAGCTAGCTGGAGAGCTGACCAGCAGAGACAGACAGGGAAGTGCAGTTTCTTTCTAGCCTGAGACTTATAAGTCTGGTGGGAGCATCACACCCCTTTATCAGGCCTCTCCCTTGTAAAGCTTTCTTGTTCACACTAACTTCTGACTCTACAGTTTTCCTGTAACGATTCATGGGAGCAGTTGTGTCAGTGAGCAGGGTACCTGTGTATTCCATGCCCTATAAAGAGATCTGCGTATTCGTACATATTCGAATGGCTTGTTTGCTCTGAATTAACGCTCCAGTCCAGTTGGTGCGTGAAGAGTGCAAAGACCCAGGCCCAGTCGTGTAGGCATAGATCTTTCACAGTCTATTTTAATAAAGGTTCAACCTCCCCCTAACCCACCACCCACCAGAGGTAGTGAAAAGAAAGGTTATTAGGATATGAGGGAAGTAAATCTGTCTAGAAATACTTCTTTGCTGGGATTCCAATCTTCATTGTTCTCGGGCCAGTCCACTAGCAAACACCAAACATGAACCAGCAAGGACAGTTAAGTCCAGGAGAAAACCACAAGACTTGCCAACCAGCTGGAGTCTGGGAAGCAGCAAGAAGCCACAGGAACTTCAGGAGAAGTTCTCTGGTGAGTTTTTCTCTATGAAGTCACCACAAGAGAAGTTCAGCAGTGCAAGGTAAGGTGAACCAATGCATGGATGTCACCAGCAAAGACTAGCAATGTGGAACAAGGCAAACCAATGCTCGAGCTCCCACTGTCTATGGGGTCATATTTATATTCCTTTTGAACGTCATACTTCCTTTCACCTGTGTGGCCCAGCAAAACCTCATTTGACATAACTGATTTTCCAAAGAAACTAGAAGTTTCCACTTCACAGTTGTCAGGAAATGCCTGAGTATATACCTGGGAACGAACACTAAAACCAGCAAAACCACAAAAGGCTCTAATAATTGAGGCATGGGGAATTTCAGGAGTGTGAGCACCACCTGCTGAGGGTGGGAGCAGTTGCTCTCAACTAGGAGAAGGTGTGAGGGCGGTTTCCTTAAGACACCAGCCTGCTGCCTTCTCATATCATCCTTTGGCTACAGCTCAACCTGGACTCCATCCTGTCCCTTAGCAAATGTTGTCACTGTTCTTCTGCTCTATCACATTCTGTTGCCGGTTATCATGGTTTATATATGCTTGGCCCAGGGAGTGGTGCTGCTGGGAGGTGTGGCCTTGTTGGAGTAGGTGTGACCTTGTGGTGTGGGCTTTAAGACCCTCATCCTAACTACCTGACAGCCAGCCTTCTGCTAGCAGCCTTCAGATGAAGTAGAACTCTCAGCTCCTCCTGCACCATGCCTGCCTGGATGCTGCCATGCTCCCACTTTGATGATGATGGACTAAATCTCTGAACCTGTAAGCTAGCCCCAATTAACTGTTGTCCTTTATAATATTTGCCTTGGTCATGGTGTCTGTTCACAGCAGTAAAACCCTAACTAAGACACTAGTCTGGATCAGTGAAGAGGCTACTCTGTAAATAAATAAACTTTACAAGAACTAGAGAGTTGTCTCAGCCAGAAAGAGCACTGTCTGCACTTCCAGAGGACAAAGGTTCAAGTCCCAGCATCCACATGAAGGCCCTCAACCATCTGTAACTCAAGTTTGAAGGGTATCTGATGCCCTCTTGTGTCCTCTGTGGCACCAGGCACACAAATAGTGCTCAAACATACATACCAGCATCATACCCAAATACATTAAATAACTAAATAAATGTTTGTTTGTTTGTTTGTTTGTTTACAACCAGGCGTACTGGTATACACTTGTAATCCCACACTCAGAAAACTAAGGCAAGAGAATCTGAATTTGAAGCCAGTCTGGGTTACATGGTGAAGGGCACCCCTCAAAAAAAATTCCAGAGCCGGGCGGTGGTGGCGCACGCCTTTCATCCCAGCACTTGGGAGGCAGAGGCAGGCAGATTTCTGAGTTTAAGGCCAGCCTGGTCTACAGAGTGAGTTCCAGGACAGCCAGGGCTGCACAGAGAAACCCTGTCTCGAAAAACCAAAAAAAAAAAAAAAAAAAAAAAAAAAAAAAAAAATTCAGAAAACAGGACTGGGAAGATGGGTAGAGGGCCTGCTGTACAATCATGAGGCTCTAAGTTCTGATCCCCAAACTTACATAAAAGCCAGACATGGGTGGCACCCCTTTAACCACAGTGTTGGGAGTGGAGACAGCTTATCCCTGGGATTTATTGGTCAGTAATGGTGAACTTCAAATTCAAGGAGAGATCCTGTCTCAAAAAGTAAGTTGGAGAAAGGGTTGGTTAAGAGCACTTGCAGGGGACCCAGGTTCAATTCTTAGTACCTACAAGACAGCTTACAACCAACTGTAACTCTTTTGGCCTTCACAGCCACCAAGTACCCACATGGTGCAGACATCCATGGAGGTAAAAAACCCATAAACATAAAATAAAAATAAGTCCCTTTAAAAACATAAATAATGATAGAGGAAGATATTGAAAGTGTGTGCGCTCATGTGTGCATGCGTATGTTCGTGTACACACACACACACACACACACATACACCAAAAACAAAGGATGGGTGTTTTGGCACACACTTCTAACCCAGCACTTCGAAGGCAGAGGCAGGATGATCTATGAGTTTGAGGCTAGGCTGGACTACATAGAGGAACTCTGTGTCAAACCAACCAACCAACCAACCAACCAACTCTGCAGTACTAAGGAAAGGTGGGCCCTAGGGGAGAGGCACAGAGCCCAGACTGGAATGTTTGGGAAGGGTTGGGGCAGTCATTGCCAGAGCCGACCTGAAGAGGGCGCTGATGAGGCAGTGCAGCTGTCCTCTGAGCAACCAAACAGGAACGGCAATTTTCTGTTTCCGGGAGACATTTTTTTTTTAAGAATTTATTATTTTTTTATTCACTTTACATCCTGATCACAGCCTCCCCACTCCCAGTACCACCCTTACAAACTCCTCCTCTCACTGCCTTCTCCCCTTTCTCAGAGAACGGAGCCCTGTTTGGGTACCACCCACTCTGAGACATCTAGTCCCAGCAGGACTAGGCACACCCTCTCCCACTGAGGTCCAACCAGGCAGTCCAGGCAGGGGAAGGATCAGAGGCAGAGAACCAGACAGAGACAGACTCCCTTCCCGCTACTTGTGAAGGGACCCACATGAAAACCAAGCTGTACATTAAGGCCTTCTCAAGGGATGACTACACCCTTTGTGTGGCCCCTCCCCTCGTAATGTTCACCGGGTTACTGCCGTTTACTTGACTCATTCTGACTCTGCAGTTTTCTTTATGGACTTGTTATGTGGCTGGCTTTGAACTCATAGAAGCCTACCTTCTCCTCCCAAGTGCTGGGATTAAAAGCATGCACCATAGCGGTCAACAGTTAATTTGTTTTGAGACAAAGTCTCATAGCCCAGGCTGGCCTGGAATTTGAAAAGTAGTTGAAAATGTCCTTGAATTTCGGATCCTCCTGCCTCTACCTCCCAAACACTGAAATTTTAACTATGTTCTTTTCATACATGAACTGTGGTTATAATAGGAAGTAGAACTTTAATATTTTCAAGGAAAAGATGTTTATAAATTAGAGGTGTCTCTTTTTACCCCTTATACTTCACTTTTTTTCTTTATAAGCCCATATTGCCAACATGTGACGAGCACGGATATTTATTTATGTATTTACTGCCTGCCTCCTCCTTCTCTAGAGTGTTTGCTCCCAAGGCACCATGTTTCTTTCCTTCATAGTACCCCAGCATCCAGCTATAGCAGCAAATAGGAAGTTCACAGTACATCTTTGTTGAAACAATGAATGTATAACAGATGGATAGTACCTAAGGGCTGGAAGGTGTGAAGCACTGCACCAATCCAGGGGTGTTGAAGTTGTAGTTAGGCTCCTTTGCCAAATAGAAATAAAGGTAGATCCAAAGTGATAGCATTCCTTCTAGGCTCTGCCCCACAGTTACCTGGCCAAACCAGGTATGCCTGACTCACTAGATTTTTGGTTGTGAGCCTAGCCTTTAACGGCTGAGCCATCTCTCTAGCCCTCCTGGCTCACTATAAAAGGGGCTGTTTGCCCCTCCTCTTTACCCTCTTACTATCTTACCCTCTCTGTCCCCGTCTCTCCCCATTCCCCTCCCCCTCTCTTTCCACATGTTCTTGGCTGGCCTTTCTCTTCTCTCCTCTCTCTCTTCCTTTCTCTATTCTCTATCTCTACTTCCTCAACTCCCCTCCCCATGCCCTAAATAAACTCTACTCCATACTACACCAGTCATGTGGCTGGAACCTCAGAGTGAAGGGATGCCTTAGCATGGCCCTGCAGAGGCACCCCCTTCACCCCACACACACATACCGTGCCTCTACCAAACATATTTCTGACTCTTTCTTTCTTTTTTACAAAACACAACACTAGGTAGATGGCTAATGAGGAACATCACTCCACATTTATGTGCACATACTTGCAAACATACATACATAAAAACAATAAAAATCCATGCCTCAAATCATGAAAAGGAGATCAAAAATATAAAAAAGAAAGACAGGGAACGAAATAAAGATGGGTCCTGCCAAGCTCCCATGAAACTCAACTCTGTCTCTCAAATGTTGACCTACAAATTTGTGCCACTGTACCCACTGGATATTCCCCCCCACCCCACCCCACCCCGTGAAATGAGCCAATTCAAGCCAGATTAGATTGTATTAAAGGCGGTTTATCGGGAATCTGCTCCCAGTAGACCTCCTCAAGGATTGAGGCCTGGGGAGTCTCCATGAAGATGGGGAAACAAAGAGAGAAATGGTGTGTTCTCAGAGAGAGAAGAGAAGGAGAGAGAAAGAGGAGGGAGACTAAAATGTCTGTATTATATAAAGAAGAGGGGGAAGGCCTGCCCAGCACCTGGGCTGGAAAGTTCACGGTTGGGGGCAGGGTATGCCAGGTAGGGACTGAGGGATGCTGGGAGAACCTGGAGGCCAGGTCTACTTTGATATGTAAAGTATGCACCTTAGTCCCTTGTCCCAGGGTCTGAAACTAAAAGCCTACTTTTTATAATTTAAACTAAACTAATTTAGTTAAACTAAAAAATACCATTTCAGTAAGAGCCTGATATGTCCTCCTGCCTGCTTTCTTCGACTCAGATAAGGTCTTGATATGACCTGCTTTTCTCAAAGAAAGTGTAGCAGGAGTGGGAAAAGGAATTGGTTAAAGGAATCTGCCACCAAGAGTGATCCCCTGAATTTGACCACTAGAACTCACTTGGTGGAAGGAGAAAACAGATTCAACTTTTGCAAGTATGTGGCATATGCCCATACACACACACACACGAGAGAGAGAGAGAGAGAGAGAGAGAGAGAGAGAGAGAGAGAGAGAGAAAGAGAGAGACCCAGGAAAACACTTTCAGTGGCTTGCCTGACCCATGAAGTAATCACCCATTCACCATGGTGCACTAGGCTGAAATTATAGAGTTCTCTGTCTCTCTGTCTCTCTGTCTCTCTGTGTCTCATGTGTGGGGGGGGGGGGGCATATGCCACATACTTGCAAATGCAGAGGTCAGAGGCCAAGTTGAATCTGTTTTCTCCTTCCACCAAGTGAGTTCTAGTGGTAAAATTCAGGGGCTCACTCTTGGTGACAGATTCCTTTAACCAATGAGCCACCTCTTTGTGTCATGGGACTTCTCTGTCTTTAGGTCTCTCAATCTTTCTCTTTTTTATTCTTTCTCTGTTTCTTTGAGACAGGATCTCATGTAACCCCAGCTTCAAGCACCATATTACCACAGCTTACCCTTGACTTCCAATCACTCTTCTGCCTCAAACTCCTGAATGTGTATTCCCGAACCCAGCTTGAACTTCTTTATTCTCCCCACTGAGAGCCGACACAGGTATTTTGCCTATTCTCTCTTACTTTCTACTTTAAGTGGACTAATCAGTAATTAAAACACTTTTTAATTTGGGGGAATGTAGCTTTGCTAGTAGAATGGTTGCCTAGTATGCATGAGTGTTTGAGGAAGAGGCAGGAGGATCAGGAGTTCAAAGTCAGCCTGGGTTTTGCCCTCTCTCTCTAAAACAAAACAAAACAAAAAGAAAAATCTTCTAATCTTGGGCTGTGGATACAGCTTCATGGTAGAGCACTTGCTTAACATTCAAGAAGACCCTCAGTTGAGTTCTAAGTATTACCAAAAAATTACTGCAATCCTGCAATTTAAATATACTTTCGTTCTTCAAATAGGGAGATATAGAAGATTTAGTGGGTTTTCTCTAAATCCACACAAGGAAATATTAGCAGACTCCCTTGAGTTCCAGTTTCTCTACCGCCCTTGACACCCACTGCCTTTTCAAACACAAACACCAGTTCCTCCCAGTCTCATCTTTGACTTTTGCTCCTTTATTTGAGTCAAGAACTCATTATGTAGACCAGGCTGGCTTCCACCTTGTGAGATCCTCTCGAGTGCTGGGATTTTGTGAATTCATCACCATACTTGGCTACTATTTTCTCTTAACTATAAAAGGAGCAAGGAGAGCTAGGGAGATGGCTCAGCTGCCCAAGCATGGGGTCCTGAGTTGGGATCCCCAGAAATCAAGTAAAAAGTCAATCATGGTGGCATGTCTTTGTAATGCCAGCATTGGAGCAGAGCAGAGACAGGGATCCCTGGGTCTTGCTGGCCAGCCAGTCTAACTAAAGCTCTGAGCTTCTGCAGGTTCTATGAAAAACCCTGTCTGGAAAAAAATAATATGGAGAGTAATTGGAGAAGACATTAATTGATGATCTCTGGCATCCACATACTTTTACACATACACCACCCCCAGACAGCACATACAACCCCCACACACAGCACATACACACCCATTAAATAAAGTGCAGCAGTGGTGGACATGCCTTTAATCCCAGCCCTCGGGAGACAGAGACAGGCAGATCTCTCTGAGGTCAAGACCAGCCTGGCCTACCAAGGGAGTTCTAGGACAGTCAGGGCTATATAGAGAAAACCCTGTCTAAAAGAAAGAAAACAAAACAAAACAAAATCCCAATAAATAAATAAATAAATAAGGTGGGAACTCTTTAATAATTCATCTGATAATAAACTTAACTCAATTATTGGTTGAATTTATTATTTGCAGACACTGGGTAAAGGGATAAAATTAGGGAAATGTTTATGAAAGTCTTGGTTGCTCAGTGAATAAAAGCATCTGCTCCCAACCCCAATCTGAGTTTGATCCCTGGATCCCACCCACCTGGTAAAAGAGAGAGCTGACTCTCACAAGATGTTTTCAGACCACCATATCACACACTCCTGGCAAGCATGTATGCACTCATTCGAACACACACACACACAACCTGAATGAACAAATGTAAAACGATACTAGCACTGCCACTGAATTTCCATGAAGAAAATCTGAAAAAATTTGGCAACTGTGGAAAATGAGAAACCCTACCCACCCTGAGACAGGGTTTCTCTCTGTAGCCCCAGGCTGTCTGTCCTTGAACTCACTCTGTAGACCAAAGTGGCATTCGACTCAGAGATTGGTCTGCCTCTGCTTCCTGGATGGTAGGATTAAAGGCATGCACCACCACCTCTGGCTCTAATTTTGGACTCTTGATTCTCCTGCCTCTATTCCCCAAGTGCTGGATTACAGGTGTTCCACCACACCCAACTTGAATGGGAAAACCATAGCAATAAGTGGACTCTAAATACCTGCATCCAAAACATGCAAGGGCATGAAACTGAGGGACCGAGGTCACAGGATAGTTGTGGTGTGCTTGCCTGGAATGGTAAATCTGTGGGTTCGATCCATAGTACAGGAAGAAGAAAACATAGACAATAAATATTAGGGAGCTGATGTTGGCCAGTGCTGCAGATCCAGATGTGGAGCTGCAGCCCAAGACTATCTGATCTTGTTGAAGTTTGGCACCATCTGGTGGAAATGGTCTCAGGCTGAAATGATGATATGTTTGGTGACTGAATTCTGTGTAAAGTTGGCTGACCAGATCAACAACAATTCTTGCATTAATTAGCTTTTGTTTTAGTCATTGAAACTAAGAGTGTTGGATCATCCTGTAGCTCAGAATATTCACAGAAGCTATATATTAATCAAGACTGTCAGTGTTGCTCATTCAAAATGGTATTCATCTCGAGAACTCATTTGTCACGGTTTTCTTCAGTGTTCTTTCTTTAGATATCTTCAGTGCTCTTTCATGCCATCCTTAGAAGCTAGAGGGCAGGCGGCTTCTCTCAAGCAGAAATCCATTACTACAGACCCCTTTCTCTTGGTTTATTTGCTGTTTTGTGTCACCTTCTGAAGGGGGCCCGCTCACGTAAATAGCTAACTGTCCTTGGGCTCACCTCTCATGCTGGGATTACAAGGATTACGAAACGTGCATCGCCCTGCCTGGCTTCCCATTTCTCCATTTCTTTCTTTCCTTCCTTTCCTGGATAGGGGTAGGGGTGGGGTAGGAGACAGGGTTTCTCTGTGTAATCCTGACTATCCTGGAACTCTGTAGATAATTCTGATCTGGAACTCACGGAGATCTGCCTGCCTCTGCCTTAAAGGCGTGCACTACGACGCCAGGCCACAGGATTGATGGTTCATAACTGTAACCCCAGGTTGGGAGGCTGACCCAGAAGGGTTAATACATTCCTAACATCAGCCTAGGCTACGTACATGATGGGTTCAAGGTCAACTCAGGCAACACAGTGAGGCTTTGTCTCAAACCTCAATTTCTTGTTTGTTTGCTTTGAGCCAGGGTTTCTCTGTGCAGACCAAGCTGTGCTCAAACTCAGAGATCTGCTTGTCTCTGCCTCTTTAGTGCTGGGATTAAAGTCATGCACCACTATGCCCAGTTTAAATTGCAAAAGTTTTATTTGGAAAGGAAAGATCTAGAATTAAGTCTAAGTAAATGGGAGGTGAGAATCCAGTGTGTGGCTGTGTTCTCTCCTAGATCAAGAGAAAGAACAAAAGGAGAGGAAACTAGTAAGGCAGAACAAAGGCATGGAGGAAAGTGCAACCATCTCTTCTCTTCTCCCACCCAGGACGGTTCCCTAGAAGGTTCCAGAAACGACGGTGGCAAGGCTACCCGACATCACGGTGTCCCAGGGAGACCATTACAGACGCCCAAAGGCAGGCGCACACTTTCCCGCCACGCTGTGGCAGGGCACTAGGGGCGGGTCAGCGCAGGGCGGTAAGGTAGACGTCACGTCCGGTTTGGGAAGCGCCTCTGCAGGAGAAAGCGGTTCGAAGGCCCGGTGAAGTAGGCGGAGCCAGGAAAGCGCGCCTTCGGGGGAGTGGGTGGGACCAAGTTAAAGAGCGTGGCGTCACATCCGGTAGCGTTAGACCGGTGCGGAGGTGGTGCGGAGCGTGTCGGCTTTCAGCGACTCTCAAAGTGTGGCGGCGCGCGAGGCTGCGGCGGAGCCTCTGTAAGGAAGGCGGGAGCTTGACAGCTTCAGTAAAGGCCAGCAGCGGTGACGGAAACCCGGAGTCATGAGCGACAGCGGCGAGCAGAACTACGGCGAGCGGGTAAGCGCGGGGGTGCGCGGGCGGCCGCGGTCCCACCCTGCTTCTCCTTCTAGGCCTCTCGGCCCACCCAGGCCGGCTGTCGGGAGCCTGACGTCAGGAGGGAGCCGGGGCGCCGAAGGGCCTGGTGGACGGCGCCTCTGACCGAAGGGAGGCCGCCAGTGGGACGTGTGCCTCGCGCCCGCCACGACCGTTTTTTTTTTCTTCCCGTTACGTTAGGGAGGGGGATTAAAAATGGCCGCGGCGTCCCTCGGCGTTGGGGGATGGGAACGGTATCTTATTTCGCCGTTGCTCTCCTGCGAAGCCGCGCCGCAGCCATCTTGGGCTCGCGGGCCGGGCGCGCTGCCAGAGGCACAAAATGGCGGAGCCGCCGCCGCTCCCTGCAGGCAGGCTGTGCCGCCTCTCCCGGGCCTCCAGAGTGAAGATGAGAATGGCCACGTGTGACCGGGAGCCCAAAGGGGCTGGAGCATTCGGGTGATGGGGGGGCACCTGGTCCCGGGAAGAGACAGCTCTGGGATGCTCTTGGAGCATCTGGGAGACGGAAACTGCTGAGGGAAATTGGTGCTGGTTAGCTGACGGGGCTTTGTGCTGTAGCGTTTTTCTCCTGGTTGAGATCTTACTGGAATAGAAGGCAAGGTCATTAGGCGTTGTATGGATTCTCCCTCCCCCACCCCCGGGTGGGACTTGTGAAGGAGAAACCAGTGGCGACAATTTATGGCGCCTTGAAACTCTGGAATCGACGTTTTTTTTTTTTTTGTTTTTTTTTTTAAACTTGCACCTCCAGAGAGTGAAAATCGGTGGAGGTCGATTAGATTGTATATAACGGGCCTGGATTAGACCCAGTCCCGAAGCTTAACAAGTAACGCGCCTGTGGCGTGGCTTTAAAACTCGCATGTGGCGAGCATTACACTATCACGTGAAGATGCGGAAGTAAGGGCACAGTGGGCGAGTAACTGCAGTTTTCAAACTGCTTAGAAGCATCCTAAGAATGATTGCTCTGCTCCTCGGTACGAACGTTTTTTTTTCACAAGAAGTTCACAGGAACTCCGCTAGATCCTAGTTTACTTTTTGGTCAAACGTTTTTTGGTTAGTAAACTCTAAAAGGCTTTTGACGGTTTGGTAGAGAATATTCTGGTGAACTTGGACCCAAAAAAAGTAGTTTGAACGGATCTGATCTTTACGTGCCGAGATGAGTCCCTTAATACAATTTAAAGTTCAGTGTCAACCAATGAGTGCCTTCCATTTTAGTCTTTTCTAAGGAAAGAAACCGATGGGGGGGTGGGACAGAATGCTGTTTTCCGGATAAAGGAGATGGAGCCTAGTCTCAGTGGTGGGCAAGCCTCCACTACTAAATTGTAGCCCACACATAACCTTACGATGTTGACCCTGCCTCCCAAAGTTGAAATTAGTCTGTTTAGAATTAAAAGCAAATATTTTTTGTTGTTGTTTTGGAACTAGATAGGTATACATCATCATGCCCGAGGAAATTTTTCATAATATTAGCTGTGGGTCACTTTACTCAAGGAAAAAAGCAATTGAATGAAAGTGGGTACCATTTTGAAAGAGCTGAGAAATGATTACTCTTGTTAATTTGAGGGCTTTCCCCCCTACTCGTAGGATGCACCTTCTGGTGATTTTCAATATTTATTTGAGGTAGGGTTGTTCTATGACCCTGACTGTTTTGGAACTTGGCTCTGTAGACCAGGCTTCTGCCTGCCTCTACCTCCCTGATGGTTTAAGGTGTGAATCACCACATCCTGCTAAACCTAACTACTTAATTGGAAAGAAAAATATTAAAAAACGACTTTTGATTTATTTCTATATTTACACCGCAAAAAAAAATTTTTTTTTTGTTGTTGTTTTTAGAGACTTTCTCTGTGTCTGGAACTCAAATTAAGTATACCAGGCTGGCTGGCCTCAAACTCCTGAGATCCTCCAGCTTCTGACTCCTGAGTGCTGGGGTTAAAGGCGTGTGTCATCACCCCTCGGGCTAAGATATCTTTTTAGCCCATGTGTACAATTTTGAGCTACCTGATGTGGGTGCTGGGGCACAAACCTGGTCTCTCCCTAAAAAGCCGTAGGTGCTCTTAACTGCTGAGCCAATTTCCAGCTCTGTAATTACATTTTTTTTACTTTTTAATTGGAATCTTGGGATGAGTGGAAAACTGAAACATTTAGCTGAACTTTTCAAGAAGGCTTGTCAAAACAAAGTTCAGAGGTTTAAAAATACTTCAGGGTAAGCTGGGCAGAGTGTTGCAGGTTTGTAAATTAGCTACTTACCCTGAATAGGATACAGAGTTCAAGATACCCGGGTAAATTTTTTTAGCAAGACTAGACATTTTCCTCCAAGGGAGTAAGGAATAGTTTAAAGACTGATTGTGTAACTCGGAATGCTTGCCTGCTATGTAGTACAAGGTAGCTCAAGCCACCCTTGTATTTTACCAGTCACAGCTGTAAATGCAAAGTAATATGGCCAGATCTAATTGATTCACCTTCCCCTTTATAAGTGTAAAAATTATGTTCAAAGTAATAGTCTTGGATATGCCTGGTATAACCACCCATCTCTGGAACCTGAAAATGAGTTTCATTGACTTCTAGACCCTTAAACTCTTGGAGTTAATGTTGTTCATGGTATAAATTGTTAAGATCCCTGGAGTCTTCAGTAGTGACTACTTCTCTTCCTGTGGACACTCCCACACTTCTGGATTCCCTCAAACCCTTTAGGCTTTCAAAGTTGTTTTCTAAGCAGATTATAGTTGAGTGTGTGAAATAGTATTTAGTTTGGTCACAAAATTTATTGGATGGATGTTAGCATTTAGCTCTGTTGCTGTATGTTCTCATTCTTTTCTATCTGTAGGACCTACTGTGTTGGGGTTGGGTTGTTTTGGTGTTTTTTTTGTTTTTGTTTTTAACTTATTTTAAAGTTGATGTGATAAAATCTCTTCTAGTACTTTTCAAAAATTATTTTGTAAAGCACCTTTGGAGGAAAACCACTGCCAGTCTTAGAAGTGTAAATTGGTGTTAATATTTGAAAACCCAGTAATAGTTCGAGTATAGGGTATAAGGCTTTTACTTATTCATTTTGATCGTCCACTTAGCATAAAATTCTAACTTCTTTGAGATTGTGCATTTGAGTCTTTGTCCTGAGAACCCAGAAACTAAGGATTGCACAAGTTAGATAATTTAAAATTCTGTTAAGCTATTTTATGGCTGTAGTAGCCAAGAGGTTAAAGAAAAGTTTGGAATTAGCAAATATTCTGCTAAGATAGTAGCTGTTTATTTATAAATAGTGTTTGGGACATAAGCCATCTGAATCAAGGAGTAGCTTTTGGATTCCACCCCATCGAATTGCCTTTCAGATTCTGCAGGTTTGTTTTTTTTTTTAAATCCTGTGATTCCTTTGCATATTCCTTTTTTAATCCCTTAACTCTAAATTCTAATTTTAAAACTCTAAATTTAATTTTAACTCTAAAACATTTCTAAAATAATTGTAGCCTTCACACATAGTTTTCATTAAGAGAGAAGGGGTTGAATTGTTGAATTAATGGCAAGTTTAAGAAAATTGCATACTTTTTTTCATTGTTGACTAGACAGGTATAAGTCTCTTGAAACTGAATTGTTTCCTTTGGCTTAAAGAATGCTTTTAATGTGGCTATTGTCAAAATAGAAAGTGGTATTTTCAAGGCAAGTTACAAATGATTTTACAAGGTAAGTACTACTAGTTTTGTTGAATGCCCGAAGAGGAATTTGTCTTGTTTGTACAGCCTTTTTTTTCCTTTTCAGTAAGACCTCAAACCTAAATGCTAAAAATAAATACTTTTAACCTTGACTTGGTAATTTGGTCAAGTCACTGATTAGAGCTATGATTTATTGTGTCCAGCATTTTATTGTTGATGAGTATTTTTACATAACTATTGTTTTCTAAGAAGGTCGTGTTTATTTTAGAAAGTGGTGCTTTTACATAGGTTATTATTGTAGGATGTGGGCCATATAGAATTAGGTGTTATTGGTTTTTTAAGTTTCAGGTCAAAATTGACTAGCAAATTATAGTCCCCAAATCACTGCTTTGAATTGGGTTTTGGAGGCTATTTTCAAGTTACTTACTGGCATAGATTTTCACATGGTAGTTTGAATGGGATGGGGCCCTTTTCTGCATTAAAATTTTTTGTGGATAAGAACTTTCTAACCAAAAAAAGCATATATGTGCTTTTTAGGGAAAGAATTGTTACCAACAAAGTTTAAGGTTTGGTATTTTTGCAAGTTTATAAAAAGCACAGACTTTACAGCTAGTGTAGGTGTATCAGGCCCCTCCCCCCTTTTAAAGAAACTACTTAAGCATTTGAGGATTTTTTTCTCTCCCATCCTTCTAATACTTGCAGAAAAAAAGTAGAAAGAAGTCTGTAATTACTGCATTTGGGAAGTGGAGACAGGAGGATTGGGTCATCTAAAACTATAGTGACTTTGAGGCCATTCTGGACTACATGAGACTGACTCAAAAAAAAAAGTCCTTTATTAATTTCTGTGTTGAGCCTTTCTTTCTGTAGCAAGGTGGAGTTTTTCCTTTGTTCATCTCATTTCCCCCAGTAAAGTGTTTTTCTAAGTAGGATCCTTTTTCAACCAAATGTATATTAACCCAGTAGTTGATCTTGTAGTTTTATGAAGTGGCTGCTTCAGTTTAGCTGAGTTCAAATAATCCTAAATGCAAATATTGCTTAGCAGTGATTTTGTTCTTTGAGTATAAGAGAAGAAAGATTTAGAAAGTGGTAATGAAGCAATACCAAAGTGGCCTTGATGTTGAAAAGTCATGGCACCTAGAGCTTTAGGGTTTTCTGAATCTAAGCCCTGTGTATATATATACATAAATAACCTTTAGGGAAGCCAGGCACTAAGGAAATGTGCTTGGGCATTCTGATTCCATGATTACATTTGTGCTTCTAGTAAATATTTCCCATTGCATTTTAGTGATGGATATTACAAGGAAATGAATTATTGTGACTCCCTTAAAATAAAAGCCATTAAAATATTTCTAGGTTAAATGATAATTGACTATAAAATTAGGCTGGATATTAGGCTTTTTCTTAGTTAGAAAACATACTACTATAGTTATGGTTGCCTATACCAAAAATAAAGACTTGTTTTGCTTTTTAAAGAAAAAATTTGTTTTTCATTTTTATCAGAAGAAAATGTAGGAGGAAATAGTAAGCATGCAGAATATTTATCAGGGTAACAAGGGAAATTTGACTGTTTTACATGGACAGTATTTTGCTTAGTGTTCCAACAGTGTTCCAGTTTGTATTAAAATTCACTAATATGCTAAAATGGGCCTTTTTAATAATTTGAGAAGATTAACTATAATTTTCTCATAACCAACCTTTCAAATAGGATCTCTCCTTTGGACATCCAAAGGAGGGGAAGACTTACAGAACTCTTTGGACATAACCACTGTTGGAATCAAGTTTGCTCTGTTTTTCTTTATAGCTATTGGCATGTAATAGTTGGTTAACTTTATTTAGTATCAGGATTTCAGTTCTAAATTTAGTAATTAAACTACTCTTAGTTTTGCAAATGAAGATATCCCAAGGGTGGGTTGAACAGATCCAAATAGTCATTGTTTAACAATGCTGTTTTTAAATACATTTCCTTATCTAGACAAGTCACAATATTGTAAACTTCTTTGGCCCTAGCCTTTGTCATTATTGTGCAGATGAGTTGTCCATGATTTTCTTTCTTGCACTTTTGTACTGAAATGTGTCATTTTTGACTAGAGATGTGCTTTTGACACTTGGCATTTTCTCTTTAATACAATAAGAAGTGTGAGATGTGATTACAGTTTGTAACAATGTTAAATGAACAGCAAATGTTCAGTGGCGCACTTCACATTCACGTTAAGCATGATAGATTTATTTGGAATAGACAAATGATTACCATATACCAACAGGAAACTATGTAGTTTCAGTTTTTTGAGCTGCATATCTAGTTTTGTTTTTTTTTTTTTTTAATCCAAAACTACAAAAAGGGATTTTTTTTTCTAGTTTCAGTTTTGGCACTGGATTTTATCCTGGAGTTTTAAAATATTCTTCATCCTGTTCTTTTTCTATTAAGGTTAATGTTGAAGAAGGAAAATGCGGAAGTCGTCATTTGACAAGTTTTATAAATGAGTATTTGAAGCTCAGGAATAAGTGAAGCTGAAATTTGAAAATATAAAAGAAAGAATGCATGCTAATTATCAGACCAGAAGTCCCACTTGTAGAATATTGAGCAATTTGTGTGAAGTGGGGAAGATGAAAGAAGTCAGAATTTGAAACGGAAGAATGAAGAAAAGAAATAAAAATGAAGTTAAGATAAGAAGTAATCTGGAATCAGAAAGCACTACGCTAAGTAATTACTAGTCTGTTTATGTGTCCCTGTATATTTTGCTAAACATGCATGCATTATTTGTTTAATAGAAGAAAGTATATACAGGGTAAAGAAGTGACTTCCAAGGGAATCGTTTAAATTAGGTAATAATTCTAATTTTAACTGCTTAGTCAAATGATGGAAATGCAATTCTTTTAAAAAACAACTATTTGTAGTCAAATAGGCTGCAGCATTGTGCTATCCATCCTGGGTAAATGGCCTCCCATTTTGCCTTAGGCCTTTCATCTATTATACTCTGCTGGTTCTGGGGCACGAGTGAGTATGAGTTGGAACTGGTGGTCTCTTACTTAATGCCCTTTGGACTCTCAGTGCACTGATATTTTCTGCTTAACTGTATAGTACAATTTTCTACTGGAAAAATTGAAGATTGTTACCAGGGTGATAATGGGACTAAACCCCACAATCTAAGCAAAGCATCCGACATCATTGTTTATATTGTGATGAAAGCATTAGGTTTTCACATTTGTGTAAAGCTACAACTACTTAAGTCCAAATGTTGAGATATACATGTGCCAAATAAGGATGGTTCTTTATATTGTTTCAGTTTAACGCCTGTTCCAACTGAATTAGGGTTTTGCTGAAATATATAGTAGTTTCCCTTAAAAGAAATGGGTTACAAGTGAAATGAGAGCTAATTCAAAGTGATAGTAGCTGGTACTTTGTTCCCTTTCTCTTATCCTTATTTATTATAACGATCCTAAAGTAAACATCGTTTTCTTATAGTGTGCTACTCCAACTGAGAAAAATAAACACAAAATTCCTGTCTGTTTTGACTGATTATATACAGTTAGATGACTAGCATAATGCTAATACAAAGCACACATAATCCACAAACAACTAATAGTTGTCTTCTCCATGCAGAATATTAAAGATTATCATCTTAAAGCTATGGCAACTTTAAAATTTTTCTGAGTGTTGTCAGAACTTTAGAGTTATTGGCAAAAATGACTTAAATGACTGAAGTATGCATGTTGTGTTGGTACACTTCAACCTATTGTCAGTGCCTTTTACATTATTTCTGTATTTTGCAAAGAGAATACAATACTCTGTTATAGGAGACAGTTGCTTTGTAAAACTAATAAGATAATTGAGTTGTTTTAATTTTTTTGTTATTACTCAAGCTTATGTGAATTTGGAATTTTATTCTATAGCCCAAGTTGGATACACTTAAAGTGAAAATAATGTTGATATTAGTATACATTTCCCATTTGTTTTATTATTTCCTCTTTGGATGTTGTGTCTCCTTTGAGGGTGATGCTTTTAGGGCCTGTTCATGGGGAAACGGAATTAAAATCAGGGCTGAAATGGGGTTTGGAATCAGGGAAGGGGTTTTTTTGAAAGAATCATAGAGAATATTTAACTTCTTAATAGTTTAAGAGGCCTTAAATACAGCATAGGATTAGGGTACCTAACTAAAAGCTGTATGTATAGGGCTTTGTATTTTGAGCTGCTATTCTCTATAGGAGATAAAGAATGCTTGAGATTTTGTTTTTAAACTTGACCTGTTCTTTATAGCTTGTGCACTAGTTAAAATGATAACTAAGATTTATTTGAGAACCTTTTTATATTTTTTTCTGGGAATTTCTGGCTTTGTTTTATTTATGCATTTACATTCATGATCTCTTTCCTTTCAACATTGATTCTCCAGAGAGTAAGTAATTCTTTATAGTTTTTTTTTAATAGCTTTCTCACATAGTTGACTTAGAAGTATTATGTATAAAGGGTTTTCCTAGTTGGTTTCAGAGTTGTTTGCAAATTAAGGTTTAAGATTAGCATAGAGCTTTGGATTTAGCTAGTCCAAGTCTCATTTCTTCACACAAAATCTTTTTTTTTTTTTTTTTTTAAACCAATTAAAGGTGGTCAACATAACTAGAAGGATTTAACATCTTTAAACTGATGGGAATGTTTAGAAGTGGTTTTTTGTTGTCCCCACCCCTGTTAGTCCAGCAAGGTAGCAGTCTACAGACAAGTGAAATCTTTTGTATTCTGGTGCATCCCCCATTTCTAATAGAAGAAATAGTTGCTCAAGAAGTACATCTGTGACATAGCCTATAGGGAGGTTGAGTGGAGTCTTGGGAGCATTCTAAGCCATCTGTTTAGACCTCTTTAGCTTACTAGAGTTTTAAGGAGAATCCTTACTGTGGCTAATTTTTCATACTAGAAATTGTTTTTTTTTTTCCTTTGAGCAAACAAACAGCAGCAAGTCTGAAGGAGGGAATTTTTATTTTTCTACCTCTTTATTCCTAGGCAAATTTCTGTTAGCCATATTTACCTTTTGTTTTATGCTGTGTGACAGTATATTATGTTCTTCCTGGGAAAATGCTTCATTTGCTTTCTCTTAAAGTTTCTGATTGTTCTGTGAAGCATTCTTCTAGGATTTTAAAATAAAGGTATTTTTATTAGCTTTTCCCTATAGTAAAGATGGAAAAACCATACTTGAAGTAGTCTTTTTAGTCTAAGAAAGTGAGGCAAATTGCCTTGCTGAATGTTTGCTTGAGCATTTGATACAGAAATCCAGGGGCTGGATAATTGGAGTAGTCTCCCACCAGCAGCAATGAATGTTAAACCATATTTTGGTATTAAAGGCAGCTGTTCTCTCACACAGCTTATTTTAATTTTTAGTCACTCCTTGGGGGATTAAGGAAGGTCTGATAGGTGATGCTATCTATGACATGTGACATCACACAGTGTTTTAGTTTCATTCAGGTATTTTCTAGATGATTTGGGGCCTTGAAAGCTGAACTCATTCCTCTAGTTGTTTCTATCTTTTATTTGAGGTCCTCTCTCTTCTGTGTTGTATATGATACATATTTTTATGTCCTGAGCAGAGGGAGGAATGTTGTAAATAGTCTGCCTTATTCTGTATATAAATTAATTCTGTATCTTTATCCTTTTGAAAATGGCCACTCTATTCTGTCAAGGGAGAGGTGTTGTGGTTACTTTTACTTATAAGTGTCTGTTTAGATTCATTCCTTTGTTTTAGTTTTGCTCTAAAAAGTTGTGTGGTTAAAACTTAGCTGTCTAGGAGAGTTAGTACTGTCTACCTATTTAGGGTTATTATTTTAATGCCTTGGTGAATTATATATGTATGGTTTTTTTTTCCTACTAATTGACACAAGCCTTTGGCTTATGAAACGGTTATTCTGTTTAGCCATTTCTTTTTTTTTTTTTTTTTGGAGATTGCATTTGTGTTGGCTAACTGGCAGCTGATTGGAGTATACTTACGTAGGCATCTTCAGAATTTTTCTTCTGGGCTCCTAGACAGCAAGCTTCTTATTTTATCTTGTTTGAATGTGCCTTTGACATATTTCTACTTTTTCTCGGTTACCTGTTGTATTTTGTCTTGGCTCTTGTCAGTTTAGTCAATAAAACTAGATCTTTGCTACATTCGCTACTCTTACAGTTTGCTGCCTTTCTCTGTTCTTAGCTCCTTTTGGTTGTTCTTGAGTTTTGTAGGAGGTCCCCATGCACATTAAAAACTAAAACCTAGCTAGATTTCTTCTACTTTCAGAGCTTGAAACTCGAGCTTTCACCCCTCATTCAACAAACTTTAATTTGGAATTTTATAAGTTTTGTAGGATGTTTTCATTACTACTGGAGTAGAATAAATTTCATGGTTAACTGAAGTTCATTCCCAGTCTATGTAGTATCGTTCTCCAAATATAATCCTTGGGCAGTTCTTTAACAGTCTGACTTGGACACCTTTTAAGGGAGTAGAGTTAGTTACTACTTATCCCTGCTCCAGAAAGGTGGAAGAAAACCAATTGATTCATGTCAGTTGAAGCAATGAAACCATTATACCAGGTATACTCAATTCCTGCTCTCACATATGTTTTCTTATCTTTGGAAGAGGATTGCTCTCCTTGGCCATTTATCTCACAGAAGCTTATTTGTTTTTAAAGTTTTCAAAACAGTATACATTTTAAAACTTTTGACGTCTGCGTGTAGGAATCCCGTTCTGCTTCCCGAAGTGGAAGTGCTCATGGATCGGGGAAATCTGCACGGCATACACCTGCAAGGTCTCGCTCCAAGGAAGATTCAAGGCGTTCTAGATCAAAGTCAAGGTCCAGATCTGAATCTAGGTAAGACAGGCCATTTTGAGATCTCTTCTGTTTACTCTGCTGATAATATGGTATAGTTGATAAACTAGCGAAGGTCTGTTATATGTTGGTATAGCAGTGGGGGCCAAAAGAATGAAGCAACTTGGGCTTTTAGAGTTGGGGTTCAGATCTTTCCCCTATTTTTGCTGACTTAACCTTTTGAACTTGAGATGCTTGCAGCACCAGCACTCTTCTCTCAATGTGTTGTGGTTTAGTGACCACTTTATACAGAAGCAAACACTCTAGTCAAAAGCCATATGAACTATTAAACTATTAAAAATAAACTACTTGTGATGGCCTAAATTCTTAGTGGGCATAATAAGAAATACAGAATAAAGGATAGCATTGAGGTGTGCACATACCAAACTAGGAATATGCCATGGTGGTCTAATTTTCAAAAGAATTTTTTAACATCATATCTGTTTCAGTTATTCAGTCATAACTCCAAAGACTTCTGTCTTGCAGATCTAGATCCAGAAGAAGTTCTAGAAGGCATTATACAAGGTCACGATCACGATCTCGCTCGCATAGACGATCCCGAAGCAGGTCTTACAGCCGAGATTATCGCAGGCGCCACAGCCACAGCCATTCTCCCATGTCTACTCGAAGACGTCATGTTGGGAACCGGGTAAGATTTCTGAAGTGCTAGGAACTATGCACACTGGGAAAATCAGTATTCTACCACTGAGATGCAGACCCCAGTCTGAAGACTATTTTGGAACTTTGTACTAGCTGATCTTCGTTTTACGTTTTAACAACTGAGTATTTATATTGGGATGTACTTTCCCTAATGAGTCTGATCCCATTTCCCATGTAAAATTACTGGAATCTTTTGACATTTCATTTTGTCTGGAATGCTTGTAATAAGGGGGTTTAATTTTACTGATACTAGCTGTTTAATTTGTTACATTTTCTGGTGGATTTCATCTATGATCACTTAATATACAACATAATTTCCCTCTCTGACTTCAGCTGCTAGACATTCAGAAGGAATAATGGAAAAGCATACAAATGAAACTTAATGTTTGGTTCATCCTTACTTTTTGTTACACACTATCACCTTCATCTATTATTAGTAGCAGCATTGCTGTTTTTAATATTTTGTTTTGTTTTTTAAGACAGGGTTTCTCTGTAGCCCGGGCTGTCCTGGAACTCACTCTGTAGGCCAGGCTGGCCTCAAACTCAGAAATCCGCCTGCCTCTGCCTCCCAAGTGCTGGGATTAAAGGCGTGCACCACCACCGGCCGGCTCATTTTACGACTCCTTTTTTTTGTTTTTGTTTTTAATCTTAGTTTTTGAATCAGATTTTACAATATCTGATCACTTAAAATGATCTTTAAGCAGTTGTTACATATGCTGTACAGCTCTTGTCCTCTATATAGATCAGCATGCCTGTGTTTTCTAAGTGCTGAGATATAGGTGTCTGCTACCACCACCCAGCTGGTTCCCATTGTAAGACCAGGTTTCACTGTAGTATGTCACTCTTGCTGTCCTGAAACTCGCAGGGTTAACCAGGTTGGCCTCTAAAAAGATCCACTTGCTTCTTCTTGCTCAATGATGGAATAAAGGTGTGTATGACTACACCCGGCCTAAGTTTTTTTTTTGTTTTGTTTTTAGTCACCTTTTTGAGGTGGGTGTATGCTACACACATAGAACCAATGTGAATGAGTTGGTTTGTCGGGCTAGCAGGGTAAAAAAAAAAAATGCAAGGGCTTTTAGTCATTTTGTTGGTGGGAATTGAGTTGCCGTGAGTTTTGGGCCAGCCCAAGTTGTGTGAGGCCCTGACTATAAACTAAATGGTCCACTTTTTTTTTCTTGATAGGGATTGATTTTGCTGCTGATTTATGTCTGTTTATATTAGTTTCCTTTTGGAGTTTCCTACCCTTTGTGGTTATTGCACTATATGCCACATTTTTTTTTTTTTTTTTTTTTGTAAGATACAATGGTTCTTGATTTAATTGTTTATCATTTTTCTATACTAGTTAGACTTATGTTAGATTTTCAACGGTTAAAAATCTCTTATTTCTGTTTTCTAGGCAAATCCTGACCCCAACTGTTGTCTTGGGGTGTTTGGGTTGAGCTTGTACACCACAGAAAGAGATCTAAGAGAAGTGTTCTCTAAATATGGCCCCATTGCTGATGTGTCTATTGTGTATGACCAGCAGTCTAGACGTTCAAGAGGATTTGCCTTTGTATATTTTGAAAATGTAGATGATGCCAAGGAAGTAAGTAAATTCTTACTTGCACTTTCATTAAAAACCAATCCTGTTAACTGTTCTGATAACCAAGTGATTGACAAGGTGATTTCTGTTTTAGAGTATAAATTTAAGATTTAAGACACAACAGTTATAGATTTGAGTCAAAAACAACTTCTACTTGGTTCTACTTGGAACATGTTGGAATCGGTGATATTCTGAAGTCATTCTTAACCTTGTGTGAAATTACATGCCCATGAAGAGCAAAGTGTGACTCAGGGCAATTAATTAATCTTAAAGCTAAGCTTCATTAAGGCACTGTCTTTAATCTGGTGTATTCTACTTCTTACATTATTTTGAAGTAAATTCCAAACACATGACTTGCTGTTTTTGTAATACTGTGTTGATACATAAACCATGAAGTCTCGTAAAAATTTTGATAAGTTTAGTAAAGAACACACTAAGCTATTTTCTTTTTTAAAAAGGTTCATGGTGGCAAACAAGTGACTTCATTATTTGAATTTTTTGCCTGACTCAGTAGAACGTGAGAATGTGACTGTTTAGAAAGGCACTACTTTGCATTTTAAACCCTAAATGTATATGTCTAGGTGTTTTGCCTACATAGGAGTGTCTTTGTATTGTGTGTGCAGTGTCTGTGGAGGTCATCAGGATATCAGGGCTCCTGGAACCGGAGCTAGAGACCATGGTGTACCTCTTCATGGGGATTGAATCCAGGTCCTCTGGAAATGCAGCCAGCACTGAACTCTAGTCCATGCTCATTTTAGTGTAAAGAGAGAGCTAATAGCAGATCTGTTGATTGCTGTTGAGACCAGGAGTTAAGCTTTTGCTAGAATTTTAGTACACTGCTCTTCATGAAATTGGGAGTTCTCAAATATATTTTAATTAGATGTAAATAATTAGAAAAATGGCATTAAAGTTTTAAATAAAATTCAAAGAGAGCCTTCTAATATGCCAAAAGATGTAAGATATAGGTAATAGAATTGGCCGTCTTTGACAGTATCAGTGTTTGTAGTTGTAAACCTGTGTAGACTACAACTTCTAAACAACCTTAAACTCAAAGATAACTCAAGACTTTTCACCAAGGCTTTTGGCTTCCACAACAGGTGTTTTGAATCATAAAATGTTGGTGACAATTTTTCTTCTAATTCCAAACAGCAGTGTGTGAAGGGGAACATTTGAGCTCTGTTTTAATTTCCTGGCCAAAAATAGCTTTAGGGTAAGTAGATTTATTGCCCAGGATGTATGTGACAATTGTTATCTTTTTGAAGGCTAAAGAACGTGCCAATGGAATGGAGCTTGATGGACGACGAATTCGGGTCGATTTCTCTATAACCAAAAGACCCCATACCCCAACACCAGGAATTTATATGGGGAGACCCACTTAGTAAGTTTAACTATTTGTGTGAGGATGGGTGGGTACTTCAGTGGTCTAGAGGTTCGTGTTGGGCATCTTCCTCTGTCATGTTTCATTTCCACCACCATCACCAGTCTCTTGAAAATATTGTTTATATGCATAACCACATGTACGTAACGTTCAAGGGGCAACTTTGTGGAGACGATTCCTTTCTTACACATACATGAGTTCTGAAGATGATCTCATTTTCAACCTTGCTGTTCATGTCATCTTCCCCTAGATGTAAAACCCTCTCGACTCCACAGATATTTCCCTTCCCATTCTCTTGTCCTCTTTTCTTTCCCTTTTAAAAAATACACCAAGTCTCATTAATCCATATGCTTCATGAATATGTGGCCATTTACTGGATCATGCTCAACCTACCATGCTTCACACATTCCTAGAAAACTGGCTTTTCTCCATCAGCAGCTATCAGCTGCATCTAGCTGGTTCCTTAGGTAGGGGTCGGGCCTTGGTAGGAACATCCCCTCATCCCCACATGCTGGAATGTTAATTGATACAGGTAACTAGACTGCAGTTACTGTTAGCTCAAGAGTGCAATTCTCTATCTGTAGCTTTAGAATCGTTCTCCTGTTTCTCTGATGTTTGAGTCTGGAGTGGGGAATATTGGTGTCCTGTTTATGGTTGATCATTCCTATACACTTAGTCTGCTGTCCAATGCTAAAAGAAGCTTCTCTTGGAGTTGGGTTGCTCCAAATCATGGTTCTCAGCTTAAGTTTTGAAACAGTGTTTCAGTGAATCTAGAGTTTACTGACTGACTGCATTGAGCTTCTGTGACCTTCCTGTATGTCACCATATATTATGTGGGTGCTGATGACCTATTTCAGACCTCATACTTGAACAGCAGTTTACCTGTTGATCCATCTTCAGGACCTTTAAATAAAATTTATTTTTAAAAATAGTGAGGGGGATGTTCAATTGCAGATGTTAGGGAATAACTTTTACTTAGTCTTAGCTTCAATTTTTTTTTTAAAGATTTTTTAAGGTAGGATATTAATGGAGCCCTGGTGATGCAAACCTTTAATTCCAGCACTTGGCAGCAGAGGCAGGCAGATCTCTGAATTCAAGACAACCAGGGCTACACAGAGAAAACAAAGACACCTCACCATATAACCTTGGCTGGTCTCAAACGCATAGGCATCTGCCTTCCTCTGCCTCCTTGGTACTGAAGTTAAAGAGATGTGTGCCACTGTGCTCCGCAGTTGGTTGACTTTTAATACAAAATCAGTTGGATGTGTGTTCTCCTAAAATCAGAACATTGCACATGGTTATACACATACAGGTAAAGTGTAACAGGGGAAAAGAAAACATGGTGTTGACACTGATAAATTATATAGAAATATTTTTCAGTTAACATACTTAAAGAGGAGGTATATTAGTAGACATCTTCAGTTTTTTGTGCAGGAAAACCAAAGACACATTTAATCATATACAAGGTATTAGGTTAAGTTGTTGTCTTCTGCTGTCTATGAGGACCAATTTTAGCAAGAGGAAAAATACTAATAGGTACATATTGTTGTTTATAGTGGCAGTTCACGCCGCCGAGACTATTATGACAGAGGATATGATCGAGGTTATGATGACCGGGACTACTATAGCAGATCATACAGGTAAGCTATATAGGAGTCACTTGACACTGAAAGCATTACAAAAAAACAGCTTTTAGAATGTAAGAAATAGCCAGGATTTAGGACAAAATTTATAGTTATGTCTAACTTGGCATATAGTTGGATGCCTTGTTAATTTTTAGAGATGAAGAAAAACTTGGTCAATAGAAAGGTGAAACTTAATTTTTTGTTTCTCTGTTTTATGAGTATGGCATCAGTCACCAAACAGTGATTCTAAATCTTTAGTGTAAACTTGTGTAATTAGGTATTGGTCATAACTCTTGGCTTACTTATTGGTGTGGTATGCATACTTTTTTTTTAAAGTAAATCGTTCATATACTATTTTCCATGGAAGACTCTAATATTTAAAGTCCAGACTTCTTACCAAAATGACATCTCCCCACCACCATAATCATTACTTTGTTTAGTGGTACTTGGGACTGCAAAGTTAAAGGTCTCTGAGAACAACTGTGCTGTTTCAGAAAGGGCTTTTTTAGCATGTTAACTGTAAGAAACTGGGTTTTGTCCATTGTTTGTGGCAATTGTTTTAACTAAGCGATTCTTTTTCTGTCTTTACAGAGGAGGTGGTGGTGGAGGAGGTGGATGGAGAGCAGCTCAAGACAGGGATCAGATTTACAGGTGTGCTAAAAGGGGTACAGTAGAAAGCTTGTAAAGATGTTTGCCTGATACTTAGGCAGCTTTCCTCTTAGTGGTACAACAGGTTTTGTTTTGAGACCAGGGTGGGGGGGGGGTTCCTGGCATTCAGAGATCTGCCTGTTCTATTTCCCATGTGTTGGGGTTAAAGGCTTGCCCTATCATAACTAGCTTTTTATATTTTTCAAGATTAATTTATTTCTGTATTTTGCCTGTATTTATTTCTACTACATTCATGGCTTGGATATATCCTTGGAGGACAGAACGTTGGGTTTCCACGTTTTGTGAGTTGACTTGTAGGTTAGGGAAATCAAACTGCTAGAGTAGCCATTGCTCTTATGGCCACAGGATTTGTTTTCTTTTTTTTTTTTTTTTTTTACTTATTTTTTTACTTATTTTTTTACTTATTTTTTTATTTTTTATGTATACAAGTAGACTGTAGCTGTCTTCAGACACACCAGAAGAGGGCATCAGATTTCATTATAGATGGTTGTGAGCCACCATGTGGTTGCTGGGAATTGAACTCAGGACCTCTGGAAGAGTAGTCAGTACTCCTAACCACTGAGCCATATCACCAGCCCAGGATTTGATTTTGTTTTTTGAGACAGGGTTTCTCTGTATAGCCCAGGCTGGCCTCGAACTCAGAAATCTGCCTGCCTCTGCCTCCCAAGTGCTGGGATTAAAGGCGTGTGCCACCACTGCCCAGCAGTCCATGTACTCTTAAGGTTTCTTTTGTTTTTAATTTACACAACAAGAAAATGAAAACAGGAAACTAAAGCTTATCCACTAGTGGATTTTCTTTTGGGTGTTCATGAAAATGGCTTGAATGAATGGAACATCATTTTTAAAAGTAAACAGATTCTTTTTTAATTATAATGTTTATTTGGTATTTCGACCTAATGTGCTGCATTTTAAAGGTTGATCAGAATCCTCTAGCTTGGGAACTGGCAAAAGTTTGTCTTTATGTTGTTGTTGTTATTAGTCCAGTATCCTCTAGATTAGATGCAATCTTTATTTACAGAAGGCGGTCACCATCTCCTTACTACAGTCGTGGAGGATACAGGTCACGTTCTCGATCACGATCCTACTCACCTCGTAAGTTACCTGGATGGGTTTTATCTGTTGTAATATGATTTGCTGAATCTTGTAAATAATTTGCAAGTCTATGCTGTTCCATCCCAACTGATTGTGTCTGTGTATAGTTTCATATGTGATACACGTGAAAGGTTTAAATATAAACTAAGTTGAATTTTATTTATTTTTTAAGCATTTATAAACCAATCTATTAATGATTGAGTGAAAAATCTTACTCATGGGAGAGATTTTTCAGGTTATAGGGAAAAAAACTCCCATTTTAATAAACGGTTTGTTTTCATTCTAGGTCGCTATTAAAGCATGAAGTTGAAGACTTTCTGAAACCTGCCATAGAGCTGGGATATTGTTTGTGGACAATATTTTCTATTGTCTCCTGTTTAAAAAGTGAACAGTGCCTAGTGAAGTTAGGTGACTTTTACACCTTTTATGATGACTACTTTTGGTGGAGTTGAAATGCTGTTTTCATTCTGCATTTGTGTAGTTCGGTGCTTTGTTCAAAGTTAAGTGTTTTCAGAAAAGTATGTTTTTGCATGTATTTTTTTACAGTCCAAATTTTGACTGCTGAGAAGTTTCTATTGTACAAAACTTCATTTAAAAAGGTTTTTCTACTGAATTCAGGGTATTCTGAAGATCGAAGCCTGTGTGTAAAATGCTACCAGATGGCAAAAAGCAACAATAAACAAGTTTGATTTTTACTTTTCTTTCTAAATATCAATGCTTAACCAGAACCATTCTTAAGTTATCAGTAAAAAATTTAAAAATTAAATAAAAATATTTTTTTTCAGGAGTCCATGAAACTTGCCATATTCAATATACCTGCAAATAAGTGTTAAAAATACGCTGTAACTCTGTACTGCTAGTATTAGAACAAAAATCTTCCCATACAGCAAATGCTTAATGCTTACATTAATGTGGATTTGTCGGCCTTTATGTAATCTGTATTATATATATATATAGCAGGGAATAAGAGCTACAGATACATGCCTTTAAAAGGCTGTTTCTTACAGCTGTTACAAGGAGATAATGGTATTTCAACTAATTATCAGCAAATGACAATACATTCCACCACAAATGTACTCTTGTTCTTCTAGCTTTTAGACTATATGAAAATACTGGGTGCTTCAAAGTATGGAATGAGAGAAGGGATCACCACACCTGTGTCATGGATAAAGACTGCCTGTTCATTTTTTAAATATGATTTTCAGGTCCTTTGCTTACCAAAGGAGGCCCAATTCACTCAAATGTTTTGAGAACTGTTTAAATAAACGCAAGAAAAATTGCTGATGCAACTTGTTTTACAAAAAAGTGTTGGTTTTCTTTTTAACTGTTGTAATTAAAGTCCTGTAGTTTATTTAGTGCCTGGTGCAATATTGTTCGTGCTTCAAGATAACATTAAATGTGTTTTTCAAATATATTGGCCAAGTAGATACTGGAATGAACGTTTCTCTTTGGTGCTGAGGTTTTATTAAATAACCTCCTCACATCTCTGGGTATTTTGCAAGCTTGTTTTAGTACCAGCTTCCTTCTGTTTAAGGCTGTTACATGTAGGGCTTACTCATCGGCTTTTAGCATTTAGATGTTATTTAATATATACAGGTGTTTCGTAAGTGCTACATATTATTGTAGTATCCGTGTGCAGAGGAAGTTTGACTTAGATTAATTTGATACAGTGCCAGGATTCAAACCTGTGTGGGGACTTTGCTACCTTATATAGTTCCCCTAATACCCTGTTGTGGAGTCCGCCTAGAGCTTCAAGCATGCAAGCACTCTGAACTACAGCCCCAGCACTGATGTTGGTTTCATGGTTGGTACTAGTACAGGGAACACAGTGCTATCTACAGCAGTCATGTTTAAAGATAACTTGCACTGTACTGTGGGAATGTCTGGAAGTCCCCTGTATAAATCTCACTAAACTAATGAGGAACTCCAGTTTGGGAGTGGGGTAGCTAGAGGAAATGATGGTTTAAAAGTGGGTTTTCCAGACTTCTTTTGGAGCTCAGGATCACAAGTATCTTTCTGGACAGCCAAACTTAACAGTGAATGCATCTCAGAAAAGCGTGGGCTACTGTTTTGATAACTAGGTTCCATTTAGATGATTTTATCAAGTAGCTTTTTTTCACTTCTACTTACTGTGTTGTTTCTTGTTACCTCCATTACCTCCAGGATACGAGGGGAAAACCAGTTAATACTTTAAAAGCAAGACACAGGGTTGTTGCCTATAATGAATGTACTTGAACTTCAGCTTAGTTTTAAACGTAAAATAACAAGTTGAACTAAATTTCTGATTGGTCATCGAGATGAGATAATGTTATTCAAATTCTAGATCAGAGTTTTAATTCAGGTTTTCTTAGCTACACAGTAAAGGGTAGTGAGTGGCATGAACTTGTGCATGTATACAGACCAGGAGTCAGCAGAGCTCAGAAACCCTGCATCTCCTGGAACTGGAGCTTTGTAGATTTCTGTCAAATATGTTAATTTTGAAAGTCAAACTCAAGTCTTTCAAGAGCAACAAACTCTTCTTCAAAGTATGGAATGAAATGTCATGTTTCACGAATGAGGACTGCTCCTTTTTTTTGGTTTTTCGAGACAGGGTTTCTCTGTGTAGCCCTGGCTGTCCTGGAACTCACTCTGTAGACCAGGCTGGCCTTGAACTCAGAAATCCGCCTGCCTCTGCCTCCCAAGTGCTGGAATTAAAGGCGTGCGCCACCACCCAGCTGACTGCTCATTTTCTAAGTATGATTTTCATGTCCTTTGCTTACCAAAGGAGGCCCAGTTCACTCATGTTTTGAGAACTGTTCTCGAGTCCAATAATAGATGCAGTGAACAAAATTTTAAGTACATACTGAATTAGGGTGGGTATTTAATAAGCCTTAAAGCCCCAATTTTTATCTGCTAATCAATATTCTTACCCAGTTTCCAAAATGTCATCTTTACCCCCTCAAGAATTTGGGGGTGTACCAGCCTGAACTGCTGCTCCTGTATGAGGGTCAGGGTCTAGCAAGAGAGAGAGTGGGGATGGAGGGGCAAGAGATGCGAAGAATGGAGACAAGACAGTCTGATCACATCTCTCTTTATTGAAAGGAAATCCTGAGTATTTATACCCTTTACCATGTGCCTTGCCCTCGTGGACAAGCGGGACCACAGCTGAAGGCGCTTTGCCACGTGTCTTGAGCCGTGGAGACCACATGCACCTTGCAGCTAGCAGCACTAAAGAGCAAAACAAGATGTTTATCAGAGTGTGCTTGGCTGTTGTGGGTTGTTGAAAACAAGTCTCTTGTCAGGGTAGATGACTGCAAAGATGATAGCCGCTTCCTGCTAGGAGTTGCCCCCAACATGGGGGGGTTGGTTTTTGTTTTTTTGTCTTTGAGATCTGATCTCAAAAACCTTATTTGGATCTTGCCGTGTAGACTAGGCTGACGTCAAATTCAGCATTCATCCTGTCTGCCTTCTAACTGTTGGGATTAAAGGTGTGCACCACCATGCCCAGCACACCTACCCAACTACCTCTCAGTTTCTGTATAGCCCTGGCTGTCCTAGAACTCACTTTGTAGACTGGGCTGGCTTCTACCTCAGATCCACCTGCCTTTGCCTCCTGAGTGCTGGGATTAAGAGTGTGCACCACTGCTCAATTTTGCCAAACTTTTCTTTTTAATAGGAACGATGATCTTTCATCGGGAGAGGGTGCATCAATCCTTCTTGGCTGTCAGCATGTTGCTCAGCTCCTCCCAGTGTGTGCCCACCCTCTTCTTGGTGAACTTGAATGTGCTCTTGTCCTTGAACACTTTGAGTAGCTCCATGGCACGCAGGGCACAAAGCACACCTGGATCATGTCCCACATGGACTTGGTGTGCTTGGTGAGGTGCCCACTTGGTGTCTCTCGGCTTGCTGATGTTCTTTGTGGCCCTTGGTGAGGCCCATGGGGTAATGCGGGGCCATAGCTGCTGCTGCTCCGATGGCGGCCGGGACAGGAAGTGCCAAACATTTTCTTAAGTGTAGATTGTGTTAGGTCTAGAAATATATTTAAGGAAGTAGATGATTTAGCCTTTCAGGGGGCTCCTAGCTTCCTGTAACTCCTAACTCCATAGGAGCTAGCACGCCTGCAGATAAATCTTGTAAAAATTTAGCATCTTATCAGATTTTGAAGAATAGGATGTTGAGGATAAATTTTAAGTGTTTCAAATGCCTGAGCAATTCTCAGGTATTAATGGAAGGAAGATTTTGTGTCTTAAAACTGCAAGCTGAGACTAAAATGTAGTTGGTAAAGGAATGCTGAATCATAATAGTTATCAGTAGGACCTTGTGAAAGCTGTTTAACCCAGCCAGGAATATTGCAGAGAAGTTCCATACTGGAGAAAGATTCTAGTTTACTACAGTGGTAAAGATTACAGAGGTGGTAGCATATATTGTGGTGGCCACTGAGCTCTGGCTGGCGTCTTATAAAACATGTAGAAGCTGTTGTGGGCAAGAGAAGCTAATTCACCTGTAAAAGTGCTACAAGAATAGTTTGATGCTTGATGTTATGTATACGAGTTCTAGGAAAAGAAAGTAGGGTCTTGACAGCCTAACCAGAGGTGAGGGCTTTGTGAACATGAGCATGAGAGACAGGGTTTCTATAACAGCCTTAGGTGTCCTAGAATTCGCTTTGTAGATCTGGCTGGCCCCCAACTCAACAAGACTGCCTCTGCTTCCCAAGTGCTGGGACTAAAGGTATGTGCCACCGCCATCCAGTACATTTTTTTTTCTATAAAATGTAAACAGTTTTTTCCCTATCCTTAGAGTTTGGCTCCTTGGCTTTGGGGGGTGCAGGCCAATGGGTATATAATGCACATCTGCATCCAGAGAAGGGGGTAGATGCCTTTATACTTTCATTGAACTAGAAGTTTGCTGTTTTGGCTAGATGGGCTAGACAGGGAACTCGCAGGATCTCTCAGCACTGGGGGTTTAGGCATACAGCACCATGCTATGAAAGGAAATGATTTTCTTTAAAGGTAAAGTATTCTGTTTTGCTTGAAGCAAAAGGAGAAACAAATGTTAGGATTCATAGGTGTGAGCTATCATGCCTATCACTCCATAGTACGCATAGTACGATTTTTCTGAAGTCTTTAAAGGGTTGGGGGTGCAGCTCCAGTAGCATGCCCACTAGCTTGGGGCCGAGCCCAAGCACCTCAAAAGGGGATAGAATGGAGCCAGCTGGGGCTTCTGAGTTCCAAGTGGTCTGCCTCTGTCCTGCAGCATGTTAAAGATTGACTCCAGCAATGATCAAAGCGGACTGGGGGAGGGAGCAAAGGAATGATGGGAAGAGGAGGTTGTTGAAAAACAAGAAAATGAAAAGAGCAAGGAAAGGGTATGAGGAGGAAAGGATACTGTGTACAGCAGGCTGACCTTGGAATTGTAGCTCTGTCTCGAGTGTAAAGTTAAAGGCATGCACCATGTCTGGCTATAATTGTATGTTTTATAGATTGGGTAATGTGTTTCTATTTTAAATTTGATGCAACAAAATCTAGTATCTTTCACTCATGTATTCAATATGCAGTTAGGATGTCAGACATTTCACTGTGCCTTGCCATGGGAGGTTAGTATGAACAACAGAGATTGATAGCTTTAAGTGGAAAACATAATCAAATGAAAAGAGGCACAGATTACAAACCAAAAGTCATTTTGAATTATGGGATCGGAACCAGTGTCTGGAAGGATGTCATGAGTCTTCACCTCTTGAAACACTTGGGTCAAATTTAATCAAAAGTTGCTTCAGAGGAATGGAATTGGACATGTTTCTAACTCCCATGGCATTAATAAGGTGTAGAGTTAATGGTTCAGTGTGGGACTGGATCACTCTAACTTGCAGGGTCACCTCCATTCAGCAGAAGGTAAAAGGCTGTCAAGGAAGCAACTGACACCAGGCGCCAGCAGTTCTGCTGACTCTGGCCAATATGACCATCCAAACCCTGTCACCCTGTCACCCTGTGCATGCATGAGTCTCTACTGCAGCTGTTGGAGCAGGACCAGGCTTACAAATTGCCTTTCATGTCACTTGCCAATTGAGGTGTTCAGTAATCCCCTATCTCCATCCCTTCTGTGATCCTCAACCCAATGCCAGGCAGAGAAAGCAGTGATTTCTTTTGTATTTCCTCCTGGGGTGAGTACAGTTAAAGAGGTAGACAGCAGTAAATTTTCATTATGCAGCCCCAACAATAGAAGTTACATAAATGTAACTCGGTCTGTGGGTTTGCTTATTACCATGCTAAATAGTTGGGACATCTGTGTAGAGCTTGAAAACAGGAAAGCCAACACCAGGTGTATGTTGAAAATTCACATAGCAAGTAAGCTGATGGACATAAGCCTGAGGGTAAGCAAGACATGGGGAGCTTCTGGTTGTATTGTGGTCTGGATGATCATCAGAAAGGAGTTTCTTATATGTGCCATGTGTGTCTGAAATATTTAATAACTCTGCTATGTCACAAAATACCTTATTTTACTCTTTGTAAGTTTAATGAGGTACAGTGTAAACACTAATATGAAGTTAGGCCCGGAGGTGGAGTGGAGAGGCCCAGCATGAGTGAAGCCCTGGTTTTGATCCCCTATAATCTCTACATGTTATAATTTAGTATATTTCTATCTAAAAGTTACACATCTGATATAAACTCATCATAAACAACTATCCAACTGGAAATTAGATAATTGTACTGGTGATGCAGAACCATGGCTCTCGAGAAAAGGAAGCAGGCACAGCTGACTCCTAGGCTTAAGACAGGAAATTTGGGGTGTGTGGCGTGGGGTGGTGGTTGTTTATTCATGCTGTGACATTCAAGTGCTTTCTACCAAGAGCTCACCTGTTTTCTTCAGATCTGAACTTCAGGTGCAGTAGCTGAGTCGATCCTGTCAGCAGGTCACTGAGCGGCCATGTGTAGTATTTGGATAGGATGACCCCACAGACTCCTGTATTTGAATGTCTGACCCCTAGTTGGTGGGCTGTTTAGGAAGGATGAGTGTGGCCTTGTTGGAGAAGTATAACTGGGGTTACGTGTCTGTCCCCTCCCCTCTCCCCCCGCCCCTCCTCCTTGGGTCCTTGGGCTCTCTAGAAACCTATGGAAAGGTAACCAAGGAAAAGGGAGTTATCAAGAAAATGAGCTTGGGAACCTCTCAAGTCATTGGCTAAACTGTGTACACAGATTAAGACTCCCAACAGGCTGGGCCAAGAAAGAAATGAGCTGAAGAACTACCCGGTCTCATCCAGGGCTGGTAGATGTTCACACTTTAATCCCCTAGACTGAAAGTACCTTGTGGCTGATGTCTCCACAACCTCACTTTATGGGAAGGACTAATCTAGCCCTAACCTAGCAGTACTAAGCTGCCCAATGTGTGTGCTGGGAATGTGGAACCTCTTAAGAGCAGCAACCACTCTTTTAACTACTGAGCCATCCTCCAGCCTATCTATTTGTGCATTCATTCATTCATTCACTTTACATCCCAGTTGCTGTCCCCACTAACGGTCACCACACACACAGTCCCTTCGCCCACATAACCCTCCCTTCTTGGGTGGTGGCCCTCCTGGGTCAGCCTGTTTGTTTTTGTTTGTTTTGTTTTGTTTTGTTTTAATCTAATAAAAGGCAAACCTCAACCTATTTAGAATTTTTGGTACAGAGCTCTGCTGAACCCTAGGCGCTCTAGAACCTGTGGGGCAAGTAATGAATGAAAGGTTTTCTTTCTACATTCACTCTTAAATAGCTTAAAAGTTTCAAAATGAACAATTCTACTTCCTAATATTTAATGTATATAAGCACACCATAGCTGTCTTAAGACACACCAGAAGAGGGCATCAGATGATTGTGATGTAGTTGCTGGGAATTGAACTCAGGACCCCTGGAAGAGCAGTCACTGCTCTTAACTGCCAAGCCATCTCTCCAGCCATATACTTATTTCTTAGAACAAACTCTAGCCCACCAAGGGAGCTAAAGGCTAGCAGGGTGACAAGTACCCAAAATTATCACCAGCTACATCTGAGACCAGGGCATGAAGATCAGCTGAGCCCAGGAGTTCAGCACTAGACTGGGCTTATACTTTTTTTTTTTTTTTTTTTGGTTTTTGGAAACAGGGTTTCTCTTTGTAGCTCTGGCTGTCCTGGAACTCACTGTATACCAGGCTGGCCTCGAACTCAGAAATCCGCCTGCCTCTGCCTCCTAAGTGCTGGGATTAAAGGCGTGCACCACCACTGCCCAACCCAAAAACTCTTAAATAGTCTGATTTCTTTTTATTTATTATAAAAGAACAAAAACAGGCCAGAGGGCTCAGTAGAAAAGTGCTTGCTGCTTTTACAGAGGCCCCAAATTTGGTTCCCATATTGGGCACCTCAGAAGTTCCTGTAACTTTAGTTAACTAATTTTGCCCTACCTCAGTACCTTCACTCCCGCACACACCCACCAACATGTGCATATACATTTATATATATATAAATGTATGTATAGGCACTTCCTTTTCCCCCCCCCCCCCGACATCTTGGTGAGGCTGCGGTGGTCTACACTAACTACTCTCTGAGTTTCGCCATGCCGCCCAAAGACGACAAGAAAAAAAAAGATGCCGGAAAGTCGGCCAAAAAAGACAAAGACCCAGTAAATAAGTCTGGTGGCAAGGCCAAAAAGAAGAAGTGGTCCAAAGGCAAAGTTCGGGACAAACTGAACAATCTCGTCCTGTTTGACAAAGCTACATACGACAAACTCTGTAAGGAAGTTCCCAACTACAAGCTTATTACTCCAGCCGTGGTCTCTGAGAGACTGAAGATTCGAGGTTCCTTGGCCAGGGCAGCCCTTCAGGAGCTACTTAGTAAAGGACTTATCAAGCTGGTTTCAAAGCACAGAGCCCAAGTCATTTACACCAGAAACACAAAGGGCGGAGACGCCCCAGCTGCTGGTGAAGATGCATGAGCAGGTTCAATCAGCTGTACATTTGGGAAAATAAAATTTTATTGAATCAAAAAAAAATATGTATAATGTATGTATATACATATGTGTGTGTGTGTGTATATATGTATATATATAAAAGAAATCTTAAAGAATAAAACAAGCAAGAGCAGGAAAGTTGGCTAGGAAGCACTTAAGAGCACTTGTTATGCCTGTAGAGGACACAGGCTTGATTCCCAGCATCCACATCCTGTCTCACAGTCATCTATAACCCTAGTTCTATGAGATAAGGTGCCCAATTCTGACCTCAGATACCAGCATGCATCCAGGCATAATCTTAACATTAAACAACATATTAAAAACAATAAGTCTGATATGAACAGCAGACTTCAAGACAAAGAGATTATTGTAGCCACAGACATTTTATTAGGATAAATGGTCAGTTTGTAACGAGAGTGCAGTTACTGTACGTATGAAGTATAATGACAGATTTACTCACACAAAACCGACGAATGAAAGGAGAAACAGAACTTTACAATTACAGTTGTGAGACAACAAAACCAGGAGCTGCTGAGCTGGCTGTGTAGTGGGTACAAGTGCTTGCCATGGAAACCTGATGGCCTGGTTTAATCTTTGGCACCCACATTTAAAAAAGAAAAAAGCTGGGTATGACCACATGCATGTATGATCCCACTCTTCTTCCAGGAAGATGGGAGGCAAAGATGGAATTGCTCAGAAGCATCCAGGCCATTGTCATGAAGTCCAGGGTACAATATCCACAATAGAACCCAAACAATGAGACACCCTGCCTCACAATGAATCTTCCCCAGGGAAGGGCAGACCAATATAAATGGTCAGCCCTGAAAACACACATACAAGTAACATTACACAGACTATCTGGTTGTGTGTGTGTGTGTGTGTGTGTGTGGCAATTAATTTTAAAAAGTTCATACATTTGAAAGAAAGCAAGAGGGTGTGGTGATGTGAGAAAGTATGGTTCCCATAGCTCATATGTTTGAGTACTTTTGAGTACTTGATTCCCAGTTGGTGAATTATTTGGGATGTATTAGGAGGTATGGCCTCTTCAGAGGATTAAGATCTGAGCTTTCAGCCGGGCGGTGGTGGCGTACGCCTTTAATCCCAGCACTTGGGAGGCAGAGGCAGGTGGATTTCTGAGTTCGAGGCCAGCCTGGTCTACAGAGTGAGTTCCAGGACAGCCCGAGCTACACAGAGAAACCCTGTCTCGAAAAACCAAAAAAAAAAAAAAAAAAAAAAAGATCTGAGCTTTCAGCCGTTCCTGCTGCCAGAGTTAGAGTCCACCATTATGTACTAACTCTGATGCCTTTCTACAACATTAGAAAAGTAACTAAAGCAAGAGGTATATGGGAGAGTTGGCATGAGGAAAGAGAAGATGGAAATGATGTAATTATATTATAATCTCAAAAAATAAATAACTTAAAAACACTCTGTATATGGGTGTTCTACTTGCATGTGTGTCTGTACCACATGCTTACCTGGGTACTCTGGAAGAGCAGCAAGTGCTCTTAACCGCTGAGCCATCTCACCATAATAAAAATAAATCTTAAATAAAAAGAGAAGGTCTGGAGAAATGACTCAACAGTTCAGAGTGCATGTTGCTCTTGCAGAGGACCCGAGTTTGGTACCCAGCATACAGTTGCCTGTAACTCTGGCTCCAAGGGATCCAGCACCTTTGTCCTCTGCACACATGTACATATACCCACACACAGATACCATGCATGTATACGATTAAACATAAATCTTTAAATAAAAGAAAAATGAAAGTGAATATTTGGTACTAATATTTGTATGAAAATGTAAATGATATAGAACAGAAAATATCCAAAATAATTTTGATAAAGAACAAAGAGAATTAATATTTTTTGCATGTGTGTGTGTAAGAGAGAGAGAGAATGGACATACATAAGATACACATACATGAGGAAGTCAGGGGACAGTCAGGTGATGGTCTCACCTTCTACCTTGTTTAGGGCGTCCCTGGTTCACCACTGTGTGTATCAGGCTGGCCCCTAAGCTGGTTCACCACTGTGTGTATCGGGCTGGCCCCTGAGCTGCAGAGGACTGTCCTATCTGTCCTGTGTGTCCATTTACCCAAGCTCATTCTGGGATTCCATGTTCCTAACACCACACTCATGGTTTTTTTTTTTTGGGTTCTGGGTATGTGAAGTTCTCACACTTGCACAGCAAACATGACTGTGCACTGAAGGAGAGTTAGAGGGTTGTGGGTAGACAGGGAAAGTGAAAGCAGGCTTCCTGAGATGGTAGCTTCTTGTTGCCAGAAATCACTGTGGGAAGAAATAGGGGAAGGCATAGGGTGCCCATCTATACAGGAACCAAGAGGAGAAAGGGAGAGTTCTCTTCAGTGCAGAATTTCAGCCTGGGGCTTCTTTCATTCTGAAGGCTTGGCCATCTGTCTTTCCAAGTGGTTCCATTCTTTGTCCCCTAGACTACTGGCACCACCCTTGTTACAATTGCATATTTGTTTGCATTTTATGTGAGTGTTGGGTATCTGAACTCCAGCCCCAACACTTGCACAGTAAGCATGACCATTGCAAACTCAAGAGGAGAGGGAGAAGGATCCTAGCACTTGTGAGTTAGCCGGTCTATCTGAAATGAAAAGATCTGGGTTCAGTGAGAGAGCATTTTCACAAAGTAAGATCAAGTTCAATAGAAGAAGACATAAGACATAATCTTCTTACCTCCATGCACAAGGAGCCAGTGGCTATTTGCTTCTTGATGGAACTTAGGGTAGAGGGTAAACAACATGTTTTCTGGTCTGAGAGGATTTTAGGGATGTTAAAAAATGGGTTATACATCCACGGTTAACATGTCCCCAATTCTTAGCCCTGAGCACTCTGTGACAAATAAACACATTAATCTTGCCTTGCTCCTGGCTCTTGTCTGTGGTGGACGAGGTCCAGTCACTATGGCAGGTGATAGACAGGCAGTAATGTTTGTCTAATGAATGTGAGTGAAGAAGGAGATGTGAAATGCCCGTGAAAGGCAAGTAAGAATGGTGGGAACACATGGAAAATGCGTTCAATACAAACTGTGTTTAAGGGCAACTAAAGCAAGCTGTTGAGTAAACTGAGTCACAACGACCAGGATATACAAAGAACTAAGGGCCAAGACAGGTTTGACTGCTGTAAATGTAACTTCTATTCTCCTTAGTCATTGTTGTCTCCAAGGTGTACTGCCTTGGTCTTCTAACCTAGGCCTAGGCCTGGAAGCTTCTAGCCTCCTTACAATTTAATCTAGGCCTAGAATGTTTCCAGTCTCTGAGACTTGCTGCTGAATAGAGACATCATAAAGAGGACATAAGACATAATTTTCAACCATGGATGCTTTTTTCTTCAAACTGACATCACCCTCTTTGCTTGGGATTAAAGGTGTATACCAAGGGTGTGTCTGTAATCTGGCTGAAGGGATTAAAGGTGTGTGCTAACCGTAAACCACAGCACAACTAGTAACAGTTTTTTTTCAGTAAACAACACAATCTCAGGGTTCACAGTGTGATCAAATATCCTGCAACAACTTCTCTTTGATTATTTTATTTTAAACTTTAAACATATCAGTTGCTGAGCATTGTGGCACTGTCTTTAATCTCAGTACTCAGGGGCAGAGGGAGGTGGAACTCTGTGGGACTGCGTAAGGGTATCCTGGTTCTTGGCTGGGCATGGGCCTAGAACCCCGAGACTCCAAGGGAGAAACGACAGGAGTTCGGCTACGTCCCCAGAACTCAGGGTCCTAACAAGCAGTCTAATCTCCATAGACCTTCATTGTTCAGTCACGTAGGCCATTACAGCCCTCCCAAAGTGCACAGGTAGAGGGTGTAGCTACAGGCCTCAGGCCCTGGAGATTTACATACTAATGAAGGTCAGAGGGCGGAGCCAATTAACCATTCCTCCCCAGAACCTCCCCCTTCCTCCCTCCCTACTTAACCCAGGCCTGCCCTGAGTTTGGGGGGGGTACATCCAGAACCATCTACCATCTGCCATGACAATAAACCCTTTTGGAACCAAGGACTTCCTCGTATCATTGGGGCCAGCCGGGCCCGCCGCCGCCAAAGCCTCCAGCCCCTGGAACCAGGGACCTTCCTCCGGTATGTGAGACAGGCTGCCTGGAGGCCTCCAGGCAGCCTCCACCCCGCAGGTCCCGGGCCGCTGTCAAGTAGGCCCGGGCCTGCCATGGAGGGCCTCCACCTTGTGGGTCCGGGACTCCACTGCGGCCCGCCATTTTTCCCACATAATGGTGCGACCAACGTGGAGCTCCGAACAGCCACACAACTACAGACAAGCTAGCCGAAAAGCCGTCTCTCAGACAACCACCAGGACCCACATCTTCAAGCAAGCTAACCAGGCCGCCAAGTCTGTTAAGCAAGTACTTTTACCAAATCTCTTCCTCGGGGTGCTGCCAGGGCCTCTTTCTTCCCTCCCCTTCTTGTTTCTCTCGGCTGTGGGTTGGCTGGTCATGCGCCCACATGCCCCCAAGTCTCAATCCTTCCGCGGCCTCAGAGCCCAGGGCTTGAGACCAGTCGATCCCTAGCGGCCTGCGGGCAAAAGGATCCCCAATTCCCCCTCTTTTCTCTCAGCTGTGGGTAGGCCGGCGTGCGCCCACATGCCCCCAAGTCTCAGTCCTTCCGCGGCCTCTCAGCAGCCAGCCTGAGAGCCCAGGGCCTGAGACCAGTTGGTCCCTAGCTGAATCTGAGCAAAGGGATCCCCAATTCCCCCTCTTTTTCTCTCGGCTGTGGGTTGGCTGGTCATGCACCCACATGTCCCCAAGTCTCAGTCCTTCCGAGGCCTCTCAGTAGTTTGAGAGCCCAGGGCTTGAGACCAGTCGGTCCCTACTATCCGAATCCGGGCAAAGGGACCCCCAAATCCAAGAGCTCTGCACCCCCATGGAACCAGACTGAGTTTGTTCCCCGTCCAAGTACGAGCCTGGCCATGTCTACTTGGTGTGGTGTGAGACAAACACAGCCAGACCTTCTGCGGCCCTCCTTTTCTCTGGTGTTGCATGAAATAAACTCAGCCAAGATCCCGTGAGCTTCTGCCATGCTGAACTACCATCCCAGCCTACTGCATCATGGCAGACACATGGACCCACAACGCAACAGAGACTCATGCCCGCGAGTGCCCATTCTCGGGCCTACATCATTCCCTACAGGTGGTAGAGGATGTGGGCAAAGCCGGCTACAAGAGTACCCCCGCTGGTGCCTGCCAAGAACCTCTCCACGAACCGTGCTCCCACAAGTCCAGTGGAGATGCCATCTTCTGGAACCTGCCTGAGATGCCAAGCTGCCTTCTCCTCAGCCATCTCGTCAGACTGCAGACTCCAGAGACATGCTGAGATCCAGACACAAAGCCACCTCCTGGAACCTGCCTAGGAGGCCAAGCTGTCTTCTTCCAGCTACACTGCCCAACTGAAGACTCCAAAGCTAAATCCTACAGAAGACAGATCCAGATCTTCCAGCTACAGATGAACTCTTTTGCCAAAGTCAAATAGCTAAAGTTACATGTTAGTGAGGAAAACTTAATGTCTATCTAGATTAGTCAGATGTTATTACCCTCAAACTGTATCACCTGTATTCAATTGATTCAGTGATCCTTTGCTTTCCCAACCCCCACCCTCAACTCCCCTTCCTTCCCAACCCCCATCCTCAACTCCTCTTCTTTCCCAATCCCCACCCTCAACTCCCCTTACCCTGTGACTTAATTGTGCTAACCCCTCTGGCCTAAACAGTGCTTTCTTTTAACTTCCTTATGCAAAATTTCTACACAGTGACCCCCCTTTTTTAAAAAAGTAAAGGGGAGGAGATGTGGGACTGCGTAAGGGTATCCTGGTTCTTGGCTGGGCATGGGCCTAGAACCCCGAGACTCCAAGGGAGAAACGGCAGGAGTTCGGCTACGTCCCCAGAACTCAGGGTCCTAACAAGCAGTCTAATCTCCATAGACCTTCATTGTTCAGTCACGTAGGCCATTACAGCCCCTCCCAAAGTGCACAGGTAGAGGGTGTAACTACAGGCCTCAGGCCCTAGAGATTTACATACTAATGAAGGTCAGAGGGTGGAGCCAACTAAGCATTGCCCCCAGAACCTCCCCTTTTCTCCCTCCCTACTTAACCCAGGCTTGCCCTGAGTTTGGGGGGGGTACATCCAGAACCATCTACCATCCGCCATGACAATAAACCCTTTTGGAACCAAGGACTTCCTCGTATCATTGGGGCCAGCCGGGCCCGCCGCCAAAGCCTCCAGCCCCTGGAACACCGCTGTGCCCCGTTTTTCCCACAGAACTCTATGAGGCCAGCCTGGTCTACAGAATGAGTCTAGGATAGGCAGGGCTCTGTTACAAGGAGAAGCCCTGTTTCAAGAAAAAACAAACACAAAAACAGTTAGTTAATTAATTAGTTAAGATTTGAGACAGGATCTCACTATGTAGCCCAGGCTGACCTTAGGACTAGCTATGTAGACCAGGCTGGTCTTTAAGTCAGGGGTCTACCTTCGTCTCCCAAGTGCTTAGACTAAAAGTGTGCACCATTATGTTTTGCTATATTTATTATTTTTAATTATGTTTAGGTGGTTATGTCTGTATGTGGATAGGTTCACATGAATTCAGGAACCCAAAAGCATTGGATCCCCTGGAGGTGGAGTACAAGCATCTGTGCGTCATCAGATGTGGGGGCTGGGAACAGAACTCAGGTCGTCTGGAAGAGAGCTCTTCTTTCAAGTTATCTTAACTGATGAGTCGCCTTTCCAGCCCTATATGACTTGTTTCTAAAACAGGATTTTTTTAGGCCATCTTAATTCTTTGCATTCTATTTTTTTTTCAGTAAGATGGATAAAGAAGAGAAATACACAGCATTATTTCATAGTGATGGCTGCTCCTCATCTGGTTGTGTGCCTTTTGACGATGATCAACAATAAGAAATGCATTTCAGATCCAGGAGTGGTGGGTGGCTCATGCCTGTCATCCCAGTGCTTATGAGGCTGAGGCAGGAGGATTGGTATGATTTGAGGCTACATAGTGAGTTAGAGGCTAGTCTGGGTACAGCAGTTTCTTAGTTAAGGTTTTATTGTTGTGAAGAGACACCATGACCAAGACAGCTTGTGTAAAGGAAAGCGTTTCATTGGGGCTGGCTTACAATTTCAGAGGTTTAATCTATTATTGTTGCGGCCGAAAGCATGGCAGCATCCAGGCAGATCTGGTGCTGGAGGAGCTGAGACTTGATCCAAAGGCAGCAGAAGGAGACTCTCTTCCACAGGCAACCGGAAGGAGACTCTGATTCCACACTGGGCAGAGTTCCGGCATAGGAGACTTCAAAGCCCAACACTACAGTGACACATCATCCAAAAAGACCATACCTCCTAATATTGGTATTCCCTGTGATCCAAGCATTCAAACATACTAGTCTATAGGGGTCATACTGAAGAGGTCAGCTCAGGAACTTTGGAACACTTGTCCCTCTGGAAGGGAGAGGCTAATTAACAGCCCTGCAGGTCAGGACACATTCCACAAGATGGACCATTGGCCACCCACAGACAAGGGAAGTCCTTGCCACCTCATTCCTTAAGCACCAGTCAGTTTAAGTCACAGTGTTCTGCCAAACATATTGTGCCTAGTTGCTGTTTCTCTAGTCTACCTCTAAAAACTGTATAAAACTGACCAAATGGGCTGCCCAGGATCGCCACTCTACCTTTGGTGTAGGACAACCCCAATGAGATGGAACATTATATTCTTCTTGCTTTTTACATCAATTCTTGGCCTGCATGGTTCACTCAGGGGGTCCCCAGTGAGCTACGGCTGGCCAGAGTCTTACAATACCTATTCAAACCACCAGAAGACATTATTTTCCCCCAAACAAACACAGAAAAGAAAATAAGTATTCACATTGAATACACACATTTTTTTGTCTTTTTTTTTTTTCAGAGCTGAGGACCAAACCCAGGGCCTTGTGCTTGCTAAGCAAGCGCTCTACCACTGAGCTAAATCCCCAACCCAACAAATTTTTTAAATTTTTATTTATTTATTATTTATTTATTTATTTATTTATTTTGGTTTTTCGACAAATTTTTTTTTAAAAAGAAAACATGCACTCTTTCTCCACCATCTTCTCCCGTTTCTCTCCCCACTTTTGCCCTTTGCCCTGAATAACCTCCCTCCCCTTGGGAAAAAAAAGAAACGATGCTTTTTATAAATATGATAAAGAAAAGGTATAACAAGGTTTGAATAAAATACCAATATTTAAATAGAGTATAGGGAAATTTCAAAGGAATTATTCTAAATCTTTTTTTTTTTTTTTTGGTTTTTTCGAGACAGGGTTTCTCTGTGTAGCCCTGGCTGTCCTGGAACTCACTCTGTAGACCAGGCTGGCCTCGAACTCAGAAATCCGCCTGCCTCTGCCTCCCAAGTGCTGGGACTAAAGGCGTGCACCACCACTGCCTGGCAAGGAATTATTCTAAACAAAAATAAGGAACAAATTTGGACCCAGAATGTGGATCGTGCTTCCGGGTTCATGTAGATTGATATAGCCTTTTCCAGGAGGCACCTTGAGTCTAGATTTTTGGCATCTAAACAAAATTTATTTTCTCTTTGAAACAGGCTCCTGCATAGCCCAGGCTGCCCTCTAATTCACCACCAAGATGACCTTAACCTTCTGATTCTCCTGCTGCAGTCATTGTAGAGCATAAGCTACATACTGGCTATCAGTATACAGTAACCTTCGGCCACATTGTGCATGGTTGTCACCGTGACCATTTTATATGGAGTTGGGGATTGAGCTGAGGGGCTTTGAGCACGCTGGGAAGGTACTGAGCAAACGAATTCCACCCATAGGACCTCAATGAAGTATCTTGTTTTAGTTTTTAAAAAACTTATTTCTCTTTCTTTCATTTATTTATGAGATGTATTACATCTCAACTGCAGTTTCCTCTCCCTTTTCTCTTCCCAGCCTCTCCTTCCCCTTCCCTCATGTACCCACAGCAGTTCTTTGGCAAAAGAGACCATTAATGTGGATTTGTGGGAATAAAAATTAAAAACATCTTGAAACGTAGAACAAAAATTCATGGTCAGCAGCCGGGCGGTGGTGGCGCACGCCTTTAATCCCAGCACTTGGGAGGCAGAGGCAGGCGGATTTCTGAGTTCGAGGCCAGCCTGGTCTACAGAGTGAGTTCCAGGACAGCCAGGGCTACATAGAGAAACCCTGTCTCGAAAAAATCAAAAAAAAAAAAAAAAAAAAAAAAAAAATTCATGGTCAGCAAAGACCACCAACAACTTGTTAAAATTAGCCATAATAACAATATCAAGCCCCTCTAGGGGCAGAGTGACCAAAAATGGAAAAGAAAACAAGGACATGCAAAGACATGTCCAGACAAGTCTAAACAAGCCCAAGTGAGTAATGGGCCATCTGGTGTTTTTCTCTCTTCCTCCCTCCCTGGGAGGTCCGAGGTTTCATGGTCAAAAATAACTAGTCATCCTGCCCGCCTAAATGATCGCTTACGTAAATTGCTGATATTGGAAATATCCAATCATGCGTAACCACGCCAAATCTTCCCGCTCTCCCCAGCCTCTGCCTATAAAGGTCCCAAGCTTTCTGGGGTCTGGGTTGAATCCTCTGTCTCCTACGTGAGACACGTTTCAACCCGAGGGCCCTCGCTATTAAACTGCCTTTGCTGATTGCATCAAGACGGTCTCTTGTGTGTCCTTGGGTGTGCGCCTATCCGGATTAGAGTGAGGGTCTCCCTTCGAGGGTCCTTACATTGTGGGGGCTCGTCCGGGATCTGCGCGACCACCCAGGACTCCCGACGACCCCTTGGAAGTAGGTCTGTATAAATGGTACATGTCTGAGTGTGGCGCCGCTGTTTCTGTGTTTTGGTTTCGGTTTCTGAGCAGCTGCTGCTGTAGACCATAAGGGCTCAGCAGCTGCGGAGGCAGACGTGCTAAAGCCCGCAGGCTGCATCCCTGGAGAATGCTCCAAGGGCAGAAGGGAGTCTGGGAAGCCCGACTGCCCTGTTTCGGAATGAGAGAGATGGAGTGCTCCTGCTTGTTGGGGGGTGGGGGGGAAGACGTGGAATCCTTCCCCAACTGAAGTCGCATTTGGTTGGTGCTATAAGACCAAACGTGGACAAGTGTGTCTGACTGTGTTAGTTTTGTGTGTTTGTGCTATAGTAGTGGGTTTACTAGGCTTTGAAATGGGACAGACTGTGACAACTCCACTATTTTTGACATTAGACCATTGGGCTGACGTTAGGGCTAGAGGACAGAATTTGTCAGAGACTGTTAAAAAGGGGCACTGGCAGACATTCTGTGCTTCAGAGTGGCCTGCCTTTGACATGGGATGACCCCCTGAGGGGACATTTGACTTGTTAACCATCAGAGCCGTTAAGGCAGTTGTGTTTCAGGAAGGACCGGGGTCTCATCCAGACCAGCAGCCCTACATCACTGTGTGGGAAGACTTAGCCCGCTATCCGCCCCCATGGGTAAAACCATGGGTTCCTCGGTGGCCACCTTCTGCTTTCTGGGTTCCCTCGGCAGCCCGACTCCCGAGTCCTGACTGTTTGAGGAGATGCGGTGGGGAAGAAATCGAAACCGCAGAAAGATGGAGAGACCAACGCTCCACTGAAGCCCCCTCCTAAGATATACCCTGAGATTGAGGAACTCCCTGAGTGGCCCCCTCCCCCTGCAGAATGGCTGGCTTCTACACCCCCACCTTATCTACCTCAGCCCATGACCCTCCCAACCCCAGCCTGTGCCCATGCCTTCTGTGCCCCTGGCCCCTGCCACAGAGGCAACAGGCAGTGGGCCCTCAGCGGGGACAAGGAGCAGAAGGGGGCCATTTCTTTCTTGGAGGGTCCCGACTCTACCATGGCTCTGCCCCTCAGAGCCGTTGGGCCCGCCCTGACCAACCCAGAGCAATTACAGCTACTATAATATTGGCCTTTTACTTCCTCTGATCTCTATAATGGAAAACTAACCATCCTTCTTTTTCTGAGAATCCTGCAGGACTTACAGGTCTGATAGAGTCCCTGATATTCTCCCATCAACCCACCTGGGACGATTGCCAGCAGCTCCTACAGACCCTATTTACCACTGAGGAGAAAGAGAGGATACTCTCTGAGGCTCAGAAAAATATCCGAGATGACGATGGGCATCTAGCCCAGGATGAGGCTACGATTAACCAGGGATTTCCATTGACTCGTCCCCACTGGGATTACCACATGGCAGAAGGTAGAGAAAGGCTGTCCACATATTGCCGGGCCCTAGTGGCAGGTCTCAGGGGGGCCGCAAGAAGGCCCACCAATTTGGCTAAGGTGAGAGAGGTCATGCAGAGGGCGGATGAACCCCCTTCGGTGTTCTTAGAGAGACTCATGGAGGCCTATAGGAGGTATACCCCTTTTGACCCTATGTCAGAGGGACAGCGAGCTTCTGTGATTATGGCATTCATCGGGCAGTCTGCCCAAGATATTAGAAGGAAACTACAACGCATTGAAGGGCTGCAGGACTATACTATTAGGGATGTAGTGAAGGAGGCAGAGAAAGTTTATCATAAGAGAGAGACGGAAGATGAGAAGGAAAGAGAAAAGAAAGAAAGGAGGGAAGATGAGGACAGAAGAGACAGGAGACAGGAGAGAAATTTGACACGCATACTGGCCGCAGTAGTAGGAGAAGAGAGAAGAGCCAAGGTTAGACAGCTAGGGGACCTGGACAACAAGTAGAAGCAGGGGCCAAGGACACCCAGAAGAACGGACTGACCACAACTAGATAAAGACCAGTGTGCATACTGCAAGGAGAAGGGTCATTGGGTTTGAAAATGCCCTAAAAAGACAGGGGCAAGAGTATTGTCTTTGGAAGATGATGATGAAGACTAGGGAAGACGGGGCTCGGTCCCCCTCCCCAAGCCTAGGGTAACTTTGAGAGTGGAGGGGACCCCCATGACCTTCCTAGTTGACACCAGGTCAGAATATTCAGTACTCAAGAGACCCCTGAGGAAGTTAAAAAACAAACGAACTCTGGTAGTTGGGGCCACCGGACAAAAACAGTATCCATGGACCACCTCCCGGACTGTAGACCTTGGGAAGAACCAAATGTCTCACTCATTCTTAGTAATTCCAGAGTGCCCTGCACCCTTACTGGGCAGAGACTTGTTGACAAAACTAAAGGCCCAGATTACTTTTAACCCCTTGGACCAGAATTGTCTTGGGGGACAGAGACACCCTAGACCTTAATACTGTCCCTTCAATTAGAAGAATATAGGCTCTACCAAGAAGCAGCGGAACCCCCCGGAGGACTGCAGGACTGGTTAACTCGATTTCCCCAATCGTGGGCTGAAACAGGGGGATGGGGATGGCAAAACAGCCGCCCCCCTGTAGTCATTGAACTCAAGTCTGGAGCCACTCCTATTGGAGTTTGACAGTGCCCCATGAGCAAAGAGGCAAGAGAGGGCATAAGGCCCCACATTGAGAGACTGATATGGCAGGGAGTCTTAGTCCCCTGCAGGTCCCCATGGAACACTTCTTTGTTACCAGTAAGAAAACCAGGAACTAATGACTATCGTCCATTTCAGGACCTTAGAGAAGTTAATAAGAGGGTGCAAGATTTCCACCCTACAGTGCCAAATCCCTATAACTTGCTCAGCACGCTGCCACCTGAGCGGACCTGGTATACCGTCCTAGATTTAAAAGATGCCTTTTTCTTTTTAAGATTACACCCCCACAGCCAGCCTTTGTTTGCTTTCGAATGGCAAGACCCTGAGAGCGGAAGGGTTGGACAATTCACGTGGACAAGACTACCCCAGGGATTCAAAAACTCCCCCACTCTGTTCGATGAGGCTTTACATTGAGACCTTTCGCACCAAGAATCCTCAGGTGACCCCTCCTACAGTATGTAGATGACCTTCTATTGGCTGCAGAGACCCACGAAGAATGCGAACAAGGGACCCAGAGGATCCTGGCTGAGTTAGGTGAGTTGGGGTACCAGGTTACTGCCAAGAAAGCACAACTGTGCTGGACAGAAGTGACTTATCTGGGGTACATCCTGAGAGATGGACATAGATGGCTAACTGATGCCAGAAAGCAAACTGTGATGCAGATCCCGACCCCAACCACCCCTCACCAGGTAAGTTCCTGGGGACAGCTGGGTTCTGCAGACTGTGGATACCAGTGTTTGCTACATTAGTGGCCCCACTATACCCTCTTACCAAAGGAAAAGGGGAATTCATCTGGACCAAGGACCATCAGGAGGCTTTTGACACCCTGAAAAAGGCCTTACTACAAGCACTTGCTCAGGCCTTGCCTGATTTAACTAAGCCATTTACCCTATATGTAGATAGAGCGGAAGGGAATTGCTAGAGGAGTACTGACTCAGACCTTGGGGCCCTGGAGATGCCCGGTAGCTTATCTATCTAAAAAACTGGATCTGGTGGCCAGTGGATGGCCCTCTTGCCTATGAGTGATTGCAGCAATGGCTGTGCTGGTGAAAGATGCTGATAAGCTAACCTTGGGCCAGAATGTGACTGTAGTGGCCCCCCATGCCCTAGAGAGCATTATCAGGCAGCCACCAGACCGATGGATGACCAACGCCCGGATGACTCACTATCAGAGCTTGCTGCTGACTGAGCATGTAACTTTTGCCCCTCCCACTATCCTTAATCCTGCCACCCTGCTGCCTGAGACTGGTGAGACCCAGTACATCAGTGTGAAGAGATACTAGCTGAAGAGGCGGGAACCCAGACCGACCTGACTGACCAGCCATGGCCAGGGGCTCCTGCCTGGTTCACTGATGGGAGCAGTTTTGTGGTAGAAGGTAAGCGCAGGGCTAGGGCAGAAGTAGTAGATGGAAAAACTGTCATATGGGCCAGCAGCTTACCAGAGGGAACGTCGGCTCAGAAAGCAGAACTTATTGCTTTGATTCAAGCTCTAAGACTGGCAGGAGGAAAAGTTATTAACATTTACACTGACAGCCGGTATGCTTTTGCAACTGCACATGTCCATGGGGCAATTTATAGACAACGTGGACTGCTGACATCTGCTGGTAAAGATATTAAAAACAAAGAAGAGATTCTCAGTTTATTAGAAGATGTCCATTTGCCCCACAAGGTGGCTATCATACATTGTCCAGGACATCAAAAAGGGACTGGCCTATAGAAAGAGGAAATCAAATGGCAGATTACATGGCGAAAGAGGCCACTCAGGGGCCCATGATCCTGCTAGCCAAGAGGGGGTACAGGCCCCCAGAAAAGAACTCTGACAAGCCAGGAGGCATCCTCTCCGAGGAGGAGGCACTAAACTACCTAATGGGTACACATCAGCTCACCCACTTAGGACCCAAAAAGATGATAAAACTGGTTAATAGGTCCCCCTACCATGTTCCAAGACTGCGACAGATTGCTGTGGATTTAGTAAGAAGATGTAAGGCATGTGCTTTCACCAATGCCGGATCCAGTAGAAACCTGGAGGGAATGCGGCTGAGGGAAGATTGGCCTGGGACCTATTGGGAGGTTGACTTCACTAAGGTTAGACCTGCCCGATATGGAAATAAATATCTGCTAGTTTTTATAGACACCTTTTCAGGATGGGTTGAGGCATTCCCCACCAAGAAAGAAACTGCCAACGTGGTGGCCAAAAAGATACTGGAGGAGATTCTGCCCAGGCTTGGAGTACCTAAGGTAATTGGGTCAGACAATGGGCCTGCTTTCGTTGCTCAGGTAAGCCAGGGACTGGCCAGACAACTGGGGATCAAATGGAAATTACACTGTTCTTATAGACCCCAGAGCTAAGGACAGGTAGAAAGAATGAATAGAACCATAAAAGAGACCTTGACAAAACTGGCCTTAGAGACTAGCGGGGGTGATTGGACAGCTTTTCTCCCTCTTGCCTTGTTCCAGGTGTGGAACACCCCAGGACCTTTGGGATTGACTCCCTTTGAGATCATGTTTGGTTCCCCTCCACTGATGTATGAAACTTTAGAGAGGTGGACCCACCCTGATGACAGCTCTATTCCATCATCTTCTCTCCTAGCCCGCCTGAAAGCTCTAGAGATAGTCAGAAAGGAGGTCTGGGAATGGCTGAAGGACACCTATGCTCCTGGAGATACAGTTGTCCCTCACAAGTTTGAAGTTGGAGACGCTGTTTTGGTACGGAGACATCGAGTGGGGAACCTTGAGCCACGGTGGAAAGGACCCTACCTGGTACTGTTGACAACCCCGACTGCCGTTAAGGCGGACGGGATCCCCACCTGGGTTCACGCCTCCCATGTTAAAAGGGCTCCCCCCGAAACTAACCAAGATGAGTGGACTCTGGAAAGGACTGATAATCCTCTTAAGCTATGCCTGAGTCAGGGCACCAACCCCCATTCTCCAACCCAACAGACTTGGGAGGTGATCAATGAAGGAGGAAACACTGTCTGGTCAGTTACCGCAGTGCGCCCCCCCCTGGACTTGGTGGCCAGATTTTATGCCAGATATCTGCAAGTTGGTGGCTGGGTCACTCACTTGGGACCTCCCCAACCACACAGATCTTTCCAAACCACCAGCTGAGAGTAAGTGCCGCCCGAACGGGATAGGGAGCACCCTTGGGTGCTCAGGACAATGGTACCAAGCCAACCTCCGGGCTGCAGGATTTTATGTGTGCCCCGGCCAGGGCCAGAGTTGGAAGCTCCGGCAACAGTGCGGGGGGCGGGGGGGGGCTCTGATTTCTATTGTGCTGCGTGGGGATGTGAAACTACTGGAGAGGCCCATTGGAACCCCTCCTCCACTTGGGACTTGATCACAGTTAAACGGAACGGCGGCTATGACAAGCCACACCAGGGTGAGAGAAATCAGTATAAATACCTTGAAAGTGGGTGTGCTCGTGGCAGTGGGGGCCCAAATGGACCATGCAAAGGCAAATATTGCAATTCTATTGTTATAAAATTTACTGATAAAGGGAAACTAGATCATCAGAGCTGGCTTAGGGGAAACAACTGGGGATTGCGCATCAATGTTCCAGGAAAGGATCCTGGGGTGATCTTTAGAATTAAGCTAACCATAGAAAGCCCCCCACCAGTGTCTGTTAGACCTAATAAAGTCCTTCTCACACAAGGCCCACCTGCTGGACCACTAGTTCCAGTACCCACCCCACCTAGACTAATGGTACCAATAATGGCAAACCCCTCCACCCTCACTACCCCTCAAGGTCCTTTAGCTTCGACCAACCCCTCTGATCCCCCGACAAGTCAAAGACTATTCAATTTGGTTTTGGGGGCTTTCCATGCTCTGAACAATACAAATGCAGACTCTACTGAATCCTGTTGGCTGTGTTTAACCACAACACCTCCGTATTATGAGGGATTGCTGTAAGTGGTGGGTTTAATACACAACCTCCCATCATTCCTGTACTTGGGAACAGAATAAAAACTGACTCTAACAGAGGTATCGGGGACAAAATCAGGACTTTGTTTGGGTACCCCATCTGTATCTCATAGACATTTGTGTAACAGACAATTAATAGTTATAAGACTGTTGCCACCTATTATTTAGTGCCAGAACCAAATCGATGGTGGGCTTACAGCTCAGGACTCACTCCCTGTGTGTCCACAAGTGTGTTTGAACCAACTACAGATTTCTGTGTATTAGTACAATTGGTCCCCAGAATTTACTATCATAGAGCTGATAACTTTGAAGATAAATTTAATCTTAGGCTTCAAAGATACAAAAGAGAGCCTGTATCCCTCACCATGGCCATTTTACTAGGAGCCGGTATCACAGCAGGGATAGGGACGGGGGCTGCCTCTTTAGCCACTGGACAGCAAGGCCTTAATGCTCTTAGTGACGCTATTAATGAAGATTTAAAAATATTAGAGAAATCCATCTTCAACTTAGAAAAATCTTTAACATCTTTGTCAGAAATGGTACTCCAAAATAGAAGAGGATTAGGTCCGTTATTCTTAAAAGATGGTGGGTTGTGTGCTGCCTTAAAGGAAGAATGTTGCTTTTATGCTGATCATACCAGAGTAGTCAGAGACTCGATGCAGAGACTCAGAGAAAGACTAGATAAAAGACAAAAAGAAAAAGAAACTCAGCTGGGCGGTGGTGGCGCATGCCTTTAGTCCCAGCACTTGGGAAGCAGAGGCAGGCGGATTTCTGAGTTCGAGGCCAGCCTGGTCTACAGAGTGAGTTCCAGGACAGCCAGGGTACACAGAGAAACCCTGTCTTGAAAAACCAAAACAAACAAACAAACAAAAACAAAAAAAAAAAAAAAAGAAAAAGAAACTCAACAAGGTTGGTTCAAGTCCTGGTTTGCCCAATCACCTTGGCTGACGACCCTACTCTCTGCGTGGCAGGTCTCCTGATAATAATTCTTTTATTCCTTGTTTTTGGGCCATGTGTAATAAATAAAATACTAGCTTTTGTTAGGTCGAGAATAGATGCTGTTCAGCTATTGGTGTTGAGTCAGAGATATGAAATTTTAGGAGACAAGCCTGAAGATACTAACCTGTAATTCTAAGATTAGAATTATTTAAAAATAAAAAGAGTAGAGAATGTGGGAATAAAAATTAAAAACATCTTGAAACGTAGAACAAAAATTCATGGTCAGCAAAGACCACCAACAACTTGTTAAAATTAGCCATAATAACAATATCAAGCCCCTCTAGGGGCAGAGTGACCAAAAATGGAAAAGAAAACAAGGACATGCAAGGACATGTCCAGACAAGTCTAAACAAGCCCAAGTGAGTAATGGGCCATCTGGTGTTTTTCTCTCTTCCTCCCTCCCTGGGAGGTCCGAGGTTTCATGGTCAAAAATAACTAGTCATCCTGCCCGCCTAAATGATCCTTACGTAAATTGCTGATATTGGAAATATCCAATCATGTGTAATCGCGCCAAATCTTCCTGCTTTCCCCAGCCTCTGCCTATAAAGGTCCCAAGCTTTCTGGGGTCTGGGTCGAATCCTCTGTCTCCTGCATGAGACACATTTAGACCCGAGGGCCCTCGCTATTAAACTGCCTTTGCTGATTGCATCAAGACAGTCTCTTGTGTGTCCTTGGGTGTGCGCCTATCCGGACTAGAGTGAGGGTCTCCCTTCGGGGGTCCTTACAGATTCATCTTTCTTCATCTCCAAGGAAAGTTTTAATACCCTATTATAAAGCTATTGCTGTGTTAATACAGAGTTGTAGGATAGAATCATGAAACTATTTTGGAAAAGATCCTGATAAAATATTTATTCCTTATTACAATCAGCAATTAAATTGGTTATTGCAGAATGCTGATATTTGGTCTATTGTATGTGCAAACTTTTTAGGCAAAATTGATAATCATTATCCAAAAGACAAGTTATTACAATTTCCCTCTATGCATGTTTTTGTATTTCCTGTTAATCTATGCATGCAGCCCATAGAGAATGTGTTTACTGTATTTACAGACAGCTCATCTAATGGGAAGCAGCATATGTAAATGCATCACATGTTCATTCTCTTGACTTTCCCCCCCTGCCTCAGCACAAATAATTGAATTACAACTGTAGCCACTGTTTTTGAAATGTTGAAAAATCGAGCTTTTAACTTGTATACTGATAGCCAGTATGTAGCTTATGATCTACAACTGCTTGAAACTGTTCCTTTTTAAGATACTGCTAGTTCTCAAATTTTGCAATTACTTATACAAATATAACTTAATTTAAGAGAACATACTGTTCCTTACATTATAGAAGATTTAAGAGCTCATACTGGATTGCCTGGACACCTTACTGAGGGCAATGCCACAGCAGATTTGTATACCAGGCAGATTATAGGCCTTATACAGGAACAATTGGCCAAACAATCTTATTCTTTACTTCATCAAAATAGTAATAGCTTGAGGCAACAAATTGGTATTTCTAGAGAATGTGCACGTCAAACTGTAAAGACTTTTCCTAAATGTCCTCAGTTTCTTCCTGTACTAAATAATGATGTTAATCCTCGAGGACTTATACCTGATCAATTATAGCAAATGGATGTTACTCATATTTCTGACTTTGGAAAATTAAAATATGTACATGTGACTACTGATGCCTTCTCAGGCTTTCTTGTTGCAACTGCTTTACTAGGAGAAGCAACTAAAAATGTAATTACTCATTGCTTACATTGTTTCTCTATGTTGGTTGTTCCAAATCAGATTAAAACAGATAATGGAACTGCCTATTGCAGTCAAGCATTTGAGACATTTTGTTGACAATTTAATGTTACCTATATTACTGGAATTTCTTTCTTTCTTTTCTTTTTTTTTTTTTTTTTTGGTTTTTTCTTTTTTTTTTTTTTTTTTTTTTTTTTGGTTTTTCGAGACAGGGTTTCTCTGTATAGCCCTGGCTGTCCTGGAACTCACTCTGTAGACCAGGCTGGCCTCGAACTCAGAAATCCACCTGCCTCTGCCTCCCAAGTGCTGGGACTAAAGGCGTTCACCACCACCGCCCGGCTTCTTTTCTTTTTTTTTTAAGATTTATTTATTTATTTATTTTATATATATGAGTACACCATTGCTCTCTTCAGACATACCAGAAGAGGCATCAGATCTCATTACAGATGGTTGTAAGCCACCATGTGGTTGCTGGGAATTGAACTCAGGACCTTTGGAAGAGCAGTCTGTATCTTCTATTCCTCAGATTCTCTCTTCTATCTCTTTTGTATTCTGTTGGTGATGCTTACATCTGTAGCTCCTGGTCTCTTTCCTAAGTTGTCCATCTCCAGGATTGCCTCCATTTGTGATTTCTTTATTGTTTCTATTTCCATTTTTATGTCTTGGACCTTTTTGTTCAAATCCTTCACCTGCTTGATTGTGTTTTCCTGTATTTCTTTTTTTTTTTGTTTTTTTTTTTTTGTTTTTTTTGTTTTTTCGAGACAGGGGTTCTCTGTGTAGCCCGGGCTGTCCTGGAACTCACTCTGTAGACCAGGCTGGCCTCGAACTCAGAAATCTGCCTGCCTCTGCCTCCCAAGTGCTGGGATTAAAGGCGTGTGCCACCACCGCCCAGCTCCTTTATTTCTTTAAGGGAGTTACTTATACCCTCCTTAAAAGCCCTCTATTGTCTTCAAGAAATGGGATTTTAGGTCAGAATCTTGCTTTTCAGGTATGTTAGGGTATCCAGGGCTTGTTGTAGTGGGGGAGTTGAATTCTGATGGTGCAAAGTGGCATTGGTTTCTGTTGCTTCTGTTCTTGTGCTTGCCTCTCACCATCTGGTTATCTTTGGTGTCAACTAGCCTGGGTGTCTCTGACTAGAGCCAGCCTCCTTGAAGGCACGTAGAACTCTGTGGCTTGGGTTAGAGCCAGTCTCCTGGGGGGCAGACAGTGCTGTCTCTGGTTGGGGGGTGAGGGTGCTCCTTTGTTCCTGATTAGTGCAGGCCTCTGTGTCCCTGGGTACAGCAATCCTCCTGTGTCCCTGATTAGGGCAGACCTCCTGGGAGACAGGCAGGCTGTGGGGTGAGGGAGGGGAGCAGGCCTGCAGATCCTGCCCTGGTGGAGGAGCAGACCAGACAGAATATGGAGCTCTGGCAGAGGGGGTAGGTCCCACGTCAGCTGGGCTCCGTGGGTGTCCCAGCTGGTGTGGGTCTGGGGGCAGGAGTCTCACCTGTATCTCCGGTTACTGCAGACCTCCTAGGAGATAGGCAGGCTGTGGGGTGAGGAGAGGAGCGGGCCCACTGATCTGGCCAGGTGGAGAAACAACAATTGCATACCTTTCAGTAATGGTGCTATCCCTTCTGTTGCTCTGTTTAGGACGATTTCCTCAGTATTTCCTTTGTCCCAAGATCATGACAGCTTTGAAGAATTGTGGCCAGTTACTTTATATAATCTCCTTCAGTTTTGGGTTTGCCAAGGTTCCCTCTTAGTTAAACCCTAATCATTATGTTTTTTAAAAAAGTGAAAAGGGGGTGGGGGGACACACAAATTGTTTCTTTGCTCAAAAAGCAAAGCAACAATCTTAATCTGCTGAAATTTACAGACTTAGCTCACAGGAATTCACAGGAATAGAGAGACATAGTAAATAATACCACAAGGCTATAACCAATAAAAACCCAGATTGTGGATAAGTGTAGGACAATTGAATTACTGGAGGAAAAGAGACAAGAAAGGAACAAGAGAAGTCACACTGGGTTCAGTTAGAGCTGTGGGAGTCTGAGGTTTAACCAGACAGAATCAGGACATTGGTTAGTCAATTTATACAGGTTCTGTACCCCTGAACCCCCTGGCCTGGACCCACTGATGCTCATGCAGCTGAGAGACAGAAACAAGTGGGACACCTGTCTGTCTCCTGGAACATGTCTGTCTACTGGTCTCTCACCCATTTCAACAATGGATGACCTGCACTCTGTTGCTGTTGTAAGAGATCATTCTTGGCAGAGCCCTACACAATCTGGTCCAGGATTTGGTGATGCTGAAGGAGGGCTGTGGAGGGCTGCCTTACACTGGCAAGGTCACCTGTGAACCAAAGGAAACACATGAAATGCAGCAGCAAGAAACACACTGGGCTTCAGGCGGAAACTTTGTAGCCTTCATAACTATTCCCTTCCACAGTCTAGAACTACACAGGGGCTTTCTGGGTATGCAAAGCAGCACCTTGAGGGAGGCTGAGATGAGGGGAGTTGAGAGTTAAAGACTCACTCGATCACAATCTGGGCTACATAGGACTCTGGCTAATGAGGAAGAAAGAGGCATAGTACACAGGAAAAGGGGTTTCTAAAGTACGTACCCAGCACAACAGCGCTAACCCGGCCCTCATCCACACCTTTAAAAATCCTACCAGCCGGGCGGTGGTGGCGCGGTGGTGGCGCATGCCTTTAATCCCAGCACTTGGGAGGCAGAGGCAGGCGGATTTCTGAGTTCGAGGCCAGCCTGGTCTACCGAGCGAGTTCCAGGACAGCCAGGACTACACAGAGAAACCCTGTCTCGAAAAAAACCAAAAAAAAAAAAAAAAAAAAAAAAAATCCTACTTAAGCCGGGCGGTGGTGGCGCAAGCCTTTAATCCCAGCACTTGGGAGGCAGAGGCAGGTGGATTTCTGAGTTCGAGGCCAGCCTGGTCTACAGAGTGAGTTCCAGGATAGCCCGGGCTACACAGAGAAACCCTGTCTCGAAAAACCAAAAAAAAAAAAAAAAAAAAAAAATCCTACTTAATTGACTTCTGAATAAAGAAAAAAACACTCTCAACTCTGCCACATGATGCATATTTCATTAATTCAAACAAAATCACAGTAGCTTTATCCCCAAAGAGTGAGCCTCTTTCTTTACCTGTAGATACATTAATTCCTTTTCTAGTCAAGTTACACACTTCTTGATATCTTTTTTTAAATATTAAAATATAAAATTAGCTATTATTAACAAATCTTTTGTTGCACATGGAAGAAAACATTGGCTAACTTATCAAAAACAAAAAAGAGAAGAAAATAAATATTACAGTTCTTACTTCTATAACTGGCCCTAGGGTCAGAACCAGTATTTATATCAACTTTAATCTGATGCCTGTAATATCTTGTTAAGTTTACTTTCCTAATTAAATCTTGTGTGTGCGTGCGCGTGTACACCTATGCCACAAGGTACACATGGTAATTAGAATACAAATATTGTCCTGCTGCTAAGGTCAAAGTCTGATCTTTCCAGAAGGCCCTGACCTTGGTGCAACCCCCCCAAAAACAAAAAGACCAAAAAACCCCCTGTGGACTCCCTTTGTCAGCGAGGCTTGCTTTCCCAGACGCCACACCCCATACCTGTGGAATGTCCGATAGCCTTTGTTAAGGTTACAGGTTCAACTTCCTTTCTCCAGATAAGAACCCATTCAGCTAGCACCTGAAAGTCTTGGAATGCCTCACCATGCTAACTAGGCATCTCAGTACTTGAGTCAACAACCTTTCTCTCACCTGGATATTCCTAGACCCCGTCCCCCAAATTATATAACCTTTGATTCATCCCAAGTAAAGTTAATGTCATCCTGGCTCTGGTCTCAGTATGTCATTTGTCTTTGTGGTCAGTCCGAAACCCTGTTCGTGGACTCTGCTCCTGGGACTCACCTCCTGGGCAGGTGGCCAACAATCCCAAGGAGAGTGGGGACCCACACTCAGTCTCTCAATATGCAGCTAAAGTGTGCTGGCAATGGTGCTGTGCTAGTTTACTGTTCTTCCTTTCTTTCTTTCTTTCTTTAGACAGGCTAGCCTGTGACTGGCTGTGTAGACCAGGCTATCCTTGAGCTCATGTGTAGGACCCCGAAGGGCTGCTATGCCCTGGCTTAGCCTTTCCGTATACTGTTGTCTACTAAGTAACATTCTGCAGTTCTTCTAGGATCAAAACATCCTGACTAAGGCATGGTGCCAAGGAAGGGAATTTTACTTGACATCCTATTGCCCCCCAGTTGAGTTCCTATTTTACCTGAGTTTATATTTTTCCTTCCCTGGCTTGGTGTATACATATTGAACCTGCCAGTAAAAGTTTTGGCATTCTCTCACAATGGTATTTCTTTAATCCCCCAGGCCTACGCCCAAGCTTGGTACCTCAGGCAGCGCTGGAGCTGTCACTCATGAGCTCTGCCTGCCTCTACTTTAGAGTTCTGGGCATGTGCCATTATGCACCAGCCTCTAGTTTGATTTTCTATGGGTGTGATAAACACTGTAACCAAAAACAAGTTATAGAGGAAAGGTTTTCTATCAACCTTCCTCTGTAGTCCTTCATAAAGGGAATCCAGGGCAGGAACTCAAGGCAGGAACCTGGAGGCAGGACCTGAAGCAGAGGCCGTGGGGAACACTGCTTTCAGGGTAGCTCCTTACGGCTTGTTCATCGATGTAATTTCTTATATACCTGCGCAAAGATGACAATACCCATAATGAGATGAACCCTCTAGAATCAATTATTTAACAAGAAAATGCTTGTTAAATAGACTGGCCTATCAGCCAATCTGATGAAGGCATTTTCTCAACCAAATTTTCTCTTCCCATTAGATTGTGTAAAGTTGACAGAAAGTTTAGTGAACTTAACACACACACATACATACATCACTGTTAAACCATAGCCTTTCTTTTTCTTGTTTGTCCCCAATACCTCATGATAATATAAAACATAGTGAAACTTTAAAAGTCCCAATCTTTACAAATTCAAACATTTAAAAAGTTCAGTCTACTTAAAATATTCAACACCTTAAAAGTCTGAAGCCTCTCATCTGTGGGCTCCTAGAAAATAAAAAGTAAGTTCCATACTTTCAGTTCCAAGAGGGAAACATCAGAATACAGTTACAATCAGATTTTTTTTTTTTTTGGTTTTTTCGAGACAGGGTTTCTCTGTGTAGCCCTGGCTGTCCTGGAACTCACTCTGTAGACCAGGCTGGCCTCGAACTCAGAAATCCGCCTGCCTCTGCCTCCCAAGTGCTGGGATTAAAGGCGTGCGCCACCACCGCCCGGCTACAATCAGATTTTTTAAAAAGTACACAGTGTAAAACATGAAACACTCAGTGTCTTCTCCGACTCACTCATGGCGTTCTGGGCTTCGGTAGGTCCTCTTTGCCATTGACAGCACACACAACCTGCCTTAAAGGCTCCAGCTGCTGGGCACGGAGGACCCAGCCCAGCACAGCCTCACTCTGTAGACGCTGCTGTTCTTGATGGCCATCCTCAGTCCTGAAATCTCAGTTATCCTGGAATCTATCTCCAGTCATCTGAGGCTCCTCCTTCTCCAATGGCCGGTTCTGGGCTCTCTTCAGGGACTTTGACCCCTTCAAATCCCAGGGACTTCACTATTACCATCACCAATGCCCTTTTGGAGTTCTCTGCAAAGCTCCAATCTTGCCAAATAGACAAAGCCTCAGCTTTCCTCCATGACCCTTACAATTCATAGAATCCTTTTTTTGTTTGTTTGTTTTTGAGACAGTGTTTCAGGTAGCATAGGCTGGCCTTGAACTCACTATGTAGCCAAAGATAACCTTGAACTACTTGCTTTCATCTTCCAAGTGCTGGGGAACCAGCATAACACAACTCTCTCTCTCCCCCCCCCCCATGTGTGTGTATGTATGTGCGCGTGTGTATGTGAATGTGCAAGTGTAATATAGTTCACATTGAAGTCAGAGACCAGCTTTCAGAAATGGTTCCTCCTCTTCCATCGTGTGGCATTAAACTCAGGTGGTACCTCATGGTGCAGATGTCTTTACCTCCTGGTCATGTCACCTGCCCATCTGCCATACTTGGTTTTGTGTGGTGCTTGAAATAAAAACCAGGGCTTTGCTTTTACTGGAAAGCACCTTCCAACTGATTACATCCCCAACCCCTGATCATTTTATTTTATCTTGGACATGAGCCACATTTTCATGGACCCTGGATGTTGTAAATTCAATATAAAGATTTTGGATTTTGCTTCACTTGTTTCAAAAGAAGTTAGTTAGCTTGATTAGACTTGACTGTAAACTCCACCTGCTTTGTGACAGCTCCAATGTCAGTTCTTTTGCTCCTGCTTCAAGTTTATTTTGGGGTCACCAGACATTTGGTCAGAGTATATACACAGTATACATCCTTGACCTCCCTTTTTGCTTTTCTGTTTTCTTGGAAGATATTGCCTGAGGTCAGATCACAGTAGTGCATATGGTAGCCCAAATACAGGAAACATTTGATTCTTTTGTGACTAAAGTCCCACAAGGCAAAATCAGGGAAGTCCTTTCCAGGCCAGTTCCCTCCTATCTAGTCACAGTTCTATTGCTGTGAAGAGATTGATGACCAAGGCAACTCTTACCAAGCAAGCTTAATTGAGGACTTGTTCAGAGTTTCAGAAGTTTAGAGGGTCATCATTATGGTGGGGAGCAAGGTGGCATGCAGGTAGGTGCTGAAGCAGTGAGCTGAGAGCTACATCCTGGACTTTAGGCAGAGAGAGAGGGGAGAGAGAGAGAGAGAGAAGAGAGAGAGAGAAAAACACTTAGGCCTCCTATGGGTTTTTGAAACCCCAAATCCCATCCCCCAGTGACATATTTCCTCCAAAACAAGGCCATGCCTCCTCCTCCAAGGCCATAACTCCCAATCCTTCTAAACCTTTCAAATAGGGTCTGGTGACTAAGCATTCAAATTTATGGGCCTAATAATGGGTATTCTTATTCAAACCACCATACTTCCTGTGTGGTCCACTTTACCCTAGAAATCTGCTAGCACTTCACTTTCTTGGCATCTCTGGAATATCTCCTTAAATGCCCAATTTCTCCAGCCTGAGATGCAGGAGTCAAGGAAAGCACCTATTGTAGACAGCATTTTGTGACTCAGCCTTTCATGGCGCTCTGCATGCAGTAGCTGCTACCCCTCCAACCCCAAGGGTTCTATGAGTATTGCTCTGTGATGCTGTAGACCAGACTAGCAAGTGTTGTGATTTACCTACCACATTCACTGGTTTTAGCCTGCCATAGTTCCTTTTGTTTATTCTCTGGGCTGGTTGGTTTTTGTCAACTTGACACAAACTAGAGTCAACTGGGAAGGGGGAAACTTAACTTAAAAAAAAAAAAATGCCTCCATCAGATTGGCTTATAGGCAAGTCTGTGAATCTTTTTTTCCTTTTCTTTCTATTTATTATTACTATTTCTATTATTTGGTTTTTGAGACAGGGTTTCTCTGTGTATTTATTTATTTATTTATTTATTTATTTATTTATTTATTTATATATTTTTTGAGACAGGATTTCTCTGTGTAGTCCTGGCTATCCTGGGACTCATTCTGTAGACCAGGCTGGCCTTAAATTCAGAGATCTGCCTGCCTCTGCCTCATGGGATTGATGAGCACCACCACCTGGCTCTGTGAGGCGTTTCTTTATTGGGGATTGATGTGGGTAATAGCAGTAGCCTGGAATGTTTTGGGAGTCTCTTGGACAGTCCTGAACAAACTCTTTATTCTGATGAGTTTCCCTTTTATGTAATTTGGTTTTTTTCTCTCTTGCAGCTGTCAATAAACTTCCTTTTCTCTGTATACTTAGTGTTTTAGCTGTGGTGTGCCACAGGGATTTCCTCTCTGGTCTTGTCTATTTGGTGTTCTCTGTGCTTCTTGTGATTGTACTGGTGTATCTTAGTTTGAGAAAGTTTTCTTCTATGATGCTGTTGAAGAGCAGGTCTATGCCATTGACTTAGGGTTTCTATTCCTGCAGAAACATCATGACCAAGAAGCAAGCTGGGTAGAAAGAACGGGTTTATTCAGCCTACACGTCCACATTGCTGTTCATCACCAAAGGAAGTCAGGACTGGAACACAGCAGGTCAGGAAGTAGGAGCTGATGCAGAGGCCATGGAGGGATGTTACATACTGGCTTGCTCAGCCTGCTTTCTTATAGAACCCAAGACTACTAGGCCAAGGATGGCACCACCCACAATGGGCCTTCCCCCCTTGGTCACTAAATGAGAAAATGCCTTACAGCTAAATCTCATGGAGGCATTTCCTCAAGGGAGGCTCCTTTTTTTTTTTTACTTATTCACTTTAAATCCTACTCACTGCCCCCTCCTATCCACTCCCTCCCATAACCCCTCCCCATCCCCCTTCCCCTTCTCCTCTGAGCAGGTGGGGACCCCCTGGGTATCCCCCTCATCTTGGCACTTCAACTCTCTGTAGGTCTAGGTACTTCCTCTCCCACTGAGACTAGACAAGGTAGCCCGGTTAGCAGAACATATGCCATGTACAGGCAATGACTTTTGGGACAGGCCCCTGAAGTGGAAACTTCTGGTTTCTTTCGAAAGTCAGCTATGTCAAATGATGGTTTGCTGGACACACAGGCGAAAGGATTGCTAAAGCAGACAGATGAAAAAAATGTTTTCCTGAAGCAGACACAGGTGAAAGGATGTTTTGATATAGTAGACATGTGAAAGGACTCATGAGAAAGGACTATAAATGTGACCCCACAGACAGTGGGAGTGGGAACATTGGTTTGGTTTGCTCTGCCTGACTCTTCTTCATTGACTACAGCATGAATTGGTTCACCTTACACAGTGTTACTGAACTCTGCTTGTGGTAATGCTGCCATTGAAAGAAACTTGCCAAAGAACTGGTTGTGAGGTTCCTGAGGCTTCTTGCCTCTTCAGTGGCCTTGGGCCAGATGATGAACCTGGTGTTTTCTTCAGGATTGAACGACAGCTGCTGGTTTGTAAGTGATATCTGCTGAGAGGACTGAACTGCAGTTGCTAATTCATATTTGATGTTTGCCATGGGACTGAGAAAGAAGATGAGCTTGCCCCCAAAGAACTATTGCTAAACAGGCCCACTCCCCCCATATCTTTTTCTCTTCCACTACCTCTGACAGGTGGTGGGCAAGAGGAGAAGATAAGCATTTATTAAAATAGGTACAAAAAATTTATGTCTACAGTCCCTTCACACACCCTTCTGGTTGTTCAGGACCCACATGAAGATCAAGCTGCACATATGCTACATAGAAGCAGGGAAGCCTAGGTCCAGCCTGTGTATGCTCTTTGGATTCTGAGAGCTCCAGGTTAGTTGACTCTGTTGATCTTCCTGGGGAGTTCCTATCCCTTTGGGCCAGCAACCCTTCCTCCAATTCTTCCATAAGAGTCCCCAAACTCTATCGTGGGTGTCTGTATCTGTCTGAGTCAGCTGCTGGTTGAAGCCTGTTTGTGTTTTGTTGTTTGTTCGTTTAATTTTTGGATTTATTTTATGTTTCTACAGCATGTATATGTATGCCTTGAGCCTTCTGAAGTCAGAAGAGTGTGTCAGATTCTCTGCAACAGCAAGGATGATTGGAAGCCATAAGGTGGTGGTACAAGAATGAACCCAGGTCCTTTGGAAGAGCAAGTGCTCTTAACTTCTAGCCATCCTTCTAAGCCCTGTGTGTTTTCTTGGGCGTTGCTCAGGTATTTATCCTCTTTAAGGTCTCTTTAATTTTACTGACCTGTTTCTTTTCATCTTCTTTAAACTTCTTGAATCCTCTGATGAACTTATGATTGTTCTTTTAAATTTTATGTCCTGGATTCATTTAGGTAATTCTCATTGGTAGACATTTCTACAGGACTGGTAGGTTTTGGACAAGAGATAGTTGTCTGATCTTCCATGTTGCTTGTATATTTGCCATGAGATCTGGGCATGTGGGCTTCTTTTGTTAGTTCTGTGTCTGATATAGACAGAGCAGGTTGAGGCAAAAGGATGTGTGGGTGGGTTGGGTGAAAGGCTGGAAGTGACCTAGGTGGAGTGCAGTCAGATGGACAGATGGAATAGTCTGGTGTGCAGGATGTGGGTCCTGGCTCAGTGTGAGGCACATGGGGTAGATCTGCCTGGAGAGAGAAGTAGACTATGGCTTGGTATGGCCCATGTGTTGGGATGGGTGTAGACAAGGCAGGTCCTTGCAGACTAGGCTGGAGCACTGGATATGGACCTGGATAAGATCTGGTGGGTTGGGGAGGGTTAGGCAGACTTACAAGGCTAGACTTTGCAGAAAAAGTTGTAGGATTTGGCTAAGTGAGAGGTTCTCTTGCTAAATACTATTGAATACTTGGGACATCTCATGCAGAATATTTGTTTACATCTTATTTTATCACTTTACTGAAATATTTGTCTGTTTCACTTTGTCTCCTATTAATTTACCTTCTGGTAGTTTTATTTAACAGGTTTTTTGTTTGTTTTTTTTTTTTTTAAATATAAGCTCTGTAGTAGAGGTTCTGTTGTTTTGTTCTTTGTTTTTTCAAGATAGGATTTCTCTATGTGGCATGCCAAGTCTTGCTTGGCCATGTGTAAGGGACAACATGACATGATTCCTGCTCCTGAAACAGCCAGCAGGGCATGGGCTTCCACAAGTGTTGATGGTTGCTGTTGACCACAAGGTTTGTATAATAGTGTACATATTTTCACATTCCTCCTTCGAGGAATGTCCTCTCTGCCAAAGCTAATGACTCCATGGTAATCAGAGTCTGAGGCTAGGATGTGTCTCAGCAAAATGGTAGAATGCTGTGATCTTCAGGACAGCCCTTAAAGCTGTGGGACACTGAGTTCAAATATATATATAATACTTTCTCAACTATGTAAAATATAAGGATGCAATATGAATAATATAAGGAGCTCACATTCTAAAGGAACAGAGGCAGCTGTCCCATGACCCAGCTTGTCAGGAGGATACTAAGGAAGACAATAAAGAAATTTAGGGAGTGGTGATCACAGGGCAAGATCTCACCCAGCTGAGTTTTTTCATTTATGAAGGCAGGAAGATTCCTGAGTTCATGGTCAGCCTGGGACAGAGGGAGTTTAGGTCCAGGCCTGGGCATGATAGGAATGGTAACCTTGGGGCAGGGTCCCACCCAGCTAGCTTATTGTCTGTGCCTGTGCTTGCTGAATCTAAGAATCAAGGGCAGGGTCATTGGATGCTGATTCATGAGATAATTAAAAAGGGAACCTGGGGCAATGACTCAACTGATATATAAATTAAAAAATGGGCTTTTGATCTGCAAAAGATGAACTAATTTACAGAGTTTTTAGAACAGCAAAAGAAAGTTGTCTCTAGCAGAACATAGGCCATCAGCTTGGAGCATGACTTGATTTTGAGTCATTTGTTTCAATACTCTCAGCCACTTCTCTCTCAGAAACCCTATCCAACCAGGGCTGGTCCTTGGCAGTAGCAGCCCTGGATGCCCTGGAACTCACTCTACAGAGATCTGCCTGTCTCTGCCTTCTGAGTGCTGGGATTGAAGCCATGCACCACCACTGCCTGGCTGTATTAGAGTTTTTAAAAGGTAGGTGTGGGCTAGAGGGATAATGCAGCAGTTAAAAGCATGAACTGCTATTGTAGAGGACCTGGGTTTCATTCTCAGTGCCCATGTCAACTGGCTCAGAGCTCCCTGTAAATCCAGCTCCAGGTGTAGCCTGGTACATCTGGTTACCAAGGGTACACGTATATCATGTACACGATACCATATGTGCAGTCTGCACACTATGTGCAATCCAACTAAAAGTCAAGTATTTATTTTAAAAGATGAATAAAACTGAGAAGAAAGCTCATTCCGTAAGATGCTGGGTATGCAAGCAAGAGGGCCTGAATTCAGATTCCCAGCACGCATGTGTAAAGCTAGACGTGGTGATGTGTGCCCAGGACTGAAGTGCTAGTGAGGCAAGTTCAAGTTCAGTGAGAGACCTTGTCTCAAAAAAGTTAAGGTAGAAGCCAGTCCATGGTGGCTATACACCTTTAATACTGCCAGCACTCTGTGAGTTTGAGGCCAGCCTGGTCTACAGAGTGAGTTCTAGGTCGGCCAGGGCTACACAAAACAAAACAAAACAAACAAAACAAACAAGTTGACATAAGAGTGATAGAAAAATATACATGATGTCAACTTTTGGCATCCATAAGCACGAGCACCTTACATGTTTCGTGTTATTTTAAAGGGTAGAAGATAGGACACAGAAAAAAATGCTTTGTGTTTAAATTCCCATCCAATGTGAGGATGTTGGACCACAGTGGAAGAATACTTTATGGCTTATGAAAAAACTAAAACTGTGTGTGTATTTAATACACTTATAAACAGCTTGTGGTATACTGGACAGTATACAGTTGATGAAAAGAACCATGGCCTGGCTGGGTAGAGCAGTGTATGCCTTTAGTTTCAGCAGGCAAAAACAGGTGAATCTCTGGAGTTCTAGGCCAGCCAGAGCTAGAGAGAGAGAAACTATCTCAAAACAAATAGACGAACTGTGACCTCGTTTCTGAGAAACAAGAGTTGTGGGCGCAGGAACACGAGGCCAGTGAATGGTCTCAAAGGATGTAGGTCTCAGGCTAGATCAGTCGTTCTCAACCTATAGGACAGGACCCCTTTGGGAATTGCATATCAGATATCCTGCATATCATATATTTACATTAGAATTCATAACAGTGGCAAAATTGCAGTTATGAAATAGCAACAAGTAATTTTATGGTTCAGGGACACCACAACTTGAGGAACTATATTAAAGGGTCTTGGTATTAGGAAGGTAGAGAACCACTGAGCTAAATCATGTTTTCCCAAAACTCACACCATGTATACACAGGCTATCAAAGACTCCTTGAGTCTTTTTTTTTTTTTTTTTTTTTTTTTTTCGAGACAGGGTTTCTCTGTGTAGCCCGGGCTGTCCTGGAACTCACTCTGTAGACCAGGCTGGCCTCGAACTCAGAATCCTCCTGCCTCTGCCTCCCAAGTGCTGGGATTAAAGGCGTGCGCCACCACCGCCCGGCATGCTCCTTGAGTCTTAAGGGGTGTGTGTGTGCGTTCCATGTCCTTGCACAGACAGTTCTTGACCCATGAGGGTAAGGACTAGACCTAACTGGGAAGGTAAGAAAATAAAGAAACATGCAGACACACAGAAAAGTTTTATTCAGGTAGACTGGGGTCTCTGATAGAAATGTCTCAGCACCCTAGAGGCTCAGCAGTTTATCATATATAGTTGAACAGAGAGGTAGGGTAATTGTATATAGCTGAACAAGGAGGGGAGTTACAGTATGCAACTGAATCTGTAAAGCCCAACCAACCCTGGTTTTGAAACTTCATTTTGTGTGAGACCAGGGGCTAAACTCCAATTCCAGGAAGAAAACCACAAAGTCCACTTGAGCAAACATCCCAATAGCATCCCACTCCCCATCAACAGCCAGCCAGGCTACAATAGCAGGGTCAAGGTACATATAGAGACCTGAAGACATCCTGCAGAGAGAACAGAGAACTTGGCCATCCTGTTTGTAAGGTGGTCTTGTTCCTGTGTTCATTTCCAGCAGATTACACCAGAGATGCTGTTTTTAAAATACTAACTTGCTGACCCATATAGAAATCCCCAATCTTGCTGCAACATCTTAAATACCTTGTACCCCTTAGACTCAGGGTTCCCATTCTGACTCAGTGCTACAGGAACGCTGAGAGACCTTGCTCATGAGCTCGTAAGAAGACTCTTTTGTGTTTGCATTGGAACTGGCTCCATGGTGGCCTTTAGGTCCCTGCGACTTGGGCATAACAGACAAAATCATTGTTTTAGTAATCACAGCAGGAACCACTCTGTGGGGAGCAGTCTTTAGGCTTTAAATATGGGGTGAGCAGTAAAGGCCATGCTGGACACTCTGGGCATACTGTTGACACTCACACTGGACTAGAGAAAGCCTTTGCCATTTCTCTCTGAGCTTCACCCTGGGGGAAAGCTCTGCCTTTTTCCCATGGGTCTGAGACTCTGGGGTCCTTGACACAGTCACTTGGGACTTCCTTCTCTCATTCGAGACTCTGCCCACAGACCGCCCTCACCGCTCTCTTATTTCGCAGACTTTCATGAGATGATGATCTTCACACTTAGTCTGGAGTGGTTCACTGCAGCACTGGATACTAGGCCATAAAGAAGAAGATCATAGCAGCCACTATGCCCAACAGAATCCGAAGGTGAAGAGACTGCAGCCTTGGACCATTACGGATCCAGTGGTAGCAGCAGGAGAAACCAACTTGACCCTAAGGCTTTTTCTTTCTTAGAATATGGGGACATAATTGGGCCACATCACTATATGGGCACAAGCATCTGCAGGTAGGCTTCATTATTTCCCAGTTGTCCTGTCTAAATTGCAGCACTGTAGCCTACCCTAATAGTTGGACGGAACTCACTGGGACTGCAGGTGATTACAGCAATATCTCCCCCCCAAACAGAATAACTCAATGATATAAACAAGTATGGATATGATCAAGCCACTGTATGAAAATGCATTGGCCTAACCCTTTGACAGGCCTTACCTGCAGGGATGGATGCAATTACCAGACACAAAGCATTTAAAGCTACCAAGATTCTTCCCCCTTGGCTATGCGCCTCCTCTGCCTGTTGTGTGCATGGCTCTGCAATTTTTGGCTGCCTTCTCTGCCCCAGGTGTGATTCAGTGGCTGACTGTAGCATCCCTGGTGCAGATACACCAGACTCCCTTAGCCATGGGGGTGAGACACAGACCATTTGCTGCACTGTCCTGGCATTCGTACATTGAGAGAATTTTGGAGACCTCAGAAGTACAGCGTACATGTTGCAGTTCCATCGGTCCTTGGGTAACTCCAGTTACAGGGGATCCGACACCCTCACACAGACATACATGCAGGCAAAACACCAAGCACATAAAATAAAAATAATACATTATTATTATAAACAATATGTAAATAATATGCATTATATATAAAATATATTAATATCTATAGCCCTATCTATCTATCTATCTATCTATCTATCTATCTATCTATCTATCTATCAAGATTCCCAGGAGCCAGCGTCCACATTCTTGCCCTCAGTTGGCTTCCTGTTCAGGTGTTACTTCCTGTATCCTTGTGTCCTTGCTTGGCCTCCTGGAGGAACTTGACCTGACTGGGGGCAGTGAGGGAATGAAGAAAAAGACATGTATAGAAGCGCTGGGATCAAGTTGCCTCTCTGATGGAAAGACTGTAGCCCCTGGACTCACAGAATTTTTATTATATACCATTGGCAGTTAAACAAGGAGGAGAGGTCTATGGTATACAGCTGAATCAAGGAGGCAGGCTCAGTAAGCATTAGACACCATCTCTGTAGGGGAGCCAGTCTTCAAGACATAAATACCAGTGTGAGGTCTATTAGACATTTTCTGCACTCATTATCAACATCCAAATGTGGACCAGGGGAAGACTTTGCCATTTCCCTTTGAGTTTCATTCATCCTGGGGACAGGGAGAAGAGAGCTTTACCATGTTCCATGAGGCTGTGGCTCTGGGTCCTTGACATGGCTGTGCCCATGTCAACAGCACACATTTACTCAAGGACGTTGCAGACTCAGAGTGTGTGTGTGATGAGTGCATGTGAGTGTGTGTGTGAGAGAGTGTGTGTATGTGTGTGTGAGTGCGTGTGTGGTGTGGTGAGAGAGAGAGACAGAGAGAGACAGAGACAGAGAATGTGTGCCTCAATCAGCTGGCCACAGTAAGCCACGTGGTGAAACCCAAGCCAGAGTAGGAGGGACACCGTGTGTCCATCATGAGGGCATCTTAGAGCACGAGCCCAAGAGTCTGCAAGGGACAGTGACGCACTGGGGACAAAACATTCCAAATTCCATGTGTAGAACGCCATGTTTATTTCATCAACTTCGGACTTTCATTTGATTCCAGCAGCTCTAGAAAACAGGTAGACTTGGTAGCCATGACAACTTGGGGACGATGTTCTCCATGCCTGAATGTCTCCTCATGGGTCATCCACAGGCCCACTACTCCAGTATAAACCCCGAAAACACTTTGCTGTATTATTCTCTCCAAATATTTAGAATAATGTGATGATTAAGAAATTCTGACTTCAAAATAGCATCTCCCCCAATATTAAATATTTCTTGAAAGATTTGCAGGGCAGGGGCTGGAGGGATGGCTCAGCGGTTAAGAGCACTGACTGCTCTTCCAGAGGTCCTGAGTTCAATTCCCAGCAACCACATGGTGGCTCACAACCATCTGTAATGAGATCCAATGCCCTCTTCTGGTGTGTCTGAAGAGAGCGACAGTGTACTTACATAGATAAAATAAATAAACAAATTTAAAAAAAAAAAAAAAAGAAAGAGCAGGGCAGGAGGGTGCATACCTTTAATGAAGGCAGAGGTAGGCAGATCTCTGTGATTTTAAGACCTGCTTTCCATAGCAAGTTCTAGGCCAGCCAAGGCTACACGGTGAGATTCCTGTCTCCAGAAAAAGAAGAAAAAAAATCTCCAAAATACAATTTATTCTTGCTCTCCCTACAGTTCTTGTCAGAGCAAACCCCTGCTGTGTGTAGGGAGGGAGGGTAGGGGGCCTGAGAGGGCACTCAGGTCAGAACTTCAGGAATCCCTTAGACTTGGAAAGACTATGGACTGGGGATTGAGGTTTCCAGGTCAGGCTTATTTTCTGAGGGAATAGAAAGTCTCCTACAGAACCACAAGCCGCCTGTTGGCCATGTACGAGGCTAGGCACTCAGAGAAGCCATGTAAATTTTCCAGATGACCTTCAGGAAAAAGCATGGTGTTAGTCTCCACATCTTTTTTTATCACTTGCATGGTCCTTTTCTTGGGCATTTGGCTTTTATCCACTCTGTCATAAAAACATTACAATGAACACTTCGTAAACCTTTGGCCACATTTCTGATTGCAGTCCCATGTCACTTAGTGGTGGGGATCTAGTCTGACAAACCTGTTGTTAGGTAATCTGTCACTGTTATGACATGTTAACAATGTGTCATAGGGAGTCTGTCATTTCCGCATGACTGCATTTCCGGTGGCGAGATTCCTAGGAGTGTGATCATTTGACCAAAGGTCATGACATCTGTTCAGGCTCTTAGTGGACTGCCAAATGGCTTAACCAAAGGTCGAACTAATATATTCTCCCATTAGCACAATCTTCAGATGGTCTTGTCATGGAATTGAACATTTGATGGTAATATTCTGAACTAGCATTTTTCCATAGTTAACATATTGCACCTAGTTTTTTATTTAAGAATATACACATTTTTAATTGTTTGAGAATTTTATCCATGCATGTAATACAAACGTTTTGATAATGTCTACCCCATGCTCTCTCCAGTTCTTCCCCCATTGCCTCACTTTTCCCTCTCAACTTCATGTGTTCTGTTTTTAAACCCCTGAGTCCACTTATTGCTGCCAGTGTGTGCATGGATTGGATGACCCCCACAGCCCCCATCTATACACAGCAAGGGGGTTATTTTGACAAGAATTGTGGAGGAAAGAAAATTTTTTCCTTCAAGATTTTTTTCCTTTCCTTTTTTTTTTTTCTTCTTTCTCCTTTGTTTGTTTCTTTGAGGGCTGGCCTGGAACTTCTTCTGTAGATCAGACTACTGGAGCATGGGTAGCTTCTTGGGGGCTGCATCCACGAAGATGGCTTCCATTGTCAATAATGCCTCACTAGGGGTTTGACTTCATGATCCCCTCCATCTATGTTGGAATTTTAGCTGGCTTGTTCTTGAATAAGTCTTGGGCATGTAGGAACAGCTGCTATGTCCATGTCCAGATAACACTTTTTTTTTTTGTTTGAGTAGTTTCTCTGTCCTCTGGCTTTTAACAGTCTGTTGACTACTGCCTTCTCATTCCACATGCTTGAATGTGGTGGTGGCCGGTAGTGGTGTTGTGTGTTTGTTCTTCTGCGTGTGGTGTGGTGTGTGTGTGTGTGTGGTGGTGTGGTGTGTGTGTGGTTTATGATACAGATGTCCCTTTTAGAGCTAAACACTCTACATCTCTTAGTCTCTGTATGCTGACCAGTTGTGGTCTCTGTATTAATCACCACCTACTATAAAAAGAAGCTTCTCTGGATAAGATTTGAGAGATGCTCTTCAAGTATAAAGGTGAGTGCTTAGATGACAGTTTATGTCCATTTAGCAGACTTTCCCTAGGGCCTATGGCTTAACCAGTCATGGGTTCTTGGCTCAGCTAACTCAGGCCGGAATGCTGTCTTGCGGAGTGGACCTAAATCCAATCATAAAGTAGTTGGTTACATTCATAACATCTAAGCCATTATTGCAACAGTGGGCTTATCTTGCCAGGCTATTCACTGTGTAGCTCACAGGATTCATAGCTGGTAAGACATGGGTAGGACAACTGCTGCTCTTCTCTACCCACAGTGTGCGCAGAGCTTTGCAGCACCATGAAAGTGAGTAGGGATGAAGCTTCTAGGTCGGTACTGTCATCCTCATTTCTCCGGACTCTAAGGCTCAACTATGTTATAGGGTCTTGCTGTTGGGTTTTAGAGAGTAACCAAGTATATTGACAATTGTCTGTAATACTTGGGGGACCTATAGGGCCCCATTGACCAATTATTCGATAAGAGATAACCCCTACTTAACAACTGGATTTATTTTATGCCTGTGATATATGGACGGGGCATTGCCCCTTCCCCCAGTACAGACTAACTCCATTTAAACTTTTAATATATGTATATATTTTAGGAAGCTTCTACAGTTGTAGGTTTCCACATAGCTCTATCATGTTAATTGTCCCTCCCATGTTCTCTCTTCCATCAGTCCTCTCACCCCATCCACTTAACCCTTCGTCTCCCACTACCCTTTCCCCCTTCATACCACCTACATTGTATCTTCCTTCCCTCAGAATCCCCATAGCCCTTACAAGTTTCCTGACTTTTAACGATACTCTAATTTAAATGCACACTTCTAAATAAAATTAGCATCCACATATGAGAGAGAACACGTTGTTGCAGTAAATCTCCAACCCCAATAAGCCTGTGAAAAACACACACCTCAGTTACATTATGTATAAGCTGCACACCTAGATGGCAGGTTTACCATAACATAACTTACTCATTCCAGAGGTCCCTTGCACTTACGGCTTCCGGCATGTTCTGCTCATCTTCCTTCCACCTCCTCTTCCTCTGTCTGCCTCCTTCCCTTCCCTCCTTCCCCAACTCTCTAACTCCGCCTCGCCTTTCCCTTCCACTGCCCATATCACAGGTCCAGCCTTTACTTGACACTAAAGGAGAAAATTCACATGAAATCACCTGAGTACGTGATCTACTCTTGTGGAAGCCCCCTTGAAGAAGCAGAATTAAACGATACACCAGGACCACAATAACACAAGCTATCTTCCGATCTGGGTCACCAGGTATTCGGCTCATCACTTGCCACAACTAAATTTCATTTTTCTTGTGCTGAATAAATTCCACTGTGTTCAGGACATATTCATTTCTGTTCCCCTGTGGCACTGGCTATTCTTCCGACTGTTGTGTTCAGAGCAGTCATGAAAAATGGATAAGCAGTGATCTCTGCAGTAGGATAGAGTCCTTTGGAGACGTGCCCAGATGTGGTATTTATGGGCCTACATATTCTCTTTCTAGTTTTTTGAGGAATCCTCAGACTGATTTCCATAGTGGCTCTGCTGTTTTACATCCTCACCAACAGTGAATGGGATTTCCCCCTTTCCCCTAGCTAGCCTGGAACTTCACATGTGAACCAAATTGGCCTTGAGCTCTCAGACACTTACCTGTCCCTGCCTCCTAAGTGTTGGCACTAACAGTGTGCTCTACCACACCCAGCATGGCTTACTGATTTGTAAAGATCTTGATGGAATAAGATGTTGTTGTAAAAAACCAAAAATCCCAGCAGCTGCTCAATGTTATGAAATGAAGACCAGGATCCAGATCCTATCGTGAGCTAGATCCTGCTAGCTCAGAGAGGCAGAGAAAGCCCCCAGTTGACCTTCCAGCAATGGTCCAGGAGGAAAACACTCTTTCTCCTTCTCCATGCTGTCTTAAATTCCTTCAACTCAAAAACACCCCCTTTCTGTTTCCTTGTGTTCACTCCCTGTCAGCTGGTTCCTTGCTCTGCCTCTTGACCTAGGGTTGACCTTATTTAGCTCTTGGATTAAAGGTGTGTGCTAACTGAACCACACTACAACTGTTTACTGTAAACAAAGAGCTCAAGGATCAAGGCTGAGCCACTGGAGAAACAGTCACAGTCTCAGGTTTAAACACGATAAATACTGCAACGAGATGAACCTTAACATTTAATCTGCAATTTCGAGGAAAGGATGTGGAACATTTTTAAAAAGTGTTTTGATGATTTGCATTTCTTTTTGAGGACCTCTGTACATCTATGCCATTTTTAATGTTAAATTGGGTTTGGTTCTGATGTTCATTTTCTTTCTTTCTCTCTCTTTTTTTTTTGTTTTTTTTGGTTTTTCAGACAGGTTCTCTGTAAGTCTGGCTCGGGAACCACTTTTAACGCTGGCTCGAACTTCGAATCGCCTGCTCTGCCTCCAGTGCTGGGATAAAGTTCCACCACGCGGTTTTTTCTTTCTTTTCGAGTCTAGGTAATACCCTTTGTCAGATGTATAGCTGGTAGAGCTTTCTCCCCATTTGCAGGTTGTCTCTTCCCTTGAATGAAGCTGTTGTTTACTAAGCTTTTAGTTTCCTAAGGTCCCATTTATTGGTCTAATGTTGTGTATGTGTGTGTTGGGGGTGGGAGTATGTGCTATATATAGGTGCAGATGCCCTCAGATTTCCTAAGGGAGTTGCAGGCACTTATGAGCTGCCCATGCAGGTGCTGCTAACCAAACCTGGGTCCTCTGGAAGAGCAATCTCTCCAGCCCAGGATCCTGATTATTTTATTATTATTTTTTTTTAATTCAGTCTGCTAGTCTGTGGTTTTTGTTTTGTTTGGTTGAGAATTGGAGGCCATAGATGTTCAGGATTATTATTGAGAGATGTATATTTGAAGGCCAAACCTACTCCATCCTGGAACTGGCTTCCATCTTAAAAGAAAAAAGGCCGAGAACTTGACCTACAGCAGAACCCCAGCTGTACCCACATACCAGGAAGGACCCTAAGGCATGTCCTTGGCCAGAGTTACTCCCTAGCTACTTCCTAGCAACAGTTAATCAAAGATTAGCCTGATTGTTTCAGACGTACTTTCAGACCATTTTTGATTGTATACAGTCTTGCTTCAGAGCACCCACCTGTCTGTTTACAATAGACATTCAGTTAAATGCTTGCCAGGCTGGACCCCTCCTTACTTACTTCCATTATTTATAAAACCTTGTCCCAATGAGAGTTTGTGGCTACTTGACCAAACCGTCCTGTGGGCCAGCAGTAAGCCCAAGCTCGAGTCTGTAATAAAGAGACCCTAATGTGATTACATCAGAAACAGCTCCTTGGTAGTCTTTTGAGGTTCACGAGCACTTTGTGGCACAACATACTGATTCCTGTCATTTGTTGATTCGGTGGTGTTTGTTTCCTTGTCTAAAATGTGTGTGTATGCGTAAGCTGTTGCCTCTTGGGTATGTTTATCCCTTTCTTCAGTCTCAAACATTATTTTAAGTATCCTCTGCAGGGCTGGCAGAGGTGGTCACACATTTCTTTAGCCTGCTTTTATTATAGAAAGTTTTCTTTCTCCTTTGAGGATGACAGATAGTTTTGGTGGGTATAGTAGCCTGAGGTGGCACCTGTAGTTTTTCAGAAACTTGAAGAACATTAGCCCAATCTCTTGTGGCTTGTAAAGACTCCACTGGAAAAAAAATCAGCTGTTTTCTGATAATCTTGTCTTTACATATGATTTGGTCTTTCTCTCTTGCAGCTTGCAAAGCCTTTGTCCTATACACTCAGTGTTCTGTACTTTGGAGATGTTATGATTTTGTTGAAAATATTTTCTGTGCCTTTAACTTGAGTTTGTTATGTCTTTTTTATACTTATTAATTACAGGCTTCATCTTTTTAATAGCATTCCAGAGTTCATGCATGTACCGTTGTTTTTTAAAAAAAATCATTTTCTTTGACTAAGTGGTCCAGCTCCACCCTATCTGTAAGCTGTGAGACTCTTTCTTCCACTTGATCCACTTGATCTGTAGGTGAGGCCCCTCCACTGTTTTTTATTTGACTTTTTTTTTTTTTTTTTTTTTTTTTTTTTTTTTTTTTTTTGGTTATTCGAGACAGGGTTTCTCTGTGTAGCCCTGGCTGTTCTGGAACTCACTCTGTAGACCAGGCTGGCATCGAACTCAGAAATCCACCTGCCTCTGCCTCCCAAGTGCTGGGATTAGATTAAAGGTGTGCAGCCACCACTGCCCGGCTTTATCTGACTTCTTAAAATTATCATTTCAAGTTTTATTTTGTTGGGGGTATTTTGAATGGTTTTATTTTATTCAACTGTTTGAGTTCTATTCATTTCCAATTTGGCATCTATTTTACATAAATAAACATATTTACATTATTATTTTGAATTTGTTTCTTGTGTCATCTAAATGGATTTCCCAGGGAACATTACTATGAGAAATGCTAATGTTTGGAGATGACACACTGTCTTGGTTTTTCATGTTTTTATTTTTATGATAGGACCTGGGCATCTGAAGTCAGGTCATTGGTAGTATCTTTTAGTATGGAATCTGCCCCACCTTTCTTGAGTGGGAGTTTGGGTTTCTGTTTCATGTTATCCTCAGGTTTTAAATAGTCTGAATGGTGCTTGAGGTTCAGTCTTAGGTCACTCAATGTGGATGTGAAACTGGGATACCAGAAGTGGTCTTACCCCAAGTGTGGCGATGTTTGTCTTAAATCCCAGCATGCAGGAGGCAGAGCAGGCAGGACAGAGTGAAACTTAAAAAAAAAAAAAAAAAAACAACAACAACAAAAGATTTTTTTTTGTTTTTTGGAGGTGGAGGCTGGAGAGATGCTCAGTGGTTAAGGGCATTTGTTGCTCTTTCAGAAGACCTAAGTTCAATTCCCAGCACACACCTAGGGCAGCTCACAACTCACATCAACCTGTAATTCCAGTTCTAGGAGATCTGACACTCTCTTCTGGTCTTTATGGGTACCAGTACACATGTGCACATGTGGCATACATTTACACACACACATGCAAAACTAAAAATCTAACTCTTAAAACCAAAATAAATGCTTCTCATTCAGCTAGGGCTAGGTGCAGCTTCTAAGCACAGGAGTGATCCTCTGGAGAGACAGAAGATTCTTGCAAGGCCTCGGATGTCTAACATACTTCATTCTGCAGGTGGTCATTTAATGGAAGAAGCTGGGGGCATGTTGAAGGTGAGCAGTGCTCCCTGTGTGTAGGGCTCGTGGGACCATGACACCAGCGATCTGAGACAGGAGGAGTGGAGCTGTCTCCTCCTAGCCTCCAGTGTCCGCTCTGGAATGCATAACCATGACTACCAATTTAGAGGACCATGGGCACCCAGTCACGTAGCACAGCACCTGGAATTCTTGTCTACGTTAATGAGGTATCTAGATAGCATTAGCCTTTAGCTAATGACCTTCCTTCCTGGATATTCTCACATCTTCCCCCCAAAAGTATACAATCTCTGGTTCACCCCAAATAAAGTGTATGCATTCACATCCACCCCCAATAAAAAAATATGAACAAGCTAAGATCGTCTCAAGAGAGTTGCCTCACTAGAGATTGCCACAGAGAAGGCCTTTGCCTAAAAAGAGCCAGGACACTAAGACCCTAGGAGGGCCTTTCTCTTCTCTTGCTCCTCTGGCACTCGCTCCGGATCAGACCGGATTCTGCTCATCCTGGGCTTCACATTCTGCTTCCTGCCCAGCGTGCAGATGCTCTGAGAGGAAACGTGGGCTGCAGACCCCCCACTCCTGACACCAGCGGCACCCGGGTACCCAGAGAGGAGATCAGAACTGCACTCTTCATCTCAGTCTCTGCTTTCCCCTTCCCATCTGGCCCACCGATGCCCTGAAGGAAACACGGACTTTGCCTTCTTTCCGAGCCAGTGAATTGTCCAGATACAGCTAGCTAAGAGAAGCAGAACCCACAATGAACCTGGGTACCACACCTGTGTGGTCACGATGATGGTGGGCAGAGCTCCCTGTGTGGTCATGATGAATGATAATGTAAAACTTAAATAAAATGTAACAGAGAATGCTGAATGTAAATTTATTTTAAAAAGTTAATTTAGAAGATCCAATGACATTTTGAGATGTGCAAGATAATCTAATTTTATTAAATTAGATATTATTACACATAATACATAATATATTATGTATTAAAGTAGATAAATGTAATAAAATTAATGTTTCATAAAATAGTGCTTATAGGAAAGAGACATATGGTGGTTCGTGCTCATAATCCCAGAAATTGAGGAACTGTGTTCAAGTCCAGCCTTGTCTATATAGTGGGCTCTAGGTCAACCTGGGCTAATGAGCAAGACCCTATCTAAAGAAGAAAGCAATGGCAAATGGCTGATTGATATGGGAGACTTGTTTGCTATGAAAGACTTGTAAGTAATCTTCAGAGGGCCATATATGCAAGAATATGATTGGCAAACATAAAAACCAGGAAGGACATAAACCAGTGCTCTGACAACACATCTCTAAGAAGGTGGTGGCTAAAATGAGTTAAAGGAGAGAGAACGTGATATAAAGATATTAGGAACATGAAAAAGCAAGTCTGAGATGAACACCAGTCTGGCTACTGTGTGGGTCCAGACAGGCTCCCAGAGCGAGCAGTGAGCTGGAAAGCAGACAAACCCCACCTGGGGCCTGTGGTCTCGGGCACAGCACTCCTGAGACCACTCCTGAGACGACCCGAGACACTCAGAGGCCCCAGGAGCCACTAAGCGGAACAGAAAGTGGTAGATAAATGGAAGGGAAAGAGAAGCAGAAGGATGTGGGCACAAGGAAGAGAGGCAGAGCTGGAGACTTGAGGTTAGTGAGAAACAGCCTGAGGTGAGTGCCGGTGATGCCACCTGTGCCATATGATGCCATGGTGGGGTCCTGGCCTGTGCTGTCACCAAGGGCCACATCTGAGGCTGTGCTCCTGCAACAGCAGGGGTCTGTTGTCACAGAGGGCCAGGCAGATAGCCCTGGTCTGGGTGGCCACCCAGGGACATGTTGATGTATGAGGATACAGAACTGGCTTCACCCCTCACCTGGGCATTGTGGGAGAGCTGGTCCTGGGGTCCTAGGAGCAGGGAGGCCTGGTGCTTCCTCTCATCAGCTGCAGCACTTAGCATAGCACTCCTGAGATGACCCAGACACTCAGTCGAGGTGGACCATGCACCTTGCATAGGCAGCACAGTAGAGCTAACCCTGGTAGCAGGAGTGTGGCAAGCCTGTCCTGAGGGTATGAGCATGGGAAAGTTGGCCCTGCCTCTTCTCTGCTGCATTGTGGCTGGGAGAGGGAGTGATCCCCTCCTCACCTATGGCAGGCAGAAGAGCTGGCCCTGGGGCCATGAGAGTGGAGAACTGGCCCTGCCCCTCACCTGCTGCAGCATCCAGGCTCAGCTGGCACTCAACCCTCACCTGGGCAGCACAGTAGAGCTGGTCTGATGGTGTGGGCACAGATGAGCAAGCCTTCCCCCATCCCCAGAGCATGCTCTTGGGAGAGCTGGCTCTACCCCTTATTGGCTGTGGCATTGGATGGGCCAGCAAGGGCAGGGCAGAAGAGCTTGCCCCCGTGGTGTGGGTGCAGGGGAGCTGGCATGCTGACAGCACAGATTCAGAGCTTTGAATCTGTTCACCCCAACATCTACACCATGGATGATCTGCTGGAGTGTGTGAAGGGCTGGTCCTACACATCTAAAACTACAGATCTCCATGACACAGGGCAACAACGGGCCTCACACACAACCAACAACTCATTCCCATGAACATCTGCAAACAAATTAGTGGACAAGAGGGTGTACCGGGGACACACTGTGACACACTATAGCTTCCACAATGAGAGGTTTTTTCCTCTGTTGTAGGGGAGGTTGCAAGGGTGGAGAGTGGTACAAGAAGGGGAGTTGAGTAGGATTGGGGTGCATGATATGAAAATCACAAACAATCATAAAAAGTTTTAAAAAAGATATTAGGGACAGGCTTAAGGACAATGGGGAGGAGGAAGTGGCATAGGAAAAAATGTCTTCTACTGTAACCAAAGGAGCAGATGTAACCCTCTGAGACTGAAATCACCCTTTAAAGTGTCACCGATATAGAAAAAAGACCCTGAGATGGAGCTTGTGAAGGTTCGGAGTACGCCTGGGGATACATTCTCAGGATGTGACATAGCTGGGAGCCCTGCGACCCTCTCAAGCCCAGTGGATCCCACCTACTCTTAACACCCCTCCAGGTTCACAGAGCATCCTGTGCTCTAAGGTACGAGGGTCACTAAGGGTCAGAATTATGTCACAAACGCTTAGAATTTAGGTTTTTTTGTTTTGTTTTTTTTTGTTTTTGCTTTTTTTTTTTTTTTTTTGGTTATTTCCTACTGGAAATCTATCCCTGGGTTAGGCCCTCCCACAACAAACACTAATCAAGAAAATGCCCCACAAGCTTGCGTACTGGTCAATCTGAAGTTCCCTGCTCCGAGCTAAGTGGAGCATGTGTCAAGTTGATTAAAAAAAAGTACAACCAGAACTATACCTCCTAAATGGTGATCAGATCCAGATCTGCAAGTGGCTTCCTTCAACGAAGGAACCAGCCCACTTTCTTTCTTTTTTTTTTTTTTTGGTTTTTTCAAGACGGTTTCTCTGTGTAGCCCGGCTGTCCTGGAACTCACTCTGTAGACCAGGCTGGCCTCGAACTCAGAAATCCGCCTGCCTCTGCCTCCCAAGTGCTGGGATTAAAGGCGTGCGCCACCACCGCCCGGCCACACTTTTACTTCTGAGACATTGATTTATTATTTATCCATTCATTTATTTTTAGTGCATTGGTGTTTTTGTCTGAACCTATGTCTGTGTGAGGGCGTGGGATTCCCCGGAACTGGAGTCACAGTCATGAGCTGGCATGTGGGTGCTGGGAATTGACACTGAGTCATCCGGAAGAACAAACAGCCAGTGCTCCTAACTGCTGAGTTCTTTCCCGTCCCTACTGTGGATCCATCTTCTAGGTCTCTAAACAGTCTATCTGAATAGTGGCAAACCAAGAACACTTCTAATTTTGCTGTAGAACTTACTGGACTCTTTGTCTGGATAAGCCAATCAAAGCATTGCCTTCTCAAACCACTTCTGCTGTGGGTTCTAGAAATACTTCTTTCACATAAAGGAAGGTGATTTAAATTATGTTTAATTGTGTATACATTGGAGGTTAGAGGCAATGTATAGTCAGGGCTCTGGCTCTATCATGTGACTCCCAGGCACTGAACTTAGGTAGTCAGGCTTGGTGAAAGGCTCCGAGGGCAGGAGATTTCTCAAGACTTGCTCTCCGGTACAGTGTGTCAGCACATGCCTATAGTTCCAGAGGCTGGGAGCTGGAAGCAGGAGGAGAGCAGGAGGGTAAGAAGCCCAAGGCCATCCATAGCTGCACAGGGTGAGTTTCAGAACAACCTCGGCTACCTGAATGCTGTTTCAAAAAATAAAAATAGAAAATCTCAAAAATACAAATCTAGATACATCATTGATCTTAAATTACTAAGAGTATATCATCAAATCAAGTGTTGGTAACTACAGCAATTTCATGAAACAGCAGCTTCTTTGATGATTGCTAGTTGAACGAGTCAGTGGGAGAAACAGCAAACCTTTCAGTCAGGCTTGTTCCCGCTGGGAAACCAGGACGACCTGCTGACACTCCTCTGAAGGGCTCTGGAGGAAGGGGCTTCTCTCACCATTTCCAGTTTCAGAAAATCCTCACAATGCTAAACTTCTGGATGTATTTTAAAGTTGTAAGAACCCCCTCCCTGCCTCGCTGGAGAAGACATCAGGACCCCATGTGTGCTATGCATGTTAGGGAAGCATTCCACCACTGCCCTGTTAATGTAGGCCAGGCTTGTGATCCTCCTGCCTCAGGCTCCCTAGTGACTGGATTATAAGTGTGCACCAATACACTTGGTAAAAGCAGGCTTATGGGTTTTGTGTTGAGACCGGTTCATTTAGTCCAGGCTGGCATCACACTTGATGTATAGCTGGGGATAACCTTGAACCCCCCATTCTCCTGCTCTTTGAGGATTACAGCCTACCATACTAGGCTCAGGAGGTAGATCTTTGTTTTTGAAATTTTCCCGTCTCTATATATCGCCCTCTTTATGTTAGGGGTTAAAAAGTTAAACCCCATCCAGCAGTAATTTGGCAAGTCTTGCCAAGCGCTTCCTCTAGGCCTGGCACAAGTGTTTCAAAAGTATCCTATGTCTACTCAACAAAACTAAAGCATCATGTCTACCGTGCTTTATCCAAGCTCTGCTGGGTGTCTGCAGCTCAAGTTTTTGGCATTTCCAGGTCTAGTGAGTCCAATCTGACTCACGAGCTGTCTTATTTCACAGTGGGTTAGAGCACAATGGGAAACTTGTCTGCTCTGGGAGTCACAAATGTTGCACATGAAAAGATGAGGGACTGGAGAGGGGAGAGGAGAAAGCCTGATTCATAGGATGGGGAAGGCAACACTCCAAGACCTGGACTGATGGTAACACTGAAAGACCAGAAAAACTGCTCTTCTGCTGCAGCTCCACAAAAAGAAGGACACCACACCTTCTCTCCTTGACTCTACACTTTTCATTCACAAAGCTAGGTGATGGACTTGAAGATCTTACAAATTTCTTTTAGCTTTCAAGGGTCATGAAGATCTAAAATTAGAGATAAACTGATTGTAGTTCATCTTCATGTAAAGTTTTCCTTTAACCAGTTTCTAACATGGGGGGCTTCAAGATGCAGTATGGGTACCATTGGGCCAACTCTGGTGTCTATCTTTTAGGGGTCTCACTGGGCCAGGTGACTGCTAAGATCCCAACACCTCTGTCTAGAAACTCCTCGCCCCCCAGTAGATGTTGAATTTGCAGTTTGTTATGGTGATGCTACAGTGTCCCAAGTCAGGGGAGGAAAACATCTGCTGTACTAGGTACCTGACAATGAGGGCCAGGCCTGAACCAGGTACCTGACGAGGAGGACCAGGCCTGGTTCCAGGTATTGGACAGCAGTTCTTCATTTTCAAGATGGAAGGTTCAGGAGGTTTCACAGGTAGCAGTGAACACTAAAGGAATTCAACTTCAGGCCTCTGACATTGAGATAGCTCTTCTCCTTATGTTTTCTTGCACTAAAGGAACAATACAACTCAACAGGAGAAGACAAGGAACAGTATCAGACTGTCGGGGAAGCCTGTGAGAAGCCATAAGCAAAGGCTAAACTCTCAGGTCTGTGGGCAGCAAGTGTATGTTGTATTTAACAGGCCATTGTGCCAGCAACAGACATTCACTGTGCTGGGTGTTCTGTTTTGTTTTCTTACCAGCTTCACACAAGCTAGAGTCATCTAGGAACAGTGAACTTCATTGAGGCACTGCCTCCGCAGATGGACCTTAGGCCACTCAGTGGGACCATTTTCTGGATTAATGATCAATATGGAAGGGCCCAGGCCACTGTGGGTTGTCCTGAGTGTATAAGAAAGCTGGTTCAGTAAGCCATGAGGAGCAAGCCAGTAAGCAGTATTCGTCACGGCCACTGGTTCATCGCTGACTCCTTCCAGATGCAGCTAGATGAATACCTGACAGCTCCTTCTCAATTTCTTTTTTTTTTTTTTTTTTTTTTTTTGTTTTTCGAGACAGGTTCTTGGTACCTGGCTTCTGGACTCATTTAGACAGGCTGGCTCGAAACTCAGAAATCGCCTGCCTCTGCTCCAGTGCTGGGATAGGCGTGCGCACCACGCCGGCTTCGTCAATATTTTCATCTCAGCAATCAGAAGCAAACTTAAGCATGTGTTAGACAGGAGGCTCTTGGTGCTTCTGCCATTCAGATCTTGGAATATTTTACCTTAGTCATTCTCCAGGCTCAATACAAAGAAGTCTATAAAGTACTATAAAAGTACTTAAAATTGCTCATAGTTTAAGTCTAAAACATTCATGAAGGAAAGATTGGTCATTATCTCCCATGATTCAAAGCTTAACCAACACCTCAACGGCCCCGTCCCCCGTTTTAAGGGTTGTTCTGTGGATAAGTTTAGGTACACACTTGGCTTTGAGACTGGCTTTCCTCAGATGGTCTGTGAATTGGCTATTATAATCACTTGGGACACAAAGTCCTGGCTTTGCACACCAACCTAGAGAACAGCTCTCCAGAGCAGAGCCCTGCAATGTGGACCAGCGGCCATCGTAGTTACTTGGAGCTGCTAACTGACTCACTCCTGGAGAGTTTGTACCAGAAGGTGAGGATTTAAGAAGAAAAGGCACAGCAGCTATCACATGCCTGAGGAGTCATTCCCTGCAGGAAAGATGTTAGGAGCTGAATATAAATAGGATCATTTCAAGCCAGTGGTGGCACACTAGTTTAATCCCAGTTCTTGGGATGCAGAGGCAGGTGGATTTCTGAGTTCGAGGCCAGTCTGATCTAAAAAGTGAGTTCCAAGACAGCCAGGGCGACACAGAGAAACCCTGTCTTGAAAACAACAAAACAATCCCAGGCGTGGTGGCGCACGCCTTTAATCCCAGGACACTGGAGGCAGAAGCAGGAGGATTTCTGAGTTCGAGGCCAGTCTGGTCTACAGAGTGAGTTCCAGGACAGCCGGGCTACACAGAGAAACCTGTCTCGAAAAACCAAAAAAAAAAAAAAAAAAGAAAAACAAAATCAAAAACAAACAAACAAAAACCCAACCAACCAACAACAACAAAAATGGAATAATTTCTCCTTTGATAAAGGGATCTGGGAATTCCTTTGGACCGTCCTACAGTGAAAGGCACTAGAGAGTAGCAGCTAACAGTGAGCTTTGAAGTCTATCCCAGGTCATGGTTTGGACCTAGTTTTTTGTCTTGGAGTGACTTTCCTCCCAATCTCACCTTTCCTCAAGTTTTGTAAGCTAGGGTAATAAAAGTGAGGCCTGCTTTGCCAATTCCTTAGCACTATGTTCAACAGAGTACAGATTCAGTCACTTTGTCTTCAGTATATCATTATAAAACAAGCCAGGACGATGTAACAATGAACTAAGCTGGGCTGGAGAGATGGCTCAGTGGTTAAGAGCACTGACTGCTCTTCCAGAGGTCATGAGTTCAATTCCCAGCAACCACACGGTGGCTCACAACCATCTGTAATGGGAAATCCGATGCCCTCTTCTGGTGTGTCTGAAGTACTACAGTACTCAAATACATTGAAAAAAAAACCAAAAAACAAAACAAAAAAACCCTTCACAATGAATTAAGCCTAGCAAAGCAGGAGAATGGAGTGAGATTCTTGTCATCATTCTGACTCTCCCAGGGAGGTTTCCTGCCAGAGATCAGACCAGAGTCCACAACCCAGCCCACACATCTGGATCACAGCACTTGAGAGTCCTTGGCAACAAGATCAGGAGTTTGAGGTCAGGTTGGTTTCATGGTAAGTTCTAGGCCATCCTGGTGAGACAATAAGACCTGTCTGAGAAAAAAAAGTCACTATATATTCTTATTTAGAAAATGAGCCGGGCAGTGGTGGCGCACGCCTTTAATACCAGCAACTTGGGAGGCAGAGGCAGGTGGATTTCTGAGTTCGAGGCCAGCCTGGTCTACAGAGTGAGTTCCAGGACAGCCAGGGCTACCAAGAGAAACCCTGTCTTGAAAAACCAAAAAAAAAAAAAAAAAAAAAAAAGAAAAGAAAAGAAAAAAAAAATTAGTGAATTCCTTTCTAATGTGGGCGAGAAGAAAGTGTAACAATAACTTGGAACCAAGTGGAACTAGAGAGAAGCTTGAATCATAAAGTGAAAATTTTTGCATAGGAAGGAACATGATAAAAACAAAATATGGGAGAAAATAATTGCCACATGTGTGTGGACCAAGGGCTTATATACCTAATATTTAAAAAAAAAAAAAAATCACAAAATGAGAAAGAAACTCAATAGAAGAATGGTCAATGGACAGGAACAGAAAACATATAATGCTTTTTCTAACCCATAGGTGCTTCTCTTTAACTAGCCTCTTCCAGTAGTCTGATTTGGCTAGTTGGTCTTACGGAGAACAGGTTTTTCTCTGTGATAGCCCGGGTCTGGAATTTCCTGCTGGATCCAGACGTTTCCTGTAGGCTCTGGCTAGTACCTTGAACTCAGAAATCCGCCTGCCTCTGCCTCCCAAGTGCTGGGATTAAAGGCGTGCGCCACCACCGCCCGGCTGTTGTTGCTTTGTGATGGGAGTTCACTATGTAGGCTTTGTTGGCCGGGCATTTACAATGTAGACCAGTCTGACTTCAAACTCAAGATTTGCCTCCTCAATACTGGGATGAAAGGTGAGTGGCCAGCACGCAAAGTTAGCGACTTGTTTTTTTAGACAAGGCCTTTCACTGGTACATAGGGCTTACCCATACACCCATAGACTAGGCTGCCCAGCCAATATGAACTCTGTCTCCACCTCCCAGAAGTGTGCATTGTAGGTATGTGCCACTATGCATGGCTTTTCAAATGGGAGTGTTGGGGATCAAGTGTGGGTCCTTATGCCTACAGGGCAAGCACATTCCCAAGCAATGTCTCCTCCCCTACCCTGTTTTAGTGTTGTGGAGAATACTTTCCCAATGTATATTTAAAACATGATACACAGGGTTTTTTTACATAGCAACTTCATTCTAAGAATGCATGCTGAAGATAAAGTTCCAAGACTGCAAAAGTATGCATACAAGGTTCTTACTGGCATTTCCTGTTTTCTTTCTTGTGTGTTATGTGTTATGTGTGCAGGTGCCTGTGCATATTCATGATTGTGTTTGCATACACATGGGTGTGTGTGTGTGTGCCTACATGGAGGTCTAAGGTTAATATTAGGTATCTTCCAAGGCAGCTCTCCGCCCTATATCGAGGTCTCCTGCTGACCCATCCGCTTGCTGTTGGCTAGTGTGGTTAGGCAGCTTACCTTCTGTGCGCTGGAATACAGATAGACACCATGCCCATGCAGTGGGCTTCAGGGATCCGAACTGTTCTCAAGTTTTTACTCAATGAGTCATCTCCTTAATTGAGCATCTACCTTTGAAAACTACAGTACACTGGAAATCATTGATTTATCCACACACTATGAGTGCTGTGTAGCTCTTAAAGGGGCTAGGAAAACCTGCATGAACTGAGAGAGTAATTTTTTTCCAGGATGTATTGTTATGTCAATAGAGAAAAGTACACACAGGCCTTGAGTGTGGCTTATAGAAAAGAACAAAAGATTATTATTAACCGGCTACCTTTTCTGTGGGAAAGAAGAGGAATAAGAAAACATGCGTGAGTTTAATTGTACAAAAAGAAAAGCATATGAAAGATAAACCAGGATTCGTAAAGGCAGCACCCTTGTGGATGAGTAGAGACTGGTCAACAGAAGGGGATGGACTGGCTTAGTAAATGTTTACTGTAGTATTGGTAATTAAATAAATCCTGGGGTGGCACTACCTCTCTACCAATGTTCTGGGTTCTGAATGAGAGATACACACTCAGCCTTTATATTTTGATATCTTTTATCACTCAATGGTTGGGCACTTCCTAACCTCCATGTGGTTAATCTACTCTCTGCCATTTAATCCTGATTGTTATTTTTTTTTTGTTTGGTTTGTTTGTTTTGCTTTTTTTGTTTTTTTTTTTTTTTTTTTTTTTTTTTTTTTTTTTTTGTTTTTTCAAGACAGGGTTTCTCTGTGTAGCTTGGCTGTCCTGGAACTCACTCTGTAGACCAGGCTGGCCTCGAACTCAGAAATCCGCCTGCCTCTGCCTCCCAAGTGCTGGGATTAAAGGCGTGCGCCACCACCGCTCGGCGCCTGAGTTGTTACTTACTAAATCCTACATTCTATCTTGGCTGCTCTGGACCCAGAGTGATGTCAAGCTGGGCCACACTCTCCTGGCTTCCTCACATGCTGGCTATGCCTTCCTGCCCTCCACTCTCCTAGGGCATGGCAGGTCTCCTCTCCTCCCAGAATGATGGATCTCCTCCTTTTCCTTCATTCCTCTCTGTCCCTAGCCTGGGAATACTAAAAGTCAAGTCTGTCCCTGTCTGCCTTGCCCAGCCAATGGCTGTCGGCATCTTTATTGACCAATCAGAACCAACTAGGGGCAGGGTCCCTGGGTGTCTTATGTGTGAACACTCGTGTGAGCAGTTCTGGAGACCCACAATAACATAAGAATACAAGCAGCTACAATTTACAACCATTTTAATACTTTATATATTAAATGGCAATAAAAAGAGAAAAGTTAACACACAATAAAACTAACATAGAAAGAAAGAAAGAAAAAAGGAAGGAAGAAAGAGAAACAAAACCAAATTTCAGGTGAGGGAGATCAACATTGCAGAAGGGAATAAAGCTCTAGTGAGTGTTAAACACTTAAACATTCTTAGACCAAAATCAAACGTTAGGTGACAAAAGGAAAACCACTTATTTAAAAAAAATATTTATTTTTATTTTATGTGCATGGATATTTTGTCTGCATGCATGTCCGTGCATCACGTCTGTGCAGTACCTGAGGAAGCCAGAAGAGGGTGTCATATCCCTGGAGCTGGAGTTACAGAGAGTTGGGAGCCACCATGTGGGTGCTGGGAATTAAACCTGGGTAAACTGGAAAAGCAGCCAGTGCTCTCAACCTCTGAACCATTTCTCTAGAGCCATTTTAAAATATTTATTGTTGTTTTGAGACAGGGTCTCTATATGTACTCTGGCTGGCCTTGAATTTGCTTTGTAGATCAAGATGGCCTTGAACTTAAAAGATTCATTTACTTCTTTCCTTCTAAGTGCTGGTATTAAAAACATGCACCCACATTATTTTAAATTATGTGTGTGTATGTCTGTGTGAATGAGGACCAGAAGTGTTGGACCCCCTAGAGCTGGAGTGATTGTGTGCTGCCTGAGCCGGGTGCTGGGAATTGAACTTGAGTCCTTTGCAAGAGCAGTACGTGCTGTTAATCACTGAGCCACCTCTCAAGCCCCAACAACAGACTTCTTTTTCACAGATAGATGAGTAATTCTATACATTCTAACACTAATTTACTATAACCATAATGATTAATCCAATGAAGAATCAACAATAGGGGACAGGGATACGGCTCAGCTTGTCCTAGGATGTGTGAGTCCAGCACAGGAAGGGAAGACATACACAGAAAGAACCAATATAGGACAACAACTACAAAAAACCCTGGGTTGAATTTAAAGGGCAAGAACATCTTTAATAACTTGAACAAGAAAAACCTATTTATATGATAGAAACACCAGTAACAATCAGCACCATGTCCCCCAGACCACATGCATGTAAACAGTGTCATCTCTGTGTGTTCCTGTGAGTAACCCAAATTCTCCTAAATTACTCAGGAGAAAACACAGATAAATCCATTCTGAGAACAGCAAATTACATAGAGATATCCTCTACACACATAAAATGTCAAGAGAAGAACAAATGCCAATAATCGGTGCAGCCTAAGAGAATTCATACCCTAAATGGCAAAACCGACTTCAATTTTCTTTTGCTACAGAAAAGTCATTGACACAACCAGTAAAATCTGCAAAGCTAGATTTTATTTTTATGTTTTATTTTAATGTTTATCTTATTTCTCTCTCTTTTCTCTTTCTCTCTCTCTCTCTCTCTCTCTTTTTTTTTTTTTGGTTGTTGTTGTTTTTGAGACAGGGTTTCTCTGTGTAGTCCGGGCTGTCCTGGAACTCACTCTGTAGACCAGGCTGGCCTCGAACTCAGAAATCTGCCTGCTCTGCCTCCCAAGTGCTGGGATTAAAGGCATGTGCCACCATCACCCGGCTTATCTTATTTTTTATGTGCTTTTGAATATATGTATTAATTTTTGAGAATTTCATATATGTATGCAATGTATTGTCATAATCCATCCCCATCCTTCTGCCTAACTCCTCCCAAATCTAACCTTATAATCAACCTATTCCAACCTCTTGTCCTTTTTCTTTATAATTAAAGGATTATGTTTCTGAGTGCTCTGCCTGAATGCATGCATGTGGACCTCGTGTGCAGTGTATAGAGATCACCGTGGGGTGCTGGGTCCACTGCAAGAGCAGGATGAGCTCCAACCACTGATCCCCTCTGTGTGTGAGAGAGACAAAGCCCCCACTACTCCAGTGACAGGAATGGATTGCATTTGAATTGTTGATCAAAGGGGCCTTATGGAAACCCCCAAACTCCGGTTATTGCAAGGCTATTTGTGGCTCTCCACAAACGGATGGTAAGGCCCTGTGCTAAACACAACACCCACAAAACTCAGAGCACAGAGAGGTCCAGCTGGTGCCTACTCCGGGACTCAGTTCCACCGAGGAGTGTTCACGTTCTGCACACTGTCAAAGTAGAAAGGTAAACACGAACCCACCTACAAACCTGAGTTCTAGAGCAGTGATCTGCCTGCAGGATACCCTGATGCAACAGTGGCACAAAAGTTATGGGAGTAACCAACCACTATCTAACTGGAGTCAAGGCCCACTTCATGAGATGGAACCCTTGCCAGATACTGCCTGGATGGCCAAGAACCTAAGAGGAGATGGGCCAAGGACATAGGAAAAAACCCAAATGCTCTTGTTCTGCTAAAGAAATGGAGCAATAAAATAACTCCTAATGACACTGTTCTAGTCACCTTGCTCAGCCATCATCAGAGAAGCTTCCTACTGCAGTAGATGGGAATAAATCCAGAGACTCACCACTAGACAATGTATAGAGAGTGAGAGACCTTGAAACACCCAGACCTAAATGGGATGTCTCCATTAAATCCTTCTCAGGGTCATGAACTCTGTGGAAGAGGAGGCAGAAAAGAGTCTAAGACCCAGAGGAGACGGAAGACACCAAGGAGGACAGTGTTTTCTAAACACAGTAGAATTAATGCACATATAAACTCACAGACTGGCGGCATGCACAGGGCTAAGACAGATGAGGTCCCCGGTGCTGACAGAGGAAGTGACATAAGAGCACACCTCTAACTCAGAAGCTATCTCCAATTGAAAACCACTCACAAAAGAAAATGTCATTTCCAGCAGTCTCACTGGTATACAGACCACACGGAGGGACGGCCCCCATGCAGATGGGCAACACAAAATGAACTTAATGCTACTTTGGGAGTTATTTTTGTCTCACAGTTCATTGTCTTTTTTTCTTTTAAACTTTACAGACCTTTAGCTTATATATATATTATGGTTTCTGAGTTTGTTTTTATGGTTTTCTGTGTGTGCTAATATATGTGTTATGTGTGTCTCAGAGTCTGTGTTTCTTGTGATTATTCACTTTTTTTTTCCTGTTTGTTCTATCCTGTTTTGTTTTTATTTTATTATTATCACTGCCATTTTTAGATGCCTGTTTGTATTCTAGTGAGAGAAAGGGTGTGGATTTGAGGGGATGGGAATGCAGAGGATCTGGGAAGATTTAGGAGAGGGGACCTTAAAAACTCTATTTATAATAACGATAATGATAGTAACTCCAGTGATAGAAAATCTGTATTCTTTAAAATGACATTTATTTTGGGAGCACACCAGTGCATTCCACAAAGCACATGTAGAGGCCAGAGGACACCTTGTTGGAAGTTGGTTCTCTTCTTATACCATATAGGTTCTGAGGATGGAATGCAGGTCATCAGGACTTCCTACAAGTGCTTTTACCTGTCAAGCCATCTTGCCAGCTCAGAAATCTGCACTTTTAAAAGTTATCCTAAGGATTATGATGTAAAGTCAAATTTGGAAAGCATTCTTTGCCTTGTAATAAAAAGCTGTTAAGGCAAGATTTTTAAAAGATAATTATCCATATATTTACCACCAGGCCTTATTATTGCTTTTTAAAATAAGATTAATAATTTTATTTAAAAATTATGACAACAAATCCCTGCCATCAGCCTGGGCTTTGTGGCATCAGATTCCAGCTCTCAGAAGCCTGAAGGCAGCAGACTTGTACACCCAGGTAATGGCACCACCTTATTCAAACAAACACACAAATTGAAATTCTGGCCCCTATTTTCTATTCTCCCTCACCAGGGCCAGGTGTCACTTCAGATTTTGAACTGATTGACTCTGCCTGCTTCCCGTCTTCTAGATCATAAACAATGATCTGCAGTGAGAGAGGAGGCAGGCTATCCACACAGGCTGAGCAGACATGCCGAGGCCTTCTGTCAATAAAACCGAGGTAATCAGGTGTAGGGTCTGAAGATGGCTGACAGTTGATCTTCAGCTCTGCTGGGTCGAGGTGTCAGCCAGTTATCCAGGACAGTGGTGGAAGAACACTCCTGGTGCTCTGTACCCCCAAGGCCTTGGAATTTAGAAACTCTTGTCAATTTGCTAGTTGGGAGTGGTTTTAATTTTCTCAGTCACTGGCACATGAGCTGATTTCCCTTCTGTCTTCTGTGAATTAGTCTGTTCAGGCCTTTGTTTAGTTTTCTACTAGCTTTGTCTTCTGGTTGTTTTGTAGAGTTCTCTTGTAGCTGCTTGTGTAATATACCAATGCTTGTGTTGTGACTGTGCAAACATTTTCACAATCGAGCCTACAGCCAAGGCTTTTGGCATGAACAGTCATGTATTTTTCCATTTATTGTGTTTTCCATATGCCTGTCATTTTATCAGGAACATTTACTGTTTGTATGGATAACAAGCCCCTTTTTTCTTGGGGAGTGGGGGTGTCCTTCAGTCTCACTCTGAGCCTTCTCTCTTCTTCCGATCTGTTACCATGGCATTCTGTATTGGAAATCCTACTTCCCAAGCCCATGTCTTCTTTCAGTGTGGCTGGGATTCATCTCTCAGAAGATTTCACTAAGTGGGCATATTTGTATCTTTGCATGACTTTGTAATTAGCCTACCTTCAGAATGCCAGATTAAAATAATCTCCACTCTGTTGTAAAGCCCTTGCCCCATTACCCTCCAGTTTCTTTTGTTTTAGAAAAATACTTTGCCATTCTCTTTCCAAATCCTTTGCACATTGTTTACTTTGCCAACATATGCTTTCCTCATCTGGGTGCTAGGCGTTACAGTGACGTGTTTTTGCTCTGGACAAGTCACTACTTGCACTCAGCCTTCAGCATACTCTTCTGTCTGGAGAACTTGTCTTTGATTTTGAGAACTTTGACTTTGCATTATTTCTCTTCTCTTTTTATTGTTTTTATTTCTTAATCTATGTGTGTGTTTGACTTTGGGGTTGTAGTGGTTTGAATAGGTTTGGCCCTCATAGACTCACATGACTCAATGCTTGGCTCAGGGAGTGGCACTATTAGGAAGTGTGTCTTTGTCGGAGTAGGTGTAACCTTGTTGTAGGAAGTGTGCCACTCTGGGGGTGGGCTTTGAGACCTTCCTAGCTGCCTGGAAGACAGTATCTCTTGGTTGCCTTTGGATCAAGATGTTGTAGAGTTGATCTAATGCTTGCATTTTGTTATTTGAGTTCCCAAAATTGCACGAGATTCTGTATGTAAGACACTGAGGGTCCCTGCCCCCAGTTGGTTCTGATTGGCAAATAAAGTTGTGGCCAATGGATGGGCAGGGAGGCAGAGCAGGACTTTAGGATTCATGGGCAAAGAGACTGAGGGGAAAGGAGGAGCACCAAGCCAGGAAAGCAGTAAGGTCAAGATCGGAGAGGCGCGAAAAGAGAGCACACCAATCACGTAAGAGCCAGGGAACAGCAGTCCCGAGGCACCCTAACTGGGTCTAGGGTAGCAAAGATGGAATATAGATTTTAGTAAGTAATAACTCAGGAGTATTGGAGGAGAGGTGTTAGCAATGTGGAAGTTTGGGAGTGGCCCACTCATTGAGCTTTTAAGGCATATTAAAATAGAAGTGTGTGTGTGTGTGTGTGTGTGTGGTGTGTTTATGTCTGTCTGTCTTTTATTCAGGAACTCAGAAGATTGGAGCAGTAGTGAGGAACTTGTGCTGTAGCCACCAGGGCAGTTTGAGCAGATTAATCAACTACTGCAACATTAAGATGCAGAACTCTTAGCTCCTTCTCCAGCACCATGTCATGCTTCCTGCTATAAAGATAATGGACTGAACCTGACAGCCAGCCTCAATTAAATGTTGTCTTTATAAGATTGCTGTGGTCATGGTGTCTTTTCACAGCAATGGAACCCCTAAGACAGGTGTGGAGATTTTATCTATCTATCTATCTATCTATCTATCTATCTATCCAGTTTGTAGGTGTTTTGGTGGCATGCATGTCTGTTAGCATGTGCATACAGTGCCTTCGAATCCAGAAGAAGGCATCAGGTCACCTGGAACTGGAGTTACAGATAACCGTGAGCTTCCACATGGCTGCTGGGAAGAGCAGCCAGTGCTCTTAACCACAGAACCATCTCTCTGACCCCTTACATGCTATTCTTTTTGTCTAGGATATCTATAAGTTAGGGTTTTACTGCTGTGAAGAGACTTATCCATTATAATCATGACTGGAGGAGCCCAGAGTTCTACATCTGAAATAGCGGGCAGCAGGATGAGGAAAGGCTACACTTGAGCACAAGAACTCAAAGCCCATCCTTTTGTGACACACTTCCTCCAACAAAGCCTTACTTATTCCAGTAAGGCCATACCTCCTAATAGTGCCACTCCCCATAAGCCTTTGGGATCCATTTTCTTTCAAACCACCACAGATTTACAATTCCTTTCATGCCTGATCCTAGCCTAGTAAACCCCTACTGTGCTGGCTATTTTTATGTCAACTTGACATTAAGTTATTAGAAAGGAGAGAACCTCCTTTGAGAAACTGAGAAAAGGCTGGAAAGATAGCTCAGTGGTTAAGAGCACTAACTGCTCTGCCAGAGGTCCCAAGTTCAATTCCTAGCAACTATACGGGGTGGCTCACAATCATCTGTAATGGGATCGGATGCCCTTCTAGTGTGTGTCTGAGTGTACTCCATATAAATAAAAAATAAATAAATCTTTAAAAAATAAAACAAAGCTTGTGAAGAAAAAAAAAAAGAGAGAAAGAGCAGGCTGTAGAGCATTTTCTTAATCAGTGATTGATGGGGGAGGGCCCAGCCCATTGTGGGTGGAGCCATCCCTGGACTTGTGGTCCTTGGTTCTGTAAGAAAGCAGGCTGAGGACTGCAGCCACAGGGAGCAAGCCAGTGTGCAGCACTCCTCCACGGCCTCTGCATCAGCTCCTGCCTTCAGGTTCCTGCCCTGACTTTCTTTGATAATGGGCTGTGATATGGAAGATAAGCTGAATAAACCCTTTCCTCCCCAACGTGGTCCTAGTGTTTTATCACAGCAATAGTAACCCTAACTAAGATGTCTACTTATCCTTCAAACCACATTCCAGTACCAGTTCTTCCATGATGCCCCTGCCTAGGGAATGCCTAGGCTGAATTGACATCTGAAATGCCATAGTGCATCTGTGTGCACATCTACCTCCCCACTGACCATAAACCGGTCAGGTCTGGAAAACACTTGCTTCTTGTGCATTCTATTGCTTTGCACTATGATGCCACAAGCATATGGATGTGTTCAACAAGGGGAGAGAGAGAGGAAAAGCCCCATTATATGTATATATCTTCATTCAGTCTGAGATTTCGGGGAACCACTGTTTATTCAACAGTATTACCTGGACGAGGTCACAGTATGGCTTGAAGATGATTGAAGAGGAAAAATACCAAGAGTCTCATTCATCCATAGACTTACTATATAAAGGGAAAACCTTTTCTCTATAACTTAAACAATTTTAATATTTATGTGTGTCTATGTGTGTGTGTGTGTGTGTATGCACACATCATTCTGTGGCATTCAGGTGGAGGTCAAAGGACAACTTGGTTCTCTCCTTCCCCTGTGTGCATTCCAAGGATTAAATTAGGTCCTCTGCCTTGGCAGGAAGCACCTTTACCTGCTGAGCCATCTCCCTAGCCCCTTGTATAATTAAAAAAAACCCCGAGATATAATTCACATCCCATTGGTCAGCAGTAGAGCATCTGCCTGGGATCAATCCCCAGTACAAAAACCAAACACAAAAACACAGAAGATATGTACTTTAGTAGGTTCTTTTTTAGTGTATTTACAACAGCAAGCAACTATGACTACTAGCCAGGATATTTTCTTATCTGTGTGAAGTGTTGAACGCATCCTGGTGCCAAGATGGGAGGAGAAAGGGGGTTTCAGAGGAAGAAATGCATTCCAGGACAGGGAACAGCACGTTCGAGAGTAGGTTATTCCGAGAAAGCAACATTCAAGGGCAGGTTATTCCAGGGAAATGGAACAGTATGTGCAAAGGGGCAGAGTTCTGAGAAGGCTCAGGCTTTGGAAAGTGCAGGGGAGGTGGAGTTTATTGTGAGGAAATGGCTGAGTTATTTCACAAATGAGGAATCTGAATGGAGCAAGGTGAAGACACTTTCCCCTGTATCCACTCAACAGAAGACATCTAAGGGACACTACTAAACACCACTGTACACATAGATCCTGTCTGACATTCTCAAAGTTATACCATTCTGGCTTTGGCCCATCTTCCAGAATGGTTTCATTTCTCTTCCAGCTTCTCACATTATCTAAAAACACTGACCATACTAACCTCGATTAGGATAACCATTTCCCCTGTGGTTAGCAGCTTCAAGAAGTTAATGCTAACACGATTCCATCAAAAAGTACCTCTGGCCAGAGGCACATATATTTCTGTAGTGAAAATCTAGGATGAAGACTTGGTCCTTTGTGTCTTAAGCCTGTGTGTGACCATGGGCTGCTTGCTGCTTCCCAGGGCTTCAGTATTCCTATCTGCAATGAGGGAGTCGAAAGGATTGTCCTGGCCACCCTTTTGTTCTTCTGCCACAGAGAATCGACAGGAAGCTGTAGGCTTCTCTACTGTTTCTGAAACTCTTGGAGAAAAGGCTAACATAGTGTCTTAGTTAGGGTTTCCAGACACCCTGTGAACAGACGCCATGACCAAAGCAATTCTTATAAAAGCAAATATTTAATTAGGGCTGGTTTACAGATTTAGAGGTTTAGTTCATTATCATCATGGCAGGAAGCATGACAGTATGCAGGCAGACATGGTGCTGGGGAAGAAGCTGAGAGTTCTGCATTTTGATCCATAGGCAACCAGGAGAGACTGGCAATCTCAGGCAGCTAGGAGGAAACTCTTTTCTGCAATGCGTGGATCCTGAGCATAGGAGACCTCCAAAGCCCACCCCCACAGTGACACACTTCCTCCAACTAGGCCACACCTAGTTGTTAGGAATAACGGTACCATTCCCTATTGTTGTGGTAAATCGCCGACCCAGTAAGCCCATGCAAGGGAAATGCAACTCAGTTATCTATTTATAAACTGCAGGCCTATATTGGCAGATTTGCCTCTTTCTTCCCCAGCTATGAAATCCCTGCTACTTGCAGTTCCTCCAGGCCGTGTGCTTCTGCTCCTTCTTCTTCCAACTCTCTCCCTCTGCCCTCCTCCATTCACTGTCTCCTCCAACTCCTCCTCTTCCTGTCTTGCCCAGAAAACCCACTGCCTCATTTTTGCCCATTGATTGGCTATTTGTCATCTTTCTTAGCCAATCAGATAATTAAGGGAAATTCCTCTACACCATATGGGCCAAGCATATTCAAACCACCACACATAGGTTTTAGAAAGAAATGTGAATACTTGAAGAATGTCCCCAAACTTCTGATCCTAAACTCTCATCTTGCTTTACTAGGTTTACAAATCACTCAGGAACTCTAATGGCAACCATTTCAGCTCCTAGGGGGCCTCAAGAGAAACAGCCAGGAGTGAGTTTTGTTAGGTAGGAGCGTGGACCTCTATGGATTCCTGGCTTTCTCCTGGATGTGACCCCTGCCATCTCCAAAGGAAAGGCTCCTTTTCCTATATCAGAAAATCTACTGCCTCTAAAAACTGTGGCTGCTGCATGTTGATGTCAACATGATGGGATTGGGGATCATCAGGGAAACAAATACTTGACCATGACTCTGGGCTGGGTTTAGGTGGGAAGAGCCATCCTAGATGTGTGTGGCAGCATCCTCCATGGGCTGGGCCACTAAGCTGTAGAAAAAGAAAGGAGCTGAACACCAGCCTTTCTTATCTCTGCTTCCTGACTGTAGACCCATGCAGGCAGCTTCTTCACACCCAGCACCATGACTTCCCTACCAGGATGAGGAGGCTTCTCAAAACGTGAGAAATGACTAGTATAGAAAAACTAGTGGGGCCATGGGTGTGATAATCCTGCCTGTAATGGTCTGTGAGAACTTGGAACTAGCTTATAGGAGGACTGTGAGCTTGGAACTTTGGGCTACAAAAGCCCTAGAATGCTGTAGGCAGAATTTATGGCCAATGGAAACCCAGTTCACAAGGTTTCTGAGGAAAACAAGAATCCTATCGAGAACTGAGCTAGAACCGTTTATGTTCTAGAGCAAACACTGGGGCTGCCTCTTGACTACGTCCCGAGAACCTGAATGAGGCTGAATTAGAAAGTAATGGGGCTAATGTGCTTGGTGGAAGGAATTTCAAGACAGGCCAACACTCAAACTGTAGTAGGGCTGCAGTTCACTGCTCTTATTCAGGCCTGTAGTTAGGAAAGCAAAAAGAAGAAAAATGTAAAGTCTGAGGAGGAAAAGAATGTAAACAAGTTACAGTTTCAGACAGACACACTTGAAAGGAAGAAGTACCATCATGAAGCCTGGGTCTCTGTACTGGGACTACAGGAGAGATACGCTGAGGGGAAGATCCTAGCTGTTAAGATTTCCTAAATACAAATTTATCTGAAAGGATTTAATGTTCCTGAAGGGGTTCTTTACTCAAAACAAAACAACAAAACAAAAAAACCTACTTAGGAAAAATGTGTTTCTCCAGGATCAGAAAAAGGGAACTGTGGTCCAAGAGGAAACTGTGGGGCAGCTCCATCCTGAGCTGGCAGCAGAACCCAGCATCAGCACCCACATGATGCTAGTGGTGTGCATGACAGATAGAGGGGGAAGGTGTCACAGAACGTAACAGCACAATTCCAGAGTCACCAAGCCTAGACTATGGTGGCAGGGTTGATGTCACTGTAAAGAACCCCTGTGAGGCCATTCTGTGAGCTCTAACCGGATGAAGCCTGACCCGAAATGAAGACTCCAGAATGTCGGACATGTTTGAAAACGTAACGCAACATTAAAAAAAGGCTTACTAACCTTTCAGCGAGGGAGACCACCGACCCGTGGCAATTCCTTGTCTTCTGTAGCTTGTAACTATGATTTACTGTGAATAGGCAAACATATCCTTACAAAGATGACCAGCCTAATTAGGAACGTTCGTGTCAGCAATCTGAAGGCGGCTTCGAGTCTGAGGTGATTTGTGCACACAAAAGTTGTTTTCATTTTCGAGTTCTTCCACATTTATAGGAAGCATCTGTCTCTGGTTTATCTGTCAGTCTGGAGAACACTATCAAAGCCCTATTCCAAGTTCGAGGAGCAGTAAAATCCAGAGAGGAAAATGTGTGAATATTTGACGAAAGCTAGAATTGAAATGCCAGTAAATATCTAGATGAGAAAGAATTCATCACTTTCTTATCAATACAAGTAATTAAGAACAGTCCACTCCCGTCCCCTAGTTTTTAAGTTTCCCTGGGCAAAGAAATGGAAGCAAAGTGCAGTGTATCATACATTACTCAGCTATGTCACCCTCTCGAGGGGTGGTGTTCTATTTCCTTTAGGGATAAAAGTTAGGCTCAGTTGGCACACTTTGGGGCATACTGCTGGGTCTGACTATGGAGTAGACAGGTTTCTACCCTATGGCCTATGGTGACTTCTCCACCCAGACATAACCTCCCACCACTGAAACCCTAAAAACCCTCTAAAAACCAAGGAACACTTCCCGGATCACACTCAGAAGTCCAGAGCCATCTCATCTCAAAATCCATTAATCCTCGACTTCATTTCCACGATTCCCACGGGGTCATGTGACTTAGATTGCCGCCTGGCAATCTGTCTGGCTCCTTCCTGGGAGAGGGTCTAGGACCCTTCCTCTTCCGTCCTCCGCGTGGAAGGACAACTTTCCTCTCTAGTCCCTTCCAGAGCTCAGGGAACGCCTACCAAGCCTGGGACTGAAACCGGCCGCTCAGCCTGGCGTCTCCTCGGCCGCCACCTGGTCTCCGCTAGGCTCCGGTCTGGCTCTCCTTTCTCCCCTTGGTTGGGGAAACTGAGGCTCGGCGCCACGGTAACTTTCTTAGGATACACGGTCTGGGGGAGGGGACCCGTGTGTTCCTCCGTCCTTTGACCACATGCGTCCCCTTCTCCAAGAGCTTGGCTCACAGCAAGTCTCTGGATCCGTTCATAGCTCGGGACGCGCGGGGAAAGTTGTCAGCCGCGGCGTGCAGAGCTCTCCTCCAGGTGCACCTCACTGGCCGCGCGCCCACGTCGGGTCCACCTTGCGCACACCCCGCCCACGCCCGCGCCCCTCACCTCCCGCGCGCCGCCTCGTTCCGCCGCTCCCGGCCCCGCTTGGGCCGCCGCCGCTTCCGCCTGCCGGGCGCGCAGCCTGGGAGCACCGAGCCTTCGGAGCGCGCGGCGCGGGACGGGCAGGGCGCGCACTCTCGGCGGTGCACACGCCGCTCCAACTCTCAGGCGCGCGGGGTGCGTCCGCCCGCCGCCGCCGCCCCGGCACCGGGAGGCAGAACGAGCGCTTTGTCCGCCGCACGCCCGCCCGGGACTCTGCCCGGAGGAGGCAGCCGCGCCGAGTCCCGCCTCCGCCTCTGCCCCCGGGCGGGCCGGGCCGGCCGCGGTGGGGGGAGCCAGGCTGAGGGCGAGGGTGGGGGCGGGGGCGGGCGCAGGAGGAGAGAGGAGGGCAGCCGAGGCGGCGGGAGCGCCGGGTGCCGGGCCGGGGGAGCCGCGGGCTCTCGGGAAGACGCGGATGATGAACAAGCTGTACATCGGGAACCTGAGCCCCGCCGTCACCGCCGACGACCTCCGGCAGCTCTTCGGAGACAGGAAGCTGCCCCTGGCGGGACAGGTCCTACTCAAGTCCGGCTACGCCTTCGTGGACTACCCCGACCAGAACTGGGCCATCCGCGCCATCGAGACCCTCTCGGGTGAGCACTCGCGCTGCCCACGCCGCGCCTCGCCGGCTCCGGACACCGGCAGCGGGGAGGCCGAGCCCCATGGGCCGCGCCCGCCGCGACTCCCGAGCCCTCACGCTCACTTTCACGCACCAGCCCAGCGACTCTCGCGGCGGGCTAGCTCCGGAATGGCCAGCTGCCCTGCCCCACTGCGGGGGCTAACAGACCCTCGGGTCTTAGAGTCGGGGCGACCCTTTGCCCCTCCGAGGGTCCCCAGGCTCGCTGGCTCCCTAGGAGCGCCCCTGGAGTGCCCAGCTGCTCTCCGGAGCTTCCCCCGCCCCACCTTTGTAGAATCCCCCGTTTTTCTTTTTCTTGACCCTTCTAGTACCCCCTTTGCCAGGGACCCCCCAAATCCAGCATCTCCTCTCCTAGCCAGACCTTCCTTCTTCCCATGCCTCGTGCCAAAGACCTCTCGCTCTCTGTCGTCTCCCAAGCCACACTCTCCTTTTGAGACCCCCTCTTGTCTTCTGGCCCCCCACTTTGGGCATCTCCTCGACTTCACCTACTGAACCCTTCGAGGTCTTGTGGTTTCCCCCACCCGGCCCTTGTCGGACCGCACATCTCCTTCGGTCCTTTCCCCAAGCTCAGTTCCCTCTCTCTGGTCTCGGAAGCGCTCCTATTTTTCCCTGAATTTTTTGTCCGATTTTATTGAGAAGAACTCGGGGCTGGGGGCTTTCCACCTCCCGTCTCCCTGCCTCCTGCTCGGCCAGAAGCACCTTTTTACGAGGTACCCTGTCTCAACTCGGTGGGGGCCCGGGCTGAGAACCGGGAAAGAGGCGACCGGGGGGCCCGCGAGCGCGCTGGAGCCCAGACGGGAGTCGCAGCGCGACACACTCGCCCGCGCGCGCGCTCCCAGCTCGCATCCCGCACACGCACGCGGCGGGCCATGCTCCCGGGGGTCTACGACCCCCGACCCGCAAGTGAACCCCCTTCCTTGGGAAACCTGTGCGGCGGGGCTAGCTGGTGAGATCTGGGGGATCACCCCAAAGCAGGCGGCCGCAGAGCCAGGGACTCCTGCGCGTGTCCCCGGGACCGCTGGCAGGGAGGGCAGGGGGCGAGTGCCCGGGAGCCTTGGGGTCCTGGGGTGGCGGGATGGGGTGCTGGGGGCCGGAGAGACCAAGGCGCGCCAGCCCTGCAGCTTGAGTTTCAAATGAGCTCATCTTTTCAAATTGGCGCCGCTCTTTATTAAATGTGTTTTTCCGGTAATGCCACCCACAGCTATACCTGGGGTCGGAACTGGGCTTGAGCCCGTCCCTCCTCGCTCGCTACCCGGGGCGCCCACTTTTGATCACAGTTGGCGCTAAGTTCGCCCAGCTGCGGCCGGGTGGAGGACCCCTTAAAGGCTCCAGAAGGCGGAGCCCGAGCATGGAGTAGTGTGCGTGCCCCTCCTTGACCCCCGCAGGTTTGACTCTGGGAGGTTCTGAGTACTTTAAATTTCTGTTTTAAAGGTAAAGTGGAATTGCATGGGAAAATCATGGAAGTTGATTACTCAGTCCTAAAAACAAGTAAATAATTCTAGTTTCTTTTTTTTTTACCTTGTGCTCATATACTAAAAAAAAAAAATACCTCACTTAAAAAAAGTCGTTTAGGTTTTGTTGGTTGTTATGAATACATAGCTTAGAAAGTTATGTTATTTTATATTTTTTTCATTATAGTTTTTCTGGCTGCAAATGGTGCCTAATTAGGATCGGATGAAAAGCTAGTGAATTCAGTTGGCTGTGACCGATTAAGTTGTTTATCATAAATTGCCTTTTACTCCCCACTACCATCTCTAACCCAACACAATAGCAAACTTCCTGTGAGATGTTAAGAGTAAATATTTACTGTGTCAGCTGAATTGCTTAACTAAACCATGCGATAATTAATTAATTTTTTGCATAGTTTAGTGATGAATTATAAAATAATTCAGTAAATAAGGAGGTTTTTTTGCACAGTATTCTAAAGAAGTAGCATGTTTGTATTGGGTTCAGGGAGAAGCCAGACTTTAATAACTGAAGCGCTGGCTTGGTTCCCGAGCACTTAGTTGTTACTGTTGCTTTAGAGAAACTTGGGGATAAACAATGTCGCAGTGAAGTCGATAGTTAGCTATTGTTAATGAAGGAGTAACACGCTTTGTGGGGTTGGGTTTCCCCAGTGATTCTCTATGAAAGAATGAAGGAGAACATCTTTGTTTAAAGCTCATTGTGGACTTTAAATTGGGAGCCTTTATTCTTTCTACCCCCCACCCACCACGTGTCCTAACTTAGTTTTTCATCCCATTAACTAACGTTTCTTTGCTGTTCTTCATTAAGTATCTGAATTGAGGAGGCTAAGTCTGTTTTTTTTTTTTTTTTTTTTTTTTTTACCTTCTTACTCTGAGGTAGATGTTCAGGCTCTTTCAGGATTGAGAACATTTTAAAGCAAATTAATTTTATAAACACTTGGATGTGTTGGAGGGTTTTAAAAGACATTGTGTGCACACTTCTACATACACCGTAATGTAACAGAATCTGTTTGGAAATGATTGTGCCACATTAGAAAACTGTTTAATACTTTTGTTTTTGAAAAGTTAAGAATTATGATTTGCAGCCTGGGCTGTTATACTGAACGGATTCTTATGTTGAAAAATGTGTAGCTGGAGCTGGCGCTCTGTAAAGTGTCTTCTGCTTATATATGTTTAAGTTGGGATGTGTAAAAGGATCTTTTCTTGGATGCTAAATACTTACTGTAAGCTTAAACTATTTGTCTCTTAACAGTTGAAGATTTGATGAATAATGTTAGAACCACTGAGACTCCTTAAGGGAGTTAGCATCTATAAATATTTCATTTTTGTTGGCTGTCTTGCTCTTGTGAATCCGTTTGGAGATTAAAATTAACAGAAGTCACTAATTTTTAATTGAGGTTATTTGATGATTTGCATTATTCCACAATGCAGTGTGTATCATTTAATTTTCAAAATAAGCAAAGTACTGGTTTATTTAGAGTCATCATGATCACCTAAAACTTATCGACAAAAAGACCACTTTGTTTTTGTTTTTAAATGTAGGGATGGTTTGCTTTTTGGCTGAAGTGTCATGTGATTTTGCTTATGAGTTGAAAAGTAGTCATGTCACAAGTTTTAGCATAAATTAAACAGTCTAGGACTTCTATAGTCTTAGGAATAAAGGATTTCTTTGAACATGTTGACACTGTGAAGTAACTTGGAGGAATCTGAGAGCAGGCTGTGTGATTGACTACACCTGAAGACAGTTAACATACTAAATGCATGGGTAGCCTGCTGGAGAGAGTGGCTCCAACACACTCTTTCTCTCTCACACACACAACACACACACACTCTCTCTCTCTCCTCCCTCTCCCTTTCTCCCTCTCTTTCTCTCTCACTTTAAAATACAAAAGTTATTTACTTGCAGTGCAAGCAAGCTAAAGGGGAGAAGACTAAACTGGTTGAAATTGATTAGCCGAGGTTAGCCCTCTGGGACGAGGCATCAGTAAATTCTCCATAATTCTGGGTACAACTATGCCTGTGGCTTAAATAACAACAACAAAAACCAAACAAACAAAAAAACAGGGTACTGTGACATTTAAGACCAGAGCTTTCATGTTATGCAGTGATGTTTTTGTGTTCTTTTCTGATGCAGATTGACAAGTTGGAAGTAAATTTGTGAACTGTGGGTCAGTACTATGTGTGTGTTTTTTGAGTTTTGTAGAGCTGGAGGGAAACAAGTCATTCTCTCTTGTTTGCCTCCTTGAAAAAATGATTCAACAATTGAGTGCTAATTTTTTAATATTGTGCTTGGTTCTTCGATTTTTTTAGGGAGCTCTTTTAATATCTATATCCCAATTTTTTTTTTTTTAAAGCTAGTGATAGTTTGTAAGATGCTTTTAGTCTTTGTGGAATTATTGGCATGCTATTTGCTTACCACTGGGGCTTCAGTTAAATCACATAGCATCATTTTATACCGGTGGCTACAAAGTAGACAGACTAGACACCCCTGTTTTCTCAATCATTCTGGAGTAGAGAATTCTTTTTCTTTGTGCTATATATGTTTCATGCTTTGTAAGTGCAAATTATTGTAAGGTAAGGCATAGCCATCATTTGTTCCACTTACATTCACTTGGTTTCAGTCTGCTGAGTACCAATTTTTTTCCCTGTATTCATACAGTACCTGTAGGTCAAAGATTTTAAGAGGAAAAAATTGGTAACTATAAAAGTGCTGTTAAAAGTTATGGAAACTTGATAGAAATTTTACTTTGGGTAACTGCTGAAAGTTCACTTAAAAAGTCATGTCTGCACACTGTTACACGTATTGCATAAGTTGTGTTGGTCTAAGACAGGCTAACTTGAATGTGCTTTTGTCCCTAAAGTTGAATGATTCTGTGAGAAACAGAACTTTAAAAAGCAGGCAGTATCTGCCCACTTCTAGGAAGTAGCTGAATGATGGTAGATAGGGTTTTACTGGACAGTTGGATCCTCTGAGGTGGTGCAGGGAAAGCTGTGAATCTGTCTTTCATGAGTTAAAAATCAGTAATTGTCTTTTCTCCAATGCAAATGAATTTGGGCTCCTATAGGAATGCTAAAGAAAACAGTATCCCAATTGTATTTTGCTTGTATGTACTACATTGTGTATAGCTGAGTTAAATACCACCCCACCAAACCCACCCAACTTCCAGCTCTCCCTGTAACAAAGGCTTTTTCTGCATTAATTTTTAATTTTCTAGAAACAAGAAAGACTTTTAGTTTTAAATCTTATTTAGTAGTCTTCTATTTCAAGACTTTGTTGAATTAGAAAGTAATGGCCAGACTTAATTACATATGTGGATAGATTAATACAATGTCACATGATATCAAACTGTAAAGTCACTTAGATTTAGCTTTGAAATTGCAGTAGCACATTTTTAAAAAGATAACTTTTTTTTTTTTTTCCTAGAGAAAACACATTTTCCTGATCTCTAGAAATAAGTGTTAGGGGTTGAAATAGAAATGGTAAAGAAAAAAATTACTTGGTATTTAGATAACAAAGTAGTCTTAAAATGTTTGTAAGAGGCTAGCATTTAACTATTTACATATTATTAAACATTAAAAACAAATGAGGTCCACAAATAAAATATATTTTATTTTGCTTAGTTTTCTAATTCAGCAAATAGTATCAATTTTTAAATTGTAAGGTAGCAATTTATAGAAGTATTTAAATACTTAAACCTTAATTCTAAAAGCGAATTGATACATAGTCCATTGCTACATTGTGCTTTATAATAATAACAATGTTTCTTTGCAACTGTAGATAAAGTAACCACTAAGAAGACCTTTAAGAGTGATGTGTCTCATTTTGTTAAGCTGAGTTTATCATTTCATAGTTGAGGGGAAATTAATAATTTGGAGAAAGCCTTTTATGGTCAGAAGTATATTTTCTTTAAGAAATTATTTTACCTTTTAAAGTACATTTAAAAGATTAGAAAATTCAAAACTACATGTGAAAATTATTTTACTATTTTAAATTAGTGTGTGTGTGTAGGTTGTTTTAAGTTTCTTAGTGGGTTGAAGAGGAATGTTAATGATGCTATATTATGTGTAAAAGAACAGAGACCAGGGCAAATTTATTGAAAGACAGAAAAGCAGTTTAAAAAAAAAAGATTTCTTCTAGAACTATTTATAAATGATTGATATTTTCTAAATATCTGCTATCTACAACTGAATCGCTATTCCATACTACTAATGAACCCCTCAAAAGTAGAGGAACAGTTGGTCAGTTGTTACTGAACTAAATTGTTACCCCTCTGATTCATCGGTGTGTGAATTCTGTGGGGGGCAGTAGCAAGTAGCAAGACAGAGGAGATCTTTAATTGAGCAACCGTTACTCTGAGTTTCAGTCCAGACAAAGCTAATGAAAATCACTAGATGACTGAAACTCACAAAGGAAGGCACACGTAATGCCACCTTCCCTGAGTGATGCCTAGCTCTTACAGGTGCCATCACTCCTACCAATCAAGACACAGACACCTGCAGTGTTTGTTTTTTTTTTTCCCCCAATGAGCACATTGCTGAGAAGACTGTATAGTGCAAAAACTACCTTCTTAGAGTTCTCTCATTCAATTCCATGAAGGGTTTGCTCTCCCCAACACCCCTACACACACCACTCACTCACTTTTATTTTCTTTTTAAGACAGAGTCTCTCTGTGCAGCCCCAGCTGTTCCTGAACCCGTGAACCTCTTTGCCTCATCCTCCTGAATGCTGGGCTCATAGGCACACACTGCTGTGCCCGGTTATAAAGTGTGTGGTACTGAATGTGAGAGTTCACTTAGAAATGCTGTACTTGAGAGGATGTTTTCTTATTTTTGCACAACCGATTATGGATCAGTTTTATTAGAAGAGGCGTAGAATTGGAAGCTGCTTAGAAAATTATGAATTTTAGGGTATAATTTTAAAGAATGTATTTAAACATCTTGAATGCATTTTCAGGAGGTTTTTTTTTTTTTATTTGTTTGTTTGTTTTTAAAGAGACTGTTGAGCCTTGGCTAAACTAACTTTAAAAAAAAAAAAAATGTGTGCTTTGAAACTTCTAGTCAAAAGCATATCATCTCAAAAACTATGTCTGACTTCTTAGTTTGAGGGACAGAAGAGTTGTGTTTAAGAAGGCATGACTAAATAATTGATTGGTCCGGTTTTATTTTTTTGCAGTCACTGGGAAGTACAAATTAGTTTGGGGGAATATTCAAACAATGTTAATGAACACATAAAAGCAAGCAAACAGCACATATCTACCAGTAAAGACAACCCTTCCCCTCACTCACCAGCCTTCTCATTTATTGCATTAAATGGTTTTAAGTTTTTTGCTTTATAATTTGACTTGATGCTTACAAACTTATCATTTTCATTCAGTGGCGTGGATGCTATGGGTTCTATTTTGGGTAGCAAATTGCAGAGTGTTCTGAATTATTTTTAAGGTTCTACTTTTCCTGTTTTGATTATGGATTTTAGTCTGGTTGCTTCACAAAATAGAGGAAAGAAATTATTATTATTTTTTTATTACAGAAAACTTTAGGTTCTGTTGCTTTCACTGTCAAAGAAGAGAAAAAAATTATACTAATGTGTCTTCAATCTAGTTCAGAGTTGGGTGTCATGTTGACACTGGATAAGTAAAGCAGAAACTAGTGCTTGTCTGTTAAAGGGCCATCATGTCCACAAGCCATCCTTAAGTCCATGGTTAGACATTGTCCTCCCGAAGCAGTGACAGCCCCACCTCCACCCCCAGGTAGTAATTTCTGTATTCTCGAGGTGCATTGCTTGCTTATTCTTGCATCTTCTAATTGTTTATATCACTTATGTTTTTATTTCCTAAAATGCAAACACTTAGTTGAGTTTTCCTGGCCTGTTAAAGTGGCCATTTTAAGTTCAGTACAAATACCTAGCAAATAGAAACACCCGTGTGTGAACCTTTGCAACCAGAGGGAGATTTGCAATTGTTCTCATTGTCGTGTATTTATTTAATACATAGGGAAGTGTGAATTGACTTTACAATTCTTAAAGATTTTATGACCTGGTACTGTTATAACCCAGTGCTAGCAAGCACTGTGCTGAGGCGTAGCTCCCGTGGCTGCTGCATCGTAAGTTCATACAGTAATAAAGCTATTATGGCCTCTTCAACAGAAATTTTACTTTCTCTAAGTAATAATTTGGAAAAGGGATTGGGGAGAAGGATGAGTTCTCTTCTCATCTGAGGAAACTTAGCCTTAGAAAAATGGTCTAATTTGTCTAAGGCAAGTCAATAAATTCAGTAGCAGGGAATAACCCAGGCAGGAGGTCCAGCACTGATTCTTCCCCTCTAGAGGGCTTCACTTAACACTTAGTCTTAAATGAACCAGCTGAAAGTGTCGGAAGGCCCAGATCCCGTCAGGACTGATAGAACTTGTTTGTCAAGTGCCCAAACTGGCAACTGCTTCATTTTTACCCTGGTCCAAATGATCTGCTCTTCTGCACGAGACTATTTTTATAGGAAATATAATTAGAAATAGGCACAAAATTTTATTTTATTTTTTGGGTTTGAAAGCTGAGTTTTTATATGTAACAACCCTGGCTGTCCTGGAACTCACTTTGTACACCAGGCTGGCCATGAACTCATGGCGATCCACCCACCTCTGCCTCTGAGTGCTGGGATTAAAGGCATAGGCAAGTACGTCATTTTAAAAGTAGCATCGATCCCTGCTTTCTGTCTGCTTGCCATAGACAAGAGTGTGGACATTTATCCAGGGAGGTGTTTGGTGGTTTTGTTTGGCTGCTGATTATACTGTTTCATGTTTTAGTGGTTGCATTCTTTGTATTAAGAAATAGGACAGTGCTAAGAACGTTCCTCACTGGGGACAGTGACACACACACCTTTGATCCCTGGCCAGCCTGGTCTACATAGCAAATTTAAGGGCAGCCAGGGCTGTATAGACCCTGTCTGTCTCAGTAAGCCATAAAACCAAAACGGGACAGTTTTCTCAACATTTGAGCCACACAAATTAGCCACTGACTTTGATTCTGACATTTGGTCAACATTGTGTTCCTTTCGGTAAAGCTGAAGAGTTTGCCTGGTGGGCTCCTCAGGGCTCAGCCCTTGCAGGAGGCAACGCTGCGTTTCAACTTGTTTCCTTGGTGGGAGCTGCCAGTCTTTCTTCCTCTGTTTCATTTTCTGCATGAAGAAGGCCTTTGACCTCTGCTTCGAGTATAAATGGAGGTCTGCCATCAGTGCAGTCAAGTTCTTAATGGTGTGCTCAGTAACTGAACGCTGTGAAGTGCCCTTCATCCCTGAACCGGAATGTTTTCCTGAACTCAGTTCACCATTTGGTTTCCTTGGCTTTTGTGGACTCTCTTGGTAGTGGTGGTGGGATAGAGGGTGGAGTTATCAAGAAAAAAAAAAGTAGGTGAAGGGTTATTTCCAACTCCTTATTCGGGTCTTCAAGTTGTACGGCTCAGGGCTTGATATGGCATTTTCTGTACAGTTGTGACTCAGAAGATGGGACAGGAAGAGGGTAACTAATAATTACTGAGTAGCTGCATCTTGTGCATTTGTGGCTGTTTTCTTTAGTAACATGAAACTCATTTTCTTCTATAGAGGAGGCAGTACATTTTTTTTAAATCAACTTTTTATTGATTCTTTGTGATTTTCACAACATGCACCCTACTCTGACTTATCCCCCAGCCCTCTACCCTTGCAGCCTCCCCCAAAATTAAAAAAAGTAAATAAAACAAAGCACAGAAAACATGTTATCATGGATGCTGTAGTCTGTCACAGTGTGTCCCACAGTACAGCCCTGTGTCCACACGCCGTCACTTGCAGATGTTCGTTGCACTGGTCTGGTTTGAGGTCTCTGGCTTCTGTGATACCATCAGTATTGGATCCTCACCGGGTCTCTTCTGGGTTGTGTACGCTGTGTCATGTACATCATGCAGCAGGATCGGCAGGACAGCCCTCCCATAGGCCCCAACAGTGAAGGTGGTACATTTTTAACCATAAGATAATATTATGTGTTAAATTGTAAAGGATAATTTCTTTACTCAGTCAAGATACTGAAGGTTGCTTAAGGTATCAGAAGATACTTTGTGTGTGTGTGTGTGTGGTGTGTTTTCGAGGCAGGGTTTCTCAGTGCAGCCCTGGCTATCCTGGACTCACTTTGTAGATCAGGCTGGCCTACAACTCAAGAGCCTGCGTGGCATTAAAGGTGTGCAGGGCCACATCCGGCTTAGAAGATACAGTTTTAATACATATTTTCTCTTACCCTTTTCTCTTTGAGAAATGAAGCAAAAAACTGAGTGGCCTTCCTGTGTGCAGGTAGCTTCCTGTCAGCTGCCATTGACTGAGATGCTGGAAATGCCTCTGTGTGGGCCTTTGTCTCCCTTGGAACCCTTTTCTTTAGTTCTTCTGATGTTAACAACCCTACTTCGAAAAATGGATGTTTTTCTTCTTATTGTATGCACAGAGTTCTGAAGTGCAGGGCTCTGTGTCTTTCTTTGTCAGATGTCGATGATGAAAAATTAACAAAGAAAGAGCATTTAGTCCTTTCATTGATTAGGAAAGAAAGGAGGGAGAAAGGGAAGAGATGCCACAAAACAGGGCAGTGGGTGGCTGAAGCCCGCGGTGCAGCTGTGTTCTCTGGAATTCCAGAGTGGCCAGGGCTGAGCAGCTGTGTAACCTTTCTTCCTTGACAATTGAAACTCCTGGTGTGACTGGTCTGCTCACAAGTGTTCTCTTTCCTCTCCCAGTGCCTTCCCTTCGCACTTTGAAGGGTGCTAGGAAAGCTGGGTTGTAGGCCTGGTGTCCCTCGCCGGCTGAGGTTTGGGGCAGCTCAGGAGGCACGTGTGTGCTTGCTCAGTGTGTTGGAATGTATGATCTCTGTGGCCTACACTTCCTTGAACTGTGCAGCCGACACACCAGCGTCTGTGGGTGTGGGGCCACATGCTGCAGAGTTTTTGTAAGTGGTTGAAAGATTGGGAAAGAGTTTCTCCATGCTGAAGGTTTCCCCCATTAAGTGCAGTTGTCTGCATCCTTTGCAAAGGGAAGACATCTCTCTCATTCATTTTCTTCCTTCTTATTGAAGGGTAGAAAAGAAACCTGGATATGTAACTCATCTGCCTTCTGCGTCCAGCTAGCCTTTTCTGTCTGTAATTGACAGTGACGCTTACAGCCTGCACTCTGACCTGTGCCTGACGGACCGCCTGAGTAGGAGGGAATCAACCATCTTTAGAAATACACAACCTAATCTTCCGTTTAGGGAACTAAAAAAAAAGTTTAATGGCTTAAGATTTTTAAATTTTAGCTGCTTTTATTCTTAAAATTTTGCGCATTTTGTCTGTTCATCACAAAACCCAAGATGACAGAAATAAGAGTGGGGTTTAGTAAACGGGCATCTTGTTTGTGGTGGTATAGAGGCCTGGGAGCAGGTGGTTACATTTACATTGTCAGACTTTTGCACTGGAAAAGTTAGGTTTTTTTTTTGTTGTTTTGTTTTGTTTTTTGAGACAGGGTTTCTCTGTGTAGCCCTGGCTGTCCTGGAACTCACTCTGTAGACCAGGCTGGCCTCGAACTCAGAAATCAGCCTGCCTCTGCCTCCCAAGTGCTGGGATTAAAGGTGTGCGCCACCACTGCCCAGCAGGTTTGTAGGTTAGCTTACATGTGATGATTATGATCATAGTGTTATTTTGCCTACCTGACAGATTGCAAGCTAACCTCTGAATTTGACTTTCCATGCAGTGGTTTTTAGCACTGTTCCACAGAGCCTGTGGCTGAGGATCATTGAGTTTATGGAGACAGGGAGTAACTGTGTGCTCTTGAGCCCCATTCTTGTGGCTGTACTATACTCATGGCTGCTGTAGATACTGTAGTTGCCTCTTGAATTTGGTTTAGAAAGGGGTGTGGTATTAGAAGTAAAAAAAAACTACCAGTGTGTGAGGTCTGGATTATCTTAAGCCAGGCTTTGACTGGCTTTCAGAGCACCCAGCCCCTCTCCTGGTCCCTTGGACACCTTCCCTCTTGCATGGTGGCCTTCTGGCCTCTGTCACTTTCACTTTAGAAACTGCTTTGCCAGTTGCATGGCAGGCTCCTAAATCTATGGACTTTACTGTAGTCGACAGCAGTTTCCTTTAGGAACTTCTAGGCAAGCAAGCCCTTTCCAAGTCCACTGGAGTCAGCCATGTGTAGTGGCCTGGGACCCTCACCTGTGAGGAACAAGCGTTCGCTTTAGGCTTTCGTGCTCTCTTCCAGAAGAGCACAGCTCTCTTACCAGTTGCAACTGGGGCTCTCGCTGCACAGGAGTAACATAATCTTGAAAACATTTGAACGGGTTAGATTGACAGCCAGCAAGTCACATGGGATGGGAGTTGTCATACTCTTTCCATATCACATGGGGTTTTATTCAGGAAAAGGGTATTACCCTAAAAAAAGTTAAAAATAGAAAAGTGGCTGATTGGAAAGTAGAAGGGGACTCATGGGAGTTTAAGGAGGGCAGTTGGGTGAATGTAAGCAAAGTACATTACATACATGTGTGTAATAACAGGAAAATGTCCTAATGAAGTCCATGTGTTACGTGTAACTAATATCTGTTAATAAAAGCATTCTTTTAAGAAAGGCCAGCAAGATGGCTCAGCAGGCAAAAGCACTTGTCAATCAATCCTGATAATCTGAACTCCGCCTCTGGGAATCAACTCCTGCAAGCTGTCCTCTGACCTCCACATGCATGCTGTGGTACTCAAACACCACACACACACACACACACACACACACACACACACAAGTAAATAAATAAAAACAAGTTTAAAATTAGTTAAGGATTATAAACAGAGAGTGAAAAAGAAGTCATGGTTACATGTATCATGTAAAATGTTATTAATGGGGAGGCACGTGCACCACAGCGTGGGTGAGACTGGGAGTGGCTCCTGCCCTGTGGGTTGCAGTGTTTAAACTCAGGATGGCAGGCCAGCACCTTCACTTGCTGAACCATGGTTTGGCCCATGATTACATTATTGATGGCTGAAAATGTTTTGAATGAACTATAATCATAGTGGTGGCAAGATATTATCAGTGATCATACCGTGTAACATAATTCCCCCTTTCTTACACAGTTCTTTTTTTAATCACTTATTTTATAGGTCCCAATAATAACTAATTACCTGAGAGAATAATATAGGTCAAATAAGAACTTTAAAAACATTTGTCAGTTCTCCTTATTTTTTTTTTTTTTTTTAGGTTTTTCGAGACAGGGTTTCTCTGTGTAGCCCTGGCTTTCCTGGAACTTACTCTGTAGACCAGGCTGGCCTTGAACTCAGAAATCCGCCTGCCTCTGCCTCCCAAGTGCTGGGATTAAAGGTGTGCGCCACCACCGCCCGGCAGTTCTCCTTATTTTTAACTCTGAGGATTTTGTACATACTCCTCACTCCTCTAACAAACTCCTCAGACCCACGTCCCTCTCTCCCTGTCCTCACTTCAGTTTTTAAAACTTACAGCTAAATAAAATCTCCCAAACCCAGTTTGTGCCCCCCATAAGCTCATCAGCATGAGGCCATCTATTGGAGCGTGGTTGACCCAGTGACCACGTGCTTAAGGAAAACTGCTTCTCCTTCCTTCTCCAGCAGCCATGGCCGGCAGTAGCTCCTTAGCCAGGTGGAGTGGGAGCTTGCCAGCCTCTCCCCCACTCCATCCTGGAATGTTCATTGGCTTGGTCTTGAGCCTTCTGTGCTCCTCTGATTGTAAAACCCTCTCTGAATCCTCAAGGAATATGTAGACTCTAGCTTCTCCTATTGACAAAACCTAGAATGAAAAAATAATTTTAAAAAGCCATTCTTTTATTTCCTCTTACCCTGAGGAAGGACTGTGAGGGAGCCTGCAGGACTTTGGAACCCCGTGGGTCCCTCCACTCACTCACTCTTACTTATACACACTCACACACATTCACACTCACATACACATAGACACACTCATACACATTCACACTCACATACTCATTCATGTGAGTATGTAAATATATGTATAAATATTTATATTTTATGTGTATTTTGCCTGCATATATGTATGTGTATCATGGGCCTGTCAGGTGCTCATGGAGGTTCAAATAGAGCATTGGATCCCCTGAAACTGGAGTTACAGTTGGTTGAGCCACTATGTGGGTGCTGGGACCTGGACCTGCATCTTCTAGCAGAACAAGCCGGTGCTCCTAACTGCCAAGCATCTCCTTAGCTCCTAATCCCCGAATTTTTAAATTTTGGCAACAGTTCAAATATGTTTGTAAACATTGAGGATCCAGAAAGACACAGGTAGAGGTTAAAGAAAGCTCATGGGTTGACATTTGCTACACTCTATCATGTGTGTATCCGTAAAGTGAGTACACAGAGCTGAAGACACTATGATGTGTGTGTGTGTGTGTGTGTAAATGTGAGTGTGTGAGTGTGTATGAGTGTGTGTGTGAGTGTGTATGAGTAAGAGTGAGTGAGTGGAGGGATTCTGAGACAGTCTGTGTAGCCCTAGCTGTCCTGAAACTCGCACAGTGGTCTGCCTGCCTCTGCTTCCCTGCGTGCTGGTGTGCAGCACCACACCCTACCCACTGCCCACCATCCTAGTTTATCCACAAGTGAGAAATAAGAGGAGAACCCTTCTCTCAATAGGCTGGATGCATTTGTGTCCTCCTCATACCCACACTTTCTGTGTGTGCCTGTGGGGACCGGAGGTTGACATCAGGTGTTTTCCTCAACCTCTCCCCTCCCTGACACTTAGTTTTGAGACAGGGTGTTTGAGTAAACCTGAAGCTTGCCAGTTCTGCCGTACTGCCTGTCTGCTAGTTGCAGGACTCCCTGAATACTTGTTTTGTGGAGCTATCTAAAAATCTTTTTAAATATAGGAAGTACATATACTGACTATGTAACACTGTCTTATGTGTGTGTATTGAATAATACAGGCTCATATAAAACACAGCCCTCTATTTCCAATTAATTGGAGTAACATGGTTCTACTTTCTGATCCATACCAAAGCAACTCTAGTAAGTGCTATAATTCATGTGCTAGGGAACAGTGATTCTCTATGTCTGGTCAATGCTTTAAAGTTTTGTTTTACATGTCTTTGTGTGTGTGAGCCTGTAGTAGAGGTCAGAGGACGTCCTACAGGAGTGTGTTTTCTTCTTCTACTGAGTTTCTGGGGATCTAACTCGGGTCAGCAGGCTGGCTGGCACCTTTACAGTGTGGTTTGAATAAGGACTGCCCTCCATAGTTGGGCATATGAACACTTTTCCCCAGTTGGTGGCATCATCTGGAAAGGTTTACGTGCTGTAGCCTTGCTTGGTTCAGGACAAAAAGCCTTTGCTACTTGGGGCCAATCTCTGAGGTTAAAAACAAACTTGCCTACTTCTAGCTTGCTGCCTCTGCTTTGTGCTTGAGGATATGAGAGCTTGGCATTCTGTTCCCACTGCAGTGTCTGCCACTGACTTCCATGTGTCCCCACCATGACGGAATCTTATCCCCCTGAACTGCAAACCAAGATAAGCCTTTCTTTAACTCGCTGTTGGTCATGATGTTTTATCACAGCAGCAAAAAAGCAGCTGCTATACCCATTGAGCCGTCTCGCCAGCTCAGATAAACACTTTTGAAAATATGACCTTGGGTTACTCAGGTAAATGTCTAATATAAGGTGACATAGAACGTTTTAATTTAATTTTTTTTTCTAAGGCAGGGTCTTTTCATGTAACCCCGGCTGGCTTGAGATGTGTAATCCTCCCACCCCAGCTTTCCCAAGTGCTAGGATGACAGATGTGTCCCAGCACTCCTGGGAAAGGTGGACGGTTTTGAAAGTAAAATATACCAGTAAAGAAATACATTAACGAAAACTGGTGTGTTTAAATATGTTTGAAGGAGTTTTTGTTAGCGTTGTACTTTTTGTGTCTTTAAATTGAGGCATTTGAAAGCTGTTTAGATTCTGGATTTTGGCTCTGGGTGCAATAAATACTCATTAAGGCCAAAGTAAAGAGTGTTGACTTAAGAGACATTTTCAAAAAATGTCTAGGGATGTAGCTCGTTGGTAGCGTGCTTGTCCAGCATCAGGAAGCCCTGATTCACTCTCCAGTACTGCAGAGACATGTAGTGAGTCCCCTGTCATCCCAACAGTGCAGGGGGAGCCGTCAGAAGTTAATCCACTGCATAGTGACTCAGAGGCCCGCCTGTTTGTGTCAATACAGATACTACTCTGAAAACTAGAATTACCACTTAAAAAATGTATCTTGTACTCTTAATTCACAAGCATGAAGAAGCTGGTCATTGAGACTCCAGCCAGATATCAGTTTGGAAGTTCAGGATCCAAGTGGTTCTACAAAAATGGCCAGCCCCGTTTTACATGGCAGGGTGGGGGGAGGGCTGGAGAGGACTGCTCTTTGGCCACATTTTTCTTCATCTTTTTATTTTTTTAAATTTTTCTTTTAGTTTAAGATTTATTGCCGGGCAGTGGTGGTGCACGCCTTTAATCCCAGTACTTGGGAGGCAGAGGCAGGCGGATTTCTAAGGCCAGCCTGGTCTACCGAGCAAGTTCCAGGACAGCCCGGGCTACACAGAGAAATCCTGTCTCGAAAAAAACCCAAAAAACCAAAGAAAAAAAAATAAAGATTTATTTATGATTTATTTATTTAACGTATATGAGTACACTGTAGCTGTCTTCACACACGCCAGAAGAGGGCATCAGATCCCATTACAGATGGCTATGAGCCACCATGTGATTGCTGGGGATTGAACTCAGGACTCTGGAAGAGCAGTCAATGCTCTCAGCCTCCAAGCTATCTCTCCAACCCCACATTTCTTTTTCTTAAAGACAAGGTCTCACTATGTTACCCTGGATGGCCTGTGTAAACCAGGCTGGCCTAGAACTCATGGAAATCTGCCTCTGGAATGTTGGAGCTTTTTGTGGTTGTTATTGGGTTTGTTTTGTTATTGTTGGTATGTATGTATGTACGTATGTATGTATGTATGTATGTATGTATGTATTTAAGATAGGTTTTCTCTATGTAACCCTGGCTGTCCTGGAACAACTTCTATAGACCAGGCTGACTTAAAATTCAGAGATCCGTCTGCCTCTGCCTTCTGAGTGCTGGGATTAAAAGCATAAGCCATCATTGCCAGGTGAATGGTGGGATTTAATGCATGTATATCACCATTCCTGGCCTGGGCTCCTCTTCTGAACATACTTTTTATTTTTTATAATTACTATGCAGACCAAGCTGGCCTAGAAGGCATGTAGACTAGGCTGGCCTCAAACTCATAGAGATTGACTTACCTCAACCTCGCTAATTTTACAGGGCAGGGTGCACTCTTAAAGGTCCACACTCTTAAAGGAGTATGCTACTATTTCTGACTTTGAGCTTTAAAATTTCAAATTTTCATGAGAACTAAGAGGGGTGGGGGGGAGACAGATAGATTGACTGACAGCAGCTTGAGCTGCTGCTGTCATTGGAAGGCTTGGTTGTGGCTCCTGACCGCACAACCTGATTTTTAGTTCTGTTGGGATCATGACAGCAGGCTTCCCCAACGTCAGGACACAGGAGAGTGTTGTCACCAGCTGCCTTCCATGGCCTTGGTATTATTTTTGTTTTTTTTTTTTGTTTTTTTGTTTTTTTTTTTGGTTTTTCGAGACAGGGTTTCTCTGTGTAGCTCTGGCTGTCCTGGAACTCACTCTGTAGACCAGGCTGGCCTCGAACTCAGAAATCCGCCTGCCTCTGCCTCCCAAGTGCTGGGACTAAAGGCGTACGCCACCATTGCATATCCTGCCTTCATTAGACATGAGACACTAAGTCTAGTCCACACTCTCGGGAGGTGACAACTTTGGGAGCTGTGGTGATGTTGGAGTCAGTCAGGGAGTGGCAAGCAGATGCCTGCTTTCTTTGTGACTTACACTGAAGGGCGAGAATGCCAATACAGTAGCCTTTATAGTTAGCGCCTCTCAGAGTGAAACTAGACTCCGATTGGAATGACGGTCGTGCCAGTTATTGGCTACTGAATCGTGTTGACTTGTAGGGTGAGGAAGAGATCGTTTCCGGCAGTGATACATTTTTATTCTCGTCCTCAGTTTTAGATTTTTGTTGTTCTTACTGTTTTAACCTCTTTCTCTTCTATGGAAAGTAATCTCACTTAGCCCATCTTTTGTGAAACCAACCGTTCCCTCTCTGCCTCACCTGAAAGAGCTGATGTTTTTAAATACCTAATGAAAGACACAAAAAAACACTTTTCTACTATCAATACAGATGTTTGCTACATTTCTGCCAGCAGCAGAGAGTCCTTTTTGCTATTTTTATAACTGGGTGAGGTCTGATTTCTCCAAAATTACACCATACTGTGGTTAGCCATGGCCTACAAGAGGGAAATAGATTTACTCTTTAAAATCATGGGTTTTCTAAGAAATGTGCAGTTTACTATCCAAACATGAACATCTTTCTCCAGCAGAACACAGTGGTCACTTTGATATTACACACGTGCAGTTCTCTCCCCACTAGAAATCGAAAGCCGTGGGTCCTCAGATCTTTGGCCCCTCACCTTTATCACACACTGCATACACTGCTGATGGTACCTGACATGTTTGAAGAGATTTGAGAGGATTTAGAGTTGTCTTTTGTGTCAAGCATATCCACGTTCGGCGATGGAACCCAGGGCCTACAGCATTCTAAGCAAATGTCGCCACTGAGCCGGATCTCTGGTATAAGCATATCCATGTGTATCAGGTGCTTTGTTCTGTATTTTACCAAACTCAAGCCAGCTTCTCAGCTTTGCATTTAGGCTGCCCTGAGCTACTTGATGTAGTCAGAGTGTGTACTAACAGTCATGATTTCAAACGCCCCTTTAAGTTCATCACTGGCGATCTGCAATGTGCTTATTCCTAGAATACAGGTAACTTAAAAGAAAAAAGTTTCGGGGAACATAACTTATGTGGCATGGGAAGTTTTTGCTTCCTTTTAAAAATAAAACTTACTTATTTTTATTTATTGTCTTTGTTATGGTTCCCATTGCTGTGAGGAAACACATGACCAAAAAGCACCTTGGGAAGAAAAGAATTTATCTCACTCTCCCATATCATAGTTCATCATCAAAGGAAGTCAGGACAGGAACTCAAGCAGGGCAGAACCTGGATGCAAGAGCTGGTGCAGAGGCCATGGAGGGAAGCTGCTTACTGACTTGCTCCCCGTGGCTTGCTTAGCCTGCCTTCTTATAGAACTCAGGACTACCAGGCCATCCACAGTGGTCTAGTCCCTACCCCACCAGTCACAAATTAGGAAAATGCCCTACAGATTTGTCTACAACCTGATCTTACGGAGGAGGATTTTCTCAATTGAGGCTCCCTCCTCAGATGACTTTAGATTATGTCAAGTTGACATAAAAAGCCAGCACATGTATGTATATATGTGTGCACATGTAAGTTTTTGTGCATCAAGTGCTCCAAGTGTCTGTGGAAGCCATTTGTGTGTGTGTGTGTGTGTGTGTGTGTGTGTGTGTGTGTGTCTGTGTCAAGTCCTCTGGACCTATAGTTAATGAACATTTATGAGCCACCTCATGTGGCTTCAGGGAACCAAGCCTCCGTCCCCTAGGAGAGAAATGATTGCCTTTAGCTGCTGAGCTGTCTTCCAGCCCTGGGTGTTTCCTTTGTGCTGTGTAGAGTGAGTCTTAGAATCTTAGTCCCTTAGTGTTGTCTACTTCAGAAAGAAAGGTGCTTTTTTTTTTTTTTATTATTATTATTATTTAAAAAAACGCAATGCTAAATTTTCTGCAAAGTTTACATATTCTACTCAACCAGTGTATATCCTGAATCATTTACTCCTTACTCCTTTCTCTCCTTGTTCTGAGACTGGACCAGAGTTCACTATCTAGACCGACCAATCCGGCCATGAGGCTTGGTGGTCCTGCTTCTGCTGCTAAGCGCCCACATCAAATGTGTACATCATGAGATTTGTACATCATGAGATGTGTACATCATGAGATTGTACATCATGAGATGTGTACATCATGAGATGTGTACATCATTCATGAGATGTGTACATCATGAGATGTGTACATCAATGAAATGTGTACATCATAAGATATATATATCATGAGATGTGTACATCATGAGATGAGATGTGTACATCATGAGATGAGATGTGTACATCATGAGATGTGTACATCATCTTGCCTGGCTTCTGGTCTGTGATCTGAGTAGCTTGCTGACTCCTCGACAGTTTAAAATGTTGACTGTGTGTGTGTCTGATCGTGGCCAGAGGTCAGCCTTGGATGTTGTTCCTTGAGCTGTGCATTTTGCCTTTTGAGACCGGGTCTGCCACATGTTTGTCTGAATGCCCGCAATTTGTGTGTGCCTTATGGAAGACAGTCTCTTCGGACCTGCAGCTCCAAGTGGTCTGGACTGGTGGTCACTGAGCCTCAAGAAAGCAGTTTGCTTTGCTTTCCTAGCCCTGGAGTTACAAGCACCCACCACTACACTTAGACTTGTACAAGGCAACCCCTCCTTGAAATAACTTACGTGTGGCCTTTGCGTGAGCACCAGCTAATACTTGAGCCTTCCAGTTCTTGCTTTGTGTTCCCAGCTCCTAGGAGCCACAAGAAGTAGGTCCCATTTCCCATGTGTTTTTCAGCACAAATATCTGAACTGCTGCTCTGAAAACACAAGCAGTCCAAGAAGTTAAATTTCCCTGAGTTGGATGGATACGGTTCTCTCCTTGATATACAGTTTGCATCATCATTGGTTGAAACTAGTTGAAAAGGAAAACAGTGATAATTCATGTTCAGGTCATTCAAACACTACTTTCAATTACATACTACTACAGCCCAAGTGTTTGTCAGACTTGGCTGTGGTAAACTCCTACCACGCTTTCTCTTTGAGTAGAAATATGACTTGTTTTCTGGTGTGAATGCTGTACAAATGCTCTGGAAACTTGTTTAACTGGCTTGTTCTCTGGTGTGGTTTAAAGTGCCCTTTTTGTGACGGTGGTATATTGATTTTCTCATTGTGTCAAGTGTCCTGCCTCAGCCTCCTGAGTGCTGGGATGTCAACTATGAGCCGTCAGCCCCACTCAGTGTGAGATTGAGTCTAAGGGTTTGCCTTCGTGGGATGATGCTGACCTTTATAGTTGGTAGGCAAGAGAGGCTTGCAAGGCTTGTAATCTTAGTTTGTAACCTCCACATCAGCTTGCCAGAGCAAGCTTTATACCAGTTAACGTCTCAATTTATTTGAGCTCTAATGAAGACGTTGTATTGGTTGGTTTTCTTTTTGTTGTTGTTGCTGTGATTCAAACATCACGACTAAGGCAATTTATGAAAGAGTATTTAGTTGGGCTTGTGGTTTCAGAGTGTTGGGAGTCCATGTTGCTAGATCAAAGACATGACAGCAGGAAGACCTAAGTGCTCACATCTCACACCACAAACAGGAGGCAGAGAGCTTGTGGGGATGGCGGCAGTTGTTTGAAACCACTCTCAGTGACACACCTCTTTCAAAATGCCCACACCTCTTAATCCTTCCCAGACAGTTCTACCAACTGGAAACCAAGTATTCTATTCAAACTTAAGAGTCTGTGGGCGGGCGGGGGGAGGGCTTTTCATTCAAACCACCACAGAGATATTTATGAGTGCTTTCCTTGAAACAATTTCATCCTAGGCATTTTCTCAGCCAGGGTATTTCTTTTAGAGACCTGAACATTGTGGGTGGTGCTTTAGTCTGCTGGTCGGAATAAGGGGGCTTCTCTACCTCATTGGTGATGTTGTGATTGGGTTGAAATAGCCCATTCTTCCCATCGGGCCCCCTTCTGTGTTTATGTCTCTGTGTGTGCTCCACTGTCTTTCATAGTCTCTTGTGCAACTTGCAGAGGCTACACCATTGGGGAAGAACTCCCCCTCAGGAACACTTGTAAACGCCTGCAGCCGGCTAAGGCTGGGATGGGATGCAGTTCCTGTTTGCCACATACATCCCCTTTATCATTTACTGCCAAGCATTCGGCAAGGGATTTCTGAATGGGAAGCATTGGATTAATACTGGAAAGTCCAAAGGGAGGAAAAACAGAGAGCCTGGCAGCCTACAATTCAAACTAGCATGTATCACTAGCATGATCATTCCTGAAATGGCTGTGAGGACAAGGTCCAGACAGAGCACGTGGAGCAGTAAGTAAGCTGCAGAGGCATTGTAAAAGTTGTTGTGAACACTGGGAAATTGGCTGTGTTCCACCCCATAGTTTGCCTGAACACCCGTCTAAAAGGTCTTGTCCTGAATCAAGTGTCTTCTGGTCCTTCTGAGTGGCTCCCTCCAGATCTGTCACCCTCTCACTGGTGGACCTGTGTGTCTTTTTACACCCTAGCAGGAAGGAATGAGGCACTCATGGTTTGTGTCCCTCCAGACTGGCGTGGGAGGGGATTCCCAAGGGTTGAAATACATTGTATCTGGTTTGTTACCGTTTCATTTTGGTACCATTCTTAGGGAAAAGTACACTCTAATAAAATTGTTACCTTTTTAAATTGACAGGTAAGCAGAAAATGGTCTTGTTCTGTTTTAGTCTCTTGTAGCCCAGACTAGTCTTGACCTTTCTGTGTAGTTTCAGAGAAGGACTTTGAACTCAAGCCTCTACAAGTTGCTGGGATTATGGGTTTTTATCACCGCACAGGAAAAATCCCTTTTCTCTGTCAACACTGCTGAAAACCAATCTGCAACTTTAGCACTCCTTTTCAAAATGTAGGCTAATTTTTAAGGAGGTAATTTAGGATGATAACTTTTTTTTAAACCAGAGAAGGCTAAGTTGATGGTTCTCTGTGTAGCTTGTGGGCCAGGTGCATCTGCACTACAGGGGAGTTGGGGGGCGTTGTTAGAGGTGTAAGGTTGGAGTTGGGGTGGGAAATGTAAACACAGTATACTGAATCAGAGCTGCCCCAGATGGTGCATAGGTGTGCCTGCATGGACATCCTAAAGATGTAGGGAGTGACCTTAGCCCACCTGGTCTGGGGGCTGGGCTCTGGCACAGATTTGTGAAGGTAGCATACAGCCAGTACTGACATGGGTGGCCAGAAGTTCAGAACTCACTTCCTTTTGTCCTCTAAAGTGTCTTCCTCCTGAAAGTTCAGTAAAGAAAAACTTAAAGTTATTGTTTGTTTAGTTGGGTCTTACTGAGCAGACAGGTACTGCTTTCCGTGCGTGCGTGCATGCGTGCGTGGCGCTGGAGTGATGGCTCAGTGGTTAAGAGTTCTTGCTGTTCTTACTAAGGACTCAGGTTTGGTTCCCAGGGACCCACATGGAATCTCAGGACTATCTGAAACTCCAGTTTAGGGGATTTGGCACCCTCTTCTGGGCACCAGGCATGAACGTAGTGCACAGACATATACATATATACATATATATATATATATATATATATATATATAGGCAAAGTACTAGCATAAACATACAAATCTTAAAAAATAGGTACATGTATGTGGATATATGTGTGGGAGCATGTGTCTGCCTTGTATGTGAGTGTACAGAGGTGAGGGGTCAACCTTGGTGTCTTCCTTTATAGCTTTCCTCATTTTTTGAGACAGGATCTCTTAGAAAACCTGGTGCTTAGTGATTTAGCTAGATAGAATGGTTGGCCAGCAAACCCTGGGGATCTGAGGTTACAGGCTTACGTTGCTATGCCCAGCTTTTATGTGAGTGTGGAGGATTGGAACTCAGCTCCTCAGGCTTAGCAGCTAATAATTTTTATCTGGTGAGCCATCTGCCCAGGTCCAAAGCAGGGATAGGGAGATGGCTCAGTGGGTAAACATATTTGTTTTAAAGGCATGAGGACCTGAGATTAAACCCAGAATCTGCATAGAAAGCCGGATGCATACTGGGAGCTGTAACCCCAGTGTTCCTGTGAGGGAGATGGGAGGCAGAGACAGGAGACTCTGAGTTTGCAGGCTTCTAATGTGCTGTACCCAGTGGGAAAACAACATAGAACCCTGGCTCAAGGTGCTTACACCTGAGATTGTCCTCTGACTTCCATATGCATGCTGGGATGCATGTGTGTGTGTGTGTGTGTGTGTGTCTGAGAGAGACAGAGACAGAGACAGAGAATTATACGGGTGGTGTAGAACAGTTGTATTTTCCCATAGTAACAGTGTCAAATTTTAATGTAAACTCCCTTATCAAGACCTTGACATAGAGTGGGCCTGTAACACATGATAAAATAAACGGCACAGTAATTGTAGGCACCATTAGTAATTTAAAATACAAATGTTGCACCACTCTCAGAAAAATCAGCATGTATGTAGTATACACTTGGGGCTGCTTCCCAAAGTCTCAACAGTGGAGGGAAAATTGTGGATCATCTGGATCTAATGTTTAATATACTGTGCTTGGAGGATTTGGACAGGAAAGATTGGGAGAGCCTGAGCTAGTCAGACTGTCTCAGGAGGTCTTGAAGAATGTCTTTCCTACAGTTCACCTCAGGATAGGGACCCAGCAGTGGCTGCTAGAGACTGGGGAACAGAGGGTTTCTGGAAAGCATGTGTGTATGTGGGGGGTACATGCATACATATGTGTGTATATGTGTGTGTGGAGGCCAGAGGTTGATGTGAAGTGTTTTTAGTCTTTTTTTTATATATATTTAAAGATTGCATATATCGTGTGTGTGTGTGTGTGTGTGTGTGTGTGTGTGTGTGTGTGTAGCATACCCTGTGCATGTCGCAGACTGACAGCAGACTGGAAGACTACCCAGCAGGTGTGTGTGCTTGTACTTCATGTGAAATAAAACAAATGTCAGGTGTGTTGCTCACAGAGCTGGCTGCTGACAGACCCAGAATTAGGGCTTAGGCTAGATTCTTTGCTCTGGGCCAGTGAGATGGTTCAGCAGCAGGTAAAGGTATTGGTAGTCATGCGGCTAACCTGACTGAGTTGGAGCCTCTGGCCCCACATCATAGAAGGTGGGAACCAACCTTGCACATTGTCCCTCTGACCTTCCACCTGAACTATAGTGCATGCAACTGCACACATACAAAGTAAGTAAAATATAAAGGGCGGAACTCCCTATTTTTACCAGATAGGGTGGTTGGCTCCTACTTCTAATCCTAGCACTTTTAAGAGGCTGAGGCAGGGGAATTATAGCTTGTATGAGACCAACTTGTGCTAAATAAATAGTTGGACATCTCAGAAAACCAAAAGAACTGTTTCTAGTTAAGGAATTTGGTGTGCTCCTCACACCAAGTTTTTGAGGCAGAGCTCCTGAGCTAGAAGGACAGCACAGAGACCAATTTAAACAATAGTGGTTTTCTCCAGTAGTAATCTATTTGATAATTGCCTTAGAATGTCTACAGCACTTTGCATAACCTGAGTCACAGTTTAAACTGAAGCCCTGAATTGTGGCAATTTTGTAGCAGCTGTTCTGAGACTGTCAGTGTGTGCCTGGTTCTGTATCAATCGGGCACACCTGCCAAGAAATGATTGCTACAATAGTTTGATTCAAACAATACTTCCGTTACCAGGCAACATGCCATTATCATCAAGGTCCCTAATTGACAGTGTGTTGTGAGTTAAATGCAGACCAGGTTCCAGGTAAGACACAACAACACACTGCAGATGCCTGGCACTCACCCTCAGGACTTTTCCTAATGGCCCAGGCTGGAGACATTACTCTCTTCCAAGGAAGGGTTTTTCAGAGAGAGAAAGCACACCTTCCCACTTACCCCTGGCTCCCTTGGACCCTTTTTCTGTTTAGGCATCTATCTGCTGCAGGGGCAAGAAGAGCAGGGAGAATTCCTATGTCTCACCAATATCCCAGCTACTTAAGATCATTTTATTGAGTGCGTCCTAGCTGGTACAGCTAGAAACAGTAACTTCCCCAGTCCTTACAACCTTTCAGGTGAGGCAGGCAGGTGCTTACATTGTAGCACAAGCAGCAGCAGAAACTGGGACTGCTGGCCTGGGCGGGCCACAGAGCAGTAAGGCACATGGCCAGGTTGGACCAGGTCTTCTGGCCTATTTTCCACACACCGTTTGCCCACACTCACAAGCTGTGCCAACTTGGCCACCTCTACAAAAATAAATTTGAAAGCCCTTTTCTAACAGCACCTCGAAATGAGTATGCTGTTCTGGGTTCCCATCTTCACTCAGCTGATAGAAAGCATGGCCAGGAGGAAAAACTGAGGGTCAGTGCCTTCACTTAGGAGGCTTCTCTGGAGCCAGGAGGCACCCTTGTCTGCATTGTGGGCTTATGGCAGCTGACTTCTGCCTTTGTGAAGCAACCACAGGCCGACTGACAGCCAGAGCTCTTTTGAACAGGCATCCACTGCTATGCGTGGTCAGCGCATAGACTTATGCTGGGAAGGATGAAGTATAGTGGGCCCAGTATGAAGAGCAGACGCCACTTAACAAGCACTGGTGCTGAGGTACCAGTAGCTCTGTGGTGGCAGCCTTATTTGAACCCCACAGGAGCAGAAGTCCACTATTAAGAAAGAAGGAAAAAGAAGACCTTCAGACACAATCTACATTTGTCTGACTGTAAAACCTGCATTCTTTCTGCTATCCAAAGTTTCTTAATATAGGAAGGCCCACAGTCATGCAGCGTGGGTAATCTAGAGCAGATAGCTGGCCTCCAGTTCAAGAAGGCTTTAAGAGAACCAGGAGGGCTTTCTTTGTAGCTTCCTATAACGCCGAGGTCTGAATAGTTCTGCATCTATCACAAGTTTGTGGTCATAAAGACTGAAGCATTGAGCACTACTCTGCACAGCTGTGTGCAAGGGCAGTGGGAGGTTCTAGTTAAGGTTGAGGGAGAAGGGCAGTCCGATGTCACTGCTTTCTTGTGGGCCTATTTATGGTGTCTTTAGGAATGCTGGTGGTTGTGACCAAAAGCTCTTCTCATTTTGTTTGCACCTGTGTGTTTCTAAAGAGCAACGGCTCCTTTCTATTTTTAACACCTACTATCATCTGATCGGTTGAGAGCTTTTCTTACCTTCCTGTCTCAGTAAGGCTTGAACAGCTCCAGGAACAAAGAATGCTGCTTGAAGTGACTGGTGAGGACATGCCACTCTTGCGTGCTCCAACTCTGTCTTCTTTTTGTTGAGGCTAATGTAGGCTGTGGTCTATGGATGGATGGGTAGGTTGGTGAGAGAGCTTACAGGTCCTATCTTTGAGTCCCCTGTGCTAGGGATCCAGGCCAGAGCCTGTATTTGTGGTAAACATTCCATTACAGAGCCACACCCTACCCTTCAAATTTTTGCTCATAGCCTTGATAGTATCTATGATAAATAAATATACTGGCAATTTCATTTCTTTTCTTTCTTTTTTGACATTAATTTGGTGAAATCTGAACCCCCAAAGAAAATAATCTGCTTTTAATAGGACTTGTTAGAATGTGATAAGTGACTTTGCGGTAATCATGCATTGAAGCAGAAGGCTGTAATAGCTTCCATGAAGATGGGTCTCAGTATGAAACCTGCACAGGTTTAATGTTGCATGGACATAAAGACACAGGTCTTTCCTGCTGTGAAATGCTCCACTTACCTGCACGTTATACCCGTGGATATTGAACTGTCTAATTTTTATTCTAAATTTTTTCCCATCCTTGGAGATTGTTCCTTCTACCTCCCTGTGAGTCTAATGGACCATTGTTCTCACTAGAGGAATTAGAAATGGGTGGCCGTCACTAGAACCACAGCATATCTGTTGGAATATATTTTTCTGTAGAAGTATCATTATTGGGGTCAAAGACCATGTACTACTATACGCTTCTAATCTCTAGTTAGGATACTTAAGTACATTTGAAAGTCATATTTTTCTGAACTATTCCATGGTCTGCCTTCCATTTCCCAGCTTTTTTATAGCCCTATTGATGAATGGATAGGGCCTGAGGACAGTGGGGGGTGGGAGTCCTCTGAGATGAACACCTCAGGCAAGCTGTTTGGTTGTCATCTGTTGGTAACTGCTAGCTAATCTTGGTACAAAACACGTGTTGGATTTGGTTGAATTGAGAGAAGAGAACATTGGACCTCATCGATTTAGTCATTTTGGAAGTTGGTTTTATTTATTGGCATCTCTGTTTACTTCTGTTTGCCCACCTGTGATAAGGTCCAGTCGTGACTAGTTCACGCCCACCACTTGCCTCTGTGGCTTAACTGTGGCCTAGCAGCAGACAGCATCATCTGGACCCCAGGATACCTGATCCTAGGAGCTGCCTCTGCTTCACAAATGCCTGGGTGCAGCCTGAATCAGTTCACATTTCTGATGGCAAAAATGTCTTTTTCCTTCCTCAAAACTAATGGCAAAAAAAAAAAAAAAGAGTTTTATAATTTTTCAAAACTTATCCTTGCAGGGCAGTGGTGGTACACGCCTTTAATCCCAGCACTTGGGAGGCAGAGGCAGGCAGATTTCTGAGTTCGAGGCCAGCCTGGTCTACAGAGTGAGTTCCAGGACAGCCTGGGCTATACAGAGAAACCCTGTCTCAAAAAAACCAAAAAACCAAACCAAACCAAAACAAAAAAACAAAAACAAAAAAACCCAAAAAACGTATCCTTAATATTAATTATAATAATTAATAGTATATAATATCTACACAATGTTTATATCTATTTATAATAAATAATACATCATATATTATAAAATATATCAATATGTAAATAATATAAATATGTAATATACAATACTTTAATATTAAATTGGTAGAAAATCTGAAATGAGCAGCTTTCCCCTGTGTACTCCTCAGTTAGAAAGTAATTCTTATGTTTCTCCTTTCAAATACCAGATAGAAGCCTTTCTCCCTTTCTCCCTTTCTCCCTTCCCCTTTCTTCTGACAGGATCTCACTCTGTAGCCAAGTCTGTCTGTGCCCCTCCCTCTCCCTATGTCCCCACGTGGTTTGCTTAGGGCCATGTCCACTCTGAACTCTCCCAGATGTCCCTGCCTCTGCTCTCCAACTTATGTATAATAAACCTCCACCTCTATACCCAGTACTAGTCATATAACTTTTCCTTTTTCATTCAGTATGCATGCACGTGTGCCTGTGTTTTGTGTGTGTCAGTGTACACGTGTGTCTTTGTCTCCGTGTGCATGTGTGTGTGTCTCTGTGTGTTTCTTCTTTATCAGATCCCAGCCTGGCTTCGTATTTTCCCTCATTTGGGCTTCTCCTCCTCAGTCTCATCTGACCACCTTACCTATTGGTCTCAAGGCCACTAGCCCTGCCTCCCCTCCCCCTTCCCACGGCCACTAGCCCTGCCTCCCCTCCCCCTTCCTATCATAATTGGTTCCGTGCTCTCACTCAGCGAGCTTCTCTCTACTTAAGTTCATGCCATCACAGATAACAGCCAAAAATGAAGAACAACCACCTACCAAAAAGGTGCTGTCCAGCATCAAGAGCCATTCCTAATAGTGAAGTAAACAGAATGTTCTTTCTTAAAGCCAAGGACTTTTATAGCTAAACCCAAGTTGTGTGTAATGCCTTAGGACCGAACCTTTCAAATTTTAAACTGAGCAATTCTCTCTGTGATTATATAAACTGTCTTCTCTTCTGAATCCCCAGTGTTGGGATATAAAAACATGAACTTTTAGGGTGACTTCAGTTAATATTGTAAATGTCTTTAAACATGAGTCTTTAATGAATAGAAAATAAAATACTACAGCAGTGAAAAGATTAAAGAAAATTATAATACACAATTAGCCAGGTAGAGTGATTGGCCAGTGGGAAGAAAGAATTTTTTTTCTTGTCTCTCTATTTGTGATAAAAGATTTCTTTCAGTAGATGAATGTCATTTACACTAGTTGCATTTAAAGACTCTGTGCTTTTTGGTACCACTCCGAGCCCTGAGCCAAGTGTGGCCTGAAGCCTCGTCTGTGACCCTTGGCTGAGGGGACTGCTCTAGAGGTAAAGATGTTGAAGTTTCGGCATTTGATGCCGGCATAGCCATGGCTGCAGGAACTGATTTAGCACACGGGCTTCAGCTTGCCTGTCTGTGGGACTCCTGGACACCTGGCAGCAAAGAGGTTTAACCTAGTTTCCTAGAAGAGAACTAGAGGGTGGGAAGGGCCAGGGGCAAGCCTAGCGTGAGCTGGGTGCTGGTGACCTTTGGCATACCTGGTCAGGGATGATACTCTTATTCTTCCGTGTCAGTAACCTCGTAGCTGGTTTTATTTGTTCCTGGCAATGGAAATTCACATAGTCTAGCTTAAGCAAAGAGGCCTGCGGGTTTGGTTGCTTTTTTTTCCTGCTATTTCTTTTTTATTTCACTTTTTAAACGTTAATTTATTCTCTTATATATTACATCCCAACCACAGTTTCCCCTCCCTCCTTTCCTCTTAGTCCACCCCTATTTCACTCCCCCCTAAAGCCTTCAGAAAAGGGCAGGCCTCCCAGGGCTATCAACCAAACACTGCTACATCAAGTTGCAGAAAGACTAGGCACCTCCACAGCACAGTAGGAGAAAAAGGGTCTCAAAAGCAGGCAGAAGTGTCAAAACCAGCACCACTCCCTCTGTTAGAAGTCACATAAAAACACCAAGCAACACAACTATAACATATATGCAGAAGGCCTCAGTTAGACCCATGCAAGTCTCCCCGAATTTCAGTTCAGTCTCTGTAAGCTCCTATGAGCTTGCATGGAAGGCACTTTACCAAAACCCTGACCCATCCCCACAAGCCAAGAATAAAATATTTTAGAATATTCTTTTCTCTGTAAGAGAAAAGAATAAAAGGGAACCCTGGTGGTGGGAATTCTGCAAATCCAATGTCTGCACTTCAGCTGGGGTAAGGGGCCATTTGTTCGTTATGTGGGATTTGTTTTGTTTTTTCTGTGACATAGTCTCACTGTTCAGTCCAGGCAGGGCTAAAAGACTTGCAGTCCTCTTGCTGCAGCCCCTCAGGTGCTGGGATCATAGCATTGCACCATGCTTAGGAGCTGTCTGCAGATGGTGTCGAACCTCAAGTTCATGGTTGAAATGTGTGCATGTTATCAGGGTTCTTTTTGCTTCCTATTCTTCAGCTTTAAAGATAACTAGTCTCTATTTTTTTTTTTTTAAGATTTATTTTGATCATGTGTCAGCATTTTGCCTGCACGTATATGTGCACTGTGTGCATGGTGCCTGCAGAGACCGGCGAGAGCACCAAGTGCTTCCCTGGACTCACGTTATAGATAGCTCTAAGCTGCCATGGGTGCTAGGGACTAGATGTAGGTTGTTTACAAGAGCAGAAGTGAGAACTGAAGTTTAGGTCCCAGCACCAATGATGCACGGTTCACAGCCACCTATAACTCAGTCTCCAAAGGGTCTGATGCTTTCTTCTGGCCTCCGAAGTAATCACATGCGTGTGTTCATACACACAGACAGATAGATAGACAGTTACATACACAGACATGAATCAAAATAAATACTTAAAACTCCTGGTGAAATACACATGAATCTTAACCATTCTAATCACCGTGAAGCATGCAGTTCAGTGTATGTAGTTTGCCTGGATGCTATGACTATCATCACTATTGATCTACAGCTTTTCGACTTGCTAATAAGAAACTCTGTGACCATTAAATGATAACTTCCCATCTCCCTCTCCCTAAAGGCTGGCAACCATCTGTAAACAAATCTGTTTCTCTTTACATGACAGTGTTAAGATCTCCAAAACTGTTAGCTGAGGTCCTTGTAGACCAGCATCAAGTAAACCCACAGGCCAAATTTGGTCATAGCATGTGTGGGTAGGGTTCTTGAACTAAGACAGGTTTTTGTATTTGTAAAACATAATAGGACCAAAACAAAGTAAAGAAGATGCCTCAGAGATGGGATGCGGCCCACACCACCTCAGAAATCTACCCACTGCTGCTTCACAGGGGACATGTCCTCTAACCGAGGTCCTAGATCTAGTCTTTTAAAGTATTGAAGTTCTTTTGAAAGGATTTTGATTGAAAAGTACAATGGGTGTCTACATCTCCCTACATATTCTGAGAATATTAGATGAACAACTTCTAAGACCGTAATTCCTCAGTTGGGTCATGTTGCCTCCAGGGGAGTGGAAACTGATTCTTGGATGATTCTTAGATACTGTGTTTGTTGACTCCCAGGGGACTGTACATAAATTAATGTCTTTGGTATTAAAATTTATTGGGTGAGGTAGTTGGGGGGGGAGGACTGATTAGAATCATTAGGGGTGTGATAATGGGAAACTGTTGGAAACTCATGGCCCCAGAGTGAATTCTGGAGACGAGGCATGGCTTATTGCCTTGTGATCATCATAACAGTCATGGCCACGTTAGGCTCTTATATTTGTTGCTCATACACAAATGGAGGAAATGTCTGATCTACTTCACTGACTTGCTCAGACTGGAAATTGCTCTCATTGTGAATTCTGCCGCACTAGAAAGTTTTGATCTATTGAACCATTTCATAATTTGTCAAGGGCTGCCAAGATAGTTCAGTAAGTCAAGGTGCGTGCTGCTCAATCCTAGTGACCCAGTCTGGGCTCTGGAGAACTCACTTCACACAGGTGTCCTTTACCCTTCACATGTGTACCATGTGTGTTCCCTCAATAATAACATATATATATATTTAAAGTTCATCAGATGGCTCGTCTTTCTGAAAAGTAAGATGGATGTTTTGAATATCCCAGTTCTACTCTCCCTTCTCTTCTTTAATCCTGAAGATGTTTTATATGTGTGTGCGTGTATATATATACACATATACATATATATAAATGTGTTGTTTACATGTATATATGTGCATGACATGTATGTAGCACCCTTGGAGGTCAGGACAGGTATGGGAACCTCTGGGACTAGAGTTAAAGATGGTTGTGAGCCACCATCTGGATGCTGGGAAGTGAACCCAAGTCTTTGGAAGAGCAGCAAGTGCTCTTAGCTGCTGAGCCATCTCTCCGGCCCCTTCTTTTCTTTTCTGTGAAATAATGTATTGCCATGTAACCCCAGGCTGGCCTCCAAGTTGGGATCCTCCTGCCTCAGCTTTCCTAAGTTTGAGATTATATATATATATATATATATATATATATATATATATATATGCACTTATTTTTTTCTTTGGTTATTAATTCAATAAAATGAGTATAGGTCTGAGGGTATAAAGAACTTTTAACTTGAAAAGAAAGCACAAGTACATCATCATTTTGTCTAATAGTGTCAGGTTTAGAATATACAAATTTCATAGCAGGCTGATATTAGGATTCTTGGGGCCCCACAGGCATAGTGTCTTTGTATACCCGGAACAGGATTCTGGGACTGGCTATACTTCCATTGCCTGTCTGTATCCTGTCTTCCTCTATCTGCTCAAAGGATAAAGTGAAACCAGAACGAATAGGCTCCATGGGTCTCGAGTCTGCCAGGAAAGTTGCAAGTGTTACTGTTCTTCAAAGAGAAACACAGGAGGTTTAGGTGGCTGCACAGGGCAGGTAGCAGAGGTCTAGCACCAGCACCAGCAGGGGTGTGAGCCTGGCCTGTCAAGTCCAGCCATGAGTGCTCTGGGCGAGATAACTCATCTCCAAGTGTTACAGCTCAGTACCGGCAGGGGGCAGGGGCAGGGGCAGGGTCTTATGTCAGTAGGTTGGTCTTGAACACTCACTATGTAGATGAGGATGACCTTGAACTTGTGATTGTCTGCCTCCACTTCAGAGTGCTAAGCCCATACCTCTTAATGTGTGGTGCTTGCACGCCCAGCAGTCTGCCAAACCAGTTCCATCCGCACCGTCTGCACTATCCATGTCTAATGACTTCCGTGTAAATGCATACCTATGTAAAATGGAACATCGCAAGACCTAGGAAAGTTAGGGGTGGGTACTGGAGCTTCCCCTATAAATGTGTGCAGGCTTATTAAACATGTACAGGAGAAAAAGTGAGATCAGAGGTCAGTTCCGGCAATAGTGGTCAGAAAGACTTCCTCAAAGACCCTCTGTGGCAAACATGTCACTTTGAGCTATTCAGTGTCAGAGAGAAAAGTACACATTCTGGAGTCATGAAAACCAGTGCTCTAAGAAGGTGTTCTTAGCAGCTCCTCTACCCCGATCCCAAAAGAAGGGCTTGTTTTACTCTGCTGGGTCAGGGATTAAATATACCAAGATCTCTGGAAGTTCATATATTTATGGTCAAGAGAACTATGTCTTCCATTTGAATCAAGTTGCACGTGACTCTTTGTTATTTTAAAAATATGTATGCATGTGTGTGTTTTCCTGAGTATGTGTGTGCACCATGTGTGTGCAGTGGCAGCAGATCCCCTGGAGCACTATATAGTTTCAGTTGGTTGAGTTGCCATGTGGGTTCTGGGAACCGATTCTGGATTCTTATAAGAACAAGATGTGCTCATAAATGCTGAGCCATCTTTCTAGTTCCCTGATTCCTTTAAAGACAATGTATAGATTCTGCTAAATTCTAAACAAAACCAAAAACACCAGGTAATTTCTCAGACATACTGTGGGCTCCCACAACATGATCCTGGAGGCTTAGTGGAGCTGTCTCCAGGATTCTTAATGCTTTAACCCACTGGTCTCATTTTGCAGACAAAAGCAAGCACATGTGTGCACACATACATAGTCCATGACCCTACTTCTGAGAACAGTATGAAAACAATCTTAGAAACTTGTGAGATGCTTAAAATACTTTGCTCTTCAGTGACCAAATAGCTTTTCTCACAAGACTTGGTGCTTTCAGTCACAATAGAGGTGTGTATCCATGCCTGGGGCTGTTCCTCTGTAGGCGCAGTTCCCAAAAGGTCCTCTGCAGGGAGCTGGTTGTAGTGTTACTGTCTAATGTCTATTATAACCTTCAGCCTTGCAAGCACCAAACTTTTAAGATATGCTAGAGAATATTTCACACGAAGGGCTTGCATGTGTGCTGGTATTTTCCCCCAGGAGGGGGACTTTTTCAGCATTTAAAAGACAGATAATTAGATTCTCTTCCTCCAACTTCCTAGATTCTGCTTACGTTGTCAATCCACTTTTAATTTGCCATAGGAAGGACTGAAGGCCATGGGTACATAGTATGCCTGCTCCTGTACTGCTTATGTTCTCCACAACAAACTCATGTTATACAGAGAAACTCAGAATAGCTGGAGTTGAAGTATTTCTTCACTGTGTGTGCGTGTATGTTTGTGTTCCTGTGTGTGCTATGGCTCTTTTAGAGGTCAGAGGAAAGCTAAGGGGAATTTGTTCTCTCCTTCCACCATGTGGGTCCCAGGAGCTGGATCATTTTTCCCATTTTGATGAGGATAGAGTGGTCGTACTAACCCTCCATTTGATCCCTTGGGCTGTTATAGCAAGGGTATGTGTGTGTATGTAGAAAATACTTAAAGGCTCAAAGCAAATTTTTATATTTGAGATCTCAAATGCATATTTATTACCTGTATTCAAATATTTCTCCTGAGAATTTCTAACTTGCGGATTACCTAAAACTGCCTTTAAATGTAGATAAGGACTCTGGGGAATATGAGTCAGTAAAGTGTCTTACAAGCACAAAGACCTGAATTTAGTCTTCAGAACCTGTATACAATTGCTGGGCACAGTAACATGCACTTGTAATCCCAGCATTGGAGAGGCCAAGGATTCCTGGAGGCTGCTGGCTGGCCAGGCTGGTTTAATTGGTGAGATCAAAGAGGTGGGCAGTGTACCTGGGGAGGGCACTGGAAGTTGCCCACCGGCCTCCGTGTGTATGCTACAGACATTCAAAAACATTGTAAGTGTTTGGAGCTGGAGAAATGGCTCAGTAGTTAGGAGTATGTGTTGCTCTTGCAGAGGACCTAAGCTATGGTTCACAGCTATTTGTAATTCCAGTTCTAGGGGATCTGACTCCCTTTCTGACCTCCAAGAGCACCAGGTATGCATGTGGTACACATATTTAGATGCAGCTGAAAACTCACACATATTCAACAAGTCTAAAAGTTTTATTTATTTTTTTTGTTTTTTTTTGGTTTTTCGAGACAGGGTTTCTCTGTGTAGCCCTGGCTGTCCTGGAACTCACTCTGTAGACCAGGCTGGCCTCGAACTCAGAAATCCACCTGCCTCTGCCTCCCAAGTGCTGGGATTAAAGGTGTGCGCCACCACTGCCCGGCTTAAAAGTTTTATTTAAAAATTAAGAAAAAGATTCATTATAGAGATCCATAGCATACTTAATTTTGAAATGTCCATGGTTTGTCAATTTTAAAACACTACTAATTTTTACTTATGCGCATTGGTGTTTTGCCTGGATGTATGCCTGTGTGAGAGTGTCAGATCTTGTAGTTACAGTTGTGAGCTGCCATGGGGGTGCTGGGGATCGAACCTGGGTTCTCTGGAAAAGCAATCAGTGCTCTTAACTGCTGCGCCATCTCTCCAGCCCCCACCAGAGGCATTTTTTACACTTTGCTCTTTACAGTTATTTACTTGTGTGTGTCCATGTGTGCACATAACACGTGTGGAGGTCAGAGAGCAACTTGGGGAAGTTGATTTGCATTTTCTCCCATGTAGATCCCAGAGATCAATTCAGATCATCAGGCTCAGAGACAAGAACATTTACCTGCTGAGCCATTTTGCCATTTCTAACTTGCTTTCTGTAGCCTTGCCCTGGCCCTATTTTCTGTACACAAATACATTTGGAATAAGACACTGAATAGATGGTTTAAAATATTGTCCTGCAGGAGGCAGGAAACTCTACAATGAGTCAGTAAATGGATGGATGGGTAAAACCACACCTTTCATCTGTGAAGTTGGTTCTCTCTCTCTCTCTTCTCTCTCTCTCTCTTTTTGTTCCTCTCTCCCCCCCTCCCTCTCCCCCCTTTCTTTCTTTCTTTTTGGTTTTTTCTCTGTAGCCCTAGCTGTTCTGGAACTTACTCTGTAGACCAGGCTTGAAACTTACAGAGATCCTCCTGCCTCTGCTTCCTGAGTGCTGGGGTGTCCCTCTCTCTCTCCTTATTTGGGTTCTGAGGATAGAACCAAGGCTGCCAGGTTTGCCCTTCAAGCCTTTGCCACTCCACCTCCAGCTCCCTGCTTCTTAGAAGACTCTAGCAACATACTTGAATCATATACTGGTTACCTTACGCTGGTTCCAAGCTTTGCAGTCTGGCATGTCGCTTGTAAATTTTTAACTTAATTCAATTTTGGGGGGGAGGGAAGTGTATCAAGTCTTACTGTGTGGTCCAAACTGGCCTCCAGCTTGTGGTGACCCTCTTACTTTGACCTCTCAAGCCTAGGACTGACGGTGCTTGGCTGTTACTTCAAATCCTTTCAAGCCTTCTTTGCTTTTAAGTCTCAGGTTTTTAAAAGCCCTTGTCACCTGTTATAGTAAGAGCACACCTGAGGAAACTTCTCGTCATGTGTGTTAGCCTCTCCCGTGTAACTCATGGATTCTGAAGGAGATAAGTAGTGCTGACGTGAATCTGAGTCTGCCACTCACTCTTCAGCCAGCTCTGCTCTGCTCTGCTCAGCTCAGCTCCGGCTTCACACTCGCCGGCAGGCATTTATCTTCCTGTCAAGTTTCCTGGGAGTGAGAGCCTGCAGGCTTGTAACTCAAGAAGCGAAGGAAACACTGTAACATTTAAAATGCTGTGCAGGTGGACCCGGCTGCTTTCCTTAAACAGTATGGTGAGCCTGCCCTTTGATTTTTGCCTATCATGACAAAGCCTGTTTTCCAAAGTCCCCCTGAATCCCCAGATGAGCTCCATGAAGTTGGGTTTCCCCTAGCCAGTCTTCCTCTTAACTGTGTGGTGTTGTCTGGTAGACAGGAATAGAAGCTTCATTTCTCAATAAGCTACACACCCACAATCTCCCTTCTGATGAGACAGCATTGGTGATGAATGAGTCTAAGAGGAAGACCATGAGAAGCCATACACATGGACCTGCCACAAATCACTAGGGCTGAACTTAGAGGGAAGAATGTGACAGCCACCATTGAAGGCATCTGGCACTTGGTTGGAAAGAAAGTCTAAAGGTAGTTCATTCATTCATTCATTCAGTCAGTCAGTCACAGTTTGGTCATAGGCTGTAAGTGTGGTGGAGGCTTGAACTTCTTGATTTGTGTAGATTTCTGGCTGGAAATAAACGATTTCTGATACTTTTTTTTGTGGCAGGGTGTTACCACGTAGAGCAGGCTGGCCTAGAACTCACAGAGATCTACCTGTTCCACCTCTAGAGTGCTGGTTTAATAGCATGTGCCCCCATGCCCTGCTTACTGCTTATCTCTTGAGGCTTTGTCTGTCCGGGCTTTGTCTGTGCATACAGAGAACTGGAGAATAAACAAAGAAGCATGGCTTTAAAAACCCAATGTTCTTTTGATCAGTTGGCCTCAGCATTTAAGAGTTCATGTTTTTAGAAACTTTGTTGCCTCTTCATAACTTGTGAGTTTAAAGCTTTCAATAAAAATCTGATCTGCGAGAAGCCTCACAGTGAGTGTGGCCCTCCACCACTAGGGGGCAGCGTGGCCTTAGTCACATGATCGGAACCTGTACATTGCTGTACTGGAAGCTTCCTTTCCTTCTGTATTCCCTTCATAGGGGATCACTATATGCATGTACTTAAAATATAACGTGAACAAATGTATTTAGTATTAAATGACCTCTTGAAATAACTAAATTGTTAGCTTTCTAAAAGGGTTCAACATGTAGTCATTTAATGTCATTATCACATTTTGTTCTAAGTTAATGAGTCCTGAAGGAAGCTTCCATGCCAGGGCTCGAGAATCCTGCCACCTCCAGGTTTGTGCCTCAGAACACCTCTCCCTGCATGTTTATGTCTGGGGAATCTTCTTACTGGTTTCTTAATGGAATCTGTAACAGCAGAATTCCCTTGGGAAAGGTAGGGGTTAAGTACACGTTTATACTGTTTTGATGCCCCCAACCATATAAGTACCTGTTTGTTTCCTGTACTTTGCAGGTGAGTAGAGAAATATGTTTCTCTCAAGAGATAACACTTTGCCCCTTTCCCATGAAGGCACGATTGTCCTTAAGGGGAGGGATCTGATTTTTGTCCACATTTCACATCTTTAATGTACAAATTCCTGGATGTGGAATTACTGTGTTGAAGAGTGTAATCATAAAGGGATTTGCTAATTACTACCAAGTCGAATTCCCAAAAGAGTATAGGAAAGCATTTTTGCCCTAACATATATTCCAGGATTACACTCCCATTTCAATGGCTTTATCTTCATTGTATTTTATAACGACAAACATTTTTGTAAGTAGTGGATCCTTTTATTTCTACTTGGAAAGTACATTCCTAGTGGTGAAGTGTATGGCTCGGCGGTCAGGTAACGGGATCAGATGTGTGTGCTTTATTCCTCTGTTGGAAATGTGCGAGGCACATGTACACGGTAGGGCCCTAAGAAGCGTGGCAAGGGAGAGCTGTTTAGTTTGGTGTCTACAACAGACTGCTTAATCACAGGGCCCTTTTTAATGGCAGCAGCTTTAATAGCTAGTGGAAACAGGACTGTGGTTGACAAGGTGATGGTGAGGGAATGTACTAGAAGTTTTTAGAAAGTAGTCTGTTAGGGCTGGTGGAATGGCTCAGCAGGTACAGGCACTTGCTCCAAGCCTGACCATAACATGGTGGAGGGAGAACCAGCTCCTACCAGCTGCCCTCTGACCTGCATACTCGTGTTTGTTGCAGTGAATCGCCGACCCAGTAAGCCCATGCAAGGAAAATGCAACTCAGTTATATATTTTTAAACTGCAGTCCTGTATTGGCAGATTTGCCTCTTTCTTCCCCAGCTATGACATCCCTGCTACTTGCAGTTCCTCCAGGTCATGTTCTTCTGCTCCATCTTCTTCCAACTCTCTCCCTCTGTCTTCCTCCATTCACTGTCTCCTCCAACTCCTCCTCTTCCTGTCTTGCCCAGAAAACCCACTGCCTCATTTTTGCCCATTGATTGGCTATTTGTCATCTTCCTTAGCCAATCAGATAATTAAGGGAAATTCCTCTACATGTGTTCTCATCTCCATATGAATAAATGCATGTAATAAAACATCGTCAAGTATCAGAAGAGTTTCTTCTGGAGTTTGTGATTATGTTTATAGAGCAGGGGATCTGTAGTAGTGAGATTACATAGAAAAGCCTGAAGGAGCAGATAGGCAGGTCCAAAGAGACAAACCCCAGGCAGAGTTTCTAGGAACTGGTCGGAAGTAGTCTGCTAAGGATGCTCCACCGTGTCGTCAGGCAGGGTACCACTGAGCACAGTGTTGTCTACTCTACAGGAAGTGAGTTGGGAGTCTGCTCTCCACCTACTTTAGGAAGGATGATTTTATACTACGGTGAGCTATCAAGTATGTAGAGAATGTTTAAGATACTTTGGGCAGCCACACTCAGAAGACATCCAGGAGGACAGTTGTGTGATGGGAACACCTCAGAGCATAGGTAAGGAAACAGGTATATTCCTGGTCTTGCTATTCATCAGGGCTGTGATCTTGAACAAATCCAACATCAAATTTCTTTGTCCAATGTCTAAGAAAATACTATAAGTGGTTCACATTGACTCATCTTTCAGATTTGGAGTAAAGAGAAAATAAAAAGCAATAATTAGAACATACCAAAACATCTATGAAGTATGATGAGATGAAAAGATTTATTTACATGTTTATATTTATTTATATTCATTTATTTGGTGTACACACACACACATACACACGAAAGTCTGAGGACAATTTGTCAAAGTTACTTTTCTCCTTCCACCCCGTGGATCCTGGATTAAACTCAGGTCATCAGGCTTGGTGGCAAGTGCCTTTACTGAAGTGGCCCTGAGGCCAGCCATTTCAAACTTTTTTAAGTTAAAATCATTCTTGGGGTGGTACAGTGTCTCAATGCCAAGCCTGATGTTCAGTTCCTGGGACCAGGGAACAGAATCCCACAGTTTGCTGAATAAACACATCAACCAATGTAACAAAACAAAACTCTAAGACAGACAGGTGGCTGGCTGGCTGAGTTTGCTTCCCAGCCCTGTTTGCCGACACATGTTTTGCACTTAGAGTACTTTTATTGTAAGGACCGAACACAGTACCGTATGCCTGTAATGTCTGAATTTCATCTGTGGTGGTATATAGTAATCCTTCTAAAACACATATAAACACACAAGAAATGACAGCAGAGAAGCGTGCAGTTGTTTGATTCGATTTTAATTTAGTAAAAAATTTAGGATGTTATCTAATTATACTATTTGTGGAGAAAGGGGCCTCTCGAGACACTGCTGTTTAGAAACCAAACCTGGTGTAGCCACCATGGAAATCAGTGTAGAAGTTCCTCAAGAAACGCTGTAAATAGAACCGTGTGACTCATCTCACAAATAGCCTGGGAGGAATCCAAGTCAGTGTGCCAAAGAGATAGCACCAGCACATGCATTGTTCACAGTAGCCAAGATACGAATGCTGGGATGCCCACCAGCAGATGAATGGATTTAAAGCTTTGCCAAATGTGCTCAGCGGATACACACAGCACCTATGCACAAAATACTATCAGCTGTAAAGAGTAAAATGCCATTACCAGGGGAGTGATGGAGCAGGAGATCATGTTAAGTGAAACACACTGGGCTCAGAAAGACAAAGACCAGGTGTTTTCTCTCCTACGTTTACTCTAGATTTTAAAATATATAAAGGTCATGGAAGGGGGACTGTGTGAGGAGAGAGAAGGGTCTAAATGGAGAGGGAGAGTGAGGAACAAGAAAGGGGAGAAAAGTGAGTGTGTGTGATTTGAGAGCAAAAGAGGGGACTGTCTGGTGGAACAAGAGGAACCATCAGCAGATACAGGGAGAGAACAGTGGCCAGGCAGATCTGAACAGCCGCACAGACTCATTATTTTGATCTATATTGCTATTTAAACTGTACTTGATAAGAGCTCCCATTTGATAGTAGCTGACAACATGGGTCGTGGACAATAAGCTTGTTACCCAGCTATTAGCGTTTTAGAAACTGTTCATCTTCTCCACGTGAAGCCTTCTGTGGTGTGGCTCGTGTAGCTGTGCTCATGATGGTTGCTCCTTACAGTGAGCCTGTGGAATAGTCTGTATTTAGGCTTTCAGCTTCACTTCTGATGGACAGGAATTTCACCCTAGAGAGCTCAACTGCCATTGTAGTCCCATCATCTGTCTAGAAAACCAGAACCAGCATGTCTTCTGTTCTCGGGTTCCACAGGACTTCTGTAGTCAGCGAGCTTAAGCGAAGGTGAAGTCAGGACTGGCGGTGAACTTGTGGTTGAAGCTCCAGCGGTGGGATGTGTCTGAGGAGGCGTGGCTCAGCTTCCCCAATCTGCCAGCACCTCTCCATGCTTTCTTGCTTTTGGATGCATCGTCTCCATGGGTCTCTATCCTTGAGGCACCCACAGTGAGGACGGTGTGGTGCATCATACAACAGCATCTAGCACACGGACAAAGAGGACAGAGAGATCACGAAGGGAGAGTGGTCAGAGCTCACACACCTCTGCTGACCTGCGCTCGCTGCCTCTCACTGGTGTCCACGGCACTGGTCCCAAGAACCTATGCCTTATATTTTGTGTGTATCCCTTGCACCACTGAATACATAGCTAGATGGAGGGAAGAGGAAGGAAGCCTGTGTATGGAGCAGAAGTTAGAGCAAATGAGTGCTTTGGCAGCCAAAAAAAGAAAGTCAGACTTTTAAGTGTGCTTTCTATTTTGAGGCCGCCACAAGTTGTTTTGTGCTGATGTTCATTCCTCGGTCATGAGAAGTGGTAGGAGGGGCATTACGCTCTCTCTCAGAAAATATTAATTTGGAATTGAGTTTAAAATTAGCAAGGGGAAGGAGGGGGAAGAAATAAGTCACTGGACTCAAGTGATCTGGAAGCCAAATAGTAGACACCCCATGGTGGGAGGAGAGACATACAGAGTTCCTGTCAGTGCAGCCACACAGTGTCCAGGTAAGGCTAAGGCTGGACACTGTGAGAGCTGTCAAGTAGACCCCTCAGTGAGTTGTCACCCAGATCACCCCCTGTGCAGGCTGGAATCTGAGTCAGTATGGGTTGTGACTAATGGCTTGTCATGTCAGCTGCTTTATCGTAACATAATGACACACAGGAGAGACAGTCACTACCTATTTTTAGGGATCTTCCTTCTGGGAATCATGGTGAACGTGGTCTAGAGAAAACCACTTCCAGGCCCGTGTTGCAGACCTCCCACAACAGACCCCCCCCTTCCCGACAGACCCCCCCCCTTCCTGGCAAACTGCTGCTGCTCTGAGATCACATCCTCCATGCACTAGAGAGCTGAGTTGTTCAGGAGTTGTAGATGTACCTGGATGAAGTAGCCAGTTCCTAGCCAGGAAGCCAAAGCAGAAGTTGCTGCAGATGTGAATGGGGACCTCACATGGTGGTTCCATTTTCTGAAAGTCTACTTTGTACCTAGGGTGTCCAGTAAGTCAGGCGCCAGAGCTGAGGTCCTGCTTAATGGCCTCTCTTAGCACCCTGCATTGAGAGAAGACAGAAACGTGCCAAAATACCAACGGTGCTATTTAGATGATTGACGTTTTTCAGTCTGTTTCAATTGCTTGATCGATAGGGTTTTGTTTTGTTTTAAGACTGATGGCCTAGATTCATGAAGTGGACAGGGCTCAAGGGAAGCAAGCAGAGTGTCCACAAGCCACTTGGAGCTGCTCAATGAGTACAGCTTAACCTCTGGCCCTTCTTATTGCTCGAGCTCTGCCCCCTTTGGGATAATTCCAAACCCACCCCCTCCTGACTGCTTACTCAGTAGTCTTATTTAGGAGCATGTGGTGGGAAGAACTTCGGGCAGCTACTTCTTGTATTAGCTAAGTTTATGTGGCCCTCCTGGAGAAGCTAAGATGCACGGATGTTTGGCGTGACACAGTTGTGTTGTCTGTCAAAGCCTGTCTTGCTTATGATCTGTGTCTTAATCGTTAGACTTGTAGTAAACCCTGCTATTCTCTGTAAGGTGGGTGGGTCTTCTGCATCCTTCCAGAAAGTGTTTGTGGTGTTTGTTTGTTTCAGACAGAGTCTCAAGAAGCTCAGATTTGACCTCAGAACCATGCACTGAACCAAGGATGACCTTGTCCTTCTGTCTTCCTTGCCTTTCTGTCTTCCTTGCCTCTGCCTCCTGAGAGCTGAGATTATTGGCATACACTGTTTATATGGTGTTAGGGGCCACACCAAGGGCTTTGGTACCTGATAGACAGGCATTCTTCTAGCTGACTCTATCCCTAGGGCCCAGAAAGTTACTATTTTTATAATAATAAAAAGTATCATTTAAAGATCTTCATTTACTGTCAATTGTTGATTATAAATTTGCTGGCATTTTTAAATTGCTGTTTTTGTTTCTTAGGGTTAAGTAGCCTCGGTGCCATCCTGGCTATTCTTGAACTCCTAAGCCTGAAGGATCCTCCTGCCTCAGCTTCTCTGCAGCTGGAATAACAGATTTGGCCTCCCAGTTTGTGGAATCCCTCCAGTCTCTCTATATTAGTTACTTTGTTGTTTGTCATTGTGACATAGTACCAGGCAGAGGCAACTAAGGGAGGAAAGGCTATTTTTGCTCAGTTTGAGAGCGTGTCAGTCCACTGTAGCGGGGAGCTTGGCAGAATAGTTTGGTGGGAGCAGGGGAGCGTAGTGGATGTTCTTCACATCATGGTGGAGGGAAGCCAAGAGTGTGCTGGACCCAGAGCCCACCTTCTAAGGTTCCACAAGCTCTTAAAACAGCACCACTGGCTGAATACCAAGCATCTGAAGCATGAGTCAGGGATGGGGCTGGTTCCATAGCACTCCCTAGCCTCACTGGTCTCTGTCCCATGATACGCCCTTTCCACCTCTTATTAAGAGTATTTCTCAGCTGGAGAGGTAGCTTGGCAGTTAAGAGCACTGACTACTCTTCCAGAGATCCTGAGTTCAATTCCTAGCAACCACATGGTGGCTCACAATCATCTGTAATGGGATCCAGTGCCCTCTTCTGGTGTGTCTGAGGACAACTACAATGTCTCCTCTCCTCCCTCTTTCACAGCGTTTCTCTGTAGCCCCGGCTGTCCTGGGACTCACTCTGTAGACCAGGCTGGCCTCAAACTCACAGAGACCTACCTGCTTCTGCCTCCTGAGAGCTGGGATTGAAGGTGTGCAACCACTACCGCCCAGCTCAATTTTTTTTTTTTCAAGTAAAAACTTGTTAAGAAAGCAAGAAATTAGCCTGGCGGTGGTGGCGCATGCCTTTAATTCCAGCACTTGGGAGGCAGAGGCAGGCAGATTTCTGAGTTCGAGGCCAGCCTGGTCTACAGAGTGAGTTCCAGGACAGCCAGGACTACACAGAGAAACCCTGTCTCGAAAAACCAAAAAAAAAAAAAAAAAAAAAGAAAGAAAGAAATTGGCTTGGCGTGAGAATGGGTGAGAGACCAGGTGATAGGGGTTGTTCGATAAAATATAGATTTTATGGATTTTAATGCAGAGGGCTGGAGGGATGGCTCAGCTGTTAAGAGCACTTGCTCCTCTTGCTGAAAATTCAGGTTCAGTTCCCAGCACCCACGTGGCAGTCACACCAGTTCCTAGGGATCTGACGATCTCTTCTGATTTCTACAGGTACTGTATGCATGTGGTACATTGACATACTAGGAAACACATGCACGCATGCACACGCACACACACTGCGTTGTTTTTTTTTTTTTTTTTTTAAAGCAATAGAATAAATTGGACCTGTTAACTTTCAATTTTTATTTTATTTATATTGTATATGGATGACATGGATGTGCAGTTATTATGTGCTGTGGTTTGTGTTTGGTTCAGGAGCTGCCTCTCCTTCTACCAGATAGATGTTGGAGATCAAATTCAGGTGGCTGGGCTTGACAGCAAGCACCTTTACCCACCAAGCTCTCTTGCTGTGAACTGTCTTAAAGCTTTTGTGTGTCTTAAACTACCCTATCCCTTCCTCAGTGTCATGCATTCTCCTAGAGCAATAGCCAGTGTAGACAGGTATGACTCACCCGATCACATTAGGTTCTGGTATAGTTTGCTGATAGCCACACCTCTTTCAAGGGTTGACCTGTATTCAAATACTGTCAGAACACACTTTCAGATGCAGTATCTCCTGTATTTTTATCTCATCGTATCTCATCAAACTCTTCAGCCCTAGCTAGAACTTGCTGTATACATTAGGGTGACCTCAAATTCACAGAGATCCACCTGCCTCTGCCTTCCAAGTGCTAGGATTAAATTGTATCTCAAAATCTGACACCCCTACATGCGACCCAGTAAAACCCCTCTCCAAAAAACCCTCACTTTTCTGAATATGAGCAGATACAGTAGCGCGTTCTGAACACTGCCTTCTGGATTGAATGCAGGAAGTGTTAACCTTGCTAAACTGGAACAGAAGTGGCATACACTAGAGTTTACATCCAAGCCTAAGCATTTCCGTTACCGTGGAAAATTGTATGAATGTTTAGGATTGGAACATACGAAGAACACTCAGACCCATGTTCATTAACCCTGTGTCTTGGGGATTGTAGAGGCTTCCTGAACCCCATGAAGGGTTTGTGTATCCTGGGCTAGTGAGGCTTTTCCTGAAGAGCCTGGGCTCCTGTGGGTTTTAGTACACCACCATTTAAAATGTCCCAGCAGCCATCCTTGGAGTGGGGGCAGACACAGCACAGTCCTCCAGCAGTGGAGCTGTGATGCTTATTTAAGTTGTCCCAGCCCACACTGTTGCTGAGACAGCAACCACAGTCCCACAGTGTTATCTTCCATGACTGTTTTCTGTCAGCTAAGGTTTCTTTCCTAAGCCGTCCATCTCCAGTGCTTTCTACACAGATCCTCCACTCTGCCTGCACCTCCCTCAGGGTGTGCGTGGGAGTTAATGCAAGCACCCGCACCCTTAATCACCTCAGCTGCCTCACGGCTGCTGCTTCTGTAGCAACCTCAGGACCATGCTTTAAGACATGTACCTTAAGCATCCATCAGAAGAAGGCTGGAGAGATGGCTTAGCGGTTAAGAGCACTGGCTGCTCTTCCAGAGGTCCTAAGTTCAATTCCCAGCAACCATATGGTGGCTCACAACCATCTGTAATGGGAGCCGATGCCCTCTTCTGGTGTGTCTGAAGACAGCTACAGTGTACTCATATACGTTAAATAAATAATTTATTAAGGGGGGAAAAAGAAGGAATCATACCTCCAAAGAATGTTTGGAGAGAAAGGTGTGTGCTTAAATCTTAACTGGTTCCACAAACAGTGTTTGAGATCAAGTATGGGAACATCTGAAATAGACTTGGTGTCGTGGCTCCCCAGAACTCAGGAGGCTGAGACAGGAGGATTATGAGTTCAAGGCCAGCCTGGAATATAGCAGGATTCTGTCTTAAAGGAAAACAAACATCAACTTCCCACAACTTGAAATATAGGGAAAATGGAAATTAGCAAAAGACAGGGTAAATCAAGGTCGAACCTTGAAGAGAAGAGAGAATTTTGCTGAGAAGATGTATGTAATAACATGTGACATTGAAGTGAAAGTTTAGCGGCAGAATTAGTGCTAGTGCATGATGAGAGCCCCGTCAGCCCTGGCCTCTAGACTGAGGACGATGGGGAGCACATGCTAGGGAAGCTGGAGTCGTCAGAGCCTCTAGGTAACCCTTGTGGCTTCTGCGGCACTGCTGGCAGGTGGGGCAGAGCAGGGTGCAGGCCCCACACAGATCTCAACAGCATGAGTAACAGCCAGACACAGATGTCCATCAAAGGCCTGAGGGAGGGCATGCTGCTGCTGAGCACTGGGCTTCTTTTCTGTGGGTTGTGACCCCTTTGGGCAACTGAACAACAGGAGTCACATCAGATACCCTGCATATCAGGGAGTTGCACTAGGATCCAGAACAGTAGCAACATTACAGTTAGAGAGTAGCAGTGAAATCATTTTTTTTTTTAGATAATTTTAAGGTTGGGGGTCACCACAACTTGAGGAGCTGTATTAAAGGGTTGCAGCGTTACGAGTTTGGAAACCCCACTGCTTTCCAGGAAGTGTAAATGTAAAGTTAATGAAGCACTAACAGCTGTTGAACTGTTGTCTTCCTAGATGATTTGTGCTGTGAGAGTTGTGGCTAAGGAAAGCTGTTGTTTTAATTCTTGAAGATAATGTAGGTGTAAAAGATGGCAAAATTATACAGTGGCAGGACAAGGAACAGCTGAAATCTAAGACACATTTTGCAGGTGGCATTGTGTCTAGGGAGACCTTGCTTTCAGGGACAGCAGAAATGGAACCAAGCCATTTCTAAGTTCCTTTCCATTGTGGTCATTTATTAACAAGCTTCGAGAAGATTATGAGATTGAAATCAGTGGAGAAATTTGAACCCTGATACATATAAAGGAGCTTCTTCCCGTTCTTTAATCAGTACTATAGAGTAACTGAAAACATTTAAGGGCCTGGAGAGCTGACTCTGTGGCTAAGACTATGTACTTCAGAGGATCCCAGTTCAGTTCCCAGCACCCACATTAGGAAGCTCACAACCACCTGTAACTCCAAGTGCCGCCTTCTGGCTTCTGAGGGCAGTGTACTCATGTGCACAGACACACCCATAGCACATTATTTTAAAAATGAAATAAATATCTTTAAAAATATTTATCTTTTAATAAGACATATCTTTAATAACACTACATATGTCTAAGTAAAATACTATAGGAAATCTGGTTTACCTATGGGAATGTTCCCATCTACAGAGTTCATATGGGAGAACCATTCAGTCAAGTGACCAAGCAAAAACAAAAACAAAAAAATCTTGTAGTGTTTTAGTTCCGTTTATGGTTTGGTTGGGCCACATTCATGATTATCTGGGGTGCATGTGGCTTGTGGCCACAGGCATGCCTGTGTGGGTTAGGGTTAGGAAATATATGAGATTGCCATAGGATGATTAACTGTTAAAACTGAGGTCATTATACAATTTCTCTACTTTATATAAATTAGAAAATTTACAGAAAGTGTTCAGTCTGATTTTATGATTATATTATCAGTGCAGACCACGTTACAGCCAGAGTTCTTGCCCATGGGAAACGCTGCTACTTGCAGCCTTATCTCATTGCCGACTTACTGGTGGCTTCTGAGAGATTGGCAGCTTGGGTATGGGCTCTGAGTTACATGTGTAGTGTGAAATTCTAGTAAGGCCATTCACACCTTTTCCAGCCTTGGCTTGTGGCTCAGGAGAGTGCTGCATGGGCTTACGGGAGGGATACTTCTCTGCAAAAGCCAGAGGGCAGAGTGGCCTTATCTCTTAAGGGTGCTTTTGTCTATGACAGTTTCTTATTTCTGTTCTTGTTGTGCACTGGTTGTTATCTGCTTGACTGGAAGAGAGCCCCTCCCCAACATAATGTTTTTATTGATTATTTGGGAATTTCACATAACACACCCTGATAACACTCACTTCCCAGTCTTCTCTGGTTTTACTCCAACCTTTATATCACTGCCCCCCCCCCCCAAAAAAAGAAGGAAACCAGTCCAGTGTGTGTCGTCCATATATTCACTGGAACGTGGTTGAACTCCCAGTAGCCAACCCCTAAAGAAAGTTGAATCCTTCCTTCCCTGCACTCCGCCAGAAGCCATCAGCTGTGGAGAGCCACACTTCAGCATCCCTGTCACAATTTTTATGAATTTTCTTCAGTGGCTTCTTGTCTAGGTTGCTGCTTTGATGGTGATGGTGGGGTATCACAGATGTTGGCACTAGAAACCATGTGTAATGCCATGACCTGTGCCCCCACTGACAGGACAGGGCAAGGCAGCTGCTTTTGTAATGGAATCCATTCCTGCAGACTCACAATTGAGAAAGAGGACGTCTTGATTAAGGAAAGAACACCGTAGCCAGACTGGCCTGTGGGCAGCTCTGTAGGTCATTTCTTGTTTAATGGATGTGGGAGGGCATACTTTACAAGGGAGGGGGTGGCACCCCTTCTTAACAGGTGGGCCTGAGTTGTAAAAGAAAGCAGGCAGCATAAACCAGTACAGAGCACTCCTCCATGGCTTCTGCTTCAGTTCCTGTAGCTAGCTTCCCCCCTGGAGTACCTGCCTGATCTCGCTCAGTGGTCGAATGTGACCAGTATGAATTGCGTATGAATCACCTTGCTTAATTCTCAAAGCAAACCCTACAAAGCCACCCTGTCCTTCTTTTACAGAGAAGGAAACCAAAGTGGAGCAAAGTCAGACATCTTTCCACATAACCAGCTAGTGATCACACTCATAAAGTCTTAGTCCAAAACCTACGATTATCCTTGAATGTTGTCCTTTTGTTTGTTTGTTTGTTTGAAAAGTGTTTGAATTGGTACTTTTAAGGTCTTTGAATACCTCATAAGGTTATATGAGATAGTGGTGAGTCTCTGAAGCATGTGGAAGACATTGTATCTGTATCAGTCAGCCTCTGGTAGAGCCTCTCAGAGGACAGCCATGCTAGGCTTCTGTCTGCATGGCATCAGTAATAGTTTCAGGGTTTGGAGCCTGTGTGTAGGATGGATCCCAAGGTGGGCCGGTCACTGGATGGCCTTTCCTTCAGACACTGCTGTTTTTGTTCCTGCATTTTCTTTAGACAAGGAACAATTCTGGGTTAAAAATTTTGAAGATGGGTGGGTGGCCCCATGCCTCCACTGGGGGGGCCCTGTCTATCTATTGGAAGTGGTCTCTTTAATTCTGCAATGTAGGTTCTTTTCTCTGATTAAATCAGGTGTATTAGGTCATTTCTCTTACGCCTTGTCATCCAGCAGCTGTGTCCCTGCACATGCTCATTGGAGGCAGGAACTCTTGAGTTTCCCATATTGAGTCAGCCAGGGTCCAAGAGCCCAGATGTAGCTGGCTTGGGTTAGGTCTGTATACTTGCCCTGGTCTATCTCAGGAGCAGGTTGCTTTCCCTCTGAACTAAACTGATTTGTTTTCTTGGCTTGATATCAGGAACATTTTGAACACACCATGACTTTTAATTGTAATAGAGCACTTGCCTTTTACTGGAAGCCCACATCCAGACTTATTCTGCATCTGATCTTTGGCTGGGTAGGAAAAGGACTTGAAAACTTTGTCCTGCTCAAACTTTCTCTGAGACAGAAGAGATGCACACAAGAAATATGCTTGCCCAAGGCTGCTGAGCCTGGGAGGAGGTAGCCAGCCAGGTAGTCACCGCAGAGTGGGAGGCTAGCCTGTCAGAGGGAGGACCCCAGCTGGTCTTTTCCTTTGTATCCATGCTAATAGCTCATTTGAACTGTAGGCTCCGGAGTTCATTATCACTGATAGTGTCTAAATAGTGGTGATTGATTATTCATTTGAACTCCCTATTCAAGCAAGGACTACAACTTCTTAGTGTTTTTTTTCCCCTGTGATATTTCTTAAGTTCCGACAACTCATAAATAAACCAATAGACAATTATTCTTTACCAACCTGGACTTGATATGTAAATGTTAGGAGTAAGTAGCTGTTCTTGCTTTGGCAAGATAGCTCAGTGGATGAAGGTTCCTGCTTCCACACCTGAAGACCTGAGCTTTCGCCCTTCCACCTGGATGAGCAAGGAGAGCATAGACTCCCAGTTCCCGGGGTATCCTCAGACCTAACCATCATACCTGCACCAAGGGACAGGTGTGCACAGGCGCGTGTAAAATAGTGATAAACGTCTCAATGAGCTCAAGCTGGGGAAAAGAGTTCTTAGATTAGAACACCTATTTTTGAATTGCTTTGGTGGCTGACCCAAGGTGTTGTCAGATTTCTGAGTTTGTCAGTGATATTGAAGCTCTTATATCAAGAACCTGGGGATAAAAGGACACAAACTTGGATGGCTAGGGAAAGGGATGGATCTGAGGAAAGTTGAGGAGAGGGGGTTGCTATGGTAGAAACACATTGTACAGAATTCCCAAAGAAGTAGTAAAAAAGACTTTTCTTTTACATGAAAAAACTTGAGAAGAAGGGGGTTTAGGCTGACTTTAGAATTAAGGGACAGCCATACACTGGAGAATGGGGTTGCCATGGTAATGATGATGATGTGATGAAGGAATTCAGCTTCTAATAGTTGAACATACCGTGTCTATCCAGTTCTATTGGTCACAGGACTCATGCTTCATGTGTCCCTTCTCACTGCTGCAAGGACAGTGTGACAGTGTAAAGAACGGGTTCTGTTCTGTTGAGACAGGGTCTTACCCTGGAGGTTTAACCTGGAACTTGTTGTGTGGACAGTAGCCTCAGATGTGTGGTGGTTGTGTTTCTGAGTGTGCTGGTGCAGTCGTGAGCTACCACACTCCACTCAAGGATACCTTTGCTTTGTTCAGCTTTTAATGTATCATTTGTGTTGGAATTTGCGAGGCCATGACCTGGGTGCAGAATTCAGAGGTCAGCTTTGCGGAGTCTACCCTATACACCCTCACTTGGGTCAGGGGTTGTGCTTCAGGCTTGCTTGGCAAGTGCCCTTAATCCCCTTTAATATCCCCTTTTAAAAAAGACAGAAAGAACTTCTGTCACAACTGGTGACATCCTGACCTGCTATAGAAACTGAACTAGTCTCTGTCCATGGTTTGAAACTTCAAGGAAGACCTTATAAAAACAAATGATCTAATTCCCTATTTAGCTAGTCTTCAATCCCAGGGTTTGTGACAGTACTGTAACACAAGGTCAGTGAGAGGTGAAGGACCAGAGTAGTAACAGTTCAGAGAGCTTTTACATATACAACGGCTTTAAAACCTACATGTTTAATTAAAGAGTTATTTAGGTATATAAGTGCTCTATTTGCATGTATGTCTACATGACAGAAGAGAGCGTCAGATCCAGTTATAGATGGCTGTGAGCCAACATGTGGTTGCTGGAAATTGAACTCAGAACCTCTGAAAGAACAGCCAGTGCTCTTAACTGCTGAGGCATCTCTCCAGCCCCTAAAAAATCTAGATTTCTTAATTCACTAGCTTTCTTTGGGGTGGGAAGGTTAGCCAGGTGGAAGGCAGAGTTTTGTTCAGTAGACATTCACAGGAACTTCTCTTCTGGGCTGGGGCCATGGCTCGGCGTAGATAAAGCTGAGCAAGAATGAGAACTTGAGTAGCACCCCAGAACCCACATGAAGCAGGTAGGCCTGGCAGCACCTGTGAGCGCAGCCCAGCACCTCAGGGCAAGCTAGCTAGCTTAGACTGGCTGGAAATGGCAAATCTCAGCTTCAGTGAGAGATTGAAGAGAACCTGACCTCAGCTCCCAGACGCACATGCATGAGACCACACATATCCAAGCATGTGCACACACGCATACACCACACACACACTCAGAGTCAAATGCAGAATAGCTTATAAAAGACTCTCCCTAACCTTGAACCCTGTAACCTTATACCTTTGAAGTTTGTTTTTCTTCTCAGGCCTGCAGGGTAACTTTCTTGTCCTGGCAGTACACTTTAGAAAGAACAGTGGTAGCTATGCTCCTTAGGCCCCCCTCCCTTGGAAGCTCATCCATCCTGCCTGATCCTAACCCGGAATTGAATCCTGCCTTTTTTGGGTCAGAGTTCATGGAAAAAGATCAGAGAAGATTGTCTTCCACTAGTACTTCCTTGAAGTCTATTGAGATACATGCTGAGGGCGCTGAGCACAGGCATCTCAGTAAACCAAGCGTTACTTTGTTAAGAAGTAGATTTTTAAAAATTTTTTGCTGGATGAAAGTATAGTATCCTGCGTTTGATGCAAAGATGAAAACTAGGATCCCATCTTTAAAAAACAAAGATGTGAGCCTGCAGCCTTGCAGCTCCCTCCTCGTGATAGGTAGTTACTACCTTTTATCCTCCCCTCCCCCCCAGCAAAGGCCTTTCCCTCCCCATAAGCAGGATTCCTGGAGTAACTTTCATCCTCTGCTGTCTCTTGTTTCAATGGAAACAGGGAGGGACAAGCTACAGAGTAGTTTAGAATAGTTCCTCTGTATCAGGACAGCAGAGACCCCCATTTGACAGCTGTTATAGTTTAGTGTATCTGCTTCTCGTGTTTTTGTTTGTTTTAATTACACTAACAAGACATGTGCATGTTTATACATGGTGTTGTAGACCTTTATGTTGATCGCGGATTTGAGCTACCCTTGGACTCCTGAGCTCTTGGAAAACAGAACTACCTAGAGTGTTTCCTCAGGGTGAGGGTGTGTGTGTATTGGGTACAGAAAAGACGTGGACAGATCGGAAGGAATTTAAAGAGGAGCTGGCACTGGTGGAAGGAAGGGCATAAGAAAGCAGATAGGAGCTGACTAGTACTCCTTGGCCCAAGTCACTGAGATGTGTAATGGTCTTAAGAAAGAATGTGAAGGACACAAACGTCACACCTTTACAATCATCGAGACAGGAAATAGAAACGAATGCAGTGCATGAAAACACTAGAACAAAACCCACGACTTCGTGCACGAACCTAGAATACTAATTTTTTTAAAAATCATGTATGTCTGAGAGTTTTGTTGGCTGCTGGCAGAAGTGGCATTGGATCCCCTGGAACTGGAGTTACAGCTGTCATAGACAGCTGTGAGCTGCCATGTGGGTGCTGGTAACTGAACCCAGATCCTCTACAAGAGGTAGCCAGTGCTCTTAACCACCAAGCCAACTAAAAATTAGCTCCTAAAGTTAATTTTTAAACTCAAAAAAGAATAAACAACTCGATTTTTAAAAAAATTATCTTCTTTTTATGGTGAAATTTATTAGCTTGAAAATTAAAGTCCTAAAGGAAATTCAAAAAAGCTCCTGTGTAGGAGACACTCAGAGCTGCTGAGGGCTTTTCCAGTTCTAATTTTGAAGGCTGAGATCATGCATGCTTTTCCTAGCATGGATTTGCCACCCAGTTCTGATTACACAGTTTTGCATATCAGGGTCAGAAGGCGGAGTCTGGTTGCAGTTGGGGGGAAGCCAGGCTGACTCAGCCCGATGTCACCGAGAATGTCATACGCATTAGAATTAGGTTTTTAATTCTATCAGCTTCCCCTCTCATGGTGCCCCCTGCTGGGATCTCAGATTATAAACAAGATGGGAGTGTAGTGATTAAACAGCCACATTGGGTAAAGTAGGTTACTCACACAGTTCAGTTACCCTTGAATTGTCCCTGCATGGGTATGGAACAATCTTGTACATACTGTTCCAAGAGGGGACAGACACCAGAGCTGATGGGAGCATCACATAAAATCTTAGGTTAAAGCTGCCAAAAGAGGAGTATACAGGATCAGAGCCTCAGCTCTGGCAACCTTATTAAGCCAGGTTCAGCCACTCAACCTCAATAGGCCAATTAAACAAATAATTAAGAAAAGTAGAAAAAGAGGTTTATTCAGCATGGCCACATTAGGAGGAACAACAAAGATCCAGAGAGTGAACTCTCCCTCAGGCCATCCCCCTGTCCAGACGTGCAGTTCTGGTTTAAATAATAGGCAGGAGGAATGAATAACTGATCAGTCCTAGAAAAGGCGCAGCCTGCCCCATCACTGTTGTTAGGGCATCAGATTGAGATCAGCTCACCCTGTGGCTGGAACCAGAGTCCCAGCCTTTGTATTTCCTAGCATGAGACTCCTGGGAAACCCAGAGTCTTGGGGTCTATTGTGAACAGTCTTATAGCCAGGGGCAGGAGGCAGACAAGTCTTGTAGGATACCTTTATTTCTGCCTGGACAATTGCAAAGTAGCCTTGGAATTCTCTCTGCTTTGTGGCAAGGGAGGTACCCTTCAACTCAGCAGAAACCTGAAGGGGGTGTGGTGCCTGAAGGGAGGGAACAATCTGGGAGCCCACTGCAACTCTTGGAAGGAGCAAGCCAGTCCTAATGAGGACTGTTCTAGATCCAACCAGATGTGGGGGCAACCTACTTTACATTCTGGTTGTTTTGAACCAACAACAGTATTGGAAAAGGTGACCTCCGGGTCCACTGAGTAAAACTCCTGGGTGGAAGGAAGCCTGCTAGCTTTCAAAGGAGTCTTATTGGAGTGAGCAGTGCAGTCAGAGTGGAGTTAAGGAAGTGTGTATGCATGCTTTAGACTAATCTGTTCTCACACTGTGTGCCTCTAGTGCCTCCAGACTCATCTTCTGAGGTCAGTTTTGGGACCACTTTGGAGTCTGGGGAGGAAGTGGGTTTCTGAGACGTAAAAGCTAGAAGCGAGGTTAGTGTTTAGTGAACATGGTCTTCAGCATTTTTGACCTCATACCTGCTGTGTCTTCCCAGGGGAGCCCTGTAATTAAGCTCTTATTTCCTGATCAAGGTCTCGGCTTCAAATTAGACATAGACGTGACAACAAAGATAAAGAAATATCATAAAACCCAAGAGAACATGATCTCTCTGGCCTTGGGCAAGTCAGCCTCTTTCCTTCTTCTGAAATGAGCTGATACTTTCAATTTTTGAGATGAGGTTTACTTATGTGATACCTTTTGTCCAGCTCGGCACAGCTGGTAGAATTTACTAATATAAACTGAGCAAAGGCATTTAACCTTACACCGACAGTTGCCGATTGCTGCTATGATGCCCAGGCCCACAGAGACTGGCAGAGGTGAACAGCCTTCTGAGGGACTGAGGACTTTCCTCTGGCTACAGAGTCTGTAAGGAAAGTTGCGCCTCCTTGTGACAAAGATGTTAAGAGTGTCAGACAGTCCTAAAGTCCTTGTGATGCTTGAATACGTGAATCCTTTCTAAGTGACTGAATAATTTCTTAAATTGTAATATGGACATGTTACCTATTTATCACCAAGTTTGTAAATGTTTCTCTTTTTTCTTTTCTGTTCCATCTATTCAGAGTCTCTCAGGCCTTTTACTTTTCTACATTACTATATGTTTTTAGGGGGCAAGGCGTTTATGTTTATTTCATTTACTTTGTTCTGATTTAATATCTGTTAAATCTGAGCAAAGCACCGACCAACAGTCAAGCCTCTACCTTGGTCCACAGTGTGTTGTATAGGTGGTATTAAGAATGTACTGACATTTCTCTTTTAACCGTTCCTCAGCTTCTTTCCTCATTGTTGTCAGGCTTGATTTTCCCTGAAATCATCAGAAGTTGGGAAGGTAGGGTATTCCCTGTCATTGTTTGTTGAGTCTGCAGTAAAGGGGTGAGGCTAGATGAGGTCTAAGACCGTCACCTGTAGGGATAAAGAAGCAAGATCAGTTTTCCACAGACCTGAGACACTTCACTGCAGCCTTCCCATGCTCCTCAGGGAATGTGAGAGAGCAGCAGCGCTGGGTGCAGTAGGAGGGAAGACGCAAGATGAACAGCGGGAAGCCAGCATCATGGTGAGGGGCTTGCTGGGCCCTGGAAGGAAGCTGAGGCAAGCTGAGGCCTGTGAGCATCTCTCATGACATCCGTTCTCCATCATCTCTGGTGTCACGGGGAACCCTCGTGTAGAGACCAGAGAACAACTTGTAGGCATCATCTCTCTGCCTCCACCTTGTGGTTCCCAGAGGTCAAACTCAGGAGACTGGGCTCTTGTGGCCATTGAGACAACTCATCGCCCTAGAACAAATCTTTTAATAGCTCTTTCAGATTACTTTGTGGATCTATATTTGATGCTGCACCCGAGCTAATGAATCGTAGTTTCTCTCTCTTTTTAAAAAGTTTGATTTATTTTATTTATTATTTATGTGTTGTTATATATATACTGTTGCTGTCTTCAGACACACCAAAAGAAGGCATCAGATCCCTTTCAGAGGGTTGTGAGCCACCATGTGGTGCTGGCAATTGAACTCAGGACTTCTGAGAGCAAAGTCAGTGCTCTTAACCACTGCGCCATCTTTCTAGCCCCTGTAGTTTTTCTGTTTAGATTTATTTCATGTATCTTACTTGGCATGAATGACTGTGCACCACAAGTGTGCAGTGTCTGTGGAGGTCAGAAGAAGGCATCAGATCCTCTGGAACTGGACTTACAGGTGGTTTTGAATCTCTGGGAAGTGGACCTGGGTCCTGTGAAAGGACAGCAATTGACTTAACCACTGGGCCTGCTCTCTGGCTCCCAAGTGGTAGTTTTTTAAAGATTCATTTTGGTGTAGTCTCTGAAACCATATGAACAGCTAACTACTTTACCTACTTACTTACCTTTTCCTTCTCATAAAAATTGAACCTAGAGCCTCACATATGCTAGACAAGCACTCCACTGTGGACCTATCCCCAGCCCTCTTTATTTTGATGCATAGTCTCACTAAATTGTCTAACCTGGCCTTAAATTCAAAGTCCTGCCTGGGCTTCAGAGTTGAGTTTATGATCCTTCTGCCTCACTTTCCTGAGTAGCTGGGACTACATATCTGTGCCACTAGGCTGTCTCCATATGAATAAACTTAAGAAGATTCATGTATTTATTTCTTTTTATTTGTATACACTCACACATACACACACACACACATGCACGCATTTATATGCACCACACGAATGTAGGTGCCTAGAGATCAGAGGTCACTGGAGCCCCTGGAACTGGAACTGTAAGTGACCGGGTGTCCTCTGCAAAGCAGTCAGTGCTCTTAACCACTGAGCCATCTCTCCAGCCCCATGAATAACTCCTAATGTACTTCTACTTTAAAATCATTGGATGTTGCAGTCATTTGAAAAATAAAGGACAGTTGAGCTGTTCAGAGCTCACAAATGTTGACATGCTACCTTAGTGTCATAAAACTACATGCTTCCCTGCTATGACCAACTCCCAAACCTCCAGGTATGGGGAAGCTATAGGCTCGTGATGGTATACATGTGTATTTGAAATTCTAAGTTCCACTTGAGATGTCAGATTTCAGCATTGGTGACAAATGTGTGTGTTTTGATTTCCTCAAAGTAATGACTTCACTTTGTTCATTTTCAAGAAATGTCTGTCACATACCCAATTCTAAGTGTCTGCTATCGCTAGTCACTATTAGTGGACTTGGATTTCCAGGCAGAAAGTAGCTCCCAGCTGTTCCCATCTCTCTCTCGTCTTCTCCATGCAGCAGGAGTTTGTGTTTATGTGTTTTGTTGAATCACCTTTTGCTGTGTGTAAATTCTACCCCCGTCTACATATTTAAACTTTAATAGTTTTTATTGCTTCAACAGCATATGACAATGGGAATTTATGACTCTTCACACAGCCCAGTGCCCACGTCTCCAATCAGGTTGCGGTACCTGTAGTTGGGTTCGCTGTGCATTTGCACAACCTTTGCAAATATCAACAAGTGAGAAGCATCTTGGCATACTGAGGAAAATGGTTTTATCTCTGTGGACTCCCAAAAGGGTCTTGGGGACACCAGGTACCTTCAGATTACTCAGAACTGCAGGAATTACTGATGAAGGGTAATTGGTGTCTCTGGAATGTGAGTTTGAATCTTGCTTCTGCTTCCTATTGACTGTGACTTTAGGAGGTGGCTCGGCCTTGTTGTTAATGCTGCCCGTCACTAACTGGGTGTGATAATAGCAGCTACTTCCCTGAATGAGTTGATCTGCCCAATAGTTAACTCACAAGTGGGGGTAAGTAGGATTACATACTTAGGTTATTGGCTGCAGAAATGCCCAAAGATATCTTGCCATAAGTTGCCTCTTTCAGCCCTCTAGAATGCCCAAGACATCCATCATTACAATCGTTCCCATATATTGCCCATACGATTATAAAACCCATCTTAGCTGCATTAAAACTCGTGTCTCAGACGGTATATCAGCTAACAGCTTGACAGAGATTGCTCTGTCTGTTGACCCTAACAACACTTCCTTCCTGAGTCCAGACTCTGAAGAACGGAGAGAAGAGTCCTCAATTACAGGTTTAGACAGATACTGTTGTGCAGGGAAGATGTGTTGGTCAGTGGATGGTAGCATAGGAGTGCTGAGAGAGGCTCTCTTGGGACAAGGATGATGCCAGGAACTTTGCCTCTCACACAGTTGGGTGGTCCTGCCACTTGTTATGTATGAATTGCTGTCATGGTTGAGTGAGTGTGTGTCCTTCCATACAGTCTCCAGTTGTAGGATATAGCTATTGTTGGCACCTAACCACAAAGATCATTAGTTAATTAACACTTGACTAATGTTGAACTTGTTAATTAATATTGAGAGGTTGCTCTTAACAGAGATTGACCTGTCCAGCCCATGGGCTCTGGAAGCAGGCTTCTCCTGGCATACAGCTTTGGCAACACAGCTACACCCTCCTAAACCCTGCATTTGCTCTGTCGGAAGTGGGACTGCCAATATTTTTTGAGTGTATTTTAAGTGTTAAACCGAATAGTATACAGTAGGCAGCCAGATATCTTCTGCCTTCCTTATTCCAGATTTTTTTTTTAAACCCCATCTCTTCATTTATAAAAAGCCTCTAAATACTATTCAAACACTGTCATCCTTGCTGTCCTTTATTGAGAACAGTGTTTAAGGAAAAAAGTAAACACAGAATGGAAGAATGTTGATGCTTCTTCTCATGGAACTTCTACCAAAGTTTTGTCAAACTGTAACCTCTTTCCTTCTACTCTTGCTGGACACTCAGAGCTGCTCTGGTTAGCAGAGCCGCCGCCTCTCTGTTGAGTCTGCTTGTGGGTAAGCTGGTTGCTATACTGTCTCTGAGGCCCAGAGACCCAGTCCAGCCCAAGTGTTTCATGCTGTGTCTGCCCACTGTGGAGAAGCAGGGTAAGCAGCCTGAAGGCTGCGGTGTAAGGCCACCTCCTGCTCAACCCTGTGCCTCCCAAGTGCTCCGACTTGCTGCTCGTAGAATACTGCTCACTTCTGGAAGTACTTCCATTGTTCCTCTCATTAGAGTCTACACTTCCCCTTATCCATATCACTTTGAGTGAGATTCAGAATCTCTTTCATAACTTTCCCAGATCCCTTCCTCGCCTCCTCCCTCCTCCTCTCCTTTTTATAGGTTCTAGTCCTTTGGATCAGTGTATCAATCATTTGCCTCTTTGATGGAGCAGCCCTGCTCCCTCTCACTTGCTGTGCCACTGAGTGTAGGCACCTGGAGACCAAGAGTTCTCTTAGAATCGTCTCATTTGTTTCTAAGGTTTCAGCCAAAAATATTACCAGTACATTTTGTTTAGATTGACTTCTCAGCCAGGCGGTGGTGGCGCACGCCTTTAATCCCAGCACTTGGGAGGCAGAGGCAGGCGGATTTCTGAGTTCGAGGCCAGCCTGGTCTACAGAGTTAGTTCCAGGACTACACAGAGAAACCCTGTCTCGAAAAACCAAAAGAAAGAAAGAAAGGAAAGAAAAAAAGAAAAGAAGAAAAAGGAGATTATTGTGCCATGCTCAGAAGAGGGTTAAAGATATCCGTGGCTTGCCCTCAGCTCAAGTCCTCTCTGGCTCCTTACATAAGTAAAGAGAGGACCATATAGTTAAGTAGTCGTCCCCATGGTGTCCTGCTCATTATTAACCCTTCATTGTCTCTAGTTTCTTCTGCAAGGTGGCCTGACAATCGTCAGAACTGTGTGGGATCTCTTGTAGGTAGTGGGGGTTGTACGGGGGACACGAGAAGGAGTCCCCTGGCTGGCACCTCCGGGCTTCAGCCTCCTCCCAGCTTGATATTTCTGAGGAAATTCCAATTTCTTGAGGACATTTGTTTAGCAGTAGGCTATCCAAAGGGAGCAGCACAGAATCTCTGGAATATCCCTGTTCCTTCCAGGCCAGTTACACTGCTTAGCCATTTGTAGCCCCAGAGGGCTCACAACTGATGGGAAACAAGACTCGATGGCTGATGGATCAAGGCGGTTTATGGATTACACATGGCCTCCCTGGGCAAGAAGAGCTCAGGGGATGGTCTTAGTGGTGGTCCGTCTCTATGTCTGCCTCGGCAGACAGACCTCATCCAGGATGCTTGCTTGTGAGTTGTGGCTTGGGGGGGGGGTGTCTCCTTCTGTGAGCCCTCTCCTCATTTGTCCCCTCCTAGCTGGCTGTTAGTACTCCTGGGACTTTTGATCCTAGCGTGTATTTGCTTTGACCTTAGCTCATTGCAGCCCTGATTTACGTCAGGGCTTTCTCTGTGTACTTTGGCTACTCAATGAATTTGGACTTCCCCGAGTTTGCACATAACCAAACCTGCTACCTGGTTGGGGTTGCCAATCTTGCTTATGCCATTTTCTCTGCAGGACAAATGCCCTTTGCTTTCTTTTCTTTCTCCTGTATGTCTGTCTGTCCTTCAGGTGTAGCTTCATTCCTACATACCCCTTTCCTCTGCTCCATGTACTTTGTCCTCAAATGGTTCCACCTTATTCTGCATGCATTCTTCTGTCTGGTTGTGTGGAGTTGTCACTAGTCTGGAAGCTCCAGCAGGGAATGAATCTTATGTGACTCAGTCATGGCTCTTAGTGCCTCCTATAACCAAACGTTAGAGACGCATCCTGCTGAGGGCTTAGACAGCATCTGGGGTTGAGTATTGGTGCATAACTGGGGCAGACGCAGCTACAGAGATACTAGGGTGGAAGGAAGGCACAGAGACGTTGATATTAGAAGATGTAGATTCTTACACTGAACACCTTTGTATTCCTTTGTCATGTATGAAATGAAGGAATTCCTGTTGAAACCACCTTTATCAGAACAGCTGTGCAAGTGGTCCCCAAGATCGAGACTGGTGACTGTTGATGTCTCATTAGAGGAGAGGCATGGAGAGGGTCGTTGGGCCCTCACCTGAGATTCTGGCTTCTGCTGTCCTGGAGCATCTCACAGCTGTTTGTATCTAGCATGCACCCTAGTGGTCTTGGGAGATGCTAGAGCATATAAACTGTGGAAGTTAACCACAGGGAAGACTCTCATCCTGGAAGCTATGAGGAAGTCATCCATGCTGACGTGAGGCTTTTCAGTGGTGTGGCTCCTTTGACTCCTCATACATGCTCTGTAAGTAAGCCAAATGGGCTCTTTGGTTCCTCCAGTTAGACTTTGGCTGAATGGTGGTTTGTTTTTTTGTTTTGTTGTTTTGTTTTGTTTTGTTTTGTTTTGTTTTTTGGAGACAGAGTTTCTCTCTGTAGCCCTGACTGTCCTGGAACTTGCTCTGTAGACCAGGTTGGCCTCAAGCCCAGAGATCTGCCTGCCTCTGCCTCTGCAGGGATCAAAGGCATGCTCCACCACTGCCCAGCTCTATAAAGGAAGGCTTTTGTTTCCCTCCCACAGGGAGAGACTTAACAGTTTCTGTGAGTGTTTTTACAGCTTTATAACCCTTGAGAAGATGACTTTTTCTAAAACTTCTGGCTACCATGCTGGCAAGCAGTAAATTCTGAGTATTGAAAAGATAACTTTGGGCTAAGGATGTAGCTTGGTGACAGACCACTTGCCTAGATGCACAGATCCTTGAATTCCTGCCCAGTAATAGAGTAACAATCCAATATAACCCAGTGCTATGCATAATTGTGATTGTATCTCATTTGCTGGAATCATAAATAGTTCATAGTTCACAGATGTTCCCCGTTTCTATATAAACCTCAGTGGATTCTAATTCACACTTAGCAATCTGTTGAATTGAATTGCCTTCCCAGTTTAGCCATTAGGAAGCATTTCAGCAGTTTATAACTCGGTCCAGAGACAAAAGTGACATCTCTAATGGAAAGAGACCAACCCTGACCTAAGTTAAAATGAAATCTGGTCACCTGCTGCAGGCAGTGTCCATGCTGCAATTGCAGAGTGATGATGTTACATGTACGCATACAGGTATGCATTGTATAGCATATACATGTATATGTATAGAAGTCTATGTGTGTGTTCATTTGATGACATAGAGCTCTCTCCTCAGCCCTGATGTTTTTGTTCAGCTGTCATTTCCTGGTATCTCTGTGGCACCTCCACCAGATTTGATTGTTCCTAGTTTGATTGTTTGGACTGGACATGCCTCTCACTTTAACTTCCATGTTTCCACCATCCTACCATTTCTAAGCTCACTGTAACTCCTTCCCAACCACAAAAGGGCACAGTATTCTCCGAAACCCATCAATATTGCCCATTGTTAAAGTTTGTTTCACGGCTAGCTGCTAGGAGGATGCAGACCTGTGTGGGTATGGTGATTCAGCTTCCCTGTCTCTGGACTTAGTTGTTTGAAGGCAGAAGCTGTGGTGATGAGTTCTGCCTGCCCTGCCTTCTGGGTTGCCCTAGCCGAGGCTACGCTGCAGGTGAATCATGGGAAACCCTGTTCCTGCTTACCCTCTCTGTGTGAAGCTCAAACCCAGGCACTGTGCCTAAGGAATCTGGTGGTTTTCAGTGTCCACTAAGTATGGTGGCCTTTTCATCTCAGATGCAGGCCTGAGATGAGTTGTCTGTCCTCCCTGGGGCCTGAGTCACCTATGGTTTTGCTTGTGGGACTCACCCTGGTGCTGCCAGGGTTCTCCCTCTCCTTGATTGGCAGCTGCTCCCTGGGAAGCTCTGCTTGTTGTTTTTTTCTGCAGTTCTTCACAGTGAGCTTCTACATTTCATCTGTCATTTTCTGGGCTCGCAGATGATAATTTATAACTGGTGCTGAATGAGGGTTTCCACAACTTCTCTGAGTTCTGTCGTTGGCCCTGTTTGTTAAAACTTCAATGGGAGTTAAGATTTTAATGCAAGCAAGGTTCATTGAGATGTTTGGGGTTTTGTGATCTGTTTGTAGCCTGAGCCATGGGAGGCCTGTGCTGGCTCTCTCTGTCCCTCGTCTTTGCAACAGGCTTGCTTTGACTGCAATTGGAAGCATCTTGTGGAGCTGACTATCTCTCACCTCACTGCCTCACATCCCAGCATTGATAAAAGGGTAATGAGTCTCATCAGGCACGCTGGTGTTCTACAGTGTCAGAATTTATTGAAGACCAATAAATCTTTGACAGTGATTTGATTTGCCAAGTACTCCTGCATTTCCTGATGGCCCTGGCTGAGATGAGCAAGGGTTTTCTTAATTGCTAACATTGGCTCTCAGATCACATAACACACAGTAAGTACACCTGTATGTGTCTCCCTTATGGAATGGCTTCAAAAGGGGTTAAGGCTCCCAGAGCTTGGGCGCCTTCTCAGAGGCCTGAGAGGCAGATGCCTATGGGAATGCCAAAGTCGTCTCTGTAGGAGCCCTGACCGGAGTGCTGGGACGCGCTGCCCCTGATGTAGAGAGGCCACAGGGCAGAGTTGAGCTGCAGCAGTGAGGCATGCTGGAGGCTGGAGAGGCGAAGAGCAGACTGGTTCAGGTGAATGAAGGCCTGGACAAGTGGGAAGCCGTTTGAGAGTAAGCCACATCAACGTCAACAGAGTAAGGTTCTGGGATATTTGGGAGATCTCTGTCTGTCGAGCCCTTGGATGGTCAAGTGCCAGGTTGGGTTGTCACTGCCCCGATATTAGGTGTCCTTTTTATGGGAGCCTTGTGAGGGAGCTGCACCCTTGCTTCAGCCTGGTGTTTCTTCAGGCCTGGTTTTCTGGTATAATTTAATACACCATATGCTCACTTTGCTTGCCCTTGCTTAAGGAGCAGCCATTTGTCAGCATGCTGTGTGGCTTTGCCAGACAGGTGAGGCCATTCATATGTCTGCCCAGGTACAGAGCCATCTATCTCAGCAGTCCTGCTGGAGCATGCCCAGTGGATGGTCTGTTAAGACAGGAACCCAGGAGACAGTGTGAACATGAAGCTGAATCACCAGAGATGTTAGTCCTGTTGCCTGCTGGCCTTTGTACAGCAGCCTTGGTGAATAGCCACAAGCAGCTTGGGAGGATGGAGGTGAGGACCTTGTGCCTCCCACAGAAATCCTCCCAGCTGATCCCCAGTTACCCAAGGACCTTCTGCTTGGCCGTACGTTCCGAAGGTTCCCTTGCCTCCATCCGAGTGTGCGCCCTGCTCCCGACCCCGTGGACCAGACTTTAATCATAAGAGATCCTTGGAGATTCCCAAACCATGGCACCTTCTGAGACACCAGACATGGTCTTTGATTCTCATCTCTTCCTGGCGTTCGAGATGTGCCACTTGCTTTTTCTTTCATTTGTTGTCTTTATAACAGACTGGTCTTACTGGTCTCTGTGGCCAAGGCTAGCCCAAGGGAGAAAGATCTCAAGTCCCAAAGAGCTGTGATTACAGGTGTTTGTTGCCCCTCCTTCATCCGTTCATGAGAAATCACTTTTTGGCTCACCTAGCATTATGATAAAGAGCCATTAAAACTTTCTCCTTCCTGCTCTTCTGGAGCACATCGCAATGCATCCTAGGTTTTTACTGGTCTTTCCCCAGATCTCAACCTTGTGTGACAGGGAAGCTCAGAGAGCTAAGCAGAAAGATAGAGTGCTTCCTCCGCATGGCCATGCTGCGGCGAAGGTGCTGCGCTGTTGTTCAACACAGGCCCACTTCAGCTTTCCCTGGGTGCCCTTTGCCTTTAGTAGAGTCTATTACATCATAAGGATATTAAACTGGGTTGCATGTAGCCCCATAGGCTACTGGTTGAACAACCTGAAAGCACCGACTTCTAGTAGATACTTAGCAGGGTTTGTTACATCGTTTGGCAGCATTTAGTTAAAACTTAAAGATCGTCTGTTCTGCAAAATCAGTCACAGTGCTGTTAGCCTCTGGTAGGAATATTGGTGATCGGATTGTTCAGGACGTCAACTCTCAGTGTGGAGTGATGGAGCCTCTTGACTAGACATGATCTGATTGGCTGGTAAGAGGAGCTCATGAGGGAGAGCGACGGTTTGCTTTGCACAGCTTTCCTGCTGCCTTGGGGGTTAGTACTCCATCGAGAATTTAATGTCATATTCATCACCATGACTACAATGATAAAGACTAAGGGCATAGTTTCTTCTTTGGGGGGTGGGTAATATGGTGTTGGCTCATTGGAGTGTTAGCTGTTGGCAGCAGATGCTCCTGTGGCTGCTGGTGGCTGAACACTGCTATGGTCCTGCCTTCTGGGCTGAGGAAAGGTAAGAAGGCTACAGAGGAGGCGCAGGGCAGATCCAGGGATGGCTTAGAGAAATGCTTGGGTCCTGGTGACGGGTGAGCATGTCCAGGCCCCACAGGAGGTTGTCCTCATACACTCAGATTAGAACTTTTGTTCTTTATGATATTTATCTGAATTGACTGCTGTATGTAAATGTTTGTATCCTGGTTAGTCTTAATTGTAGATTTTAAGTCAGGGCCCACATAAAGGTAGTTAATCACTTTTCTAGAAACTGATTTTGCTAAGTGGAAACTTCATCACACATGGTACACATTTGTAATCCCAGCACGCAGGAAGCTGAGGCAGGAGGATCATGACTCTGAGCCAAGCCTGGGCAACATAGTTCAAGACTAGCCTGAGCTACATTCCAAAACCCTGTCTCAGAACAGCACCCCCATAGGACTTCATCTCAGCAGAAAGAGAGAGACTAAGTGGGATGCTGTCTTTCTTCCCCTGGGTTTCAACCTTGGCGGCCAAAGCAAGCTTGCATCTTTGGGAGAACAGAGACAGACAAAGTCTTTGTATAGAATGCCTCACATTTCCTGAATTCAAATGCATTTTTGCTTTCTATATTTAAATATTTGCTCTTCAAGCATCACATTGGAATTGTCAATTCAACAACAAAATTTTGTATTTCAAAGTATGTACTTTGTTTCAGTAGGCCCTGGGTAGTGTGTATCCCTTTAGATAGAAGAATAACAGGTCTTAGAACCAACATGTAGCTTTTCCTCTCAACATCAACCTCGCTGGAGATTTTCACCAAACCCTCGCCTTCCTTTCAGGCAATGCATAACTGTCCTTACCCTTCTCTGGGAGTTCTCAGAACTTGTCCCACCTATATTTTGGGGTTATTCCAGAAACTTCCCTATCGGTGGGGGCACATGGAAAATCACCTGCTTCAGTTTTGACAGGTTGTGTCATGTCTCACAGGGCAAGATCAGTTTTGAGAAACTCCCCAAAATATAGGTGGGACAAGTTCTGAGAACTCCCAGAGAAGGGTAAGGACAGTTATGCATTGCCTGAAAGGAAGGCGAGGGTTTGGTGAAAATCTCCAGCGAGGTTGATGTTGAGAGGAAAAGCTACATGTTGGTTCTAAGACCTGTTATTCTTCTATCTAAAGGGATACACACTACCCAGGGCCTACTGAAACAAAGTACATACTTTGAAATACAAAATTTTGTTGTTGAATTGACAATTCCAATGTGATGCTTTAAGAGCAAATATTTAAATATAGAAAGCAAAAAACCCTATCACTCCCTGAGACTTAGCTAAGAAACTCTGATTGCTTATCCAAAAAATCCTGAGGGTGATAACAGTGTCACTGGGAGGGGCCAGGCCTCTGTGAGATGCACAGAACCATTGAGATGACTGCAGTTTGTAGTTTGGGGAAACCTTCTTGCTAAGAGCTGGAGGATGTTTTCTCTGTGTCTTGGAGACTTTATTAGTCTGCATCCTGTTAAAGCACTGAACGGGCAGTGGAGAGAGTATCAGCCCACAGAGAAGACGGGGAAAGCTAAAGCTATTGTTCTTTATATCGTAAAGTATGACTTGAGGAGAGTGACAGTACGTGGTATCTATAGAAATCATATCTGAAGCTTCAGAAGAGTGTTGGCATTTTCATGTGCTGGCATCCCCGCCTCCCAGTCTCCTCCTCCTCATCTTACTGCTTTGATCTGAAAGTTTATGCTGGGCCCACCAAGGTCCTACACTTCTGGTCAAGACACTTTTGTTTACTATTTTGTTCCATCCAATCATGACTTCCAGGAGTTCTGTCTGATATGCTGGATATGTGAGTTGTAAGCTACTGGGGCCATACTGCTTTATGAATATATGAGTCGTCCTACGGACAGTGCTCTGCAATATCTAACTTAGTCGTTGTATGATTCGTCCATGACATTGCTCCTGCTCACCATGTAGGAATGTATGTGTTGAAGGCAAACCATAATTGATATAGGTTCAGGGTGGGACTCGGCTCTTGTCAGGGTTCTTTCTGTCAGATGATCACAGAAGTTTTAAAGAGAACTTTCAAAACTAAGGAGTAGGAAACAGTTAAGAAATGATCAACCATGCCGAATTTGTGAGATGCGTAGACCATGCCTATGTGACTGGAGCAGGTGAGCTTGCCTGAGTCCTACAGTCTGTTAGCTCACCTGCCCTGCCGTGCAGACAGTAGGTTTTCCAAAGTGCTCTAATTTCTCCCCAAGGTAAGGACCCCGTGTCGTCTTGATGGATCTCAGGGTTGTTATAGAAACCAGTTAGATAGAATTCCTCATTGGATCCCACAGGATGCTCTTGGCTTCCTCTGCTTCTCTGTATGTCCACAGTTTCCCTGGGGATCCCTGAGCCTAGATTTAAAATGGAACCTGGAATGCAATGATCTAGGTTCCTACAAATCATGTTAACTCATTCTTTTCTGAAACAGCCAGCCCAGAATGGTCAAAGTTTTTTTTAACAAATTCTGTCATGAGAAATAATATTTCCAGCTCTTGACAATTGTAATTGATGTCTATTTCATCTGAAAATCACCCAGTTGCAACTTTTATCACTTTTAGGGATCTAGAGCACAGAAATAATGGCACTCATAGAGAATGCCCTGCAACATCCGTGTCTGGAAGATAAGCTGGGGTCTTGTGCATGCAGTGGTTTGCAATGAGGGCATCTATAGAGGTGCTGTGATTACAGTTAATCAGGATGCAGAATCAGCCATCTCATGATCCCACCCTTGTCCTGGTATGCAGTTGGCCCTCCTGCCCTTCCCTACTGCAGACGTTTACTTGTATTTGAGTTCTGAGCTCCTGCATTGTAAAGCCACGGAGAAAGTGACTGTGTAGTTTTATTAAGGCACCATTTACTGGCTCAGGGTCCTACTCTGCTTTCAGTTAAAACAAAGGGGGCAAAGGCCCCACTGTGCCTTCACTCTTGCTCTCAGAGTGAAGATCCGGGTGGGATGATCAGACTGCAACCAGAACGGCAGGTGTAGAATTGGGGGAAAACACTAGTCAGTAGAGTGCTTGCCTTACAGGGGTTCTATTGATTGGAGCCTGCTTATCAAAGACTTTAGCAGCTGATGTGTAAGCAAATACTTAACAATATTTGTCTTTTGGGTCAGAGTTACTTCAGGATGATTTTTTTTTTCTAGCTCCATCCATTTACCTGTGACTTTCATGATTTCAGTTTAAAAGCTGAGTAATATTTTGTTGTGTAAATTTACCTCACTTTCTTTATCCATTCATCTGTAGACAGACATCTAGGCAGATTTCAATTTCTGGCTCTTTTTGAACAAGGCAGCAGTGAGCACAGTTGAGAAAGTATCTTCTGTAGTAATATGTAGAGTCCTCTGGGTCCCAAGAGTGGTGCAGCTGGGCCTTGAGAGAGATCTATTCCCAGCTTCCTGAGGAACCGGCACACTGATTTCCAGTTAGGTAGACAAGCCTTCGATCCCAGCAAACCAGAGAACCACGGAGGTTACATATAGAGTAAGGGTAACAGAGAGGGAGGGGTCTCCCTAGGAAGGAGAAATACAATAGATAGTTATGGGTGGATGGGAGGGGATGTGGGGGGTGGAGGGAAGGAGCCTGAATGGAAGGATCAAACCAAAAGAGGGGAAAAGAAGTGTGGGGTAAGGGAGAGAGTATGAGGAGTGACCATTTGAGGGGTCATACGGAAACCTAATAAGGTAAATGTCATTATTGTCATCATTATCTGTTGCTGCTGCTTCCTCCTCCTCCTCTTCCACCTTGTTCTCCTTCCTTCTTCCTTCTTCTGTTTTGTTGGTGGTGCTTTTTTGTTTTTCAAGATAAGGTTTCTCTCTGTAGCCCTGGCTGTCTGAAACTCATTCTGTAGACCAGGCTGGCCTTGAACTCATGGAGATTTACCTGCCTCTGCCTTCGGAGTGCTGGGATTAAAGGTATGTGCCTCCACTGTCCATCAAGTAAAAGCTTCTTAAAATATATACATATATGAAAGAAATCTAAATGGAATCATCAAATGAAGCCCCAACTAGACATGTCTCATCCCCAAACCTCCAGTGCGGGAAATAGGTTCCATCTACTCACATTGCTAACCTAGGGAGCCCCATGGAAACCCCTAAACAACCCAGGCTATTGGTGGCTCTCCACATATCCCTGTTGCTGAAGGCAACACGTACAGAACTCACTAAACACAGAGAAGTCGAGTTGCTGCCTACCTAGACCCTTCACCCCTACTGACTAGTGTTCATGATACCCTCCCAAAGGAGAAAGGTAAACTCTAACCCAGCTATAAACCCTTCCGATGACCTGCCTGCAAGATACACTGGTTTAATAGTGGCGCAAAGCTTGTGGGAATAACCAACCAATAAACCAACCAATACCTAATTATACTTAAGGCCCACTCCATACAATGGAACTCTTCCCTGACACTGCCCTAGTGGCTAAGAGCATGACAGCAGGGCAGGCCAGGGACCTAGGGCAAACCAAATACTACTGTTCTTCTGAAGGAATGCAACAGAACAGTGACTGCTAACAACATCTGCCCCACTTATAGACCAGTGCCTTGCTTGGCCATCATCAGAGAGTTTCCTGCATATGAGCATGTGTAGATAACGGCTCTTCAGTGCTGTGTGCTGATCGTTGAGCCATGTCTCCAGCCCCATCTTACTTGGTTTTGTTTTGTTTTAATAAAGGTCAACAATTAAAACTCCTATAGTAGCCAAGAGGCTGAGAAAGGAAAATCTGGTGTTGAGGGTCAGTGGCCAACTGCACAAACTGCTCTTGCAAGTTCAGGTCCTATAGCACCCTTGTTGGCTGGCTCATAACCACCTGTAACTCCAGTGTCAGGGGCTCGGATTCTGACCTTCGTGGGCACCCACACATAGTGTAAATACCCCCCCCCACACACACACACACATGAATATAATTAAAAATAATTAATTTACAAAACCAGGATCAACTTAATTAGTAGTTGGTTTTCTGTAGCAACATGCCTTGGAGAATTCCCTGCATGTGCACGTGTGTATATACCTACTCCATTTTACAGCCGTGTGTTTCTGTATGTATGGCCCTGTGCTTGTTTATATCTGCTGCTAGGTAGGTGTGCTGTAGCTATCCTTGTTCAAGTATCTTCCAGCTCATGAATGAGTTTCTTTCTTTGGGCTATATTGGTTATCAGTTAGAGTCAATATTTATATTTGGAAATACCATTTTTTTCTTTAGAAATATTCTATTTTCTTAAATTCTGATGGCTTTTTTTTTTTTTAACAAATGGGCTTAGTGACTCCTTATGTAGGGGATTTCTAGTCACCATAGGCATGCCTCTTTATTTAAAAACTATGGCTGAAGAGTGTAAGAGACCAGTCTTCCCAGCACAGAGACAAAAAGTAGCTCTTGAGTCTTTTGCTTCTTTTCGTATCCTGGCACAAGACATGAGGTTCTACATCCTAGCCCGTCCTAGTCATTAACAAACCACATTCACACTATAAACATTACATGACAGCCTGGCCTGGTGGCTCAGGCCTTCAATCCCAGCACTCAAGAGGCAAAGGCGAGTGGACCTTTGTGAGTTTGAGGCCAGCCTTGTCTTCAAAGAGAGTTTCAGGACAGCCAGGGCTACATAGAGAAACCGTGTCTCAAACCCCCTCCATATATTATCTACTAGTTCACACACATGTGACCTCAGCCCAACCAACCTGGTTTACCTAGTAGCCTTGATGAACTCCAGGCCAGCAGACGGCCTATCTTCTGAGACCATGCTAAACCCTGGGAAGAAGACCCATCCACGTCCAGAGTCTCAAGGCTACTGGCATCTGAGGGAACGGCACCTCCAGAAGTATTTTCTCATACTGCATGTGCACAGAGGAAATGAGACCTCCGCCTCACTGGTTTTCCTACTCTGTACTTCCGTTTCTCCTCCTCTCTGCCTAAATCACAGCATTTTCCTGAGGCCTTGCCTGGGTTGAAGCCATGGGGGAGCATGTGACTGTGTACAGCCACTGTTTGGTATCACTGGCACAAGAAAGGAGGAGGAAGGAATAGGAGTCCGCTGTGAACACCCACTGCATCTCTTCTCCAGCATTCCCCCAAACGAGTGCTTGCACCTCTGCACACTGATGGGCCTTCTTCTTGGGGTTTCATGTCCTCTCAGAAGATAGAAATAAAAAGACCTTGCTTGCTTCCCAAGCTGGCCTTGAACTTGTGATCCTTCTGTCTCGGGAGTGCTAGTGTAAGAAATCTGGATCGACTTGTTTTTTTAACATTAAAAACCAGAAGATACTGGAATCATTTAGAGCCACCAAATTAGCAGGATGTCCTCCTAAGAGCACCTAAAGAATAAAACCTAGTGAAAGTCTAAATGGCTGTGACACGGAGAGTGGCCTGGTGGAATAGCTACCGCATGCGTGGGGTAGGAAGCCTCCTGTCTAAGATGGGAAGATTGTCAGTGCGCTGCGATTAGTGAGGCATGGAGGTACAGACAGGGTGAGAGCATGCAGGTAAGAGACGTAAGCTTGTGTTTACACAGAACTGGAGGACACGCAGAGACAGGTGTTGACTTCTGCGAGGGTTGGGAGCGGGAAGATTTTTTATGATGTTTTAATTTTTGAATTATGAAAAATTACCTCCCAGAAATAAAATTCTAAATGAAAATTAAAACAAAATCTGGTTTCGTTTAAGCCCAGAGCATTTGTGACTTCACCAGTTGTGCTTGAGCCTAGGATAGGGTCAGTTGCAAGCATGTGTATTTTGAGAGAATGAGTGTAACACAGTATATGATGGTTTAGCTTCTGATTACTTTGGTGGGAAATTGGAAATGTAAGCCTGTATTTAAACTGTAGTTTCTTTAACTTGTTATTTCTGGATTTTTGTTTTTGGTGCCTACAATTTATAGTAGGAATGTCTGTGTATGGATACAGTTGGACAGTGAACTTGATTTTGATCTCACATCTGATTTTGTTATTTGCTGAAGTTTGAGTGTTCGGAGAAAAAGTTCTAGACTGGTCTTGTCTTTACAGGAGCAGAAAAATCCAGATTCGGAACATCCCGCCTCACCTGCAGTGGGAGGTAAGCCTGGGCCTGCGTGCCTCCTTGATCCGGCTTCCTTGTACTTTAGGAATTAAAGGCCTTCAGACTTCCCACCCTTCCTTTTCAGTCACAGGGTACGTGAAGTGAGTTAGAGGTTTTATCTGTCCCTCCCTGGCCCAGTGAATTCTGACCACCGAGTACCAGCACGGCAGCCAAGGAGACGACGTGTGCGCCATTTGTGATTCTCACCATGTGCTTTGATGAACGGATTTTATCTTTTCCCATTCTGATGGTTGAGGCACTAGGAAGCCTGTGGAAACAAAGTTCTTAGAGTACTGTTTGTTTTGTTTTGAGTTAATTGCTATGAATAACAGTTATGATAGATTTTCAGAGCACTAAAAGTTCTGAGATTGCTATCTTAATATAAAATACAGTAGAATTTAAGGAGTGGCCTCACTGTTAAGAACAAACTGCCCTGGCCCACAGGAAACCAAAACAGCCAGGAAGGAAGGAAAGAAGGAAGGGAGGAGAGAGAGAGAGAGAGAGAGGACCAAGCCAGATAGCTGGCTCAGTAGTCAAGATCCTGGGCTGTCTTTTCGGAGGACCCAAGTTCAATTTCCAGTGGTCATATTAGGTGGCTTACAGTTACCTGTAACCCCAGATCTAATACTCTGACCTTTGCAAACACCTGTTCTTAAGTGTGTCCTCATGTAAACACATATACACACACACACCCACTCTAAAGTACAAAATATCCAAGCACAGTGCTGTATGACTTTAATTCTAGTATTTAGGAGGCTGAGACAGGCAGATCTCTTGAATCTGAGGCTAGCCTGGTCTACATAGGGATTTCCAGGTCAGCCAGAGCTACTGACAACCAGACCCTGTCTCAAAAATAAATCTTAAAGAACAAACTTTTTAAAAAGATGTATTATTTTTTATGTGTACATGTGTGTACCGGTGTGGGTCTCTGTACACCGCATTTGTGCAGGAGGCCAGAAGAGGTCATTCGATCCCTCAGAGCTCTAGTTACAGGTTGTGAGCTGCCATGTGGGTGTTAGGAAGGAACTCGGGGCCTCTGCAGTAGCAGTGCATACTCCTTGCTGCCAGTTAGTTCTCCATCCTCAAGAACAATTTTTTTTACTATGAAAATTTGAAGCATACACAGTCTGTTTCTTGGAAATATAAGGAGATCCCTGGAGGAGAGCTAAAGGGAAGCTTGTTAGCTCCTGAAGAAGTCAGAGCTTTGTCCTTTCCTCTGCTTTTAACAGCTTGGTTCCGGTCGTCATAGGACTATAGGAGTTACCAAGACTCCAGTATTGTGGTGTCACCTTAGTGAATAGACAGTCGGGAACCAGTCAGCAAAAAAAGGAAAGAAAAAGAAAGAAAGGAAAAGAAAAGAAAAAAGTGCCCAGGGTCCTCAGGTCCATTGAGTTCCATTTTTATGGAGAGCCTGAGGTGCTGGCTTGATTACATTACTCCTATGCAGCTGGAAACCAATGTCATTTCTTATGATCTTCCTGTATCTTTACAGGTGTTGGATGGACTGTTGGCTGAGTATGGGACCGTGGAAAATGTAGAGCAAGGTAAGATGCAGAGACGTTAAACCCTGAGTGAGATTAGCCTCCTGAGCCTTGAGGATCTGTCTTGTCTGCTGTGTCTTACAGGTTGGGATTGTGGGAAGAAGTAGTAAGTCTCTAGTGTATTTGTCCACCTACCTGTCAGAGGCAGCTGTCTGTCAGTCATTCGGTCTGGATATCTGTTTGGTTGTTCAAGGAATATGATTTCAGGGTCTCTCTCTGTATAGCCCCGGTTGACTTGGACTCTATATAGACCAGGCTGGCCTCCAACTCACAGACACCCAACTGACTCCAAATGCTGGGGCTAAAAGTGTGACCCAGCATTCAGGCTTATTAAACCTGCTGTGCTGGACAAACAGTTGGAATGGGGCAAGCTTACTCCATCTGAGAATGGTTGAGCTTACACTTGCTACCCCTTAACTAACTCACTAGGAGGTGAGAATAGAACCTAACGTCTATTTACTGTGAGGTACTATGAGGTATGACTTCCACACGTAGATTCTGGGGGCACTTAGGAAAATGCAGGTTCCTAGAGTTCACCACATACCTGTGGAAACTCAGGGGGAGGGGAGTGGCTCGTTCCTCAGGAATGAAGAATCTGAGGGTTTTGTGTGCACTCGGATCTGAGCCCCACCATCAATGGAACAGTGCTGTATATGCCAGGAAATACTTTCTTTTCTGGTAAAGCCTGAAGCACTGATGTTTTAAAGGGGGGGGGTTGGCAAAAGGCCTGAAGCTGCTGTCTTATGTAACTCGTTAGGCATCCCAGAAAGGTGGATCTTGAGATACTACCAGCGAAAACAGCAAAGATGATTTTTACATTGGCCTTCACCGCCTCTTCAAGACCTTGATCCTGTGAGCTAAGCTTCACTCACTAAACCGCATTGACTCAGTTTCCACTTGTATAAAATGACCGTAATTTCTCCCCTTTCTGTTTCATCAAATGGTCCCATCATTCAATGCAAACCTGATTATGTAGTTTGTAGACAATTGTAAGGGTTCATAAAGTCTCCAGGAAAAGGTGATACAGAATCCGATGTCTCACCAATGGTCCATTCTGTCCAGGTAGTTAACATCATTATTGGCAGTAGCAGTTATTTGGGTGTCCTCCTCTTTGTGACAGTTGAGAACCTTACTCTGTTTCTTAAATGCTGCATGCTCAGTGTTGAAAGGAAAGCGCTCAGAAGAAAACATGTCTTCTAAAAGTTTTCACTTATTGAACGGAAGACATTCTAGCAGAGAGAGCAGGCAAGATGGCTCTACAGGTACAAACTTTAAAACAGTTTTAAAAACAACATTGGTAGCTGGTCTGGATGTGGTGGCGCATGCCTGAGATCCCACTTTTGGGGAGGTAGAGATGGATTAGCAGAGAAAACCTGAAAGTCAGTTCAGGATGGTGCTACCTGAGGAGGTATTCAAGGCACTGGGGCAGCACGTAGCCCTTCAGTGCCCGTTTACTGGAGATGGCCCAGCTGCCAATGCCTCAAGCCACAGAGCTAACTATTGAGGTGTTCTTTTGTCTCCTACTTTGTGGGTGACCCAGCAGAACCAACCAGTGGAGTCTTAGGAACATGAGTGTGATGAGCTGCGGAATACATCACTTAAATGGAGCTCAGCTTGCTCTAGAATCAAAGACCATGTGGCTTTCAGAAGACAAACTTCTTTGAAGAACAAAGAATATTAGTAAAAAGTGAGGGCAAAATTAAGAATCTGGGATCCCTGGAGGATGTCTTTTCTGGGAGTCTGAGTCTACTGCCTTCTTTGTCAGTCTAGAAGTCAACCCCTGCGATTGGTCTGACACGGAGGATGGTAACGTACCACAAGACTCCGGTTTGCACTCCGTGGCATCCTGGAATAAGTATCTTTAGTGAGCAACCAGAGTGCTCCTGGGCAGAGGCCAGGGCTGGTGTCGGTGGTATGTAGATCATTGCGCAGTTACTGCTGATGACTGTGGATATCCTATCTGCCCTCCAGGGCCCCCACTCCCAGGCTGTAGCTGCCTTGAAATTACAAAATGTTTTAATCCAAGAGTCTTTAACATTTGGGGGTTGCCAAATTCCTTTGAGAATCTGAGTCATGTTTCTTTACCTTTTATTGATGTAGCAAGTGAAATGATCATAGAAACCCTAAAAGTTTCAGAATGAATAATTTGTGTGCATTGGTGTTTTCCCCACATGTATGTCTGTATGAGCATGTTGAATCCCCTGGAACTGGAGTTACAAACAGTTGTGAACTGCCATGTGGGTGCTAGGAACTGAACCCAGGTCTCCTAGAAGAGCAGCCAGTGCTCTTAACCACTGCTGCTTTGAAAGGCAGCTTTATTATGCTTTTCTGGAATTATCTTTACTGCTGTTAACTTTAAATTCCCTTTGTCATATTTTGAAAAGTGGATCTGATTGTCATTTTTTTTTGTGTGTGTGAAAACATACTTTTCATTTAGGTGTTTTGGGCTAAAGCAGGCTTTATCAACAAAGCCCTTTGAATGAATATCGGTTGGGGTGTGTGTGTGTGTGTGTGTGTGTGTGTGTTTACAGATAGGACCTACCTATGTAGCCCAGGCTTACTCTGCTGCCTGGATGGATGGATAGATAGATGGATGGATATAGACATATATTTCATGCCACAGATATATTTTATAGATATGATTGCCTTTTAATATGGGATATGCATATATGTGTGATATGTACACACATACACAGAGGATGTCTTTACTAGAAAACTCAAGCCCAGCCATTTCTGGGAGTCTGGGTTTACAGCCTTCCCTGTAGCTCTAGAAAGCTGAATATAGGAAACATTCTGTGTGTTTTGAGTTAACAGTTAAAATTAATAGTAAATAGGTCTAGAAGATCAATTTGAAAACATGAAACACAAGGAGTCATGACTTTTTTTGTTGTTGTTCATTTTCATTGTGTCATGTTCATCCTCCCATTTTTCCCTCTGTAGTTTTAGCCTAAGATCAAATAGTGTTTTACAACGGAGGTGTCTCAGCTGCACTTAGGACGACAGTGCTGCACACAGTACATTCCTGAGTGGCTAATGACAGGGCAGTCTGTGCCCTGTTTACTTCCTGAATATTAAAAGTGAAAATACATGAATACACAGATGATCCACAGGCACATGCTTACTCAGAAGTACTTACAGAAGACATGAAGCAGAGGGCAGCATATTATATATGCAGCTGATTACAGACTATTCCATGCATTTGATTTACAAATCCTACGGGTACACATGTAATAGACACAGAGGTGCACATAACTACAGTTAGGATAGTGCAGTGTTCTGTGCATTTCCCCCTCAAGTTCCCATCCTTCCTTGGCCTTGAGGATGATACAGTGTTTACTTTTTTCCTAGTCAACACAGATACAGAAACTGCTGTTGTCAACGTCACCTATACAACAAGAGAAGAGGCAAAGATGTAAGTGTGTTTGGGTCTATCTCCTTGCAGGTCTACTTGGTTTGTCTTTGGTTTCTTTTGAGTGTTGCATCTGGAAACCTTTGCAGTGAAGACGGGTACCAGCTAGTTCACGTCCTCTCAGACATGCGAGTACAACTCCAAGGGGTTCTTGCTGCTTTTGGTGTGTCAGTACAACCCCAGGGAGTTCACAGGCTGTTGGTGATTATGCAGAGACTGCCTTGAGCAGTGTTGGTCCTTGGCATCCACAAAGACCGGAACCGTGTCAGGAAGGGAGGGCCAGCCTTATGCTGCGGCACCTCTAGGCTCTGCTTTGACAATCTTTATGGGACCCTTTTACCTGGAGCGTGCCCTGTTCTCCGTGAGGAATGTGCACGGCTTTCCATCCCTGCTCACTGGATGGAGACGAGAACAACTGTGTTCCTATGTTAAAAGGAGGACCCACCTCCGTGACAACAGCGGGCTTAGTTATGTGGGAGTGTTACACCCACATGCCTGGCTTGGACTTCCTACTCTCATTCATGACTCTGATGCTCCAATAATGATTAATTTTGAGTTTGCTATTAATAGATTGGGATTAAGTTTTTTAAGCAACAGCAAAAAAGTTTGGTTTTTGTTTTTTATCTTTTGGGCTTTTTTTTTGAGGGGGTATTGCAGCCATGTGCCACCATGCCTAGCTAAGAAGGTTCTTCTGGTAGGAGACCCTCGAAGTGCCTCATCGGCAGTGTAACTTAGAAGTATAATGGATTTACATACTTCATGGCTCTGGACTAGCCATACCCATTCCTGAGGCTATAGCCTCGCTGCCCTTGTAGTTTTTAGCACATGTGAAGACATATTTGTCCATTTTCATACCAATGGTCTTCAGGAGATTGGTTAATTGATCATGAAGATGTGCTACGATTAAAAAGAAAGTATGGACCCTTATCTTAGTTTTTGGTAAGGAGAAAAGAGAAGCAAGGTGCAGAATTGTATCTCGGTCTCCTAGGTCTAAATACTGCAAGAGCTTGTTTGGTTTTGTCACCTGAGACTCCAGGGCTGAGGTAGTGTTTGTCTTGCTCCCTCTGTGTCCTTAATCCTTGGCACAGGCACCACATGAGCGGCTTGTGCCTGAGATGAGTCGGCCTTCCGAAGAGTCTTCCCTATACTCTCTGATAAGCTTTCTTACCCTGCTGTATTTCAGAGCTATTGAGAAGCTAAGTGGGCATCAGTTTGAGGACTACTCCTTCAAGATTTCCTACATCCCCGATGAAGAGGTGAGCTCCCCCTCGCCCCCTCATCGCGCCCGGGAACAAGGCCACGGCCCCGGGAGCTCTTCTCAGTCCAGACAGATTGATTTCCCGCTGCGGATCCTGGTCCCCACCCAGTTTGTTGGTGCCATCATCGGAAAGGAGGGCTTGACCATAAAGAACATCACTAAACAGACCCAGTCCCGGTACGTGCCTCCAGAGCTTCCTCTGCTTCATTCTAGGGGTCGCCTGCATCCCGTCTAAGCCATGCTCGGGTCCTTTGTTGCTCTAGTGGGAGGCTGTGGCGTGTGCACTAACAAACTCACCTCAGACTAATGACATAACTGTCATCCCTGAAGGGCTCAGTTTGTGAAGAGAACACTGGGGACCTCCAGGAAGGACAGTCCTTCATGCTAACAGCCTATGAGAACATATAGTTTCACCGCAGCTGAGATGTGCTCTGTAGGGTCATAAGACACTCCGGTCTGGGCTGTTTCCTCCTGCCGAGTCAACCTTGGTGTGGCCATCTAGGTTGTCTCCTTTAGACATGGGGTGTGGGTCACAGCTTCATCAAGCAAGAAAGTATCTGGCTTTGTGTCTGATCTTCTGTTTAAGGAGACTGAACAGGAAGTAGCAATCCATCTGCAAAATGAATTGTACAGTTGTTGATTTTTCTATGTTCGTAAGAGTACGGCGCACTGAAGACGCAGGCCTTGTGTTCCGGTTTTTATAAACTATTTCACCTCTTTGAGTATCAGTTGCTTCTGGGAAAAAGGAAGCCACAGTGGTTTACCTGGATCGGTGTGGGAGTGCAAACAATCGGGCAGATCAAGTAAGCTCAGACTGCAAGGCATTAAAGTATCAGCAAATACTCAGCTGAGCTGGTGCGGTTTATTCCAATCATTGAGTGAGTGCCCTGTAAACTGAAAGAGTTTCCTCCAGTGCCCGGGGCAGCCCCAGCTGCCGACACTGACCCAGTGTACAGACCCCTTGGAGCAATGCTGAGATAAGTTGTGGTCTAATGTTCCTTTTATTCTAAAGACCTGTCTGCACCACTGTAAAGTCATTTTTTATTTATCTCTGTTCTGATTCCAAAAGTTGTATCTGGTGGCTTTAAAAGGCAACAAGCTTCAGTGACGCGAAATAAGTTCTCAAAATGCGTGCCAGTTTGAGCAGTAGGCTGAAGGCTGGGTTCCTCTAACAGCCAAGGAAAAAGGGCTGCGGTCGCTATGGGATTCTGAAAGTTCAAAACAAGCAGGACCCAGAGAGGACTGATAAAGTCATCAGACTTTTAGGCCATTAGTTTTTAAAAACCTGGAAGATGGCAGACAGCGACAGAAAGGAAACCAAAAGCTTAGGAAAGCGGAGAAAGGCACTCCTCTGTCCCTCTGCAGACGCTCAGATTCATAAAGTGTGCTGGAATTTGGATGCGAATATGGCTTTTAAAGGGCGTGATCCGCTGTTCTGTGCTGCGGCTGCCTTCTCACTTTACCCTCGCTTCTACAGACATGTGAAAGGCTACAAAAAATAACTCATTAACCAAACTGGCTCTTACCGGCTGGTCCAGCAGCACTCCTGTCAGACAAAACAGCACGAGTACCCCTTGCACACTGGCTGCCTTGAGCACCATCAGCTGCCAGTGTGCTAACGTCGTTTCCTCTGTCCTCACTCTATCGGCTGGGGCTGGGCTTTCTCCCATCTAGGCCCTGTCCGATACTGCTGTGTTATGGCTCTCGGTTCTCTTCCTACAGGGTAGACATCCACAGGAAGGAGAACTCTGGGGCTGCAGAGAAGCCTGTCACAATCCATGCCACCCCAGAAGGGACATCTGAAGCATGCCGCATGATTCTTGAGATTATGCAGAAAGAGGCTGATGAGACCAAACTGTAAGTCTGTACGATGCCCGGACCACTCAGTGCTGTGAGATTAAGAGATGTGTTTGAAAGAGCTAAGCCAGTTACTCAGTAAAGGTAGAGGGATCATATTTGTATTACTCAGAATTCTCTAGAGGAACAAAAGTGATAGATACATACATATACATACACATACATGTGTGTGTGTGTGTGTGTGTGTGTGTGTGTGTGTTGTGTGTGTATGGAGAGAGAGAGAGAACACGCAAGACTTTTATTTTGCTATATACCCAGAAGTTGGGATTGCTGGATTATATGGGATTATTTTTTCATTTACTTCCAGCCAGGCCTGACTCATGGACCTGCTACCATTTAGCTATTAGTGAATAGGGAATGGAAGTGGAGTTACTGCCGTGTGGCTCATTTTAGTCAGAATTCATAAGCTGAGGTTGGGAAAAAACTTGAAAAAATTGGATTTCTATTCATAAAAACTGAATGTGATGAGTCTTGGGAGCTATGATAGTGTCTGTCCTAAGTGTTGGGTCCTCTCTGTCTTTTCAGGGCTGAGGAGGTCCCTCTGAAAATCTTGGCCCACAACGGCTTTGTTGGAAGACTGATTGGCAAAGAAGGCAGAAATCTGAAGAAAATTGAACATGAGACAGGGACCAAGATAACCATCTCATCGTAAGCTCCCCCTCAGACTGATTCTGTGCAGGAGAGAGGGATGCTAGCGTCCCATCCCTGCTTTTCTTCAGAAGGGAATGTACTCAGCTGTGCCATAATTACCCTGAGCATCATGGGAAGCAGATCCATAGTGTGGCCACGTAGCCACCACAGCACTCACATAGTGTGGCCACGTAGCCACCAAAGCACTCACATAGTGTGGCCATGTAGCCACCACAGCACTCACATAGTGTGGCCACGTAGCCACCACAGCACTCACATAGTGTGGCCACGTAGCCACCAAAGCACTCACCAACACAAGGGAGACCCTGGGTTCCGTCCCTAGCACCGTGAAATTTTTAAAGTAAAAATCATTCAGTTCTGTAATCTAGGTTCTCAAGGAAAGAAACAGCTGAACCAAAAGTTGAAGTTAGCTGCACAGTGAACTGAAGGGGAGGCTTAGTGAGACTTCTCTCAAAATACAAAGTAAGACTCGGGGCTGGGGATGGAAGGCTTTTCCTAGCATGAGTGAGGCCCTAGGTTCAAGCGACAGTACCCCTTTTCCCTGATATATGCATACATGTGATCAATGTCACTAGTAAGACTTCCAATTAGCAGGGATTCTGTGCTGTAGTATTAGGAGGAATCCTGTCTTTATTTTTACCAGGCCGTGTTTGTGGTCTGGAATTTTATTTTCCTGTCTTCTACCCACTGGGCAGCTTGCAGGATCTGAGCATCTATAACCCGGAGAGAACCATCACCGTGAAAGGTCCCATCGACGCCTGTGCCAGTGCTGAGAGACAGATCATGAGGAAGCTGCGTGAGGCCTTTGAAAACGACATGCTGGCCGTTAACGTGAGTACCTAACCGTGCTTCCGTCCATCTGTCCTTCCGCTGATGGGGAAGTGCCTCAGGAGATGTGAAGAACTTCTGCTTCCTAGGATAAAGACCTCAAGACAAGAAAGCAGTCAGTAAACTGTGGTAGACACAAGTCAGTGTGACCATAAAGGGGGGTGACGCTTCCGACCTCTGTATTAGGAAAGAAACCTGTCGGAGCTGGGCTACGCCTGTGCAGACCATGCCGGTGAGCAGGACTGGGTGCTGGACCTGAGAATAAAAGTAATAGGGCCAAGAAAGTGGGTTTCCCTGGTTTCTAAACTTGTACAATGTTGTCATGTCCTCTCTCTTTAAAAGCTCACATATATTGTTAGCCAGGCCTGGTGGCACACACCTTTAATCTCAGAACTTGAGGGACAGAAAGAAGCAGGTCGGTGTCTATTTGTTGGAGACCAGCCTAGTCTACACAATGTGTTCCAGACCAGCTGGAGCTACATAGTGAGACCCTGTTTCCATCCATCCGTCCATCTATTTAGTTATTTAAATATATCCACTGAGTTGGAGGTGCTCTTTTGTGATAATGTGTGTAGCATACATAAGGCCTAGAACTCATTATGCAGGGTCAAAAACAAATGCCACTGCCGGGCACGGAGACCTTGTCTAGCCTGGGCTGCTTAGGGGCTGAAGCTGAGGGCTATTTGAAGCAGGCATTTCAGGCTGTCTGTGGGAGAATAGAAGGGCTCACTTCTGACTGGCTTCTCTTGCTTGCTGGTTGGCACTCTTAGTTCACCTAGTAAATGCTGTTGTCCACTTGACTGTTCTGCGTCACATTCAAGACTACACATTCTTCCTGTTACTTAATTCTCACTTTATAATTGTCTAAAAATATTTATCTGTCAGCAAAACTCAGCTCAGAAGAGTGAATATCTTTCATTTTTCACTATAATTTTCTGAGAATGGAAAGGATCAGCCAATATCAACCTTGTTGACTTCGTTTGAATCTTCGTCTACTACTTCATCCCCACATCTCACCGAGTGATCTGGTGCAGCCCAGCTCTCTCACAGCAGTGCTTTGTACAGGGGCATCAGTCCATCCCCACACCTCCAGTCCCACCAGATCACCCCATCCCACACAGTAATTGTAGGACAGGAAGGGGAGAGGGAGAGGAGAACCATCCTGTGCAGATACCATCTAGCCATCTAGTTCTTGTGGATTTTGCTGAACCTCTCTCTCCGTGGAATCTGGATGTTCTCACAAAAGGTGCAAGTGCGCCCACATCACTGTGTCGGGACAGGGTACTAGATATCTGTGCCGAATCCATGCTCTATGAGCAAAGTCACAAAATCACCGGGTCCTAACATACAACACAAGGTGATGGTGAAGGACCCACATTTGCTGTTCTGCATGCTTACATAAAGGGGCATTTTCCAGGGTGACTTTACCCACAGAGAGACAAACAGGAAATCTTAGATGATTGCTTCATGTTCAGGAAGCCAAGGGTTGGCGCTGGCTGGGCACGAGCCGGCACAGGGACATTTCTCCACCTCTAGCTCTGGTGAGCATCCTAGGTTGAGCTGTGAAGTAACAGGCTGCAGCTAAATGACAAAAGGAGCTATCGTCCAATCAGATGGTCCGATTTGCCTGTGTGCCAGTGCTAGCGTAGGCTCTGACTCATCCTTGCATAATTAGAAAAGACTGTTGGGTTTTTTTTTTTTATTCAACAAATATTTATTGAGTACTAGCATGGCAGACACTGAATACAGCTCTAAACAGCCACTGGTCTCAAGGAAGTGAGGTGGGAGTAAGGCTCTGAGCTCCATGATTACATCTTGTATCTCTGAGGAAGTGGGAGTGTTAGAAATGTATGTGTTGTGAGGGGGAGGACCTGAACAGGGCACAAGAGTCCAGAGTTGAGAGGGCACAGGGTATTTAGGAGAAGGATTAGTGGGGTGAGGGCCAGGGCTTAGCAGGAAGGCAGCTGGTGATGACATCGTTGACGGCAGTAAGGATGGCCAGAAAGCTTTGAGGAAATGCAACAGTCAGGCTGAGGTTTGTTGTCTGCTCTCAGTACAAGGTAAGGAAGTCCATGTACCAGGGTGGAGCTGACTGGGAAATGCTGGCACTATGCAGACAGGAGATGGAGGCCGGCCACAGCAAACCCAGACTCCCTGGACTTCTCTCCCTCATCTTTTTTCTTATTTCTGTTCCAGCAACAAGCCAATCTGATCCCAGGGCTGAACCTCAGTGCACTCGGCATCTTTTCGACAGGACTGTCCGTGCTTCCGCCACCAGCAGGGCCCCGTGGAGTTCCCCCCAGTCCCCCCTATCACCCTTTTGCTGTAAGTAACTCCCAAGGGCCACCGTGCTCGGCACCCCCAGGCAGCACAGCTACTCCCCTTTGCTGAGGAAGGGCAAACGCTTTTGTTTGCAGTTTATTGATGCATGGTTGTAATTTGAATACGAGCTTTTCCAGTGGGAAAATACTGAACCAAGCTCAGACATGGTGTCATGCCACACAGGAAGGAACTCCTCACTGGTTCATTAACTCCTCGAGGTGGGTTTTATAAAAGTGAGTTGTTAGTTCAAGCAACATTCATGAGTGTTACTCATTTAATACAAATGTTAGGTAGCGTTCCGGGTTACCCTTGAGTACATACACATTTCCACCTTTGTCTGTAACTCAAATATATTTCATGGAAAGGAAATTTTTAGAAAGAAGGCACTACAGTGTTTGTGTCTAAACAACACAAACCAGATAAACTAAATAAGACTGATATTTGAGTCTTAATTCCCAGCGGAATGTGAATGGTGTGTTTTACACTTGTCAGTTCTTACAGACACCATTCAGGATTAATACATACCAGTCGGAGGCTGAAGACACTGAACACGTGACAGCTACCCTCTTCCACCTTATTCCTCTCCAAACAGGAGAACACAGTTTGTTACTCCCATGTATAAACCATCTCAGAGGGGAGAATTGGGTGAGTGGGTGAGCTCTTTGCCGATTGGTGCTGTTTGGAGTAGGCATTGCTGGTGGCTCTGTGGCAGCCCCTGTGCTCACACCCTGAAAATAGGCACGAGTTAGCACGTCCCAGACACAGCACATTCTGCCTTGCTCCCAGAAGCTCTTCTGAGGTGTTTGGGAGTACAGCATACTGTTCTTAACACCTTAAACTAAAGGATGGAGCTGTATGTATGTGTGATGGAGGGGTCGTGGCAGAAGCACCTGGATGTGGAGGGCACTCCTTTACCTTTGCTGTGAAGTGTGCTTGGCACCATTAAAAGACACTGAAACGCCGGGCGTGGTGGCGCACGCCTTTAATCCCAGCACTTGGGAGGCAGAGGCAGGTGGATTTCTGAGTTCGAGGCCAGCCTGGTCTACAGAGTGAGTTCCAGGACAGCCAGGGCTACACAGAGAAACCCTGTCTCGAAAAACCAAAAAAAAAAAAAAAAAAGACACTGAAAGATGTATCGTTCCTGGGACAGAGGCTGCAAAGGGAGCCCTGTAGAGTCTATCTGAAAGTTAGAGTCCTTGATAACTGAAATTGCAGTTTAAAATGATGCATGCAATTTATATATCATGGCTTTCTCTTAGACCCAGTTGGTGCAGAATTATTGAGCATAATCACTGAAGAGTAGCTCATAGCACGGGGAGTCTGAAGGGGGAAGATTCCAAAAGTGTTGGGCCACCCTGGGTTACATGGTTAGACCCTGTCTCAACAAATGAAATAGATAAATAAAAACTAAAGATGTGATATTTTCTTTGGGAGATTTTGGCCTTTAATGTCACGCTAAGGAAAAAAGCCCCTTCTTCATCCAAGATTATAAAAATGTTTTCCTTAAACTAATTTTCAATTGTTGATTTTTGCTGGGCGGTGTTTATGCTGTATTTTACAGGGAATTTATCTTGATCTAGCCTTATTATTTTTTCCAAGTGTATAGCCAGTTTCCCAAAGTCAGTTATTGAGTAATCTGCTGTTTTATCAGTCAACTTGAAATCCCTTTGTTTTAGCTCTGATTCTTTGAGACAGCATCTATTGTAGCCCAGGCTGGTCTTCAGCTATCTCTGAGAATGGCTTTGAGCTGCTGATCTCCTGCCTCCACCTCCCTTAGGGCGAGTGCACCATCTTGCCCAGTTCCACCTGTCACAGCCTGTGTCTGGGCTTCATCCAGTCTCGTCAACTCTGTGTCTCCATGGAAGTCACTGCAGAATCACACTTTCTGCCAACTTCAACACAAAGCTTGCTTTTGTCGTGGTTTTCCTCAGAGAAATGAGTAGGAAAATGGCAGCTTTTACTATTTGACAAATTGAATAAACTAAAATATTTTTTCATTCCTTTTAGATATGATCAATCCTACACATAATACACCTTGGCCCGCCAACTTTTGTTTGGAAAAAATTTAATTGTACTTTCATGTATTTAAGTTAACTGGAGGGATATGTTAATGAGTCCATGGGCGTTTACTGATGGCCTTCTCCTGAGGCCCCACCTCACCTCACTGAGATTACTCCAGACGTGTCAGATCTTGGAAGCAGGCAGGGTTAAGATCTCAGGCTGCAGAGCCAGATACAGATCCAGGTTCACATTTTGCTTCTGGTTCTTGCTTCTCAGTGTCCAGCCCCTCACCCTTTCCCGAGTTGTTCTAAGAGAACCCAGAGTGGAGAAGCTGCTGTGGACACAGGCATTTTGACAGTCTGGGATAGAACAGTGAACCTTCCTAACCTTGGAAAACTGCCCATCCTTGCTTTTCCTGATTCCCAGAAGGAACACCTACTTTGTTTTCAGCCAAGATGAGAGACTGTCATCGCGTCAAAGCTGTTGAGACATTTGAGTGCAATGTATAAGCCTGGCTCAGGTCTCCCATACTCCCTTCTCACTGTTCATACCTCTGGTCTCTGGTTTCTACTGCTTGAAGATACCTCCTAACTCAAGTGTCGGCCCACCTAGCCGTCACCTTTGTAAAATACGTATATATACATATACATAAGACAGCCTTGGCCCTGCATCCTGCCTTCCTTAGGTCATTGATAGATTGCTGTCTGATCACCAGAGGAAACATTATTTTGAAAATCCCTTTCCATTAGATGCTGTCAACTCCATCTTAGCATGGGGAGATGGGAAACAGAAAGGACACTGGTTAGACACCTACATCATTATAAATAAATACTCATTTATGTTATGCCCAAGTCATAGAGACCCCAAAGACCACTGAGGAGCCAATTCCAGTGTAAACATAAGGGTCTGTTATTACGAACTCGGAAGGAAGGACTCCCACCACCCCTGTCACAGCCGTCTGAGTGAGAGCCCCGAGTCTAGGAGTGCAGGGTATTTATTGTACAGCAAGCTTGGGGAATTTCTATATAGGTCAGCAAGTTAATATTTTAAAAACTGTGTTTCTGATGTAATCTCCAGGAACCAGACACGGGGGCAAAACCACCTGACAGACAGGATGGCCAAGCTATCTATTCTCTGCAGGATGTTTTAAGTTACCTGCTATTGGGATGTTTGCTTAACTGGACTTTGTGGTTTTCTTCCTGGGATTGGAGTTTAGCTCCTGGTCTCCCACAAATTGGAGTTTCTTCAAAAATGGAGTTGGGTGGGCTTTACAATTTACTCTCTTGAAAACAGCCCATTTTGACTCCTAGATATTCTTGAAGTCAAGTCCACGTCTGGACCAGGTCTACGAGGCCCTGGGCTGCTCACTCTTTTCCATCTTGGTCACCACTGGCCTCAGACTTCTCTGAAGTTATTTTTTACATTTGTCTCCCAAGTAGACCATGAGTCTCCTTGTGTCCCTCTCTTCTGGAGTAAGACCTTCCACATGGTGGTATTCAACAGCTTTTGAGTGAATAGATTACAAATCCAATCAGATAGAGGTCTGGATAGACCCAGGGAAAATGGTCTCATTTGTAGAGCTAGGGATTCAGAGCCAGGTGTAGACACGAGCCTCAGCAGGAAATGACCTCCTGGTTGCTAAATTCAGAATTGTTTCCTTCAAGCAATCCTTCAACCCTGGCTTAGGGATAAAGGGAATTTGACCTCATTATTGTTTTACAAGCTAAAGATTAAAGTCTCTGTCCCACGGTGGGACTGATTTTGGTAGTGCTCCTGTTAGTACTCTTGAGGCCTCGGAATCCTGGCTGTGCTGTGGGTCTTGGCCTTGCATGGGTGTTAGACTCACAGTTCACAGTGATGTCTTTTGCTATGAGAGCTGAGTTGCTTCGGGCCAGAGGCAGGTGCAGGATTCCTCTCCCTTGTGCTTACCTGCCATACCTCAGACATGCAAAGAGAAAGAACTGGAGTCCATGTGCTTCCCAGAGAGTCTTCAAGAAGAAGCAGGGCCAGGAGAGCCTTTTTGCCCACATTCCTTCAAAATTTGAGGCTTCCCTGAGGCCACTGGTCGGGTAACACCCTCTTGTGGGCTGAGACACCTCTTCTGTCTCTCAGTCCAACCCAGGCATAAGCGGGGATACCACAGGTGAGGGCCCCTCCCTAGAACCTGAGAAGCACCCAAGGTGCTCAGAACCCTTTTCTCTCCCAGCTCAAAAAAACACACAATGGATTTTGTTACTAAGGGGTCATAAGGTGAAACTTGATCTGGAGCTGAGTCTAGCTACAGAGGCGGACAGTAGAAGAGAGTTTGGCTGACTTCAGTAAGGGTCCTGCCCGTAAGAATATGAATCAGATGTGTCTCACGGGACCACTATGAGGGTAAAGCATTTATAAACACATTAGATCGGTCTTTGCTGTACCATGGGTATTTAATTTAAAAAACAGCTACTATTTCAACTTTGATTTTCGTAATAGCTAGCTCTGCTTCATGAGTCCACATCTGCCTTCCTGCTCCACTTCTCCCTCCCTACACCTGCCCCCTCCCTCCCCACACCTGCCCCCCTCCCTCCCCACATCTGCCCCCCCCTCCCCACACCTGCCCCCCTCCCTCCCCACACCTGCCCCCTCCCTCTCCACACCTTCCCCCTCCCTCCCCAGACCTGCCCCCCTCCCTCCCCCAACCTGCCCCCTCCCTCCCCAAACCTGCCCCCTCCCTCCCCACGTCTTTACATAATACCTTTATCCGTCGCTTCCTTTTCCTTACTATTGCTTTCAGTTTTTCCACTGAGTTTCTGTTCCTTCTGGAACTCTCTAATGCAGCTAACTGCTCTGTCTTCCTAGGATCACATTTGCTTGTTCTGAATAACTCTTGGGTTTTATTGCAGTATTCTCTGTTGCTTGTAATACACAACTTGTCATTGTCATTCCCCTTTAAAATAGGAGCCACTGTCTCCACCAAAGCAGGTCAGAGCAGTGAGTGAGTGTGCTGAGCTCCTAGGGGCAAAGGTCATCTTAGAAGCCAGGTGACACCTAGCCATGAGTTCCGTGGTCTCGTGGTAAAGGGAGTTGAACAGAGACTAGGAACACAAAGGCACACATTTGTAGATGTGCTGGTGGTGTTGGCTCATAGGGCTCATGCTGCATGGACTGAGACTCCAACTCACTGACTGTGTTGTTAATGTGCAGAGCCACTCCGGATACTTCTCCAGTCTGTACCCTCATCACCATTTCGGCCCATTCCCGCATCATCACTCCGTAAGTGCCCCTCATTTCTGCCCCATCCACCATTCCTCTTCTTGTGGCGAGCTCCATGTATCCCCTGATGACCTGACCGGACCTGTGAATGTTCACAGTGTGAATGTTCTCTGCCATGGCTCAAGGCTGCCCCGGAGTAATGCAGCTCGGAGTGTAAGCACCAAGCAACCCTGTGGGAGCCCCCTTGCCTCTGTGGCCTCTCAGGTGATACTAGCAGTTTGAGTTGAGCCTGGGCTGGGTAGTGAGTTTCAAGCCAGCCCAAGCTGCATACAGAGTAAAATCCTTCCTTAAAGAAGAACAAAATGACTAGAGTTATGACTCAGTCATCAAGAGTGCACGATACTCTTCCAGAGCACTGGAGCTCCCAGCACCCATAGCAGGTGGCTCACTCACTTGTAACTGTAGGTCTAGGGGATCCAGTATCTCTAGTTTTTGCAGGCATCTGTACTTGTGTGTATACACACACACATACACACACACACACACACACAAACACAAAGGAAAAACCAATTAGAAAATGTTAATAAACTAAAGAAAAGCTTTCAGTAGGCAGGGACGTGGCTCAGGTGGTAAAATGCTTGCCATACAAACGTGGACCCGAGTTCAGATTCTAAGCACCCACATAAAAGCCAGGTGTGCCGGGGCTCCTGGCACCAACGCACTGGTGATAGGAGATCCTGGATCTCACTGGTTAGGTAATCTAGCTAGGTCATGAGCTGTAGGTTCCATGGGATACTTCACCTCAACACTAAAGTAGAGAGTTACTGAGGGAGATAGCAGCAGCAGCCTCTGGCCTCTAACATGTATGCACACATATGAACATGTACATAGGCATACACTATACCACACTTTTTTTTGTTGATGTTCTTTAATCAAAGTCTAGCAACCAAAGATCCCTCATTCCCACAGACCCCTACAGCATCAACCACTGGCAGCCTGGCCTAAGAGCCTCTGACTTTCTTCAGGGGTTTCCAGGAATAGGAGGCTTGCCCACTTTCCTGGGTACTCCCCATGGGGCTGGTCACAGCAGAGTGAGTCACCTGGTGAGGTGGTGTTCCATGTTATAGGATGGGCTGGGCCACTTTCCCTCTGTCCTTGGGCCAGGCGTGTTTAATAACTTTTTACTAGTCTATGTATTATTGTATATGTGCAGGCTCATAACCTCCACAGCACCATCAGGGGGTCAGGACAACTTTCAGGAATTGTCTCCTTCCACCAGGGATTGAACTCAATGTCATCAAGCTTGCATGACAAATTTTTTTTTTTTAATCCACTGGACCATCACAAAATAACCCATTTTGGTTCTTGGAGGAAGACCCAAGAAGCATATACATCAAGTCTGTGTCTGTAAAAGAACCCAGGGATAGACAGCTGTATGTGTCCCACAAACACAGGACTCAGAGGCCCTTGCGGGCTCATGCATCTTGCATGGGAGTGACATCACTCCCATATTCCCCTGTAGAGCCCCAGGCACACACATGACATGCCATGGGCACCTCCCAGATAGTGAGGCCTTCCCATGCTGGGATTCTTAATGGCACTTGGCTGGGCCATGAGGTGCTAGGTCAGAGTGACAGCTGTGTGCGTGTTCTTTTCTAGTACCCAGAGCAGGAGACCGTGAGTCTCTTCATCCCAACCCAGGCTGTGGGTGCTATCATCGGAAAAAAGGGGGCACACATCAAACAGCTGGCTCGATTTGCTGGTGCCTCCATCAAGGTAAGACTGTTGCTACCTGTCCCCACGGGCTTCCTCTTGTCGGTGCTAGAGAATTCTCTCAGCACCCAGAGATGGGATCTAAAGTGTATTTCCACAACCATTCCTGTTGACCCTCTTCTTCATCTTAGCCCTTCTCCTGTTCAACCAAACAGCAAAGTTAAGACACTAGTAATGACTGAAGGTGGTCCTCCAAGGGTTGGCACTGTCGCCTCTTGCCAAGGAGCTAAAGAAAAGAGCAGAATGAGCATCTGTGCCCAGCACTCAACACGCTGATGCTTCTTAGCTCAGGCTTCAAGGACTTACAGACTATGGAAAAGCAAAAGGAACTTTCTGGAAAGTGCTGATAAAGTCATAGGCAGACAAAGCAGATAGTGTCTCCTGTTAAGAGGCCGGGGCTGAGCCGTAGGTTGGAAGAGGGAAGTCTCCTTGGTTTGTAACACTGATGTGTGCAGATGTGGCTGCAGTTAGCCCGTGTTCTGTCCCCCTCGGTTGTCAGGGATTGTTTGCCACAGACCTGCCTCTACTCCAGCTGTTGCTCTGACTCAGCGTAAGGCCTTGACTCAGAAAGCCCCATGAAATGCTTCCGGAAATGTTTTCTATTGTTGCGGGAAAGAATTTGCTACCATGAAACAACCCAGAATTATGCCAAGTCTCATGACTTGGAGAGAGAGAGAATGCCTACACTTTCTCCCTAAGAGCTGGAGCTTTTCCCACAGCAAGTGTGACAGGGAAGAAAACCAAGAACAAAATATTCTAAGTCGTGCATTATGAGGACTGTGGTGCCCCTGGGAAAGATGGCGTCTTGCTGCACGTTCAGGCTGCATCTGTCTGTGCTTGCAGTTAGGGGTTCACATTCAAACTGGGGGTTAGCAGCCCATTGTGGGCTGGGTGTGATGAGGGCGTGGGGTGCTCTATGCCCGATGGCTTGTCCAGGTAGTGCCCTGGCCTAGATAATACAGAAAGCAAGGCTGTCCACAGCCTGGAGCACCCAGAAGATCTTTGTTAGTGCCCAGTGTTGTAGTCTGAGATGGTAAAGAAAACTACAGTGAAACATTTTGGACCAAAGGACAGACACAGACAAAGACACAGAGAATAGGGCTCATTGAGACACCTAAGCGGTCAGCCTCAATCTTAGATAGAGACTTCACTGACCACTAGGATCCTGAGTGTCTGCCAAGGCGGACCACGGTCCCTTCTCCATTTGCTGATGCTGTGAGAAAATGGAGCCCAGGAGATCTGACTGATCTGTCCAAGGCCACAGAACTACTGGGACAGCCAAGATTTGCCCAGATTGTCCTGTTTCTGCTCCATTGCTGCTGCCTTTTACCATAGCAGCCTTACTCCCTACATTAGCAACCGTACTGACCTTCAAATCATGCCCAGTTAGCACCTTTAGGGAAATGAAGAGGGAGGGAGGTCTGTCACAACTGTGATCAGTCCTGAGACATCGCTCCAGAGAATTCTCAGCTAAGGACTTAGTGCCAGCGGTGGCTCTTTTTTTTTTCTTCTTTTTCTTTTTGTTTTGTTTTGTTTTTTTGAGACAGGATTTCTCTGTGTAGCCCAGGCTGTCCTGGAACTCGCTCTGTAGACCAGGCTGGCCTCGAACTCAGAAATCCGCCTGTCTCTGCCTCCCAAGTGCTGGCCAGCGGTGGCTCTTGAAGTAGACAGGGCTTCCTGCCACCTGCCTCAGGGCCAGCCTGTGAGCAGCTTGCCTCAGTCTCCATATCCTGGACGGACAAGCTTTGGCTACCACAGAGAAATAACTGCCCACAGTGGGGGGTGGTCCTGGAAGCTTCCTTACCTGTGTAAGGAGGTGCCTGTGTCACTCATGCCACAGAGTGTAAGTAATCAAGGCCAGAGAACTTCTTGGAGGTCTATCAGAAGGGGTACAGGTGACCATATGTTAGCATTCTGTCTAAACTTCACCTCCACAGTTACCTGGCAACGGCCAGGTATGCCCCTCGCTACAGTTATAAAAGGGACCGTCTGGCCCCTCCTCTCTCTCTTGCTCCCTTGACCCACGCACCTGCAGGTTCTCTCTGCCCCCTTCCCCCTCTCTCCACATGGTCATGGCCAGCCTCCAACTCTCTCTGCGCTCTCTCTCTCTCTCTCTCTCTCTCTCCCCCCCCCCCCCTCCCTACTACCCTCCTGGTTCCCTTCCCTATGCCCTGAATAAACTTCATTCTTTGGTATACCATCGTGTGGCTGGTCCCTCGGGGAAGAGATGCCGCGGCATGGGCCTGCTGAGACATCCCCTTCCACCATCATTCCACCATTGGTTTCCATCCCATCACCATATGCTGAGGATGGGTGTTCACAAGAAAGCTGGGACACGGCCCTAGACCCTGTCTTATAGCATAGACGTTGTGATCTGGAGGCCGCATGCTCACAACTTGGTGGAAACACCACCTCCCTGAGCAGATTCCTTTCTGAGTGATCCTGTAATAGACTGCCTACCTGCTTGGAGCACGGCCACAGAAAGCCTAGGCTAACTACAAACTGTGTGTCCGATGATGACCTTGAACTCCTGATTCTGTGGCTTCCACCTCCCGAGTGTGGTTTTTAGCTGTTGCCGCTATGTTCTGCTGTGCAAATGCTCTAAAGAAGCCAAGAGTTGAGAATTGCGTAGGTCCTTGCAAGATGTACTGTGTGTTCATGTGTAGCTCCCGGTCACCCTTAAGTTCCTGCGCTGTTGAACTGAGCTCTAACACCTAGTTTCAAATGACCATCCAGTCTTGGCCTCCTCAGTGTGTGGAGCTACTGCTTGGAACTACCAGGTCCAGCCCAACTCTGTTGTCAACTTCTCTCCCTCTTCCGGTAAAGACTTTTTTAAGTCAGAGTGTGCTAGGAGGAAAATGTAACAAGATCCTGACATGGGCTTGGCCTCTGTGGCCTTCCCTAGCTGCAGAGGGATCCATAACCCTTTCTTGACTCTAACCATGTGGCTGACGCTGCCAAGTTCTCGTGCTTACCACAACTGGAACTTGGCCCCTCAAATTCATCTTCATCAGCTTTCTGGTTTTGATGGTTTTCTTCACTGCTTAAGCCTTTGTTTAATTCCTTTCCACAAGTTGGAAGCTGAGCTGGATGGGGTCTTGCCCCGAGGTCACCACTCCCCTTACCATTTAGCGTCTGCCTTTAAAGGAAAGATCAAAAGCTTTTATCTCCTTAAGCACAGCACACAGTTCCATGGCACTTCCTGATGCTCCTTTTCTCCTCAGACAGTACATTTTTTTTTTTTTTTTTTTGGTTTTTCGAGACAGGGTTTCTCTGTGTAGCCCGGGCTGTCCTGGAACTCACTCTGTAGACCAGGCTGGCCTCGAACTCAGAAATCCGCCTGCCTCTGCCTCCCAAGTGCTGGGATTAAAGGCGTGCGCCACCACCGCCCGGCTAAGACAGTACATTTTATACTTTTCCTTTGTCAGTTTATGAGAGTGACCACTGATAACCACATGACAGAGTCAGCACCAGGCTGTCTTGAAATCTCTGCCAATGCCATCAATCCAAAACTCTCTAATTAGCCTCAGATAGATTTTTTTTTTTTTTGGATAAATGCATAAAGCAGCAGCCACTTTCTTTCCTCTTTCTCTCTTTCTCATTTCTCTCTTTTCTTTTCCTTCCTTTCTTTCTCTTCTTTTTCTCTTTCTCTTTCTTTCTTTCTTTTTTTTTTTTTTCCAAAATACCACAAGAATGGTCTCCAGGCCATTTACTAATATTCTCCTCTCTGAAATGTCTTCATCTGGGCCTCGACAGTTCAAATTGCCCTCAGCACTGTCTTCATGCTCCTTTTAGTAATGGCCCTGTAAGCCCTGCTTAAAGCATTCAACTGCTTTCCTAATCCAAAGTTCCATTCCATCACCAAACAGGCTTGTCAGGCCGGTCTCAGCCACACTCTATTCCCTGTACCAACTTCTGTCTTAGTATTGTAGCTGTCTGAAGAGATGCCATGACCATAGCAACTCATAAAGCATTCAGTTGGGGCTGGCTTACCCATTCAGAGGATTAGTCCATTTCTGTCATGGCAAGAAACACAGTAGCACAGCCAGACGTGGTGCTCTGGAGTTCCACATTAGATCCACAGGTATCAGGAAGAGAGAGACACTGGGCCTGACCTAGGCTCCTAAAATCCCAAAGCCCACCCCCAATGGTACACTTTCTCCAACAAGGCCACACCTCCTAGTCCTTCCAAACTAATGCCACTCACTCCTTAAGCATTCAAACAAATGAGCCTATGGGGCCAATCTTATTCAAACCACCAGACACCTCTAACCAGACTATTGGTGAGGTCTTTGTATTCTCACAGGATTAAAAAGCTTGCTGGCTCAGTCTTCCCAAATGAGGGAGCAAGTGCACAAGGAGAAGGTTCACAGAGCCGGGCCAGGAACCACAGCAGCCTCATCATTTACCGACAGACATCCCTACTCTGCCTTCCTTATCTTTTACAGCTGGCCCCTGTGTGCTGTGAGTTAGAGCCAGGGTGAGCTTTCCTGCAGCTACACATAGGATTGACAATGCTGCTGTCTTCCCTCTAGGCCCTGGGGGTTGGCAGAGCCTGTATCTCATAGGACTTGGCTGGGCAGAGAGGCCAGTAGCTAGAGGAGTGCTCACTGCAGGGAGTGGCAGTAACAACTGGCCTGCTCTGACCTGCTCTGGGCAGCCAATGGCCCAAATTTGATACCGAGGATTAAGGTCGTGACTTCCTAAGACCCAGGGCTGAGGCAGTACAATGTCAGACGGGGCATGGGGCTTGAAGGCAGAAGCTTTGTTATCAACTGATGTCAGCAGAGGGTCTCGGCATCAACATGTTCCTCTTTCCTTGAACCACAGATCGCTCCAGCAGAAGGTCCGGATGTCAGTGAGAGGATGGTCATCATCACTGGGCCCCCTGAAGCCCAATTCAAGGTTAGTGCCAAGGATTGTGTTAGCCTGCAGGCTCTGGAGGTTGCTGGAGAATGGGAGTAGCAAGAGGTAGGACCAGCTGCCGACTGCTGTGGTAGTGGTTGGTGCAGGGGCAGTCCCAGGGCCTCATACATAAAGGGTAGCAAGCTCTTGTCCACTGAGCCACACTCCTAGCCCCCTTCCAACTCTCACTAGGTTGCTCAGATTGGCCTTGGCCTTGCTTTTTTTTTTTTTTTTTTTTAACTTTGCAATTATTTTCCTCAGCCTCCTGAGAAACTGGGATTACAGGCTGGTGCCACTAATGGGTACTTGGATAGAGCCAGAGCGTTACAAATAGTGATGATGGTCTCATAGCACTGACTGCTGCCAATGTGCATGCCGAAGTGATGACTTTACTGGCAAATACAGGGCCATGAGTTTGATTCCCAGCACCACAGAAGGAAACTAAAGGTGGCAGGTTAAAACTCGTCATATCCTGTTACCACTGAGCTCACGGCCTTCAGTGACCGGAGAATTGAGCACGCAGTGGGGAGGGAGTTACAAAAGTCAGACCAGTGCAACAACAGACACTTACAGGCACTGGGAACATGGAACTAGGAGTGTAGTCACGGTGGCTCACCAGTCAGTCCAACCTGGACACACATGTTCCCTAGAGGAGGCAATCACAAGCCAGGAAGCTCGGCAGCCTGTGTGCAGATTGCAGAATGAGATGGTTCAATGGGCACCCCTTGGCTCTGAGGGAACTGAGGCAGGTGTGCTTGGAGGGAGGACAGCATCCATCACTGGGCTCCTAGCTCCCTCCTAGCACTGGCATAGTGGAGTGGACAGCCGCCGGCCCAGTCACCAGTGTGGACAGCCGCTGGCCCGGTCACAAGCTTTTTCTCAGGGATGGGTCTTGTTTGCAGGCTCAGGGACGGATCTTTGGGAAACTGAAAGAAGAAAACTTCTTTAATCCCAAAGAAGAGGTGAAGCTGGAGGCCCACATCCGAGTTCCCTCGTCGACAGCTGGCCGGGTGATTGGCAAAGGCGGTAAAACCGTAAGTTGCCTCCTGACTCCCTTCCCTGCCATGGCCATGCCTGATTTCCCTCAGAGCCTCGCTGCCTCTTCTGCTCACCCTCAACATATGCGAGGGCCTTCGGCTGGCAGGCTCGCGTTCTCCTGACGAGAGCTCATGGGTGAAGCATGAGGATTCCAAGGACAGAAAGGTTATCAGTCTGGCACTAAGGGCCCAGGCCCTGGTGTCAAGCCCAGAACAAAAAACACCCTGCTCCTGAATGTTATACCACCCAGCCCTGTTTCATATTCCAAAGACAAAAGGCCGTCTTCTGACATACATACATACATACATACATACATACATACATATATACATACATACACACACACACACACACAATCATATACATGCTCAGATACACAGATATACTCTCTCACACACCATACACACACTCATACATATAGACTCACATATACATACACTCACATACACACTCACATACACCATACACACACATACACACTCACATAGATACACTCACATACACCATACACACACATACACACTCACATAGATACACTCTCACATATGCACACACACTCATAGACATATACACACTCACTTTCACACACACACACAGCAGGTAGAACCCAAAGTATCTGCTGGCCATTTGACACCACTCTACCTGGTTTCTAAGTCCCAGCTATAACTCTGGCCTATGGTCCTCTTGATGGCAATCTCATGGATCCCTCACTCTCCCTACTGTACATCCCATTCTCTGGTTCTTTCACACAGCCTGGATGTCTGTTATAGGGGAGTTGGCTCAGCAAAAGGTGAAAAAAATTTACTTCTAATTTATGTTTTTGGTCTGAAGGTGTAACACATGTCACCTGAATTCCAGAGATGGAGGTATAATTCAGTGATAGAACATGCACTTATCAAGTATGGGACCCTGGGTTCAGTGGCCAGCCCCTCAGAGATTCATATATTAATCCCAGACATGAATAGGGTATCTGTTAGGTGCAAGTTTGTTCTGGAAGATGGCTTTCTCACTAGATGAGTGGGTGACTGACTGGTCAAGTCTCTGTAGAACTAGGTGCATGATGGTGAAGTGACGTTGTTGGGTAGCAGGAACTGCAGCGTCCCAGGGAGCTTAGATTCTAGATGTAGTGAGTTGTGTGCAGGAGAATATAGTCGGCCTGGACTGCAGGCAGTCTCTGGGTCTACAAGTGCAGTCCAAATCCAGAGTAAGTACAACTGAGTGCCCAGTGGAACTGAAGCCCGAGTCTCTATTAGACACTGAATTCTCTGCGTCCCCAGCTGTCTTGGCTGCCCCATCATGCCAAGGATCAGGGACAACAGACAGGACCTCTGTGTGTTCTTAATCCCAGCCCTCTGGAAATGGATGGTCGTCCTCACCTGTGTAGCAAGTTCAAGGCCAGCCTCGTCTCAGAAGAAAGAGAGGAGAAGGGGAGAGGAAGGGAAGGGGAATGGGAGAGGCGGGGAGGGAAAGTTGGTGGTTTATGCTGTGTCAGACAAGAGACCACATAGCTCATGATTAGCAACCAGGAAGCAGATTCAGAAACAGGCTTCTAATAGGAGCTGTTACTGGGGTCCCCACGAGTGTCTGGAGAATTAGAGCATTCGGCTTAGAAGTTGCCCCATGGAGTCAGGGCTACACTCCATTTTCCTGTCAGTCAGCCTTTTGGAACTTGAGCCATCCTGCCTCCTTATACTCCCTTTATACTAAGCCCCTCCCCCTTGTATCCCTAGCTCCTCCACAGCCCAAGCTCTGGTGTGGGGCTGGGGCTCGCCTTGCTCACTGCATTCTCTGCCTTCCCAGGTGAATGAGCTACAGAACTTGACAAGTGCAGAAGTTATTGTGCCTCGTGACCAAACGCCAGACGAGAATGAGGAAGTGATCGTCAGAATTATCGGGCATTTTTTTGCTAGCCAGGTACTACTATTCTGTGAGGACCCTGCCTCCTGCCTCCTGCCCAACTCTTCCCACTAGTTCAGTTTTTGTATTTGTGTCACGTGACAACATGCTTATGCTCCTCCCCGATCACTGTAGAACCCCTCCCAGGCCCCCTGACCTCAGGGAAACTGTTGGTTCAAGGCCCTTGGCTTGTTTAGGTTGTAAGTGTAGCATCCCTAGAATGCGCGCGCGCGCACGCGCACACACACACACACACACACACACACACACACCCCCGGCTTCCTCTGAGAGCCTCATGTCTGTCAGGCAAGCCCCCAGCAGAGCATCCAGATGCTAGGTTTCACTGTAGAAGGTTAATACTCAGGAAGGGCCCTTAGTTTTCCGTTGCCCTCTTCCCTGCCTCCCCAGAGCACACACAGCACTGTATGCCCTTTGCCAGAGAGGCCAGCACTGCAAGTGTCTTGATGGTTTTGTTGAGTGAGTTTTGGAAGAGACCAATTGTGAATCTCGAAGAGCTCTTCTCATGCTTGTAGGCAACTTGCCCAGCTGTTCTCTGACCTAACGCCTGCAGTTGGTGCCTGGGTCAGTCTCAGGGTTCAGCCTATGGGGAGCTGGGGCTCACAGCCAAGCTCCAGGTGTTCATCCCAGATGCCTGGGCTCTAGCCTCTCCCTCCTTTCCTGATGTTTCTAGTGCTTTGGAACGGTGAGTGGAGTGGGGCCATAGCCGAGCTCAGCTGTGAGGGGCAGGGCCTTCAGCCTCTACCCCCATCACTGACCTCTGCTGCTGCTTCCTGGCCAGTCCACTTACTGTGAACTCTAGCTCCTCCCCCTCCCAGTCCTGTGAACTCCCTGACTCCTACCTTGTACCCTTCCTTGTACCCTACCTTGTACCTGGCAGGCTAGGGGTGAGGTGGAGGGAATTCTGCCCTTGACTGCCAGGCCTGGGGGAGGTGAAATTGGCCTTTCCGCAGTCCCAAACTCTCTGTTTCCTACGGGGCCTCAGAACTGGGATTGTGTCTTCCCTGTGCCCTCCCCTCCCTTCTCTCCACTGCAGACTGCACAACGCAAGATCAGGGAAATTGTACAGCAGGTGAAGCAACAGGAGCAGAAATACCCTCAGGGAGTCGCCCCACACGCAGCAAGTGAGGCTCCCACAGATACCAGCAAACAACAGATGAATGTAGCCCTCCCAACACCTGACAGATGAGACCAAACAGCCAGCAGATGGGGAGCAAACCAAAGACCATCCCGAGGAGAGCAGTCTGCAGCGCGGCCAGGGCCTGCAGACCCCACACATCCTGGGATCCAGGAGGGCACAGGGAAGGCCAGGTTCTCCAAAAAACACCGCTTGGCCTGTCCCCCGCTTCCCCTGGCTTCTGCAGGCGTAGCAGCCATCCACTGCCCATCCAACTCAGATTTCTCCTCCGCTCCCAGGACGCCATCCCTTTCCGTTGAACTAACATAGGTGAACATGCTCAAAACAAACTTCCTAGCCGTTTCTTTGTTGTGGAGAGTTGTCTCTGTACATGTATGTACATATCAGAGGGGAAGGATGTTAAGAAATGTGGCCTGTGGGTTACACAGGGCGCCTGCAGCATTAATATATTTTAGAAATAATATATCAAATAACTCAACTAACTCCAGTTTTTACTCAGTGATTAATTTTGTTTTCTTTTTGAAGAGAAAGCAGGCTTTTCTAGACTTCAAAGACTAAAGTCTTGGGTGAGGTCCATTGGTATAGAAAGGAACTTTGAGCCACCCACACAAAATTCACTTGGAGGGAAATCTATCTTGTCAAGGACACTTAATGGCAGTTGTGGGTCACCTGTGTCTGTCAACAGAAGGGATACCGTCCCTGAGGAGGGGCCCTAGGCCCTCGTCACCTGTTTATCCCATACACCCATTTCTGAGCTTCACAGGTTTTAAACTGGTTTTTTTGTTTTTTTTTGCATACTGCTATATATTTCTCTGTCTCTCTCTTTATCTCCCTCCCCTTCCTTCCTCCTTTCTCTACCCCTAATTCTTTGAATCCCTTCATCCTTTTTCTGCTCCCCATATCTATGCACCCCTTCCCCAACCCCAGGCAAAGCAGTGCTCTGAATACCGTACCACACACAAGGAACAAACGCGAACCACACAGACCAGCCTCAGCTTACACTTGGTTACTCAAGCGAACAAGAGTCGGCGGTACTTGTCCTAGCATTTGGAAGAGGAAAGCAGGAACCCACCAAACAAACCAGCCAACCAAACAAAGAAAGAATGTACTTTCTTTTTACATCTTGGTATATAAGCCATCAACACTTAGTGAAATTATTTCTTTCTTTAAAAATTTAAAGCGCAGGAAAATAGCAATTTATACAAACGAGGTTGTTGGCCCAGGGCGTTAAATTTACAGATTTTTTTTTAAAAAAAAAAAATGAGAAAAACACACAAATAAAGCTACCTCAGGTGTTTTTTACCTCAGCACCTTGCTCTTGTGTTTCCCTTAGAGATTTTGTAAAACTGATAGTTGGAGCATTTTTTTTTTTTTAATAAAAATGAGTTGAAAAAAAAAAAAGATGAACTGCCAGCCCAGAGCAGGCGGCAACCCAGGTGTGCAGCGGCACTTCTGTCTTCCGCTAGCCAAGAGCCTACGTGGCCTTCTTGTGGACAAACCTAAAAATGTTTATTTTTAAAAAAAATGACAAAGAAAAACAGACTATTGGAGCCGTCCTGAATTTCAATAGGGTACGCCGTGAGGACTTTTGTGCTGAAGAATGACCACGTGACCTCACCCTGGTTACGTGGAGAGACCATGACACTACCAGACTGCGATGCCGGTTTCCTCTACTGCAAACAGTGTTCTGTGACAAAAAAAAAAAAAAGGAAAAAAAATATATCCAAGCTAACAAGATCCTGTTGTCTGGGTGTTTTATTTTCTGAGCTTTGGGTCTCCTGGAATGTCAGTTGAAGGCTTGGGGAAATAGCGGGTGGGCAGTCGGGGCTGGACAGCTCCTTGGCTAACCTGGTTCTTGGGAAAGAAGCAGAGAGCCAGCAAGCCTGTGTGCAGGCAGCCCATGCAGCCTCATCTAAACACATTGTGGGTCCCTTGGAATGGTGGTATTTCTGCCCTGAGGGTGATTGAGGTGCCCCGAGCCATAGAACTAGAGGGCAGACTGAATGGTAAGTTGAGCCTCAGCCTCAGTGGCTCTCAATCCTCATCACGCTGTGACCCTTTAGTATGGTTTCTCATAAAACTGTTTTGTTCCTACTTCATAACTAATTTTGCTACGGTTGTAAATTGTAATGTAAATATCTGTCTTGTCGCCTGAGGTGACCCCTATGATCCATGAAAGGGTTTGACCACCCAAAGGGGTCTCGAACCACTGAGTTAGCCACATTCCTTCTAATTGTCCCTCTTTAAATAACAATACCAACAAAAGCCTTACAATATAATAAATCTAACAACTATCATGTCACAAGCTGAGCAGAGCTGAAAAACCTGCTGGGTGTGTAGCTCAGTGGTAGGCCCTATTCTACACACAGCAAAGGAGGAGCATCCGGAGCCAGGCTGTCTGCCTTGCTAAGACCACTGTTGGAAGATGACTAGTTGCCATCTCTAGGAGGGGCTCCCCGTTGCCCCCATAGGAAGGCATGCAGACATAGAGGTGGGTACCATAGTGGAGCTGACATAGCTGGCAGGAACGGAAATTAGAAGAAAGTGGGATTTGCTTTGGTTTTTTTCGTTTTGTAAACTAAGATCCTTGTGTGTAATTCTGGCTAATGTACTGAATGTGCAGTATGCTGCCTAGAAACTCACAGCAATCTTGGCTTAGCCTCCCAAGTGCTGGCAGTCCACCACTATGCCTGGTAGGGACAGGTGTTAAAGGACGACACGACACCATGAAGCTACTACCTTGGTGTTACACTGCCTAGGACAGATTGGTCCTTGAAAGAATATTCTCGTAAGCCACCATTAATGAGGCCTTTAGCATACATCACACACACAGAGACTATACAAATACATATTATATATGTGTGTGTGTATGTACACACACGTGTGTATTTGTGTGTGTGCACGCCAGTATAACCATTCAAAACACAGCTTTAGCCAGGCCTAGTGAAACAGGCCTGTAATTCCAGACCCTTGGAAACTGAGGCAGAAGGATCTCATATTCGAGACCTGCATGGGTCATCTAGTGAGATTCTTGCCTCAAAATGAAAAATAAAGCCGGCAATCACCTGTTATCTATAGGCACCAGGGTTAACTCACTTCTGAAAAAGTAAAAAAAAAAAAAAAAAGCAGATGTAGATTCTGAATTATTTTTCTGATAAAATTTATAATGGGTTATGATCCCTGCCCTCAAAAATTATGAAACAAAAATTCAGAAGTAAAATCAATTCAGTTTCAGGTGTCTTTATTCCACTAGGTTCCAGAAGGAAGTCGTTTTGTACAAAGGATCCTCAAGGTTTTTACAAATTACTAAGTTCGTTAAGAGTTTAATGCACACTGATTGCTCTCCCCTTCATCCCCTCTTGCTCCTCCCACACTTGTCTGCTCCACATCTTCCCGACAAATCTCTTTCTCACATTCTCATCTATTCACTGTGTTCTGTATGGCCACGGCTTTAGGAGAATCTCTTGTAGCCCGGTGGGCTCAGCAGTGGATATACAACTGAAGACAATGACTCCCCTCCCCAGTCGTTGAGCAGAGTAGGGTAAGAGTCCTCTGAGTCCATTCCCACCAGGACGGAGCGGCCAGCCTTACGAATGCCCGGTGCTTCTGGTTGCCATGGTTGTGTTGTGTCTAGAGGACAGCATGTAGCAATACATCCGCATTCACTGCCGCTCTGTTCGCAGTAAGGAACGTCCAGCAACTGACATGGCTGGAGATGGCTCAGACTCAAGCACTTACTGCTCTCACAGAGGATCTAGGTTTGGTTCTCAGTGCCCAGAAGGGCTAGTTCAAAACTGCTTGTAACTCCAGCTCCAGAAGATTTGACAACCACTTCTGACTTCCTAACTCATATACATACAAACATAAATAAAAAAAATAAAGATTTTTTTAAAAATTAAAATACACTGAATTTTATACAGCTGTTAAGAAAAAACTATAAAACCTGCAGCTGAATAAATGACACTGGGAAAAAATTGTATTGAGTGAGGTGACACAGTCCCAGAGACACATCCTGTGGCCTCTCACATGCACATCCTAGCTTTGACTCCTGTTTACTTGTAGAAGAAAGAAAAATATGGAGTGGACCTTGGAGGCCAGAGGGGTGGTGCCTTGAAGGAGAAATAGTAGAACACAGGTTCCAGGAAAAGAAGGGAGTGTCTGGTGCTGAAAGAAATACGCAAGGGGTTCACGGGGAGACAGAAATGAGGGGTTAAGGGGTGAGTGATAAAACAAGCCATGTGAAAACTTACTATCTCGTAACCCAATTAAAAGATGCAAAGACAGTTTCGAGTAGACACCCTCTATGAGTAATGCCACTGCTCCTAGCAGGGGTCACTAAACAAACTCCCTGGTGGTAGGTGTGGGACACCATCCTACAGGATTGTTAAACCTGTGGAGAATAGGACACAACCACAATTTTTGAGCCAAATTTGAAGCAGGATTTATTAAATACTGGCCAGGACCATGGACACTGGCTAGGTCCGTACCTGGGATTCCCAGAGTGTGTTGCTAAGTTACATTAGAGGCTTATGAAGGCAAAAGCACAAAGCTAAGTATTTACCACCTTCATCCAATCAGGGGCAAGCATCCATCCTGCTGTACTTTCTGTCTATGTACCCACTGTCCATGTGTGATCAAGCACATCCTGTGTAGTCAAGGCAATCAAACCTATCTACAGAAGTGAAAACATGTGACTTTACATGGACAACAACCCCCACCCCTAGCATTCTGGGTCTTCATCTGTCCTTGGGGAAGCAGGGCTTACAGGTTAGGGGCATTTTTGTTTTATAAATCTCTTAAGCACAGTAATTTAAACTTAAAATGCAGCTTTAACCATCACAGGATCTAGTCAGGGAGGCCTCAGAGACCTCTAAAGCAATACTGGCTCTTCTTAGTCGTGGTTGCTCATCAGAACTAGAGGACAAAGCCTCTTATGGAAGACACCACATCTTGGTTGCAATCTGCAAAAAAAATCCCAGCTGGAAGCAGTCTCCTTGTTGGCTAATTTTCAAAGTGCCATAAGATGTGACACAGGATCAAAACCAACCTGGCAGGTAAGATGTACCCACCTGTGTGTGGCACAAATGTTATAGGGACAACCAAGGATTTGAGGGAGTCCATGGCTGATACTGTAAGCTGGTCAAGACTCATGCATAGGCCCAAGGAGATAACTATTACTGAAGAATTTTATATCTAAACTCTATTTCATGTGTCAAAGCCTTAGAAAAGTTTTCGTTTGCAAGGATTCAGCCACTAGTATTCCCAGGCCACAAATGATGACACATCTCTGTAGTCTCAGCTTTCAGGAGGCCAAGGGTGGAAGATCATGACCAAGGTCAAGCTGGGCTGCACAGTGAAGCCTGTCTCAAAATTGTTGTAGAAATTATTTTCATTCCTGACCTAGGGCTTCTACCCGGCCTTGATCATTGAATTCCTGGATCAATTCAGCCTTTTATTTACACATTCACACATTTACACATTCAGCCTTTTATTTACAATGTGCCTTAATCAGCACAAAAGCTGGGGACACCTAGCTTCCACGCTATCAGAATCTACTTCCCTATTGATAATCCTGAATTATTACTTAACTATATTTCATCTGGGCTGCTCTTAACTCCAGCTGGCCAGCCCTCAGGGCCACGTTTTTCTAGCTCACCTAACCCATGGTGGCTTTTTCTTCTCTCCTGCACCTTCTTCCATCTCAAGCTCAGGAACCCTAAACCCCACCTATGTCTCTTCTGCCCAGCTATTGGCTGTTGGCATCTTTATTTACCAATCAGAAATAACTTGGGACAGGGTCCCAGGTCTACATACAGACTCCGGGTCTTGGGGGCCGAACTTAGCATTACAATAGACAGTAAAAGACAAAACCTCGACACAAAATATAGAAAAGGATCAGTGGGGTGACTTTGCTGGGGTCCGGGAGTTGTCTCACAAACCACATGAACTCCAATCTCAGTCAGACAGGGATAGTTTATTGAGTATATGCCCCAAAATTGATTGATTGGGGATGTAGGTCAGACTCAGGAGCTGACTGAGACACTGAGTTAAGATCTTACAGAGCTTATCAGCCTAAAATCCACAAACATCTGTGAGGAGTTATTTCCCCAATCGGGATTTAGGGATGGGATAGGGATTTCCTTAGGAACATGTCTTTGTTGTACACTTAACCTGTTCCCACTGGTTGGGGTATTCAACTGTGGCAGGGGACTTGCCTTGTCTAACATTCATGCCTTAACCAGGATGTCAGTTACCTACCTGCATGTCTGGTTTTGCTACGTAGGGTATCAGTTCCCAGGGAGGTTTTGGGAACTTAAATTTTACTCGACCCCTAGTCAAAAAGGAAGTCTTATTCTAACTAGGTGCAGGTGTCTCTCTTATTTTGGGGTCCACTCCAGGGGCAGCTTATAAAGGCAAACACCATAAAAGCTCATACACAGGTGCAGGAAGTGCTGCTGGGTGGGTGGTTTGGGTCCAAGCTTATTGTGGGCTAACTATACAAAGCAGTTCTAACTGCCCTGTACTGTGTGATTGGCTTCCAAGAGCATTAAAACATAGAACATCCTAGGAACAGCAGTAACAATATATGAGAAAGTTTTCTTTTTTTTTTTGGTTTTTCGAGACAGGGTTTCTCTGTGTAGCCTGGGCTGTCCTGGAGCTCACTCTGTAGACCAGGCTGGCCTCGAACTCAGAAATCTGCCTGCCTCTGCCTCCCAAGTGCTGGGATTAAAGGCATGTGCCACCACTGCCTGTCGAGAAAGTTTTCTTTTTCTTTTTTTTTTCTTTTTTTGGTTTTTCGAGACAGGGTTTCTCTGTGTAGGCCAGGCTGTCCTGGAACTCACTCTGTAGACCAGGCTGGCCTCGAACTCAGAAATCCGCCTGCCTCTGCCTCCCAAGTGCTAGGTGGTGGTGTGCGCCACCACCGCCCGGCACAAAACTCAGTTTCTTATTTGTAGGCCTTCAATTTTACTGTATCTTAGAGACCCTAATTGAAAGGAGTGGCCATATGCCTGAGTTCTAGCCACAGAATGTAAACAAATTCTTTGTGCCTCTCCCATGCCTGCCCATTAAAAACTGCCTGCCACTCTCCCCAGGATTCCCATTGGCTATTAAAAACTACAATGCCCTAGAGTAGACAAGCTGATCACCTTTTGTTAGAAACAGAACAAGTATTTTAGGTTTTGCAGGATAGCAGGGAGTGATACAAAATGATACCTTCTGTGGGATTGGAGAGATGCTCGGCGATTAAGAACACTGCTTTGCAGAAAACTCAAGTTCAATTCTCAGCATGCATGCAGCAGCTCACAACTGTAACTCCTCTGGGGGATCCAGTGCTCTCTTCCAGCCTTTCTCTATAGAGTTGGTTTGGGTCCAAGCTTATTGTGACTAACTATACAAAGCAGTTCTGACTTCTGTTGTGATTGGATTCCAAGAACCAACTACATATACACAGCACACTGATATACATGCAGGCCAAACCACAACACACACACACACACACACACAAACACACACAAACACACACACACACACAAACACACACACACACACACACAAACACACACACACACACACACACACACACAAATAAAAGCAGCAGCAGCAGCTACCCAGGTGATAGCGGTGCACTCCTTTAATCTCAGCACTCAGGAGGCAGAGGCAGGCAGATCTCTGTGAGTTCAAGGTTAGCCTAGTCTACAGATTAAGTTCCTGGACAGCCAGGGCTACACAGAGAAACCTTGTTTTGAAAAATCAAAAACATTTTCTTTGAGATTATAATTTAATTACATTTCTCCTTTCAATTTCCTCCCTCCAAGCCCTCCCATACTGCTCTCCTTCAAATTCATATCTTTTTTTTAACTAATTGTGATTTGCATACATATATGACATACATATATGTTCCTAAGTACAACCAGTTCGGTCTATATAATTTCACGCCGAACAACTAATTGTTGTGCTCTTCTCTGGAGAAGATGGCCTCACTTTCCAGCCTTCCTTGGTTACCTATAGTTCCCTGTGTAGGTTTGAGACCTTGTGGGCTCTCTATCCAGTTTGGCATGGTCATTGGTGTCCTCCTTGTCCAGCTCATGTCTGGGGACTCATGCTGGTGAGACTCTTTGGGTGTAGTTTCTGATATCACTAGGAGACACAAACCCCACAGTAAACTACCTGATTCTCTGGTTCTTACAATTTTCCCACACCATCTTCCACAGTTTTCCCTGAGCTTTAGGTGCAGGAGTGTTTTGTAGATGTATCCACTGAGACTGAGCTCCAGAACTCTGCATTTTGATTGCTTGTGACTTTCTGTAATAGTCTCTATATGATTAAGAGATGTTTCTTTGATGAAGATAAGAAATACACTTATCAAGCCGGGCGGTGGTGGCGCACGCCTTTAATCCCAGCACTTGGGAGGCAGAGGCAGGCGGATTTCTGAGTTCGAGGCCAGCCTGGTCTACAGAGTGAGTTCCAGGACAGCCCCCGAGCTACACAGAGAAACCCTGTCTCGAAAAAAAAAAAAAAACCAAAAAAAAAAAAAAAAAAAAAAGAAATACACTTATCTGTGGGTATAAAGACAAATGATTATAGATTTTTTTTATAGAGATTATGCTGCTTTAGTGAATCAGTTTAGATATGCTGCTTTAGTGTTTGTCAATTCTCCTCCAATAACCATGGCTTCACTAGCACTGATTAACCAACCATGTTTCCAGTGCAAGGCATGCACACCATCTTGTTGAGCTAGCCTTAAGTCCAATTAGAGAGCTATTCGTTATCACCAAGGTATGTGTGCCACTACTGTATCATATAGGGTTATGCCCTGCTGGTCATAGGTGTTATAGCGGGTAGGACTGTTGGCTGCCTCCCTCCTTTGAAAGCTTGCATGTAGCCTTCTGATACCATGAAAGCTAGCCTTCATGGTTCTCTGGTCCCTGATTCTGAAGTGTGCAGTGCCTTCAGCAATAGGTACTCACCTTCCAGCCCTGGGGAGTAACCAAGGGCAACAACAATAGGCTGTGTGTTTTAGGAGTCTCTTAGCCCTGAACAACAATTCAAGAGAGCTTTTCCTGTATGGTATTGGGGCTTTTGTCAGATTTTTTTTTTTTGGTATTTTTCGAGACAGGGTTTCTCTGTGTAGTCCTGGCTGTCCTGGAACTCACTCTGTAGACCAGGCTGGCCTCGAACTCAGAAATCCGCCTGCCTCTGCCTCCCAAGTGCTGGGATTAAAGGCGTGCGCCACCACCGCCCGGCTCAATATATTTTTTGAAATGTGTACTTTCTTAAGACTTATTTGTTTTTATGCATATGAATGCACTGTAGCTGTCTTCAGACACACCAGGAGAAGGCATCAGATTCCATTATAGATGGTTGTGAGCCACCACGTGGTTGCTGGGAATTGAACTCAGGACCTCTGGAAGAGCAGTCAGTGCTCTTAACCTCTGAGCCATCGCTCCAGCCTGTTAGATGATCTTTGTCTCTTGGAGGGAAAACAATTAGCCTAGATAAGAGAGGTTCATTAAAATATATATTATATTTATACACCAAATTTCTTGTATTATGTTTTTTTAAAAAAATAGTTAATAGTATGATTCCTTGTAGCTTTATTCAGATGTCCTAATTGTTTTTGTTTGTCTCTGGAGAATTTTGTTGTTTTGAGACAGGATTTCTCTGTATCACTCTGCCTATCCTGCAACTCTCTCTGTAAACCAGGCTGGCCTCAAACTCAGAGATCCATCTGCTCTGGCATCTAAGTGCTGAAGTTAAGGATATGCACTGCCATCGGCACCCCCATCCCTACCTAGCTAGATGACCTTATTGCTATGTTCCCCACCCCCCTCCTTCTGTATTTACCCCTCATCAAACTCTAAAGAGCCCCACCTTTCCCACCCCCCCACCAGAGCACTTGTATCCTGCTATCCCCTTTTCCCTCCTCCCACCTTCGTCTGTATCACCTCCATCCCCCTCACGAAGGAGCTCCGTTTTCTTTCTTCTTCTATCAGATCACCTGTATCATGTCACTCCCTGGTTCCCTCCTTCCATCTCTTTATCCCCTTCCCAATCCCTAAGAATCCTCCCACCCCCTGCCTACCCATTTCCCTGATCAAATCACTGGTATTTTGTTAACTCCCTCCCTATCTTGGCAATGATTCTGCTCTGCTTTCCCATAGACTCTATCCTCACATCTGAAGATTTGGAGCTAGGAGCTTCCAACAAGAGAGACCACATGGTGTTTGTCATTCTGGGTCTGGCTTACCTCACTCAATATCTTTTCTAGTTCCATCCAGTTGCCTGCCAAGTTCATGCTGTCATTTGTCTTTATTCCTAATGTATATGTACCACATTTCCATTACCCATTCATCTGTTGGAGGACTTGTTTCCAAACAATAAAAAGCCTTTTAGTTTCATGAAGTCCCTCTTGTCAATTGTTGGCCTTAATTCTTGGGAAAAAATGGAGTTCTGTTCAGGAAGTCCTTGCACCTGTATCCTGTAGAATACTGCTTCTGTTTTCTTCTAGCAGTTCAATGGTCTCGGGTTAAGGTCTTTGATCCATTTGAAGTTCGTTTTTCTGCAAGGTGATATGGTTCTGGTACATTCTTCTACAATGTGAACATCCAATTTCCCATGACCATTTGTTGAAGATGCTATCTTTTCTCCTGACTTGTTGTCTGAGTCTTAGTCAAATATTAAATGGTTGAAGTTACACATGCTCATGTCTGGGTCTTCATGTCATCTTTGTGCCAATGAAATATTTTGCTACTCTGTCTCTGTAATGTATCTTATGATCTGTAATTGTCATCCCTTAGCACTGTTCTTTTTGCTCAGGATTGTTTTGTCTGTCTGGGGTATTTTGTGGATCCGAATGAAGACAGCTTTTTTCTATTTCTGTAAAGAATGGAATGGGGATTTTGACTGGGTTTGCACTGAATCTGTAAATGGCTTTTGGTAAAATAGTCATTTCACAATGTTAATTCTACTAATCCATGAACATGGGTTATCTTTCCATTTTTCTAGTGTCTCCATGTCTTTCTTCAGAGGCTTAGAGTTTTTATTTAGAGATCTTTCCCTTCTGCAGTGTCTTAGGGTTTCCATTGGTATAAAGAGATACCATGACCAGGGCAACTCTTTTTTGGTTTTTCTTTTTTTTTTTTTTTTTTTTTTTTTTTTTTGGTTTTTCGAGACAGGGTTTCTCTGTGTAGTCCTGGCTGTCCTGGAACTCACTCTGTAGACCAGGCTGGCCTCGAACTCAGAAATCCGCCTGCCTCTGCCTCCCAAGTGCTGGGATTAAAGGCGTGCGCCACCACCGCCCGGCTTTTTTGGTTTTTCGAGACAGGGTTTCTCTGTGTATCCCGGGCTGTCCTGGAACTCACTCTGTAGACCAGGCTGGCCCCAAACTCAGAAATCTGCCTGCCTCTGCCTCCCAAGTGCTGGGATTAAAGGCGTGTGCCACCACTGCCCAGCTTAAGGTTATTTTCTTGTGCTTTGGTTGTGGCAAGTTCTGAAGAGTGAACCCAACTTCCTGTTGGGCCATCCTGTCAATCTCAGAATTCCTGTCTTATCACTTATATAGACAACAGGACTTCTACCGAACACGTTTAAGAATGGCCAAGGTATAAACCAGTGATTAACCACAGATTTCCATCAATGATCTGGAAGCTTCTGGCCTATTTGCCTAGTTTTAGATGAATCATCTTCAAACTGCTTGTGCCTCTCTATTTCTCTCTCCTTCCCTGTCTTAAAAACCCTTTCATTTTGCTTTCAGGTCATTAAGATCAGTGTTTTCAACTACAGCTGAAGGTTTAGTTTAGTGATGGCACACTTGCCCAGAATACCAAAGTCCCTGGATTAGAACCTCTGCACTGAGAAAAGAAACAGAAAATTTACAGCTGGACAGATCTCTATTGACTCAAGGCCAGTCTCATTTACATGTTATAAGACAGGCAGGGCCCTGTCTCAATTTTTTTTATTATTTTTAATTACATATGTATGTGGTTTTGTGCATTTGAGTGCAGGTACCCAAGGAGGCCAGAAGCAAGTGATCTTAACCACTGAGTCATCTCTCCAGCTGACCCCACCCTTGTGTGTTTGTCCTGAGTGTATACCACATGTGTGTGTCCAGAGTCTAGAAGAGGATGCTGGGATTCAAATTTATGGTCCTCTATAAAAACAGAAAGTGCTCTTAAGTGCTGAGCAATGTCTCCAGCCTAAAAAGGCAAATGTTTATTTCACAAAATAATAGTATATATCTGTTGTGTATTGGACATAGGATAGAATATATTAATGAATTCCAATAAAAAAACCTACTTAATCTAAGAGATTTATTGGTAAGTAGTTAAAATTAGTATTCCAACACACCCCAAATCATTTGTGTATATTAAATAATTAAAAACAGTATTCCAACACACCCCAAATCATTTGTGTATATTAAATAATTAAGAACAGTAAATCAGCAAGCCAGCTGTATCTCCAACTTACACATAAGTACTAAAAACTTACTTGACATGAGGTTTTCTCAAAATTAGTTCACAAAGCTATTTAAATAATGTGGGCTGACTACGGTACTTTAAATTGTGTATTTGGAGTTTACTGTATCTTGGGAAGACTCCCTACACCACACAAGGTCCCAGCATCATATATATTCTCTTGGTGAAGGTCAACACCCAGCATCTCCAGGCAGTGCCCAAGCTGTGTTCAGGACTTCAAAGAGAAGGAGCAGGGGTTCTAATAGCCTTAATCAGCCCAGGTAGAAGCTGTAATCTGTAGGGATGGCCATCAGCCGACTTTCTCCCTACCCAGCTCCAATTCCAGGTAAAGCAGAAGCATAAAGCACTCAGCTACAGAAAGCGATGTCACCAGCAGTGTGTATTTCTTAAATTTTTACTCATTTTTAGAGAGACTATGGGCTAAACAGAACAATGCAACATCTCTTTCAGGTTCCAAAACTGAAATTTCACAAAAACATTACTGGCTTTATTTTTGCTGACTCACTAGTTACACCAAGAGCTGTTTATCACTTATTTTTATTCTTCTCATAAGGTGAATGTAACAATTCTGTTACCCACACACTTGTTTGTACAAAGGGACATGGGTGCCTAAGAGCTGTGGCTTCTGGTACCTTGGCTTGGATTCTGACACTCAGGTAAAGCAGTGCCATGCTACTTAACATTTTGAACTTTCGTATTTTTTATGTTCTATAAAAATGTACTGTATATCTACAGGAGTATGTGTAATGAGAAGGCCGGAAGAGAGTGAAGTTATCCTCCACCACCCTTCCTGTTCCTCCCAGGAAGGGTCTAATGATCTCGCCTCTGTTCCCTGGGATTATAGATGTGAGCAGCTGCCCAGCTTGCTTGTTACAGACACGCTGGACTGAAACTAAAAGTCAAGTCTAATCTCACCATCAAACCAGCTCTCCAACTTCCTGTTCTGAAGCTTAAGAATACATGTCAAGAGCACACACCCGTGGCAAACTTGAGGACACCCTTCAAATGCAACATTAGTTACAGCGTCACTCACCTGGGCAGAGAACAAATCACAATCCAAGCAGGGCTGAGCGAACAGAACAAACCTATCCAAGGCCCTTAAAATTCCTTTAAAATGTATTTACTTATTACTATTTTGGTCCATCTGTTGGTGTGTGCAAGTATGGAGGTCTGTCTTCGCCTTCCAGTGTGGGTACTGGGGGTCAAACTCAGGTCAGGTAGCCACTCGGATAGGCCTGGGTCATAAATTCTCAGGTAGCATTCTAGCACCCAGTTTTTAGTAGTGTAGACACAATCATCTTCTGGCCTCTGATCTGCCTGATCCCAGCATCACTGGCACAGCTCTTAGGGTCTAGGCTAAGGAAGGGGTCCTGTGAAGACTGCCCCTGAGTTGTTAGAGCACATGCTCTCAGGTCTGGCTAGGCCACCTGGGCTCAGCCATTTCAATCCATATCACAGGCCCAGTTTCCATAACCAAGGCCAATCAAGTCTCCGAGAAAACAGGTTAAAACAGGCTTCAATACCTACAACCTCTGCTCAGCTGCCCAAGCTTTCCAAGAGCAGATGTGTATATTTGTATCTAACATGTGTGCAGCTTTTCTAATTCATATTCTCTCTCTCTCTCTTCTCTCTCTCTCTCTCTCTCTCTCTCTCTCTCTCTCTCTCTCTCTCTTTCTTTTTTGTACCAGAACAAGTTTGGAAGGTTGAAGCAGAGAAAAGAGGAAAAATTATCAGCATATACTTCTAGGTTCTGCCAGACAGTCTTTTATTACATCATAAAAGCAACACTAGGCACTAGATCTTGCAAAATATGCTCTGACCAACTTTCTGAAATTAAAAATGCATAACCACATCTGTAAGATTTTTAATGAACAAAAAAGTTAAATACAAACTTTCATATGCAAAATAGATGACTATAAACCCGGCAACCTCAGAGCCAAGTACTAAATCTCTCTGCAAAGGCTCAGCGGGGCTGGCGCCGGGCATGCTGATGAGCCAAGAACTTAATTTCAGCTTTATATATATATTTAAAAAAAACTCTGAGGAAAAATAGGCTTAAATTGAGGAGCATCTTCTGAAATAGACAGCTCAGACCAGCCCTTACCATTGTGAGGCTCATACTCACCAGACCTAGGGTTTAACCTTTATGGTCACAGTTACTTTGAATCCAGTTTCAAGAGGAAGCCAAGTTACTTCAGTTCTAGAAAAGAAAGTCTCTAAGATGAGCACGCCCTGTTTTGAGGACGCACAGACTGCGTTCCTTGGCCACATTTCCACGAACTGTGCCCATGTCATAGCATCGGACTCTCTAAAAGGCATCCAGACCCTACAACAGAGCATTGTCACTTCTTCTGGCATTTTCAAGCCTTAAAAGAGAGAACCTTAACTGTGTGTTGGCAGTTCCCACTCCAGCATCAGAGAAGCTAGTGAATACCTCCTTCCACCCCCCTGCTGACATCTCTCTGCAACAGGGAGTGGCAGTTTGATTAACATTCTTTTCAGAAATAAATAGTCCAAACAAATTATTTATAGCTAATTATAAAAGAGCAGTGGGAAAAGGGCACTGCCCAGTGTTTGCAAATGAGTGAATATGTGTGAACACACAGAGAGAACAATTCATACAACAAATCCTGCATTTCCCACATTCATATGGAAATAACGCTTTAAAACAAAACACATTAATTAGCATTTGTTCTTGTATGGGGTGAACAGTCCAGGGCTCTGAGCAGGCACAGCCTTACAAAAAGGGTTGCAAGCAGCCCTTCTACACCTCTAGTCAGGGCCACTGAGGAGAGGCCTTCATGCACTCTTGAGAGCTCAGTACCTGTGAGAGAAGAGAAATGATCGGGGACTTTTTAACCCACAATGCATGAGGTATATGGAAACATCCATGAAAGAACCACCAGCAGCGAGAAGACCAGGTGGGGCATTGTCACAGCAACTGCTGGTGAAGGATTTCCCACACCATCTTCTTCCGGAAGAGAGGCATCTGGTGCTGAAAAGAATCACAACAGTTACACACTTCTGTGCACAGCACGGCAGCCTTTAGGTGTCATACATAAAGCAATGCATGTCTTCTACATGAGCTTCACATTTTACATCATGCACACATTTCTAAAGCAGTGGAATTTATTTCTAGTCAAGGAGGCCTTCTTGAACTCCTATCTTCTTGACTACATCTCTCGGGCTGGAATTATGGGTATGTGTCCCTGTGTTTGACAAAGGCTTTTTGTTTATTTTGTTTGCTTGAGAAGATCTTGCTAAACAGCTTAAGCTAGTTGTGACCACAAGCTTCTAGTTCCCCAGTCTCCACAGTTCTGGGACGACAAGTGCCACACATCTAGTCTATATGCATATAGTAGGACATTAATGACTCTGTATGTGCACATGTACTTACATGCTAAGAAAAAACAAAGCTGGATACAGAATCATATACTACAGGACAAGAGTAAAAACATGCACCAAAACAGAGATGTCCAAGCAGTGAGTGCTACAACAGGAAACTTTTCTACATTCTAAATGAACATCATTTAAAAAACAATTTGTTTTTATATTAAAATTAAAAAACAATTTGTTTTTATATTAAAAAGTGACTTTAGAGCAAGACAGTATGCCTCAGTGGTAGATAGAGGTCTTGCCTAATATTTATGAGGCCCTGTTTTCAATTTAAATGACTTTTATTTAAAAGGTGAAAAACAAACAAATCTACAATCTTATTTCTGTTCTACCATGATCAATTTTGTTCCAAAAGCTGCTTATCCCCATGAAATCTCATGTCACACACAGAAAAATCAACTCCTTGCTATTTATATTAGCTGGCTGTGGTGGTACATACCTATAATCCCAACACTTTAGAAAGCAGCTAAGATATGAAGATCATGAGTCTGAGGCTAGTTTGTCTCCACAGTATCCCTGTATCAGAGACTAGGGTAGGAAAGGGAGAGAGATGCAGTGCTATCATGGAGAATCACTGGCATGGTTTCAGAGCAACAAAACTCGAAACTGTCTGTGATTCAGACACCCACCCCCACGATTGATAAAATTCAAGTTTAAATTTAAGTGGGGGTCCGTGCCTTTAATCCCAGCACTGGGAAGGCAGAGGTAGGCAGATCTCTGAGTCTGAGGACAGTCTTGGCTACACAGAGAAACCTTGTCTCAAAAAATCAAAATTGAAGTTCACATCTTTGCCCTATTCATGGTGTACCTGTGTACAGGTGGACCTGTCTCCATATTATACATTACTGAGTTTTTGGAGGATATGTATGGCAAAAATCTTACCTGAAAAAAATAAATAAATAAACAAACATTGGGTTCCTTTTTCCTTTTTTTGGAGACACAGCCTCACTATGTGGTGCTGGTTGGCCCAGCACTTACTATGCAAACTAGGCTGGCCTGAAACTCACAGACCCTCCTCCAATGTCTGCCTCCCTAGTGCTGGGATTAGAGGTATGCACCACCATGCCCAGTAAAACAGGACATTTACTCCTAGTAAAACAGCTGAGACTAATTAGTAGTGAGTATTTTCTTTGAGACTGGAAACATGAATTCACCAGTTTACTTCATGTTCCTCCAAAGTATTTAGTTCTACTATTCAATAAGCAGTTTGTTTGGTAGTCAGGAGCTATCAAATAAAGGTCTATAAATGAGAAATCATTTTAATTGGGGTCAACTCTGGCTGTACAAAGATTAGGTGCACTAACAAACAGAACTGTAAAAGTTTCTGATGTACCTTGCAGAAAGGAAAGACCATTCATTCCTGCTTCCATCTTGGACTCGGTGAGTCCTCACAGGCCCAGCTTCCCCCTGCTGTCATCTATTCTCACACGCCTCTCTCTAGCTAAAAGTAACAGTAACACACATGAACCAATCAAAAATGGAGTTCAAGGACAAGCAAGTTAGCCCACTGGTCATCAGAAGCAGGGCAAGCCCAAGAATACGTGCTACAACAGAGCACGCAGGACACTGCTTCTGGCTAGAGTGGGCCTTACCCAAGGTTCTTAGCAACAGTACTGTTCACGTGAAGAGCCTGAAGTGTACCAGGCACTGCCAAAGTGCAGTACCAACTAGTGCACAAGAAGCAGCCTGGACTCACCTGAGTAAATGTGATAGGTTTGTCCCTAGAAATATAATCTGCATATTTACAAGTAAACATTCCACAATCACTCCCATTCAACTGTTGAGGAATCTCCTAAAACCAAACAAACAGAAAAGAGGAAGAGGTAAAATATCATTACAGACATCCTTAAATTACATCAATCCATTACATCAATCCAGACATCCTTAGTCTCTTTCTAAACAGACTGTGGGAAGCAGCATGATAAAGGTCGATAAATCTGCTGTTGCACAAACTCAGATGCACACACAAGCACAACCGCTCTTATTCTTTGTGGTATAAAACCCTAACTACGGTACAGTGCATGAGACCCACAGAAACATTTCATAGAGAAAGAAGTGAGAGCTCTGCTAAAAAGCAAAGCAAACCAACCACACATGGTGAAGGCTGAGAAGAGAACCCACATCTGCTTTATTACAAGAATACTAGAGACCCTTCCTATGCGACTCCTGAGGGCAGGGCTGCCTCTGACTCTGTTCCCTGCCCTTGGGACCCTTTCCTACTACTGGGCTGCCTTGCCTAGCCTCAGTAGTAGGAGACGCTCTTGATGCCAAGGCTGGTGGAATCCATGGGAGGCACCCCTTTTCTAAAGAGAAAGGGAGGACAGGTGGATGGAATGGGGTGAGGAGGGAAGGACTACTAGAAGAAAGAAGGGAGGGACTGCAGTCTGGAGGTAAAATAACTAATTAATTAAAAAAATACTATTAACATTTCAAAAGTATTATCAACTTTAAAAAGGGATTAAGAAAGGGTCAATCAGAAAAATATGAAACACGGGAATCTACTTCAATACTGCAGAAATTACATACTCTTAAGAAGCAGAACAAGTGTCTGCTGCTAAGAATCCTGAGTTTCAAGTGAGAGAAGAAAACCATCTCAGAGGTTGTAATCAACTAAGATCGTGCCTTGAGAGTCAGTCCTGTCCTTGAGGCAGAAACACAACTAGGAACATTAGAAGACAGACCTATATGGACTAAGCTGTGTGCCCAGGCCTGTATCATCCCAGTCTTGGCTATTAGACATAAGGGATAGAGGAGAACAAGAATACAGGCAGGCTTACTCCACTGCTGAATCTCACACTGGATGACACCAGCCTCCTTTTGATTCCCAAATGCAGTTACAATTGGGAAAGGAAAGAGAACATGCCCACCACACATACTTATCCTGGGGTCGCGCACACACGCCACACAGTATGCTTTAGGAAAATATGTGAAGTAAGAAAGAAAAAGGAAGGTGCCCGGCCTGAGCAGTGAAACAGTCGAGCATTGCTTACATGTGGCTTCATGCTGTAGTGGGTCCACTCTAAGAGATTGAGATCTGTATTTCTTTTGGTCTTGCTTTCATCCTGTAAATACTGACTAAAGAAAAGAACAAAAAATGAATGTGTCAGTGAAGGCCCAAGAGACCACCCACTGTGATTAAAAAGGACTTTGTGATATTTAGAAGGGATGTCATTCTCAAATCTGGATCTATCTTTTTAGAAATGTAACTTTTACTTTTTAGGTTTTCCTTTCCTGATAGTAAAAAATATACATGTTAAAAGATATCATACTTGGGCTGGAGAGATGGCTCAGTGGTTAAGAGCACTGACTGCTCTTCCAGAGGTCCTGAGTTCAATTCCTAGCAACCACTTGATGGCTCACAACCATCTGTAATGGAATCTGATGCCCTCTTCTGGTGTGTCTGAAGAGAGCAATACATAAAATAAATCTTGAAAAAAAAAAAAAAAAAAAGAATAATAAAAAAGATATCATACTTACTTTAAAAAAAAAAAAAAAAAAAGCAAAACCCTGACAACAGACACTGGAAGTTTCTAGTTCTCTCTACCATCTCTCTAATACAATTGAAGAATTCACCACTAATCCCAGGCTTTTCAAGCTACTCCATAAGAAGAAAGCAAAAGAAGAAACACTTCCAAGTCAAAGGCAGATAAAGACACGAGGTGGGGATAGGGAGAGATTAACTAACTTCCCTGATAAATTTAAGCACAAGACAAAACACTTGCAAATTGAAGTCAAGAATACATCAAAAAGACCATTCATGGTGACTAAGTTGTCCAGGCAATTTGATCAGAGATGCAGGAAAGGTTCAACATGTGTAACTCAATTAATGTTCTAAATTACATGAATGGACTCAAGGACAGAAATCTCATGGACTCTTTATAGATATAAAAAAAAAAACCATTGACAGAACACAACACCACTTCATATTAAAGGTTCTAAAGAAGCTTGGATTAGGGGGAAAATATTTGTTTGCTTGTTTTTCGAGAAAAATTTAATTCTCCATTATAAGAACAAGTAAACTCTTAGTAAAGAATTTAGTACCTTCTGACTATTAAACACTTCTTCTCTTAAACTTTTTGTCTAAGATAACCATAAAAGAGCTACATTAAAATATTTAAGAAAAAGAAAAAATGAATTATTAGCTTTTTTTTTTAATTAGTTGAAAATTTTGTACATGTATTTTGATCATATTCATGTCTGTCCTCCAACTCCTCCCCTTCTCCCTACCCTCGCAACTTTGTATCCTCTTTTATTAAAATAAACAAAACCAGCTTGTCCATTTTGCTACCAATAAACTTTTGGTTATGTGACCTTCTTCTGGTAAACGGTCCAGCCTGGGGAGAGGGAGCTACATCTCTAAGACAACTGACCTCTCAGTAACAGTTCTTTGTAAGATGAATGTAGCACATCTGTTCATCCTTATTAAAGTTAAAAGCAGAAGCTGCATTTGCTGCAGTTGCCAAAGGTTTAAAAGAGTGTCTTAGGGTTATCATTGATGCGATGAAACACGATGACCAAAAACGATCAAGGGAGGAAAGGGTTTATCTGGCTTAAACTTCCATATCATAGTCCATCATTCAAAGAAGTTAGGACAGGAAAGCAAGCAAGGCAGGAACCTGGAGGCAACAGCTGATGCAGAGGCCAGGAAGGGTACTAATTAGTGGCTTGCTTCCCATGGCTTGCTTAGCCTGCTTCCTTATAGACTACAGGACAACACCAGGGATGGCAACTCTCACATTAATCACTAAATAAGAAAATGACCTATAGTCTTGCCTACAGCCTGAAACTTATGGAACCATTCCCTTAATTATGGTTCCTTCCTCTTAGATGTCTTTAGCTTTGGTCAAGTTGACAAAACTATCCAGCATACTGACCTTATTGATGTGCTTTAAGCATACTACCAATCAGCACAATGAAGAACTGGCTATGCTTTAAAGGGAGGGTTCTAGCAATTAAGAGTCCTCCTCCTCTAAGGTTTTACTGTCTGTTGTTTCAATTATCTCAGTCCAAAATATGAAGCAGAAAGTTCTAGGAATAATCATTTCATAATTTTTAAACTGCGCGCAGTTCTAAGAAGCATGAGGAGAATCTAATACTGCTTGCTTTATGCAGAACATTCACAATATACACCCATGAACTTCAAAAACTGTGACTCACACCATGACATGGGCCATCTGACTAAAGACGGCAGCCACAAAGCTATGGCAACAGCACAAGGTTTTAATGTTCAATACCAGGATCAAATGTATGATGCCAGGTGAATGAATGACGCAGCAGTGGCTGCTTCACTGTAGCCTTGGTTCTCAATACACAGCACGTGCCCTCTGCACCATGAGTGCCCACCCACCACTACCCACCACTGCTACCGAGTCACCTCACCTCAGACTAGAGACTACTGCACATTATGAACCACAGAACTATACAGTTTTCTCCTCCATAGAAACAAATTTGTCGCCAGGCAGTGGTGGCGCACGCCTTTAATCCCAGCACTTGGGAGGCAGAGGCAGGCGGATCTCTGAGTTCAAGGCCAGCCTGGTCTACAGAGTGAGTTCCAGGACAGCCAGGGCTACACAGAGAAACCCTGTCTCCAAAAACCAAAAAAAAAAAAAAAAACCAAAAAAAAAAACCAAAAAAAAAAAAAAAAACCAAAAAAAAAAACAAAAAGAAACACATTTGTCTAATTAGAGAAAAACTAATTTTTACTATTTTCCTTAGCATGAAAGTATCAAATGAATATACCTCTAGATTATATCTCTAGATTATATTATGGTAAAATGTCTGATTTAATAATTGCAGTTTGGAGCTGGGTGTGGTGGTACACATCTTTGATCCCAGTACTAGGGAGGGCAGAGGTAGGTGGATCTCTGTGAGTTCGAGGCCAGCCTTGTCTAACAGCAAGTCCGGACAGCCAGGGCTTGGGCTCTGTTACACAGAGAATCCCTGTCTCAAGAAAAGAAAACATAAAACAACAAAACTGCTGTTTGGGGTCAACCTTTACCATGGTTCAGCTGGCAAAGGTGCTTCTGCCAACCCTGACCACTTCAGTTCAATTCCCAGGACCCACTTTTCATTAGACAATGTTCATACACTATTTTATGTGCTTATGTACATAGGGAGATGCAGGAGTTTTTCAGGTGACAAGGGAGAAGCCCTGCTCTACACCACCCATCTATATTTGCTTGCCCTCCTGAGTGTCAGACCCACTATCATGACAGCAGAATACTGTGTCCAAATAACAATTATCTTACTAATAATGGCCCCAAAAGGCAAAAATAACAATGCAAAGGAGAGTCTGGACACACATCAGACGGATCACCTTCATACTTTGGATAAAGCACAGTCCACACAGGTTGGCACTACAATGCCCGTGGTTGTAGGCACTAATGTGGAATATAGACTTCACATAATGAGGACTACTGCATTTGCAATATTTGCCTACACAAACCTTAAAAAAGTCCCTGAGTTTTATGAAATGAGCCCCACTGTCAGAAAACACAGGCATGAGTTGGCATCAGGATTATAGGCCAAGACTCCTTGGCTAATAATTTCTCAGGACACTCAGAATACCAATTCCAAGGAAATCTAATTTCAACCATGATTCTAGAAGGATGTGCCTTATCCTGCAGATTTGCTTTCCATGATCCATAAACACAATTCCATAAATACAAGAGATTATGCAATAGAGGAGTAACAGAACACAGTGAGATTTTCAGACTTTACTTACAGAAGAATCTCACAGATCCTGTGGCCTTTCTGTCCCATAGAATCCAGATATTTAAGACACTTTTTTCTTAGGTCCATCACCTATAATGGGAAAAGGCGAAATCCTTAGACAGACATCTGTCTTATTTTACTGAGACACAGTCTTACTATGTAGCCTAGCCTGGCCTTGAGTTCCAGATCTTCCTCTCTGCCTCCTAAGTCCTGGGATCAGAGGCCTGTATACCATACCATGCCAGAAACACTGTAAACATTAATAGCAGCAAGATTTTATTTCTAAAAATAAAAGCATACATGAAACAGACTTAGAAACTTTAGCTGTGATAAAATATAGATGACGTGAGATTAATAGAACACGTTCTAATTTCTATACAAAGGCCAAGAAATTTCTCACCAAGTATTACTAATCCTTCTAGCATTGGATCCACCTGCCCCCCCACCCCCCCGGAACTTGTCCTCCTCAAAGCACGCCTTGCAGCCTTTGAAGCTGAGCACAGCCTCACACTGGAAGAGGACTTTTCGGAGCTTGCCTTTCACTCACTGCAAGTCGTTCTAGAGGAAAACCGTCTACACCACAGTACAATTGCAGGAGAATCCCTTCTTAGCATGTATAAAGATCAGGGATTGCTCCCCAGAATAATGAAGGACAGAGGAAAGGGGGAAGAGAAGGGGAAGGAGAAAGAGGAGGAGGAGTCTACATCCAAACCAACAGTGACTTCTCCTAACTCACCACCAGGCTCCAGTGTACCTTCCGATGAATAGGTACCAGAACAAGTTCTTGTTCGAAGAGATTCACCCCTTTGGTCCATCTTTTCACTGCTTGGTAACCTCCAGACTTTAACTTAGGATAGAAGAATGTACTGAATGCATGAAGTGCTGGATAGCCTTGCTTTTTACTCCTTTCCACTAAAAGATTCATATAAAAATTAATGACCTGTAAAATATCAAAAGACTATAATGTGGAACATGACAAATACATTACAAAATTAAATTCCTATATGAATCAGAAAGTGAGATGCTTAGGGAAAAAGCAGTTCATGCAAGAAGTCAGAAACAACTGTTCAGTACAAATGAGCCAGGCAAAGAAGGATCAAGGGCCATGAGCAGCATGCTTGCCTAGCTCATGCAAGACCCTGGATCCAATTCCCGGTACCGGACCACCTCCCTAACAGAAGCCAGCAAGTCATGTGACTAACATTTTGAAGCACATGAATGACAATTCTATGCAATAATGAAAGGCCATATGCAAGTGTTATGCAGAAAAATGCACTGTTAACTATAGGATTACATCCAACATATACCTCAATTTGGACATATTCCCAGAAGGAGAAATGCCAAAATATTTATGGAACTTTTTTTTTTTTTTTTTGGTTTTTCGAGACAGGGTTTCTCTGTATAGTCCAGGCTGTCCTGGAACTCACTCTGTAGACCAGGCTGGCCTCAATCTCAGAAATCCGCCTGCCTCTGCCTCCCAAGTGCTGGGATTAAACACGTGTGCCACCACTGCCCGGCTGAGTGGAACTTTTGAGCAATAATTTCTTCAAAAAATTTCAAATATAAAGTGTTTTTCAAAAGCTTTATAATAGGTATATTTACACTTATATTTACAAATGACAGTATTTTCATGTAACTAGGCTTGTGACATAGGGACAGGGAGCAAATGGGAGAAAATTCAAAGACAGAAGAGTTGGTTAAAGAGCCAACTGAAACAGTAGTAGTAACTAAGCCAGCTTTTGTAGAATATGTATGATACAGATAACAAATGGAGTGACTATTTATAGTTATCTCTTGCTATGGCTTAAACTCACACATCAATCAAAAACTCTAAGATTTACTTTTAATTATGTGGATTATGTGGGTATATGCACATAAGTACAGGTTCGAATGGAGGCATAGATTCTCTGGAGCTGGAGTCCCAGGCTGGGAAGCAAGCAAGGATGCTGTGAAGAGCAAGCACCTTAACCGCAGCATCATCTTTTGTCCTTGCTCTAAGATCCTTATGAGAACAGTAGGCAAGGACCCTCCTAGTACCCCACCTCCACAGAGGAGGCTAGCACTAAGAGAAGCTGAAGGAGAGATCGCCGCAGTCCCTTTCCCTTCCTGTGTGAGGGCTCAGCACCACTTCCCATCACTGAACCAACAGGAAACAGGGAAGCTATAGGCACTGATACCAGGCTCTGTAGCCATCTGTAGTCGGTTGGGGGCTGGGGGAGGGGGGGGGTGTCTCACTACATAGCCTTGGCTGGCCTGGAATTCAGTATGTACTATGAAGAGAGGTCTACCCACCTTTGCCTCCTGAGTTCTCTTGGTATTTTTAAAGCATGTGCTACCACACCCATCACAATGAGTTTTTAAATGCTATGCTTTGCTTAAAAATTACTAGTCAGGGGATGCACAACCCACAGTGACAGTGCTTGCATAAGGTCTTCGGTTCAATTTCTGGTATGGAAGAACAACAAAACAAACAACACCTGGGGTGGTGGGAAAGCCTGTTACTCAGGAGGCTGAGGTGAGTGAGGTAGGAGGGGTCAGGGCCTGTCTGAGCTATGTAAGATAAGCCAGCCTAGACAAGTTAGTGGAAACCTGTCTCAAAATAAAAAGCTGAAGAGGGTGAGGACACAGCTCAGAACAGAGAGCACTTGCTTGTTGAACATGGGAGACCCTTGGTCCATTCCCCGGCAAAACAGAAATTGAAGTTACTTTCCTAACCCCTTCCACCAGGCAGAGGTCACTGATTACAGACAGAGACACTAAGCAGAGTGACAGGCAGCGCAGGAAAGGAAGAAGACTGACCTCATCATTGAGCCAGTGATAGTTCTTTAAGGTCTGGATATCTCCTCGGGTGATTCGCAACTTGAAAGCGCTGCTCAAAACCTCATCGGGTGGGCCGTGGCCTAGGGCGTTACTGATTTCCTTTTCCATGTCCTGAATTAGACGATGCTACATTAGCACAGAACCACTATCAGGCATGGAAAGACTCAGGCCGAAAAAGCCTTTCATCTCAGCAACACCTGATGATCTTTGAGAAAAACCACTATTCAACATCTATGAAACTGCAGTGTAAAAACATTCAAATTTACAACAGTAAAACAATGTTAATGAGTTGGACGGTGGTGGCGCACGCCTTTGATCCCAGCACTTGGGAGGCAGAGGCAGGCGGATCTCTTGAGTTCAAGGCCAGTCTGGTCTTTAGTGAATTCCAGAACAGCCAGGGCTACATAAGAAACCCTGTCTCAAAAAACTAAAATGAGAACAAAAACGAAAACCAAACCAAACCAGTCTTAATAGTGGCTATCTCCTTGAATTATTTTAAAGATTTATGCAGGTAAATGTATATTTAGCTTATGAACCCAATCAAAATTATTTCCATTATTGTTTTTCTCCTTTGTACACAAGTTTGTTATCTTATGGCTTGATCTCTCTACCTGACATGGTTAGCTTTTGTGTTCATCTTTGACAGGACCCAGAATTACAAGAATTACAAGTAGGGATTATCTAATTTGGTTGCCCTGTGAATACACCTGTGGAGTCTGTCTTAATTAACCAACCGATGTAGGGGACCCAGTAGAGCCTGAATCTGAGCAAGTAAGTGGTTGTGAACCCTTGCATGGGTGTGATGTGCCCAGCTGGGACAGAGGAACGCACACCTGGAAATGTGAGCTGCAGGAAGCTCTTTCCCCTAAGACACTTTGTGTCAGGTCATGTTGTCATGGCAGGACAGAGGAAGCTACAAGAACTTCACTTGCAGTGCACTGTAAGCGGAGACATCTATGCTAAGTGAGAGCCCTCCACACATACCAGGATAACAGGGTTCTTGACTCAGTATGGAGAATCCCTTTTAAAATAAGGATTTTAACTTCTATGAGGCTCACAGCAAGAGGATCTCATGAATGCCAAACCAACCTGGGCCAAGTAACCACCTATACCCAGTTTCAAAAACAGAAAAAAACCGAAAAAACCAAAATCAACCAATCAACCACCAAAAAAACCAGGCAAAACCAATTGTACTTGATCCATCAGGCCACCCTCACACAGACCTGAATGACCAATATAGACAACATAAGCAGACCTAGAGGTTTTCTTTTGTGTTTTTTAAACTTAATATATTCCTTATCTGGAGAAATTTCTCAAAACAAAGCTGCACTTACATTTAGAGGAGCTGTGGCTAGTCTGAAATAGCTATCTAACTCCGACCCACACCACGAACTGTACCTCTGTAAGTTCAAAAAGATCTTCTGTTCTTCTGTCCTTCTCTTTGCTTGGGAAGTTCTTCTCCTTTGCCTCAAGCACTGATATTTTCCTTCTGAGTAAGCCATTGCTTCCACTGCCCAGGCGAAGCCGGGCAGACACTTCTTCTGACAGGTCAGGCTCCATCTGGTGTCCTCTCGTCTGACCAAAAGAATTTCAACATTGACAGTGCTTGACTTTGTACATATAATGCAACAGTTCATACAGAATATACAACACTGTACAAGTTATGGAGGAAGCTAACTGTTCTCTAGTTTTAGCTCCACCATGGAATTCCACATTGGATGGTGAATACGTGCATAAAGACACACTGGACAGTGAAAGGTAAGACCCCATGTGACACACCATGGCTTCCATTCCAAGTAGCTTCTCTGCTGCACAGCCCACTGACATGCAGACTTTGGGTCCTGTCAGTTTTGGTGTGTAGTTTTTTTTTTTTTTTTTTATAAGGTTTATAAATTTTTTTTAAAAATGTGGAAGTCTGACATTAACTTGAAGACAGACAATGACTATGAGATTTAGCGGCTGTCCTGATGGTGAAACAGACCCATCCTGCCTGCCCTGGTAAAGGTGAACACAAGCTTCAGAGGTGAACAGGCCCACAGGGCATATCAGTTACAAACAGAAACACCATTCCTCTGGAACGAGGAAGAAAACCATTTTCAGTTCCTATTCCATTCTAAAATGTAGTTAAAACATGTTTGTAAAGTTTAGAAAGGTACAAGGCATGGCGTACAGAGCATCACACAGAGGAGTCTACTTCTTAGTCAAAGTCATCCTGTGTTAGTTAAAGCTGCTTTTTTTTTTTTTTTTTTTTTTATGTATTCCTTTTTCTGTATAGGGGTTGGAACCTAAGACCTTTAACATGCTAGACAAACACTCTAGCACTGAACTACAGTCTACTCCTCCATTTCATGTGTGTATTGTATAAAACAAAGTCCTGTAGGAAATACACTGATTAAATCATGCATACATAGTGACAGCCTCTACAAGGACTGGAAATCAGGACAAGGAATAGAGCTCAGTGGTAAAGCACTTGCCTGCAGATACAAAGCGGACACCTTACAAGTTTGTTAGGAAATGTATTTAGACACAGAACTTTGGATTACAGCTACAGTCTCAAGACGCCAGTGAGCTTCCTTCATTCTTTCTGACTGCATGGTAGTTCCCATCCACTCCTTCCTCATTTGATAAAAAGACTAGCTCTCATTCTGCTGTAAGATGACCACAAATGTAAAAGCTTCTTCCATAAAAATCTAGACTGGCTTGCTTACCTGTCTAGATTTGGTCCTCCCTGAGTGCTAAGATTATGAGCATTCTGTTTTGACTAAATGGACAATAAACGATAATTAAACACAAAAAAGAGTCCATCTGGAATCACTGGAAACAGAGAACATTAGATAAGGGGATGTCTTAAGACCACCTTTGTAATTCTATGTAAATGAAATGTAAGTAACATAAAGTTTCAGTTGCATTAAATTAAGAAATATATTTCTGTGGTGGTGCGGTGGTACACATCTATAATCCCAGCAGAGGGTTAATTAATTAATCAGGAAGCTGAGGCAGGTGGATCTCCACAAGTTTGAGGCCAGTCTGGTCTATATAGCAAGGCTGCATAGTAAGACCATGCGGGGTGGGGACTGAGATGGATTTCTGCCAGATATTAAATGTTTTAACAAAATAACCTTGTTACTAAAAACCTGAACACGCCTACAGAGATACTGAAACAGTGATTCTAATACTTACATTAAAAGTAGACTGGGTAGTGGTGGCACACACCTTTAGTCTCAGTACTTGGGAGGTAGATGTCTATGAATTCGAGGCCAGCCTCATCTACAGAGCTAGTTCTAGGACAGCCAGGGCTACTTCCTTGTTTCCTGTGGCATCAAAATGTCAAGTGCAGTGACAAGGCAAATCTACCATTTACCAAGGGCTTCTACTTACACCTTCCTTTTCAAATCGGAATCCCACCACCTTCTCTGTTTCAGCTTTTCCTTTTGAATACCTGGGGAGGAAACCATGACAGATTTACAGAGTTCTGCTGTTTAATGTGGTACATATCAGTTTCATAAGTAACATTTATTAAACTGATGACAGTGGTGCCCATCTGTAATCCCAGGACCCAGGGAAGCGGAGGCAGGAAGACTACAAGGCTACAAGTTCAAGGCTACATAATGAGTTTGAGGCTTGCTTGGGCTAAATGAGACTGTCTCAATCCTTTTTTTTTTTTTTTTAAGTTTTAAAATTAGGATTTATTAATCTCTAAACAAAAATGGTCTTGAGAGTGCTGGCACTGCCCTGTCTCTGCTTCCTAGCCTGCCATAAACAAACCGTGTCATTCTGACGCTTTCCTCAGCATGACAGAGTGACTTCTCTTAAAACTGTGAGCTAAAATAAACCCTTCCTCCCTTACGTCATTTGTGTCAGGCATTTTAGCATCAATAGAATGAAACTAACATGAAAAACGAATGCTAGAAAAGTGGGGTTGCTGCTGTGAGCAGCCTCTCTGTGGCTCTTACAACACTGGATCTAGTCTGAGGAAGAATATGGGGGAAAGCCAGCAGGTCTAGGTTACAGAGAGATACTCGAGAATACTGTAATGGGAGCGCTTAATGGGAGATCCTGACAGGTACTGAGAAGACCAGAATGTGAGGAGAAAGGCAGTCACTGGACAGTACTTGTTAGGTTCAGACAAGGAATGATACTACTAGGTAAAAATGGCTCCATTTTCTCTACAGCCTGAAACCTTACCTGAGGGCATCTTAAAAGAAGATGGCATGCAGGAAGAGTTGGTCTATGCCTGTAAACTCTGCACTCAGTGGGCAGAGGAGGGAGGATCAGGAGTTAAGTTCAGCCGTACTTACAGAGTAAGATCCTGTCTCAAAGACTGGGAGAAGGGGCTGAGGGGGTGGATGAGTTGTTAAAATACCAAGTGTGCTCCAGTATCCATGTAAAAGCTGCGTTGCAACAGCACATTCGTACACTGTGGGCTGAGGCTTGCTGGCCAGCCATTTTACCCAAATCAATTCCAGGTTCAGTCTCTCTGAGGAAGACATCTACGGTCTCTACCTCTGACTTGCATACACACATATCCTTCCCCCGTCCCCACCCAGTCCCTTAAGAAAAGAGGCCCAACTGAAGTGATAAAGGAACATGAAAGGCAGTTTACAAGTGTACAGGAAGACTTGGAAGGAAAATGAAGAGCAAAGAGATTTGAAACCAACACACTGAAAGCAATGGACAAGGTGATGCAATTATTAACAACGACTAGCACTGCTAGGGCTCACCCCAGCACCCTTGACTGAAGAAACCCTCAGGTATTCTTTCCTAGAGTAAGGAACTGGCTACGGGCTTCAGAGCCTAAAACTGCCAACTCATTATTGCATTATTGTTTCCAGAGCCCGTTGTTCATTTGTTTGTCTGTAATCTTACACTTATTTGAGGGGCAGCAAATGTTCTGTGATACACAAGTATAAATCAGAAGGCAACCTCAGGAAGTTGGTTTTCTCTATCATGCAAGTTCTGGGAATCAAACTCAGGTCTTCAAACATGGTGACAAGCATCTGAGCCATCTTGGCAGCCCTGTAAATTCATCTTAAAGAGAGCCTCAAGAACAAAGGTACCCTCCTTGCAGAAAGCTGCGTTATCAACTTAAACCCTCAGAGGCCACAGCTTTGTCAAGCTGGTAAGAGGCCTCAGTTTTGTCCATGTAGAACTGTTTTTGCAGGCATAGAGTATGTAGGAGTTAAAGGGTCATGGAGGTGTTCACCTGATTTCCAAGGGCCTGGAGACTAGGCAACGGAACGTGTAACAGGGTCAGCCTCCCTGTGGGGAGGTTGGGAGGACAACAGGAAAGCCTCAGTGTCAATGTAGACTCTGGGGAGTTGGAGCAAAGCCATGCATAACGCACACACTTGTGAGTGTCCACGGAATCTCAAATGCAAGCAAGGCCAAGGGTGGCCAAGCTCACAACCTGCTACCTCAGATCTTAACATTTCCCACATCTGCTGTTTCTGCTGAGCTGTGATCTTGCTTTGGTCTCATTGCTCCTTTCTCACTGCCCCATTAGTCACTCTGGGGATGAACTATTTACCCTGTGCCACTGTATAAACAGAACTGCATCATTTGCATTTATATGGAGTTTCAGAGCTAACTGTTGCATCAAGTCTCTGACAAGTCTTTTTGAAGAGTACTTGCTACTCTGCAAAGTTCCCAGCATCCGCATGACGGCTCACCACCTTCTGTAGCTCTAGTTCCAGTTCTAGGGAATTTGATGTCCTCTCTGGACTCTATGGACACCAAACATACAAATACTTGTAGCTTCATTCACAACTTCTTTACCCATGTGGTTTCCTTAATAAACAGTCAGATGGACCAGATCTGGACTCTTGGTCACAGCTGGCAAGTCTGCTATAAAGTAATAACCTCCCAAAACCCCAAGGAAAGCAGACCGGCCTTCACCATTCCTATGTTCGAGACAGTGGTCACTGGAAACCCAAACATACTCTTTAGAAGCACCTACTTGCCCAAGCCCTGACGGCTGAGGAGGGATGAGGAGCAGCTTGGGTCTGACTTAAGAACTATTCACCTACTCCTGAGTGCTGACTAGCTACTAGACCAAGGAAATTCACAGTTCCTCATGGTTATACATAATGCAATTTACAAAGTGAGGAGACTTAATTCTAAACGACATCTTAGAATTAAATGAGCCATGTAGTACCTCTTTTCACTTCTCACTGAACAGAGAGGTCCTCTTGTTTCAACAACTCTATCTGTGGGGATGGAAAGAAAAGATCCTTTACTAACCAATCACAGGCTTAAATTTCAACCCACAGATTCCAAGTACCAGCACATTTGTTTGCATCAATGCTAATGTAAGTTAAAAAGCTACTGACTGCCTCGCATACAAGCACCTAAAATACATGTAATTTTTTCTTACTTAAATCCCGAGCACAACTGATAGCAGTCCATTTAATAAGCTAAAGTCATTCAGTGAACAGTTATTGGAGAAATATAAGGAAGGTACTATAAAGAAGTTACTTCCTTATGAAAAGTAAGGAAGTAAATTAATTTTAGTTTCACAAAATATACTATTATACAGGCATTTCAGCAATCAACTTAATCTTAAAACAATTCCTTTTAAAAATAAAACTTCAGGTACTAGATAAGTGCTAGCCAATGTCTTGAAGCCTGACACTATTTTATGGCCTGGTATACCACATTTCAGTATAATGCTCGCACATGAACTACAGGCAGTGACTTAGAAAGAGCTAAATCTGAAACTCACACTGTTTTGGAACAAAGTGGGTTGTTCTGACTCCATGGTTCTGCTCTTCCACCCAGCCTTTGGTCTTTAATGTGTCCATCTGAATTCTCTGAGAACTTAGAAAGACAAAAGTGAGGAAGATCAGATCAGATACAAGGGGAAGAAAGACCTTAGAGTATAAGCACTATCACATCACCCCACAACAGAACAGCAAAACTACGATACGTAATGGCTAAAGTTACAATTGTCAGATAATAATTCATTCTTTCTGCATTCAATAGGCTAGACAATCCTGTGACTCAACTTGCTAGTTCCATACTTTATGGGACTCTGTGTATTTGTAATCACTTACTAAGTTACCAGATGAGCTGACACCCTGGACTTGCATGCCCCTGCCCACCTCTTCAGATAAGACAGCACTTCCTTTTCTACCTCACTTATCTGCTCAAATTGCTTGTACTTAATTAACAAGCCATGTCAGAAGCAAAGACCTTATGACTTGATTTTAATCTTGTTTCTAAGCAGAGGATGCTAAAGTACAATCAACAGATGCCTCAGAGAATGTGTGTGTTTGTGTGTGTGTGTGTGTATGTAAGGAAAGGAAAATGAAATACAAAGAGACTGTGAGAGGGTAAAGAAGGAAGAGAGAAAGGGAAGGGAAAGCTGAGCAGAAAGGAGACAGGACAAAAGCAGACAGACAGATATTGTGGTAAATATTTGTGTTGATGAGGCTGGGAAGGGATTTCCTTTTTCTACATGAGTAAGAGTTCATTTGAGTTGGATGTGGTATCAAATGAATATAATCCCAGCAAGTGGGAAGTGGATGCAGAAGAATTATAAATTCCAAGCTAGCCTATGCTATATAGTGAAAGCCTGCCTTGAAAACAAAATAAAACATCAAACAAACAAATAAACCCAGCCAGGCACTGGTGGGTTCAATTCCACCTTCAATATTCAGAGACAGAGGCAGGCAGATCTCTTTGAGTTTGAGGCCAGTCTGTCTACAGAGTGAGTTCCAGGACAAGACTACACACAGATAAGCTCTGCCTCAAAATACAACAAACAAACAAACAAACAAAAAAATCAAAAAACAAAAAAAGAAAGAAAAGAAAAAAAATTCATGTGGGCAAAAGACTCTAAAACTAACAGAAAACTGCATTCTGCAAGTCAGTGTACAGTGTGAGGCGTTCTGTAAGCACTGTGTATAGTGTCAGACAAACTACACAGCACTTCTCTTCACACCACCGCCTCCTAAAACCAAGATACTTGGATCTGGACTAAGGAAAAAGTCTAGCAAAGCAATTTCTCATCAGCTCCTCTTACCTGTGGTGTGAAACTGCAGGAGGGAAAGTGCTTCCATGAGCACCTTCTTTAAGACGCTCCAATAACTTTCGGTATTTTTCTCTTTCATCCTTTTGCACACCCTGAATAAAAAAGTATGCGTGGTAAATAGTAGCACATGAAGCCTAGCCTCAGATCTAACCAAACACTGGGCAGGGAGATGCAGCCCACAGACGCACTTTACTTGGAGCACACTGTTCTCAGAGTTGTTTTAATCAAATACTAGCTTTATACTTCTTTAAAAAAATCCCAAACCCTGACCTCCTTAGAGAAATGAGTCAACAACCTGGAGTTCTCCCTTTAGGTAGGCCACTTGCTTTCCACCCTGCTTCACTCTTTACATTGTTAGACCCACAGTTCTCCATCTGTGCGTCCAGACCCCTTGGGAGTCACAGGGTCCCCTAAGACCATTAGAGAACACAGATATTTACATTATGATTCATTACCGCAGCAAAATTACAGTTATGAAGTAGCAACAATGACAACCATTTTATAGTCGGTGTCACCACAGCATGAGGAACTGTATTAAAGGGCTGCAGCATTGGGAAGGTTAAGAACCACTGTGCTAGATCGTGGAGGCATTTGCATCTTTGACAGAACTATGCTGAAGAAAACTGAGTTGATCAGAAAACACCAACAGAAATAATCCACTTTATAGCAAGAAATTTGCACCATGCCAGGCGGTGGTGGCGCACGCCTTTAATCCCAGCACTTGGGAGGCAGAGGCAGGCAGATTTCTGAGTTCGAGGCCAGCCTGGTCTACAGAGTGAGTTCCAGGACAGCCAGGGCTACACAGAGAAACCCTGTCTCGAAAAACAAAAAAAAAACAAAACAAAACAAAAAAACAAAACAAAACAAAGAAATTTGCACCTTCCTGACTTCCTGATCGGAACTGGTCTCCCCAGTCCCCAGTGGCCTTGTGGCCACACTATTCTGCACTGGTTCAGCCCTGTGTTATACAGTCACCCTTCATCCAGCTCACTCACCTGGCTCTTCCTGACCAAGAAACTCCTGTGATTCTTCTCTCCTGTCCTCAGTCTGCACCACAATTACTTTCTGCTGCCTGCCATAGATGCCCAGAGCTCCTCACACTATAGTCTTCCCCTGAATCACCTTCTCAGCTCCCTTGAATTACGTTACATCAATATGTAGAAAATCCAGAAATGTGTCTAAAACCCCGCCTTCTTCTCAAAATTCCCATCACCTATATCCAGAATCTACAGGAAAGGTCTTCTTGCATGTTTCATGATCACTTTAAACAATGTCCAAAACTGAAGTTAGCATCTGCCCCCTAAACACAAAGGGCATCTTGGTCAGTGACATACTTATCAGAGCTGAGTTCTCCCTCTATGCCCTATACTATTCTCAATCAACAAACATGTGTAAGACTGACTACCCATTGTTCTAGAATCTACCTACACAGATCTCTTAAAACAGTCTAGTTTCACTTCTTAAAACCCCCAGAGGGCCTCTGGCCCACTATTCCCTTGGCCTTTCTGCTGAATTATAAGTTATTTATGTAAAACTCATAAAGACAGGGGCCAAATATATTTAGGATTCAGACACTAAATTACTAAAAATGAGTATCTGGGACTTGAACAAATATTTCTTTGATGAGTCACAAATAGCTCATAAAATTATCTACCATATTAAAACAGTTGATGGTATTGGGGAATGTCAGAGACAGAAATAATTCTCAACACCCCTGGAATAAGTAAAGATCTCAAGAGAGAATGAAGGCCTGTCTCCTCACCATACTAAACACTCTGAAAGGTGAAGGAAAAAAGCAGGGGGGGGGGGCACATCATTTACTACCTTTACTTAATCATCACACTTATTAAAGTTTATATAAGTAAGTTAGGCAAGGTGTGATGGTGCATGTATGTAATCCTAGCACTCAGGAGTCAGAAGCAGGCAAATTTCTGTGAGTTTAAGGCCAGCCTGGTCTACATACCGAGTTCTAGGATAGCCAGGTCTATGTAAAGAGACCCTGTCTTCAAAACATAAAATTAAAAACTAATCTCTTCCTAGAAGGATTCCTTCTTTCTTTTCCATGGACCTAGCACCTGACAGTGTCTAGAGTAGCTCTGACTAACAGCAACAGTAGGTCCTATGAGTCAAAGCAGGGGAGGGAGGCCAGGTAGGGAAGGGATGCTGGAACACTTATAATCATCGTACCCCTTTAGTACATTTTGAATTTTATGCCATAGTACACAAATCATTACTCAAAAAAATCATTAAAAACATTTCTTTAAGATATCAGGCTAAGAGTATTTACCTCCTCCACGGTGCAATGGGGACGCCTCACACCCTTGCCACCCTCTTCAGAAACCATCTCTGTTACACCTTGCTCCTGAGGCTTCCATGTTAAGGAACTCTCTGGATTGCTTTTGCTATGGCGACGACCACTTGGCCTTCTATTATAGCCTTCCGATTTCAACGTAAAACTGAAGAATAAAAAAAACAAAAGACTGTATCAGCAATTGAGATTCAGCTTCTAGGTCGTCCAAATATTCTTGATCTATTTAGTACTTGTTTCTAAATAGTCTCCATTTGCAAGTTAGATTACTAGTTTTCATTAATGGAATATGTTGCCATAGAGCCGCTCCTCACAACAGGTTCTTTAATCCCAGCCCCACATAGAGCCCCACTGCACACTCCTCATGGTCCTTCACTCATGGCCCCATGGCAATGCTCATGTTAGCAAATTCTATGCTGACCACGTGGCATCATGCCTACAGTTAGCTACTTAGATCTCAACTGCATCTTGTTGCATCTTTAACATAAAATAGAATACAGCGTCGTGTTTTTAGAATAGCATTTCCATTTCATAAACTATTTTTCAAGGTACATTTGAATCTCAGTCTCTCAAGAACTACAGTTAGGATGCACCCAATCTTAGCAGTGTGGTGGGCCTGCTCATGTGTGCCACTGCCGGGGGGCTATTAGGTATGTCAGACAGTGAGCAGGGTTCTGTAAACAGTCACTTTTCTCCTTATAATATTTAAGATTTGGGGAAAATATTTAGTTAAATATAGTATTCAAATCCTACTTACTCCCATCCAATCATGACTCCACAAAATGGTAATCCTTACATGCCTTTTGCATTCTCTCAGCCTTTTCCTATGGAGATCTATTTTCCACAGTATACCCACCCAGTACTGGTGTTACCGAGCTTATCTTTTAGGCTTAAATTGTCCTTTTGGTCCTAAATTATGTCCAAGTTTTCCCTCAAGTTGGCCGAATCTCACTAGTTTTTGTCTCCATCATGTTCTGATCTAAGATTCTTGTTCAATATACTATTTTCCATTACTTGTCCCCAATTTATCTTTCTTTACCCAAATTCAGAGCACCCCATTTTTAATTAGTCAGTTAGCCTCCCCGCTTCCCTGAACCTCCCCTTTTCTTTTTGAGACAGGGTCTCCCTATATAACCCTAGCTGGCCTGGAACTGTCTATATAGACCAGGTTATCCTAGAACTATCTATATAGACCAGGTTATCCTAGAACTATCTATATAGACCAGGTTATCCATGAACTTGACTATTACCAGCTTACGCATTCCAAGTACCGGATTTAAAGGTGTATACTACCACAGCAGATTTTCATTTTAAAATGTTTTAAATTTAAATATTTATTTTATTATTGTAATGTTTATTATATCTAAGTGTTTTTGTCTGCATGTACAGCTGTGCAAGGTGTGCAAGCAGTACCCATAGAGGCCAGAAGAGGGCATCAGAACTGTAAAACTCGAGTTACAAGGTGGTTGAAGTGCTGGGAACTGAATATGGCTGGGTCCTCTATGAGAGCAACAAGTGCTCTCAACCCGAATCAACATTAAGGTCATCTAGATTTCCATTTTAATTATAAGTAGTTAGCCAAGGATCACCAGATTTGCATTTGTATGTGTTCATGTTTGCATGTGTACTTGTGCATGTAAAAGCAAGAGGCTAACATGCCTACCTCCACTGCTCTTCACCTGATTTTTGAGGCAGGGTCTCACTGAGCTTGGGAGCTCATCAATTCAGCTAGACTGCTGGCCATGAGCCTAGGCATGTGCCTGTTTCTCCCACCGCCAGCACTGTGGGTTACAGAGGTGTGCAGCTGTGGCACTGCTTTTACACAAGTGCTAGGAATCCAAATTGAGCCCGTACAGCAAGCACTTTATTGATTTAACTATCTCTCCAGCCCAGATTTTTAATAGAGACTCTAACTTGAAAGATAAGACTAAAATAAACCAAGGCAGTAGGCAGACTGAAAGAAAGCGGGGGGGGGGGCAGAAAAAGCAAGGTTAAAGAAATGTAAAAATAATAAACAGCTTTTGAGATAAGAAAAGGCACTGTGCAGATTGAAGAAGTTTCTTAAAATTTAAAAACCATGAGAGAGCTTTAAAAAAAAAATCAGGAGATGAAAACAGAAAAATTCAGAGTTCAAAGCCAACTAGGACTACATAATGAGTTCAGGACAGTCTTGAGTGACATAATAAACTCCAGTCTGGTATGAACTATGTGGTTGAGACCCTAGGCAAAACTAAACAAAACAACAAGACAAACAAAACCACAAACAATAACAAAAACAAAGAAAACATAGCTTTTTAGGAGGGTGTTTTTGTTTCTTGAGTCAGGGTCTCTTTATGTAGCCCTGGTTGTCTTGGAACTCAGTATGTAGACCAGGTTGGCCTTGAACTCAGATCTGCCTACCTCTGCCTCCCATAGCTGAGATTAAAGATCTCCACCACCACATAGTTTTAAAAGGAACAAGGCAAGAGAAGAGATGAGAGACTATCAAGTTAGATTTCCAAGCAGTAGGAATTCTAGAAGGTGACAATACACAGAGGACAACTGACAAGGGAGCTCAGAGGGCAAACGAGCTTGGTGCCATGCTACATGACCTAGATTTGATCCCTGGAGCCTGCATGATGCAGAGAGAACTGCCTCTCGAAAACTGTCTTCAAGTTTTACATACATATTTACTAAATGCATAAAGAATTTAAGAGGAAAGAAAATTATTGAAAAAAATATTTAATAGATCTGACATGTTCAGTGTATGTTTATGTACTTTTCTGTATTCACACACAGTTTTAAAATGGTTTTTAAGGAGGCTGCAGAGATTGCTCAATGGGTAAATGCCCTTGCTACTCTGCAAAGGACCAGGATTCAGTTCCTAGCACCTCCAAAGTGTCAAATAACTGCCTGTAATCCCAGGGTTCTAATACCCTCTCTGCTGGCCTATATGGGCAAAACACACATCACATAAACACAGATACTATGTTTCCACTTTCACCTAATTCTAGGATGGTTTTTATTTCCCTTTTGACTTCTCTCTTAACCAATTGTCATTCAATAGTGTGTTGTTTAGTTTCCATGAGTCTGGGTACTTCCTGTTGTTTGTACTGTAGTTGATATCCAATTTTATTCCTCCGTGGTCACACAGGATGGAGGATATTACTTTAATCTTCCCACATTTGTATTGAGACTTGCTTTGTGTTCTAAAATGTGGTCAATTTTGGAGAAAATCAATTATAAAAGCTGCTGAGAAAAAAGCATATTCCCTAATTGGATACCACACACTACCAAAGAAAATACTCGGTACCAGGAATGGGCTATCTCTTTTTTTGAGTTAGTGGCTAATGGAATCCTATACACCAAACTCAAACAGTACAGGCTATTGCCAATGCTCTTGGTTACCCTCCAGAACTTGACAATAATACCCTATTCCTGAAGAACACCAAATACTTGAATCACACAACACAGAAAAATCTAGCTGGTATTCAACTGAAAGCTTAAACCACATGGGCTAGCTTTCACAGTGCTGGAAGGTACTATGCATGCCACCAGAGGAGAACGTAGTCACAGACCTCCCCAGCCATGAGCCCAGCAAGCTATAATGATGGTGCAACAATGGCACACATTTTATGGGAGTAACCAGCCAGTTCTAATTAGATTTAAGGCCTGCTTCATGAGATGAAACTGACATGGACATTGTCAATAAGGCCAAGAACCTTATTAAGACAAGATACATCATTGGGCTCTGGGGGTGGGGTGGGACTCACTAGTACTATTCTGCTAAATGGACACAGCAATAAAAATGACTCTTAACAAACCATGGGTAGAACCACAGACCAGTGCATCTCTCAACTCTCATAAAACAAGCTTTTCGTGGTGATGGCTACTAACACAGAAACCCACAACAGACCAATGGACAGAGAGAATAAGTGACTTTGGAATAATCAGCCCTAAATGGGTTATCTATATCACACCTCTCCCCTAAATGTTTAGGGATCTACAAAAGGGAAGGCAGAAAGACTATAAGAACCAGAGGCGGTAGATAAGAGTGGTAAGAAAACACTCTTTTCCATACACAACAGGCAGATGTACCTATGAACTCACAATGAGACTGTGACAGCATGCACAAAGGCTGTGTAAGCTAAAGCCAAACAAAAGCCTAACATGGCAGTGAGTACAAAGTCCCATCCCTAGCTGAAGAGATATTGGTATCTGACTACTTCTAGGAAAGAAAAAGTCAGTTTTCTTTAGTGGAGTGACACCAGGTATATCTATCATATCTATCAAGGCAGGTCCCATACTCAGGAGTAGCTAGCAACACAAACTGTACTCAATGGAGGATGAGAAGGAGAGACAGGAAAAGGAGGAGAGACAGAGGGTGAAGGAGAGGAAGAGGAGGGGGGAGGGAAGAAACAAGAAGTTCAGTGGGCAGGGAGGTGGGGGAGGATCTGGGAGGAGTTAGAGATGAACATGATCAACATATACTGTGTGAAATCCTCAAAGATAAATAAAAACATAAAAAGGGGGTTGCAGGATAGCTCAGTGATTAATAAGAGTACTGGCTGCTTTTCCAGAGGACCAGAGTTGGGGGTTCAGCACCCTCTTGTGGCCTCCTCAGGCACCAGCTATGAAAGTGCTACATAGGTATCTAGGCAAAATACTCATACACATACAATTATTAAAAATAAAAATATTAAAATGGTTTTCAAAACCAAATCATACTATAGACATGTAATATAGTTGGACAAGAAGCAAATTCAAGTCTACGTAGCCACATGGTACTCAGCTTACCCTCACATTACGTAATAGAGCACAGCGAAAACACCTACTAACAGTGAGCTCCGCTTACAGAAGAGTACAATTTAACTTACCCAAAGGAGGGCAGGACTCTCCGTGGCTGATCTCGGGTCACTGTCACTCTGATCTTTGGATAGTCACTTATTCCGTTAGGAGATTTATTACCTTTAACAACATATTTGTAATGAAAAGAAAAAAATACCAGTCAACAGCCTGAATTGGGACAGAAAGCATATTTACAGCTTTCTTTACAGAAAGCATAGTAATCCAGCACGAATGTTACAAACAAGTGAAAGGAAAGCAATGGCTAGGAATGTAGTTCTGTGGTACAGGGCTGCCTAATGCATATGAGATCCCAAGTTCAACTTCACTGCCACAGAACCACAACAGTAATCAAGTAACTGATATTAAAACAGAATATATAAGTCAAATTCAATTTACATAAACCTTAACAAGACTTTAAAAACCCAAACCTATCACCATTTTTCAAGTCCTTTGGAATTACATTTGAATTGCAGAGTACAATGGTTTAAAGTGATTTGTCTGGGCATCACCTGGAGATGCACAGCCTTCAATGGCTAATCTTCAGTGCCAACTTGACTGAAGAGACTGGTGAAGCTACGTCTAGGTATCTGTGAGGTTTCCACAGCAGACTAAAAGAGGAAAGGCTACCCTAACTGTGGACTGCAGTCTTGAACTAAATAGGAGGAGGAGGGAAGGAGACACAATATTCTCCCTTCTCTTTGCCTGCCAGTCTGTAGTGAAGGAAACTGCACTCTCCTCTAGCACAAGATCCCACTACTCTGCTATTCCTCCCAGGAAACCACAGCCCAAGCTCTCTAAAACCAGGAGCTAAAGCAAACCTTTCTCCCCAGTTTGTCATCTCTGTTGTCACAGCAATGTCAAAGAACTAATACACAGGGTACACATTTACTCATCTTTGTACTTCTGGGCTACACAAGCAGCTTTAACAAGTTTGAGGAGTCTAGCTATAAGCTTTGCTTCTTAGTTCCTTCTACTTTAGATTTCTGAACCTCACTTTCTCTAATACTGACTTTCACTACTTCCTGCTCCTCCTCCTCTCAAACTACAGTCAATCCACACAGCAGACAGTAAAACCACTTCTCAGGACCCTGGCTTCCTCTGAGCTTTCCTCACAGTAACACTGTATGCGGTATATACAATGACAAGCCCACTCTCGGGTCTAATGACAATCTTCACGTCTATACAGCTGCAAGAATTAAGAACTTAAGACTGCTCAACAAATATACAATAAACTCTAAGAGCCCAGACATGGTCTTCTGTTACTCCTGACCATTTAGACGCAGTGCTGGGCTCACAGTAAGCTCTCGGAAATATTTTCTTAAAGATTTATCTTTATTATCTTTAAATTATATGTGTATGCATATATGAGCCTGTGTGTGGATATGTGCATGTGAATACAGTACACACAAAGTCCAGAAGGGGGCATCGCATCCCCTGGAGCAGGAGTTAGAGCAGTTGTGAGCTGCCTCATGTGGGTGCTGGGGTTCAAACAGGTCTCTGCAGGAGCAATAGACACCCTTAAAAACCTAGCCATATGCCAACCCTTTCTTGTTTTTTAATCAATAAGTCTTGATCTGCAGTCACATTAAGAATCATGCTATAAACAGTAAACACAGCAGTCAACTCAGACAAAAATTATAAAGGAGAGCTCTGGGTTAAACATCCTTCCTGTGAAAACCTGATACGATGCAGACATTTCCAGCTTCAAAATTCAGAGTTTACCTCAGGGATGTTCAACTGCTGGGGTCCATGCAGACATCCCCAAAATCCGAAAAACTCTAAAACCAAAGACATTTCTAGTCCTAGAAATTTAAGATAAAACTTATATTTGTTTTTATGGATGGTAATGAGATTATGCCTTTATTTAATCCTAATCCAAACCGGTGTTTTCCTTTCACATTCTTAACACGTAGGGGACAGGGCTGCAAGCACAGGCAAGCAGGAATATCCTGATCAGCTCACCCAGTTTCAGCATGCTGCTGCAGGATCCAGAACTCATCAGTTCACAAGATGAAGAGTTCGAAAATACCTAAAATAAAGCAGTCACTTCTAAAGTTGCAATTTAAAACCATTTCTGATACAAAAGCTCACTCAAGTCATGATTATTTTCAAGCTAGCACACAGAAATAACATCATTAAGACAAAAAAAGTGACAAAAGAGTGTTAAAAGAATTACAGACTTCCCACAAATACTTAAATAAGAAAAGAAACCAATTTCCTTTTTCAAGGGAGAAACTGTAGGTAGCAGGCTGACCCCACCCTCACTTTACTGTTGAGGTTTGGTCTTGCTATCTGTTGTAATACTAAGTTCAGCCCCCAAGACCTGGAGTCTGTAAGTAGACCTGGGACCCTGCCCACAACTTATTTCTGATTGGTAAGTAAAGACGCCAACAGCCAATATCTGGGCAGAAGAGAGGGTTTAGGTTTCTTGGAGAAGAAAGTGGAGGAGGAAGAGAAGCCAACATAGGTTAGGTGAGCCATACAAATGTGGCCCTGAGTGCTGGCCAATTAGAGTTAAGAGCAGCCCAGGTGAAACACAGTAAGTAATAACTCGGGGTTATCTATAGGAAAGTAGATTCTAACAGCATAGAAGGTAGGTATTTGCCCAGCTCTTGTGCTGTTTAAGGCTTAATGTAAATGTAAAGGTTGTATGTGTCTTTTATCTGGCCAAAGGTGGAACAGAAACCCTGGGTCAGAATAAAAAATTTTCTACAACACTCAACTCTGTTCTTTTTGTTGTTGTTGTTCTTTTGTTTTTAAGATAGCATTTGACTGTAGCCCAGGCTGGCCTGGAACTCACTATGTAGCCAGGCTAGTCTCAATTTCATAATGGTTCTTCTGTCTCTACCTGCTAAGGATTACAGGCATCAGCCACTGCACCTGGCTTTGCTTTTCCTTCTTTTTGTTTTTAAGTGAGGATGTCACTAGACTGTCACAATGGTCTTGAATTTCTAAGGTCATCTACTTAGCTCTCCTGTAGCTGCCTTCTGAACACCAGAATCACAAGAGCACACCACTAAGCTGAGTGAGCTAACACTGTTTAAAACTATTGCATTTCTCGCCCTCCCCCGTCTATGTGTATTTGTACATAAACATGTGTGTGCTGGTGCACATCTGGCAGGAATTAGTTCTCTCTTTCTACAGTGTGGGTCCTGGGGATTGAACTCAGTTCATCAGGCTTAGCAGCAAGCGTCTTTACTCACTGAGCCATCTTGCTGGCTCCCAAATATTCTTTATAAATATTTTAAAAGTATTTAAATTATTAACCTTTAATTTTTTGACCTTCATATCAAAGCTAATAAATACATGATCATTTATGGAAATAAATCAGTCTAATGTTAATTCCCCAAAAAGACTATGAGAATTTTTTAAAAATTTATTTTACTAACGTTTAGTTTTTAAAAACTAAAGATAAATATCACAGTGTGTAGGGCTGGAGATAAAACTCAGTAGTAGACTCATGCTTAAGATGCACAAGACTCATGCCAAGTACACCTTTAATCCCAGCACTCAGGAGATAGAGGATGGCATCTATCTGTGAGTTCAAGGCCAGCCTAGTCTACAAAGTGAGTTCCAGAACAGGCAAGACTATGTAAAGAGACCATGTTTCCAAAAACAAACAAACAAAAAACAAACAACAACCTAAGCCACAAAAAAGAAAAAAAAGACATATAAGGCCCAGGGTTCCATCTCTATGATAAACCCAAAAAAATAAAAAAAGGAAAAGAAAAAAGATCAGTACCCAAGTCCCAGCCCCACTGACCTCTCCTGAAGGGGCCACATTCCGTGTTCCATTACAAGCAGAAGATACCATGGGTTTTGTGGTCAGCTGGAATGGGAATCCAAATAAACTCGCAGCATTGTAGAGACTGTTCTTCACTTGATGAATGAAGCAATCTATAAAGTATCAACCAACTATAAACACAGAGCACTAAACTTTCAGAAAAAATTATACTTTAAAAGAATTTTAGTTCTTAATAAAGTGTTACTTCTGAACAGCAAATTAAAATGTACCTATAAAAAATGTTTTTAGGTCATCAAGATGTTAGTGTGTGACAGTGCTTGCTGCTCAGGTCTGGCAACACTAGTCTAGTTTCTAGAACCTATACAAAGATGGAGAACCAACTCTACAGACTGGTCCTCTGATCTCCACAGGAAAGTCACAGAACAACTCCATTCACACATGTGCATCACACACACACTTGGAAGAAATACTTTTTCTGACTGATAAAAGGAATTCTAGTGTGTGAAATTGTGTTAGTCAACTACTTGAGCTGCTATAAAAGCATTCAACTACTACTGTGGTAAACCACACACTGGTTCCCAAGAAGGGATGTGCAACAGCAGCTTTGGAGGAGTGAGTTTTGTAGAATGCACACAGTGAGCACACACTGTTAGGCATGGAGATCCACAGGGAGCACTGACATTCACTCATTAGTCTGCCTGTCCGTCCCAGGCAGGTAACAATGATTGCCTTAAACAACCACCTTCAAAGCCCTTGATAAATCCTGACTGACTGAAGGATAATGCACAAAGCTCTTGAGCATCTGTGACAAGAAGAAACTATCCCTCTTCTGAACCAGACACATCGGACTATCTCAAGTTCACTTCCTCCTGGTACCAAAGATTACAAAACAGAGAAATAAACAAATGGAGGGGGGGATGCCTCAGTGCTCCTCCACTTCTCTCTTTCATAATATTACTTTGTTCTCACTTCCTGAACATCTATGTTGCCTACAGTTTCTTCTGTATTCACTAATTAAAGATACTATAAAGAGCTAGTTCCTGCTTCAGAGAAAAATAGCCTGTGGCTTTAAGCAACAAGAGTTCCAATATAAATAAAATATGAAATAAAAACTCTCTAGAAAGGGGAGTGGCCAAGTCAGTAAGAAAATGTGTTGGTTTACTCCATAGACCCAAGAAGACAAGAGGTATTAACAGCAGCTACTAAAGTATTGGAAAGTTTTCTTTTCCTACAGTTTAAAAAAAAAAAAAAAAAGGATGTGTCCCAACACTGTGCTAAACCATCGCATGTACTCTTTTTCAGGGGAGATAATCCTGCCTCTTCTTTCTAAGAGGCTAGCATTACCTTGTGTCCCTGACACTCTGGCTCTCCTATAGTCTGCTAAGGGGAGGCCTCCTCTCTTCCCTTACCTCTGCTTTTCCTTCTCCCCTGAAGCTACCTGGAGCTTATCTACTGCAGCCGCCGGCAGCCAGCAGCCAGTGGTGCTTCCCTACCCATTTCTTTTAAATTAGTGAAAGTCCAAGTGCAGCTCTTCACTGAGGTGCAATGCCTTCCACCTGTACTCCAAGAACTTGGGAGGCTAAGGAAAAAGGACTGACGCAATTTGGATTGCCTAGCCTCACACACAAATAAATTACATTAAAAAAGCTAAAATTCTCTGAGTTAAACTAGCCACATTTCAGGTACTCAATAGCCATCACTACAGAGGAGCTGTAGCTATTCCAACAGTCTTCTCTCTGATACCCACCTTCATCTCCAACTTAGAGGCCTTTCTGCTGTCTGCACTAAGGAAATCGGTATTCAACAGAAATGACAAATGGGGTGATCCTTAGCACAGACGAAGAAGATTACCATACATAACCAGCTCAGGAGCCTTTTCTACTATCACCCAAGTTTTGTTTTGGATCACTGGGAACTGACTGAACACTGGGTGTTGGGTATACAGGACAATCACTAAGTTACATTCCCATCCTCTTTTACTTTACTTTGCAACAGAGTTTCATTAAAGTGTTTAAATAGGCTTTGAACTTGTGACTCACCTGCCTCAAAATCCTCAGTAGCTAAGCCTCAGGCTGTATTAACCAGGCCCTGAGTCATCCTCAGTAGCTAAGCAACAGGCTGTGTTAACCAGGCCCTGGGTCATCCTCAGTAGCTAAGCCTCAGGCTGTGTTAACCAGGCCCTGGGACATCCTCAGTAGCTAAGCAAAAGGCTGTGTTAACCAGGCCCTGGGTATCACCAGCTGGTTTTTATCATGTCATTTCATGTATCTTACTACATTCACATATAAACCACTATTTATTTATGTTTATTTTTAAAATAGTTTGCTTTTTTCTTAGATAGCTAAAAGATACTTGTAGACAGGCCTAGTATTAATTTTTTATTTTCCGTAATTGTGTAAAATCAAGACATACTCAATAAGTATTGGATTTAAGTGAAATATCAACAAGTTCCACAGTTAACCATCAAATCTGGAACAGACCCAAATTCATGACCACTGCTAGAAAGAGGGACACACTAGAGTAGTCTACTATGCCTTGCCCTTAATCTACTTTTATTTTTATCTATCAGTCAGATATAAGAAAGTAGATGTGTGATGACAAATTAGATTGGTTCACTCAGCCAGATGAATCAGATCAGTCAGTTTGAACTGGCTTCCTCCTCCTCTTCCAAAAAAAATTACCTTTATTACAGAAGTCTTTAGAACTTTAAACACACATTCAACACACACCTGAAAACAGTCACCTCTAGGAAAGACAATGGTGTAGGGAAAGGGCAGGAAAGAGGAAACTTCTCATTGTTTGTACTTTTTACCTTTTGAGTTTTGTTCCATGCATGTATTTTTCCTACTAAAAGAATGAATTTTAAAAATGTAGTACCTAATCTTGGTCTTTTAGCTGGGATTTCATCAGTGTCCACTGCAGTAGAAAACAGAGTGCTGCAAAGAAAGGAAAACAGATGTATGTACACAGGTAATACATGCATTTCTATAAATAAACTTACTCAGAGCTGGAGGTGCGACTCGGCGGAAGGGAGTGTGTTTAGCATGTAAAAGACTGTGGTTTCCTCACCTAGCACCAAAACAAAAACTTCATACTATACGACATTCCTAACATTCCTTCCTTTGTGTCCCATGCAGTCATAAAATGAGATGCCAGGTATAAAGCAGAATGCTATTTCTAAACCTTAAGAAAGACTCAACACTCTCTACTACATAATGATATATAATCTGGTCAAATTAAACCAACATATCATTTGATTTTGGAACATTGATCTTAAAAAACAGCCTTGTTTCTTTCTTTCTTTCTTTCCTTTTTTTTTTTTTTTACTTCAAGTGACAATATAAGCAGCCTTAAGAGGTAAGGTATTAGTTGGGAGTTGGGGGTGTGTGTTGCTTAACTGTCCCCCAACCCTTACACCCCAGAGCTGGGGATTGAAGACAGGACAGGTATGATAGACAAGCACTCTATCTCTAAGGCACACCTCTAGTTCCTAAAATGAATCGTCACTTAAGACACGAACCTCTGAATGTAGTAAAGAACAGGTATTAGAATTCAGCTAGAATTAGGCAGCTAGAATTCAAGGCAGACCTGGACACAGTCACACACAGGTGCAGGGCGGCACACTGTGTCATACAGACTCTGAGTGACTGTGAATGAAAACGTGATCACCAGTTCTGTTCCTTAAATATGCAGTTTCATTGTGCACCAGACCCAGCATAAAACACTGGGGGAGAATTAAACTGCCTGTTCTTATGTAAGCACCACTTTGAGAACTTTATAACATCTTAATCTATTCTAATCTGAAACCCATGAAACGGTAGAAGCCATATATCTCTGGGATGTGTGCTACAATTTAGCTAACAACCAATTTCATCAGTGACCTATATTCCTGGAGTCATCTATGAATCATTTTGATCTACTTCCCCAAAACCAAACTTCTGCCCACTTCTCCTGACCTGGAAACAAAAATAATCACCATCATCATAATAATAAGCGAAGCAGACATATCAAAGGATGGAAAGGGAGGGAGGGACGGAGAGAGAGATTAGGGGGAGTACCGAAGTTGCACAGCATTTTGTTTTCTAAATAAATTCTTGGTTAAAGAGGAAGACACTGTAATTAAAGGAGTAGACGCTAAGTACTAATATTTGTCATTTTCTTCTAATTTTAGCCGAGTCTTAAAAGAGTGTGGTACGTACTTTCTTTCTGCCTCTTACAAGGATGTTAAAGAACAGGACCATTCTCTTTCCCTGCAGCCCAACACACACACGACAGCTGCTGTCAAACAAGACAACTGCTGTTCTTCGGTGCGAAGACAACAGTACTCACCGTCAAACGACTACGGACAAACTCCTAACCTAGTGACTCAATCCTGCGCTGTCCGCCCGCGACGACACCGGGCGACAGGAGCCGTATCCGGCGAGCAGCACATCGCCGGCCCCCCGTTCCCCTTCCGCTCACAGCTAGAGGGACCGACTCTCCCCAGGCCTCCGCGGTCCCGTAGCCGCCGGTTCCCAAAGGCCCGCGGCGCCCAACGCCAGCGCGGGGGAGGGGACCCGACCGGCGCGCGGCCACCTTACCTGCTGGAGCGCCGCCTCTTGAGCAGGGCGCGGGCCCCAGGCGCGGGACGCTCGCACAAGCGAAGAATGGTGCCGAGAACCTTAGCCAGCCATCTGTACATTCCAGGCCTGAGCAGCAGCGGCGGCCGACACACCCCGAGACGCGAACCCCAGAGCTGTCGCCGCCGCTGCCGCCTTCGCCGCTTCGGCCGTAGCCAGGATCAGGCGCGGGTTTGTGACGCCATCAGAGGGCCCACAGATTCAACGTTCCCCGGGCTATGGGAGGACTCTCTAGAAGCCGCTGACGTCACCGTCTTCCGCCCAACGGGAAAGCGGCCTCCGTAGTCTGAGCATGCGCAGCCTGGGCCTGCTCCTTGCAAGCTTAGCAACAGGAAGCCGGACGGGCAGAGCGGGCTCTTGCGCGAGTCTGATTGGCAGACTGGAGGGCGGGGCTTTCTCTTTGGCAGAGCCAGTCAGGAGTCGGTCTCGGGACAAGGCCCACAGACCCAAACCACGTGTATCACTGCTGGGCTAGGAGAGCTACCCGAGCAACCGGAGGGAGGGTGCGGGGGGAGAGGCTCTGTAAAAGAATGAGCAGAGTGAAAATAGGTCAGGTTAGTATTTAACGTTTTGCGCTTTATTTTGCATATACATTGGTCTCATACTTTACCGGGATTGCCGTCACGTCCACAGCATCCGAACGCAATAGGGAATCTTATACGTGTCATAAAACCCAAAGCTATATAGTAGCAATTAAATCATGTGCCTAAGACGATAGAGCTATCCACTAGCATTTGAATCAGAGTCTAAGTACTAGGGCCCATACTGCACTCTTAAGGTCAAGTCTACTGGGAGCGACATTTTCGTTAGATAATTATAAACTAGAATACATGGTCATTCGCTGCTGTGATGAATGAGTGCAATGGAGCTAGAGTAAGGTAAACCAGATGCTGGGGAGTGGGTAGGGCAGAAGGACACGACTCCTTAGGGAAAGCTTCAGAGAAACAAGGACTGAATGATTCCCGTGGGCTTCTAATCAGCTTGTCTACTCCCCTCTGCTGTTAGGTAGCAATTCTCACTATCCTCTCTGTGAATGTATACACTTTTCTTATCAGAAGGAAAACCATTAGAAATAATTGCAATAATATCTCCTATGGATTTAAGCATAAGGTCTGGGAGTGCAGTCCCTTGAACTATTAAAAAATAGTCTCTGCTGAGCATAGTGGCACATGCCTTTAATGCCAGTACTTAGGGGTAGAGATAGGTGGATCTCTGTGAGTTAGAGGCCAGCCTGGTCTACACAGTGAGTTCCAGGATAGCCAGAACTATGTAGAAAGACCCTCTCTTAAAACAAACAAACAAAACAGCAACAACAACAAACAGGCTCTATCTTTCCTGTTGGGTGTGTAAGACCATGTAGCTAGCCAAAATTACCTGCCCAACACACACACCAAGGCCCATTGAGGATCTATCTGGTCCTCAGATGTGAGCTCTCAACTACTTGTCCATTACTATGCATGCCTGCTATGGTGGTCACCAGAATAGACAGGGAGAGACAGTGTGAAGCGGAAGTGGCCAAAGAGATGGACTGGGTAGTAGCTGAGCTGGTCAGCACACTGGTTCTCCCTTATCCACACCACAGGGTGAGCTCTCCAGCACTGCTCCAGCTAGCCCACCCAGTGCTGCTATCTGCAGGAGGCAGGGCCATCTCTCCTCCTCTCCCTCAGGACAGCTCACTCACACCCATACCTCCAATGTGGTGCCCAGTCAAGGTTTGGAGCCTACTCTCCCAAGTGCTGCAGCCTGAGAGGATATGGCCCAGTTCTCCCACTCACACAGGGTGTCTTAGCCAACAGGGCCAGCTCACCCTCTCTCATGACCTCAGGACCAATTCTCCAGACTGCCACAGGTTTAGGGTGCGAGGGAGGGGAGGGCATCACCCTATACCTAGGAATCTATGGTAAAGTTCTCTCAAACTCACCTTTTGTGGTACATGAATTTCACACTTCAAATTTATGAGACAAGACCTGAAAGTCACTGGCCCATAGTGGTTGTGGTGATGATCAAGTTTTAGGACCCTACCTCCCCAAGAAAGACCATGTTGTTCTCCAAGTCACCCCACTATCCTTGTACCATCTCCACAATAGCTAGGAAATAATAACAGCCTAGATATCCATCACCTGATAAATAGATAAGGAAAATGTGATACATATTCACAATGGAATATTGCTCAGCTATAAAACAACAACAACAAAATGACCCACTTTTCAGGTAAACAGGGAGAACTGGAAAAATTATACTGAGTGAGGTCACGGAGGCACATAAAGACAAATTTCTCTCATGAGAAATTTGGGTGGGCTAGCTGGAGCATGGGTGGATTCTTGCTTCTAATCCTGTTTTGTATGTTTAACCTGGAGTATGGTGGAAAACGGAAAACTAGAAATGGGCTACTGAGGACTGGAGAATTAAGGGGGGAGAATAGTCAAATACAGGCAAAAGATATAGAAAACGTAGGTAAAGGGGGATCCTAGGGGTAGAGAGTGAAACATGAGGCGTGTGGAAAATGGGTAAATGAAGTGTGGGCACAAGGCTTAACCAAAATGCAACCTAGGATCTTCCAACTCTAGAAAAACATCTCAACGAGGGGACAGAACACAGGTGACATGAAAGGAGAGAGGGAATACACCAGGGGTTAAAGGTTTAAGTCCAGTTCGTGGGACTGGGGAGCAGAGAGGGTAGGGGGGTGGTTAGCCCAAACTTAGTCTACATAAAAAACTCTATGAAATCCATTAGTGTACAAGCTATTAAAAACATAATTTTAAGCCGGGCGGTGGTGGCGCACGCCTTTAATCCCAGCACTCGGGAGGCAGAGGCAGGCGGATTTCTGAGTTCGAGGCCAGCCTGGTCTACAGAGTGAGTTCCAGGACAGCCGGGACTACACAGAGAAACCCTGTCTCGAAAAAAAAAAAAAAAAAGAAAGAAAAAAAAAAACATAATTTTAGAAAGGAAGTTTGAACAGATACTTTTAAATTATTTTTTATTTATTCACTTTACATCATGATCACTGTCCTCCCAATATTCCCCTAGAGTCCCTTCCCTCCTCCCCCTCCCCTTATCCTCTGAGAGGGTAGAGGTCCCCCTGGATATTCCCTGCAACCTTGGCACATCGAGTCTCTGCATGACTAGGTGCTTCATCTCCCACCTCTCAGAGGTGGAGTCTCTCAGAGGACAGTTAGGCTAGACTCCTGTCTGCAAGCATAACAGAGTATTGTTAATAGTGTCAGGAATTGGTGCTTGCCCATGGGGTAGATCTCTAATTGGGTTGGTCATTGGTTGGCTATTCCCTCAGTCTCTGCTCCATCCCATCCCTGTATTTCTTGTAGACAGGATAAATTTTGGGTTGAAAGTTTGGTGAGAGGGTTGGTGTCCCTATTGCTCCACTGGGGTTCCTACCTGGCTACAGGAGGTGGCCTCTTGAGGTTCCATATCCCCACTCCTGTGAGTCACAGCTATTGTTACCCCATTGATTCTTGGGAGCCTCCCTCAGCAGCAGTCTTGTAGAGGCCTGAGTTCAGTTCCCATCACCTACATGGCAGTTCCCAAGCAGCTGTCACCCCATTTTCTAGGGATTCTGAGGTTCCTCTTGCCTCTGTTGGGCACATCACCCCAACACTTCTGCTGGTGTTCCTGTTCTCTTCCCTGGGTTTTTTCATCTCCAGGATTCCCCATTTTTTGTTTTCTTTATTGCTTCTATTTCTACTTTCAGGTTTTGCACAGTTTTATTTATTTCCTTCACCTGTTTATTTGTATTTTTCTGTATATCTTTAAGGGATTTATTTGTTTCCTCTTTAAAAGCCTGTTTGATTGTGTTTTCCTGTATTTACTTAAGGGATTATTCATTTCCTCTTTAAAGGCCTCTATCATCTTTATAAGATTGGATTTAAGGTTATTTTCTTTTCTTCTTCTTCTTTTTTTTTCCCCTTGAGACAGAGTTTCTCTGTGTAGCCCTGGCTGTCCTGGAACTCACTCTGCAGACCAAGCTGGACTCGAACTCAGAAATCCGCCTGCCTCTGCCTCCCAAGTACTGGGATTAAAGGCGTGTGCCACCACTGCCCAGTTTAAGGTCATTTTCTTGTGCTTCGGTTGTGTTAGGATATCCGAGGTTTGCTGTACTGGGGTAGTAGCTGTGCTTTGGAGGTGTCATGTTGACCTGGCTTTTGTTGATTGTGTTCTTTTGAGGGCCTTTAGCCTTCTGGATGGCTTTAGTTCCTGAATGTTCCTGTTATAGTAGTATTGGGAGGGGACTTAACCTTGATAATCCTGGTGTGGACAGGCCTCTGATGGGTATTTTTGGGATTTATTGTTCCAATTTATCAGGTCTGATGAAGGTGGGCTGAGAGGTAGCAGAATGGGGGTCCAGCAAGGATAGCAGGCTGTTCAGAGCAGCTGTGGGTGCCCAGAGAACTCAGCAGGCAGGGCAGGTGGGTGTGGGAGTTTGGCTGCACATATGTCTGTACTTTCTGTGCATCCAGTGCCTGCAGCACCTAGAAGAGGGAGGACATTGATTCTCTGGATCTGGAATCACGGATGGTTGTGAGCACCACTTAAGCACTGGTAACTGAACCTGGATCCTCTGAAAGAGCAGTCAGTGCTCCTAACCAGTGAGCCATCTCTCCAGCCCACATTTTTAAGGTTTATTTTAATTTTGAAATTATATGCATTTCTCTATATCTGCTTGTGTCTTGTGTTGTGGTACCTGCAGAGGCCAAGAGAGGGTGTCGTGTCAGATCCTCCAGAGCTACAGTTATAGATTGTAAGCCACCTGATGGGTACTGGGACTTGAACAACAACTGGAGCTGGAAGGACAACAAGTGCCCATATCCTCTGAACCATCTCTCCAGCCCCTAACATCTCTGAATTTCTACAAATGTTTAGATTGGCGGCTTATACGGCAATGCCCCCACAGGGATGAGACACCTTCGAGGCAGGGAATGTCTCTGGGGCCTGGCATGTTTGGGTGCTCGTGTATTAAATCATCACCTGACTGTAGGACCTCATTCAGGCTTGGCACACGGGAATCATACAAAATGAATGCTAGAGGTCACACAGAGACTCAGGTCCTAATTCTGGACATAGAATATTGTTCCAGAATCATTGCTAATGCAGTAGTGTTGTCATCACAAAATCAGCGTAAACTCATGTACACCACAAAAATAAAATATAAAAACAAGTTAAAGTGGTTGGCTTTTACACCAAATTTAGATGTTCTCACAGTGGTTTGATTTAAAATATAGATCTGAAGGTAGATATGACAGCACATGCTTGTAATTCCAGTACTCAGAAGCCTAAGACAGGATACTTAGTTCCCAAGTCAGTCTGGGCTACATCAGATGTTTGAAGCCAGACGGGGCTACATAGCAACTCTATATCAAGAGTATACACACACACACACACACACACACACACACACACACACACACATGAGAGAGAGAGAGAGACAGAGAGACAGAGAGACAGAGAGAGACAGAGACAGAGATAGACAGAGACACAGAGAGAGACAGACAGACAGGCACACTGAGAGAGACAGAGACAGAGAGAGGTGTGTACACATACAGACACACTTTGGTGGCAAGACATTGTTGAAAACAAGGACAGTGACGAGAAGCTCTCTCCAAGAGAATATCCTGTGGACCACGGCTCCGTGAGCCCCAGATGGCTCTTAAGCATTCCAAATGATGGCCTAGTTAGTAGGTCACAGGGCAGACCTTCCAAACCGTGGAACTTTTCCATGAAGCTGCGTCTCACAGGGACAGCCCTCCACTTGCCTCAGGTATCCCTGGGAGATTGTCGAATGAATGGCAATTCTAGATTCTCATGATCAGTTCTGGAGTTTCAGCCAGCTACAAAACCAGAACAAATCTGGCTCTAATAAAAACATTTTTGTTAGGTGTAAAGTAAACTCCTCTTCCCCAAATTCTGAAAGGCAGTCTTGGACTATAGTCGTATTTCTAGGTTAAAAACCAGCCTTCCTCAGAAACTTGTGAAACTGGTTCTCAGTAGCCTAAAGGAGACATTCCCCTATCTCCAGCAAAAGAGACCTAAGGCTCCAGCATCGCTAACACAGGCCTGTGGTACCTCTCATCATATCAAGTCCATGCTAGCCTCCAGGCTCCCTCAGCCCCTACCCACAGGTACCCGTATACGCTTCAAAGCCTCTCCACCCCAGCTAGTACACTCCCATTTTCCTTACAACCCTGGAGATTTCAACCTTCTTGCTTTTCTGTTTTCTTGAGAAGACAGCTTTGGCAGTATGGAATAAACTTTTCCCTTTTCTACACACAGGGCAGCCATTTTGGTTTCTTTACTTCTTGCATTCAATTTTTGGCATAACAATTCAAGATCCAAATGACTCTAAAGTCCATGGTACCAAAAGAGAATCCATTAGATGCTGGACCTTACTGAATTTAGTTTGTTTTAGAACTTTTATCCTGACAAAGCAGTTTGCCGTTGCCCTGTTTGTTTTCACATCCCTGAGTTTCTGTGTAGCATTCTGTGACTATTTAAGACAGGGGTGTGCCCTGCTTCTGTGTATTTGTTTTGTTTTTGAGGCTGCATCTCTTTGTATAGCCTAGGCTAACTTCAAACTCTGGATCCTCATGCCTCAGAGGTTGAAGGTATGCACCATGGCATTCAGCTAGTTTTAATTACCATACTCTCATGCTTTCTGTTTGTTCATTTGGTTGGTTGGTTTGGTGTGGTTTTGGATTTTTTGAGAAGGTTTTTAAGTGTCTTACTGGCTGTCCTGGAACTCACTATGTAGACTGGGCTAGCCTCAAACTCAGAGCTCTGCCTGCCTCTGCCTCCCAAGTGCTGGGTGTGCCACCATTGCCTGACTGGAATCCACGCTTTCTAAACATATAATTTGATGCCATGAAAAAAATCATTAGTCTCCCCCAGCCCACAATGAAATAAGATTCTTCACTGCCTGTGTTGTGTGGACTGGGGATTCAGAGTGATCCTGACCTCAAATTATCCTCCTGTTGTAATCAGCATGTCTGGAAACAATGATTAGCTTTCTTTGTGGTTGATATTATGAGGCCTCCCATGTGTGTGTGTGTATGTGTGTGTGTGTGTGTGTGTGTGTGTGTGTAATTGTGTGATTGTGTTGTATGTGGGTGCAAGTGTCCTCAGGGTCAGAGGAGGACATGCTCCTTGCCTTATTCCTTCAAGACAAAGTCTCTCATGAAATCTGGGAGTTGCTCAGAAGCCTGCTACCTTTTCTTCCTATTCATTTGTCTGTGTCCACAGCTCTGGGATTACAGGTGTGTGACTCTATGCCTGATTTTTCACATGGGCGCTGGAGACTTGAACTCAGGTCCTCATGCCTGAAGAACAAGTGCTCTTACCCACTAAGCCATTTTTCCAGCCCAGAAAAAAATACTTTTTCAGCATTTTATTATTATTGTCATTATTATTGCTATTATTATTTGCACATATGCATGTGGAGGTCAAAGGACAGCTTTTAGGAGTTCTCTTCCTCCACTGTGGGTTTCAGTCAGGTTATCTGCTTGTTGGGGATGGGGGAGAAGAGGAAGGAGAGGAAGAGAAAGAAGAAGAAGGGAAGGAAGACAGGGACAGAGGGAGAGAGAAGAGAAGCCAAATATATTACCATACATATATAATCAATTTTACCTACTGGGGAGGCTGAGGTGAGAAAATGGCAAATTTAAACTAGATTGTGCAACTCCGTGTGTGTATGTGTGTGTGTCTATGTTCATGCCCATGTGTGTATGCAGTTTTGTATGTAGAGGTTGGTACCAGTTGTCTTCCTCAATAACTTTCCACTTTTTAAAAAGTTATTTTTGAGATTATAATATCATTTAGTATTAACATTATAATATCATATAACATCATTTCCTCCTTCCCCTTCTCCCCATATACCCCTCCTTATTACTTTTCAAATTCATGGCCTCCTTTTTCATTCATTTTCTGTTGCATACACATATGTACTTTTATGAGACAAGGTCTCAGGGAACCTAGGGTTAGACTGGCTAGCAAGCCCAGGGATCCTCCTGTCTCCCCATTTCTAGTGCTGGGATTACAGGTTCCACCACACCCAACTTCTTGTGTGGGTTGTGGGATTTTTCTGTGGGTGCTAGGAATCTGACCTCAAGCCTTTATGCTCATGGGACATCAACTCTGCAACTGAGCCATCTCCCTGACCTCCAGCAAGTGCAGCTTAGCTAGGCCATGTCTCAAAGCAAAATTTGAAAAGGCTGGAGAGTTTAACTTACTGGTTTAGCAGTGTCCTGGACTCTTTGAGCTTAGGTTCAGTTTCCAGTGCAGAAAGCAAGCAAGCAGAAGATGCGCTCTGTGGTGGAGTGGCTGCTCAAGGCCCTGGGTTAACAGTCTGCAGCATCGCAGAAATAACTATAACAAAGAGATTAAATTAGAACTGAAAACTGTTGAGAGGGCGGGGCTTAGTGGTAGCAAACTTAAAGATACGTGTGGGAGGCGGGGATCCAAGAACTGAAAACTATTGGAAAGAAGGAAGGAAGGAGGGAAGGAAGGAAGGAAGGAAGGGAAGGAAGGAAGGAAGGAAGGAAGGGACAGTGGGAGGGCGGGAGGGAGAGAGGGGAGAAAGGCGTGGTTTGGGGGAGTATGAATTTAACCTCTTGGTTTGATCTGAGTTGAGGAACCTGACTCACCTTTCTGAACTTGTATTCTGAATAAGAGACAGCAAGTTGGTAAAAGCGTGTTACAGTGAGTCACCCGTCTGCATGGCCCTCAACCAGCAAGGGCAGGGACACAGGTCACCTTTCCTGGTTGTCAATAGAGAATAATCAAACTACCTCTCCCCAGTTCCTGCGTACCTGCGTACCTGCTCTTCTGGTCCATGCAGTAGGAGCTGGACTGCCCCGTTCTACTCCGCTCTCTGTGGTGAGTGGAGAGAAGAGGAAAAGAGAAAGCACACAACACACTCTAGGCTGGAGAGGCAGATGTGGTAATTCACACAGAGTCCCAGCACTTGGGAGGCTGAGGCAGGAGTGTAGGATATTCATTGCCTTCAAATTCGAGGTCAGCTATGGGTATGTGAGACTCTATCAGAAAAGTGAACTAAATAAAGATGATGATGATAACAGGCTAGACTGAGGACAATAGCGACATTTGTGACTTATCCCTTAATAGGAATTGAGAGAGTCTTGGTTAGCTGATGGAGATAGACAGGGCTTCCTCAGAATACCTTTAAATTAATGCTCTTTCAATGACTGTAGGAGTTGTCCCATTTTTGTAAGCTTTAAAAACACGTTTTACTTTGAAATAATTATTGGTTGACAAGAAGTTGCAAAAACAATAGAAGAAAGTGCTTGTGTACACACTAGTTTCCCATCACTGCAACAGCTTATATAAGTAGTGACATTGTATCAAAACCAGAAAATGGACATTGGTACAACTCTGTCAGCACCACATGCCTCTCTCTCTCTCTCTCTCTCTCTCTCTCTCTCTCTCTCTCTCTCTCTCTCTCTCTCTCTCTGTGTGTGTGTGTGTGTGGTGTGTTTCTCTGTAATTTCATTGCATGGAATTTTATGGACATCACCACAATTAAAGTACAGAAGTACTCCTTCATTAAAGGATCCCTTGCAGGTCTACGGAAACAGCCCCATGGTAGAGTACCTGCTTAGACCAAGGCCCTGGATCCCATCTCCACCCACTAGACAGATAAGAGTCCTTGTGCTGACTCACGTCTACTCTCTCCTGCTCTCCCCCACCTTTAGAGAGTTTTGTTTTCCTATTGCATAGCTGGTATTTGTTATTACAGTGTCAATATTTCTTATTCCTCTAAAAGAGAAAGAATGGGTTCCTCCATTGCTTCTCTGCTGCATTTAATGCTGGAATAAAAACTGAGCACCCAGACATGAAGATAGGGGAACGTCTGTGTCCTAACCATTAATAACATGTAGAAGACCACTCTGCAAAGTGACCCTTATTCCTATAACTGAGGATTGGCTAGTTTCGTCCCTAAAGTACATTGGCTAGGTCCAGATAAACACTTAAAACTGATGGGAACTCACCAAACACTTATCAGGTAGTTTATACTGACCCAGCAGGGAGCGGCACATTCCAGGGCAGGTTCCTTAAAGAGACAGAGCAATTCTCTGTTCCACAGAGCCCTTGTTTTTTAAAGGAACAAGGCTTAGAGCAAGCGCAGAGCAGAAAAGTGGGTTGATTTGAGTTTCCTATGTACACTTCCTTAGTTCATTTCCAGACAGCACAGAAAAGCAAAGCACACCACAGTGTGTTCCTACAATGCTCAGGAAAGGACTAGAAGGAGGGCCCCATTCCTCACATTCCTCCTGAAGTCCCCCTTCTCAGTTCTACAGCACTGTCTTCAGAGGGGTGGGGACCGGTGTCAGCTGTGTGACCTGGAGTTACTAAGAGGCAGCAGCAATTACCTTGGCAGCAGGCACAGTGCTGAAGACCTCAGCTTCCATGCCTCATTTAATCTGCATAACCCCTGTGAGTCAACGATCTTATCTTCATTTCACGATTGAGAAAGTGGAGACACACAGAACATAAATGTTTTATTTATTGAGGCCACATACCTATGTCAAGAAGCACTTCACACAGACACATAGACAATGCTAAATGACTAATGATGTTTAAGTGAAAAATGTCGGATTTTTTTCCTTTGTTGTTGTTGTTAGTTTTTTGTCCTTACTATTTTTAAGTTTATAAAATGCCCAGAAACTTGTTGCTAGGGGAATTTTCACTAGAAAGAAGGTATGTTACTTTGCAGTGTATCCTGTCATTAGTGACTCACCTTCCCATCTCGGCTAGGTACACTCTCTACTCCAAAGTGCCCTCACCCACAGTCCTAGAGCAGGATTAGTTACTTCTAGCGTAGTCCTTAGAAAGGTTGGAAAGATGTAGACGTGTTCTTTCCCTTTAAGAGGAGAACTGGGTGGGTGAGATTGCACAGCACAGCAGGTAAAGGTGCTTGTCCCAGCCCTGAAGGAAGGACAGGGACCAAAGCCCTCACTCACCGGCCACCTCCAATAAATAAAATTCAAAAAAAAAACTCTGGTATGAAGGAGACAAGGACTCTGGATGGGGAGGAGAAGGTTAAGTACAAAAGAGCTCCCTAATCTGAAGCATAGATATATTCATAAATACGGCTATATAACTGGACTTAATGAAATGTTCTTAAAAGTCTAAAGACTGCTCTGAAGAGAAGGTGCATGTGAGTTAACATGAAAGTGGTTTTGTATACACAGTGGTAATAGGGGAATACTGACCCGGATTTGTCATTCAGGAGTCATTCATAAAGGAAAAGGATCTCAAACGAGGTTGATTTCAACACACCAAGCCAAACAGCTAGTAAACCGCCACGAAGAAGGAAACATTTTACTCTGTCATCCTCAAATGCAAATGGCACATTAACATACGCACCGGTTGTGCAAGCAGAAAGTCCTAGACCTTTTATTGCAAAGAGGAGGAGCCAAAGATCCTGACAGGACTAACAAGGCCACAGAACCTCCCTCAGGGACTTCCTGTTGTCACGGACTCAGGATTAGCCCTATGTGAGCTCTCCTGGAGAAAGCCAGACTCCAGGGTGGGAGCTCCGGAACGCCAGGCTCTGTGGAGTGCGGAGTGTCCTTGTGTTTGGGACACATGATCTCTTGAGGGTCCCTATGCTGAGGTTGTGCGTTCTCATCAGTTTCATGTGCTTGGTGAAATCAGGTAGGTCATTTAGCCAATTTTTAAAGAAGTATTAGTTGACTTTCAAAGTTCTATGTGAGTATATTTGAGGCCAGGACCTATGGGTAAAATGAACTTTCTTATGGTGAATTTTTTTTCCCCTCAACCATAGATCAAACCCTTGTCTCTTTGAATTAACTTGAAAAGGCTAAGGTAGTATTAGTTTTTTCATAGTTAAATTGTGTCTTTCCAGCTATATAAAATAAAATAACTTATTTTTTTGAAACTGTAAAAATTTATTTTGTGATGCTTACATATAGAGAAGTTGTTTTTCTCATTGTTTTGTTTCATTTTTTTCAATGGTAAATTTTTATACTTTTGTGTATTTATTTATGTGTATTTAAACCACTGTTACAAAAATCACAATATCATAAAAAACATAAATTTCTTATAATGGTGCATGATATATTTATAACTTAAGAATTATTAATTGCCAGGCCGAGGATGAGGTTCAGCCATAGAATATATGCCTAGTGTGTATGGCACTCCAAGTTCAATTTTCAATACAAGATAATAAAATCAAAGTGAAAATATGAATCTCCATGGTGAGATAACAAACATGAAGTGAAATGCACTTCTCAGTCCTTCTGGAACCCACTTCTGTTTCACACAAAGCTTGTGACTGTAAATTCTGACATGACTTATGTTTTGTTTTGTTTTGTTTTTTTAAATTTTATTATTATTATTCCTTTTTTTTTATTATTCCTTTTTTATTGGATATTTTATTTACATTTCAGTTGTTCTCCCCTTACCCCATTTCCCCCCCTTCCCTCCCAGGAACCCTCTATCCCATCCCCCCTCCTTCTGCTTCTATGAGGGTGTGCCTCCACCTACCCCCTCCCCTGCGCCTTACCTCCCCATCCTTGAATTCCCCCCCCCCAAGACATCCAGCCTTCATGGACCAAGGATCTCTTCTCCCACCTATACCTCCCTTGCATATATAGCTGGAGCCATGGTCCCTCCCTAAGCGCTCCCAGGCTGGTGGTTTACACCCTGGGGGCTTTGGTTGGTTGGTATTGTTCTCCTCATGGGGTCGCAAATCCTTTCAACTCCTTCAATCTTCACTCTAACTCCTCTATTGGGACCCCCATGATCAGTTTAATGGTTAGCTGTGAGCATCTGCCTCTGAGTATGTCAGACTCTTGCAGACCTCTAAGGAGACAGCTATGTCAGGCTCCTGTCAGCATGTACCTCCTGACATCCACATCAGCATCTACCTTGGGTGACTGCACATGGGATGGACACGCAGGTAGAATGGTCTGCAGACGGCCCCTCCTTCAGTTTCTGTCCTGCACTTTGTATCCATATTTGCTCCCTTGAGTATTTTGTTACTCCTTCTAAGAAGGACTGAAGCCCCCTGACTTGGTCTTCATTCTTCATGAGCTTTATGTAGTTTGTGAGTTGAGTGTTTTTTTTAAGACAGGGTTTCTCTGTGTAGCGCTGGCTGCCCTGGAACTTACAGTAAACCAGGCCGATCTTGAATCCACTGGGATAAAGGTGTTCACCACCACACCCAGCCTTGACATAACTTTTTAAAGGGCAGGGGCAGATATCAGACATGTAGACCACTCACGCTCCATGGCTCCTAAAAGTGGCACATACTATTTATTCTAAGGAAATAACCTTTGGTGGAGACAGCAGCAGACGGTGCTAGGTCCTTTTAAACCTAGGACCTTAACACACACTGGGCAAACACGCAACTACTAAGTTATGTTTCCAACTGCAAGAATAATGTTAAAAACCAACCAACCAAGCCAACCAACCAACAGGAAACCTCAAATGCAGACTAGATATAGCAGAAATGTCTCTACTCCAGGGCTGGGGAAGGTTTCAAATATCAAACTATTTTTCATTACATTTGTTTACTTAATATGTGTGGGTGCACAAGCCACATGTGGAGGTCAGAGTACAACTTGTAGGAGCTGGTTTTTTTTACTCCCACTGGACACAACTCAGGCTGTCGGGCTTGCTATCGGCCTTGACCCACTGAGCCATCTTGCCTACATAAATGCCTATGGGGTGTGAAATCCCACTTGGAACCTCAGAGCTCTGTAGGCAGGGACAGAGAATCCCTAAGCCAGCTGGATCACCAGAAGCAGAGATCTCTCGGCTCCAATGAGAGCCTGCCTCAGTTCATAAACTGATGAGTGACTGAGGAAGACACCTGCCAAACTCTAAGAGCCTCCACATGCTCAGACATACTCTACATGTGCACACACACACATGTGAACTGGCTGAATAGGTAAAAGCGCCAACTGCATAAGCCTGGTGAGCCGAGTTAGGTCCCCTAAACCTCTGTAGAGGTGGAAGGGGAACACTGGCTTCTCATGTGTGAGCTGTGCACATGCAATACTAAAGAAAATGTAAAAAAGTTAAAAATAAAATAATGCAAAGGATAAGACAGTAGAACTCAACTTGATAAAATGATTAAAACTGTTAAAAGTCATATGAGTACGGTAACAGATGAAGCTTAGAATCAAACTAGAAAATGTATAATAGTTATATTAGGACTTATTTCCAGCCCACCTTGACTGCACTGTTTCAAGTCTTTGTACAATCCTATGTGGCAAATAGTATTTTCCCGCCGGGCGGTGGTGGCGCACGCCTTTAATCCCAGCACTTGGGAGGCAGAGGCAGGCGGATTTCTGAGTTCGAGGCCAGCCTGGTCTACAGAGTGAGTTCCAGGACAGCCCGGGCTACACAGAGAAACCCTGTCTCGAAAAACCATAAAAAAAAAAAAAAAAATAGTATTTTCCCAGTCCGTCATCAAATCAACACTTGCTGACTTTTTAGCATCTATGTGCCAAGGCTCTGGAAACCTCATAGGTATCGCTTAAAGTTCTTAGAGCAGTCCTGACAGGCTGGGGCTTAGGATAAAGAGGGTGAGAATAACATTCCCCAGAAAATCATCAAGGAGAAGAGGGACCAAAACTCAGATATCAAGATAAGTGATTTTTTAATTTTCTTTGAGATTTCATTTTGAGTGTTTTCCTGAATGTAGCTGTGTACCATGTGCATGCAGTGTCCATAGAGATCAAAAGAAGGTGTCCGATCTGAGACTGGAATTACCATTAGGTGTGAGCTATCATGTGGGTGCTGGGAATCAAACCCAAGGCCTCAGGAAGAGCGGACGGTAACTTTAACCACTGAGCCATCTTGTAAGTGTTATGTTTTTTACCTTAAAAAATTACATTTAGCCGGGCGGTGGTGGCGCACGCCTTTAATCCCAGCACTTGGGAGGCAGAGGCAGGCGGATTTCTGAGTTCGAGGCCAGCCTGGTCTACAGAGTGAGTTCCAGGACAGCCTGGACTATACAGAGAAACCCTGTCTCAAAAAAAACCAAAAAAAAAAAAAAAAAATTACATTTAATTAATTAGTTTATTTATTTTTGTTTGTGTGTGTGTGTGTGCTCATGTGCATGTGCACATGTCTATTTGTGTTGTGTGCATGAGTGTATGCATGTGCATACATGCACAAACCACATTGTGATAGGGAGGTCAGAGAACAACTTGCAAGCATCAGTTCTCTTTCCACCATGTGGGTTCTGAATTCTGGTCCTTAGGCTTCCAGGCAGGTGCCTTCACCCACTGAGCCCTCTACCCTCCTGATAAATGACACTCCAATACAATATTTAAAAGTATTGCAGATAAATGCACAATGAACAAAACACCAACATTTTTCGAAAAGAAAGGCTACTCTTTTTTTAAACTATCACCTACACTATGTGGTGAAAGCCATTTATCAGCAAACTGTTCCCTGGTGGCCCAGGCTGGCTCCACTTCCTTGTGCAGTAGTTTATGAGGGTTGGTGATGCTGTGTAAACAGACTGAATCACACAGAACTTTACTCAGAGAGTCCCTTCCCTTCTTTTTCTTTACAATGAGGTGTTGATAAACTGTTTTCAGTTGGTTCAAAATACTAAAGTTGTGTGTGTGTGTGTGTGTATGTGTGTGTGTTTGTGTGTGTGCATGCACTGGAGATTGAACCCATAATGAGCATATTGAATTAATTTCCCTGTTGCTGTGACAGAATACCAGCAGAAGCAACTTAAACGAGGAGGTGCTTCTTTGGCTGGAGGTAGAGAGGATTTAGTCCATCACATGAGAAAGCAGGGTGGCTTGGGGCTCTGCTGATGGTAGTGGAGCTGATGATGCAGCTGTTACACCTTAGCAGTCAGGAAACAGAGAGCTGAGGCTGGAAATGTGCCCAGCCCATAATACTTAAGGCTTGGCCCTTAGGGACAATTCCTTTAGCTAGGACCCACTTCCCAAGGATTCTACAGCCTCTTAAAACAAGTGCCAACATTTGGGGACACATGTTCAAACACATGAACCTGTGAAAGACAGTTTATATTCAAATAACTATATATGTGTAGGGACACACGTTTTTGGTTTCAAATTCAACCTACCTTTGTAGTACTGCCTGAGATTATCATTATTATGGTCATTTTATAAATGCAAGATTGAGACTCAAGAGAGGCCAGCTTGGGTACCTAGGAAATAGTTCTGGATCTTAAACCTAGGTCTGACTCTCAAACCCTGCTTTTTTCAAAACTGCACTGTGTTTTTATTTAAGACTTTCAGCTTTATGAGCTGAAACTCATGATGGTTTAACTCAGTCAGTCAGTTGGTCAGTTTAGTCAGTCAGTCTAGCAGGAGAGCATCCGTGATCAGTATATGTAAATAGACATGGTCAAGACTATAAGAGAGTGTCTCTGTGAGTCTGTGATGTGTCTCAGTGAAGAGTGCTTGCCTCGAATGCATGAAACCTGGCCTCGGTCTGCACCACTGTATACACTTGGTGTGGTGTGCACACCTGCAACTGCAGCACATATGAAGTGGAGGCAGGAGGATCAGGCTTACAAGATCATCCTCAGCTACATAGTGAGTTCAAAGCCAGCAAGAGCTACACAAGATAAAAAGGTTATTGACGATAGCCCTGATTTTCAACTCAAATCTGTTTATTTTAATATAAGAAAGAAAGTCCTAAATAAAAATTATGCCACCTCTGTATAGGATCCAGATTCTTCCTCAAAGGGTGCTGTATACAGAGTTCATTTCCTTGTAATTTTCCAGTCTAAAAAGGACAGGCACAATTTCTCCTGTTTCATTGAACTACGAGAGTCGAGATTAAACTTGAAAAACCAGTTTAATATACTGGTTGTCCTCTGAGTAACCTTGACTTTGTAAGAAATGATTTAAATAGCCCAAAAATTGTCCTTTGGGAAGCATAAAATAGTTTGTAACTTTAAATACACTAGCATAGAGTAAACTATGGAAATCTATGTGAGAAGCCATTGAACACATTTATTTCTCACAGTGTCTAGTGTTTGTATGCTCTCCAAAATGCTGAGAAGCTTGACACCAACAAAAAGCTCCAGTACTAGGAGCTTGTGATACAAGCAATACAATACCTGACCGCAGGCAGCTTAAGCTAATTTGTGACATGGTCCAGATTCATTGTTGTCTTTTATAAATGTTTAGTTCTGGGAACCAAAGATGGAGTTGAGTGGTAGAATGCTTGCCTCATATGCAAAAGGGCCTGAGTTGGACCTTTTAGAAGTCAGAATTGATAAATAGGCTAGAGAGATGGCTCAGTGGTTAAGAGCACTTGTTCTTCCAGAGGCCAGAGATTTGATTCTCATCACTCACATGACAGATCATTATCATTTGTAACTCCAGTTTCAGGGAGTTTGGGCCTCTTTGGGTACCAGACATGTACATGATGCCCTCATAAAATATTCTTCAAATGGGAAAAAAATTAATAAACAGTAAGTTTAGTTTTGAACCAGACATGGTGTTACATGCCTATGACTCCAGGACTAGGGAGGCTGAGGCACAAATATCGTGAGTTTGAAGCCAGCCTGGGTTGTATTGTATAATGCTACCTTGTCTCAAAAATCCAAACCAAGGGGACTAATGAAGCTCAGTGGTTAAAGACACTTGCTGCTAAGCCAGCCAACCAGAGTTCCGTTATGGTGGGAGGAGAGAGCCAACTACTGTACCTTCTGACCTCCACATCGTGGCACGGATGTACTGTGTCCCTCGTTGGTATAATTAAAAAAAATCAAACCAGACAAACGAGTGAAGAAACCAATGGACCCAAGAGCTCTATTCATGCTTTATTGATGGGAGTACAGTAGATGGATCCAGGAAGGAGGAAAGAGTGGGCAGCTCCCAGAATGCTTTGGGGCTGACACCTGAGAAAGGAAGTCAATCCCAGCACAGGTCAGAGACTAGTGAACCCCTGAGAGAGTTACCTGTAAGAGGACAGCCCCCGTGGGATAGAGGCGTGTCTTCCTCACTGTTCTAGTGCCAGGGCAAGTCTTACAAAAGAAAGTATTGAAGTGGGAGCTTGCTTAGTCTCAGAGCTTAGTTTGTTATCATGGCAAGAACGGGCTTGGTGTTGGAGCAATAGCTAAGAGTTTTTTGTCCTGATCCATAGGCAGCAGGCACAGAAAGCAGGGAGGGGGAGGGGGAGGGGAAGGGGGAGGGGGTGAGAAGGAGGAGGAGGGGAGAGGAGAGGGAAGGGGGAGGGGAGGAGGAGGGGGAGGGGGAGGGGGAGAGAAACTGGACCTGGAATGAGCTTTTGAAACTTTAAAACCCTCCTCCAGTGACACACCTCCTCCAACAAGGTCACACTTCCTAAACCTTCCCAAACAGTTCATCAGTTGGGGACTAAGCATGCAAATATATGAGCCAACTGGGACCATCTTTATTCTAAGACCACAGGATGAAAGGAAATGTTATTTCAGAGTAACTGAATTCCAAAATAATCTGAAAAGGACAGGTATAATTTCTCTTGCTTCAGATAAGCCGTGTTAGGTGGGGTTAAAGGGCCAGATGGCCTGGTGAAGTCCACTGTGCATTCTACAAATTCTCCACCCCCACCTCCTATAACAAGTTCTCATTATAGTCCAGGCTGACCTTTAGCTCACCAGCCTCCTGTCTCTCAAGGACCCAGGTGAATGTGTGGCTTCTAACCCATAGACCTACAGTTCATGTGTCCTTAGGTGAACAGACCGAGTGGTTAAGTAAAGAAACATGTCTTCCCCAGGATGAGCTCATTCAGGGTTAATCCCAGCCACATTCCTCTCTGGCACACATAGGTAGCATGCGAAAAACAACATGATTTCCCAGACCGTCTGCAGAGTAGCTTGCACATACTGGAACAAAACTTAGCTTTAGCTGGGAGGTGGTGGTGAACTCCCTTTAATCCCAGCACTGGGGAGGCAGAGGCAGGCGATCTCTGAGTTTGAGGCCAGCCTGGTCTAGAGTGAGTTCTAAGACAGCCAGGGCTACACACAGAGAAACTCTTGTCTTGAAAAACCAATCAACTAAAAACAAACAAAATGAAACAAACAAACAAAAAACAACAACAAAACCCCTTAGTTTTACAGTTGGATAAGACGCAGAGAGCTCGGTGCCCTGTTCTACCACACCTCCAGTACTATCAGATGACTAATTACATAGGGAGTTACTGCTCTGGGATGGGCTTTCCAAGCAGACCAACAGATGCGGTCTGGGTTCTCAAGGGCATTTCTTTTTCAGGAAGAGGAAGTGAAGGTGACAGGGAAGTGTTGACTTACTACCGGACCATGCCTGACTATACCAGCATCAATACAGGGCCCAGAGCATTTTGTATAACTTTGGTTACTATTACTGTGATTGGCACCATGACCAAAAGTACACAGATTTCTCTACATAGTTAGGTTCTTAAGTTTCCATTGAGAGAAGTCAGAATAGGTGTGTCCCAAGGTTCCCCCTGCCTTTTGGTGGCCCATCGAAGTTAATGTCCCTCCCCTTCTGTTCCATCCCTGTTCCCTCAACTTCTCCCTGGCATTAACATCACCCTAGGGGATGCTCCTCGCTTGCTGTAGGGGCTGTGCTTCACTGTCTACAGAGCTGCTCTCCAGAAGTGAAGCCCAGTGTGGGATGGTCCCGTACAGGGTGGCTTTCAAATAATTCAATTTAAAATAATGCAGTTCCTGATCTTTATGTTGTGTCTGGAAACTAGAATTTTCACCCATATTTGCTTTTGTGCCTTTTGTCTCTCGGTGGCTGGAGTTGGATGCAGGGCCCTGTGCATGTGTGTTCCATCTCTGAGTAGCTCACTAAGCCTCTCATCGAAGCTCTTGATCAAAGCATTGTGTAATATTGCAAAGGTCCAATTCTGACAAATTCCAAAATCAAGGACCTCAAAACTCTTCATTTAACTCTTCCATCTTAATATACATCCATATATAGCTTTTCCTTTTCTTTGAATTTGATTTTCTTTTTTTTGCTGTATTCCTCAGTGTATTTATGTTCACTGGATGGATGCAGGAGCTGGTAGAGAGAGGAGAGGGCTTCAGATCTCCTGGAGCTGGAGTTACAGGTGGTTGTATACCACATGTGGGTGCTGGGAACTGAATCTGTGTCCTCTGCAAGAGAGTGCTTTTAACCGTTGAGCCATCTCTCCAGCCTCCATAATTTTTAATGTACATGAATGTTGATGTATGTATATATGTATGTGTACTGTGTGTGTCCACATGCGTGTGCGCACCTCCGGCCTACGTGGGCCAGAAGAAGGTGGCAGAACCTTTAGAACTGGAGTTCCAGGCAGTTGTGAGCTGCCACGTGGATGCTGAGCACCAAAACCAGGTCCTGTGCGGGAGCAGTCAGTGCCCTAACCGCTGAGCTTTACTCCAGCCCCCACTCCTATCATCTTGCAGCGTTTGTTTATCTCCAACTCTCCTCCATTGCCCTTAGAACCGAAGCCTCAAGCATCTGCTCCCTTTGCTCCTTATTTCTGTCTTTTCTTCCTTGCCCCCGCTCCTCCCCCCGCCCCTCCCCATTCATTTCCTCTTCTTTTGTACTACAAGTGATTGAACTCAGGACCATACACACTAGTCTTGCTTTACCACTAAGCTGCATCTCCAGCCAGCCTTGCTTCCTTTGCTTTTGCTGCTGATGCAGTTGGCCTCCTCTTCTTCCTCCTCCTCCTCCTCCTCCTCTTCCTTTTTTTTTTTTTTTTTTTTTTTTTTTTTTTTTTTTTTTTTGAGACAGGGTTTTACTATGCAGCCCAGGCTGACCTTGAACTCACAGAGATCCACCTGCCTCTGCTTCCTGAATGCTGGCATTAATGGTGTGGGCCATCACATCCATCCAGTTTTGCTTCTTTTTTTTTTTTTTTTTTTTTTTTTGGGGGGGGTTTTCAAGACAGGGTTTCTCTGTGTAACCTTGGCTGTCCTGGAACTCACTCTGTAGACCCGGCTGACCTTGAACTCAGAAATCCGCCTGCCTCTGCCTCCCAAGTGCTGGGATTAAAGGCGTGCGCCACCACCGCCCTGGCACCAGTTTTGTTTCTTGAGGTCAGATTGACAGCCCATCTCCTGCTCTGTCTATCACTGATGGATCTTGGCCTTGTTCTTTCCTTTTAAGTTTACTTGGAAATAACTGAACATTTTTAGAAAAGCTACAAGAATAGAAGAGCACACAGCACAGAAGCAAGCCTTTGTACAGATTGACTTGTTGGTTCTTTGTGGAACTTTCTGGGCCCTGAGCATGCCTGTGCTCAACCACTGAGTCCACCCTGCAGCCCGAGATTGATTTATTCTTAACATTTTGGCACACAGATTTCATTGTCAGTTAGCTATCTGTTTATATTTTCTGAATCATTTGTCAGAAAGTTTGGCCCTTTACCTTTAAATGCTTTAGCTGTATTGTCTAAGAATTGGGATTTTCCCTTTTATGACTCTCTGATTCACCGTTCTGTTGCTGTGAAGAGACACCATGACCACAGCAACTCCTTTACAGGAAAGTGTTTAATTGGGCCTGGCTTACAGTTTCAGAGGTTTCTCCATTATCATCAGGACAGGGAGCATGGGGGCAGGCATAGCAGGCAAGGTGCTGGAGAAGTAGTTGAGAGCTACGTCCTGATCTGTAGGCAGAAAGATTGGAGGAGGCGGGGAGGGGGGGGTCAGAAAAAGGGGTAGGGACCAGGCAGAGTGTGTGTGTTTCTTAAATTTCTAAGCCCAACCCCAGTGACACACTTCCTTCAACAAGGTCACACCCACTCCAAAAAGCCACACCTTCTAATCCTTCTGAAATACTGTCATTCCCTGGTGACTAAGCATTCAAATAGACTAAGCATTCAGATATATGTGCTTATGAGCCATTCTTATTCAAATCACCAGAATAACCACAGTGTGACTGTCTCCACGAATTGAAAGCTGAGGCCACACTTTTACTCGGTGCCTAGATACCAATTTTCCTGACTTAGTTTATTTGATTGCCTTTTCCTTCTACCACAAGGTCTACCCTAGGTTCAAATATTGCCCTAGTATATCCTGTCTCTGATCTCCCTTAATTTAGAATACATCCACAGCCTCCCTGCACTGTTTATTTCTATGATCTTTTGTCAGGAATGTTTCCCATTTTATACTTGTCAGTTTCCTGGTCCCAGTTGGGTCCCAGTTCCAGTGTCAGCACAGGAACAATGATACTGTGGCCCCTGAGCCCTGAGTACCACAGCATGATGACTAAGCAATGCCTTGCCCAGTTTCTCCATGACATTGTTACTGTCCTACTGAGTGACATTCCCAGCAAGATGCTCCAAGCCAGGCATGGCAGGGCATAGCTGTAATCCTAGAATTAGGTGGATGAGAGAGGTGGATTGCAAGGTTGAAGCTAGGGCTGCGAAGTAAGTCTGAGCTGGACTGGGTTTCATACTAAGATCCTGTATCAAACAAGAAGAAGACCTTTCAGGTTTGTGCCACCCTTCCTCGAATTCAACTTTCTTCCAAGACTGTTCTGCAGGGTGAAGCTTTGAAAGGAGAGCTTGAGGAGCCTAGAAGACAAGGGCCCAGCACCAGCTGACATGGTCTGCATTTTCAGATGCTCAGGGTAGGGCAGACCATTCTGACCATCTTTTCAGAAGAGAGTTCTACACAAGAGACCATGGAGACTCTGGCTGTGTTCTGTCTCTCCAAGGGTAGATTGGACTCTAAGATCCAAAACCAGGGGACATGTTCCCCCAGAAACACTCACGAATGGAATTCACTGCAATAACATGAGGTTTAATGATAATAATAAGAAGAACCAGTATACCGGGGTTCCCCTGTATGCAGACAAGAGAAACCCCGAGCCAAAGTTGGGAACAGTTTTTACACAGAGTTCACAAGGGAAACCACAAAGGCTGACCTTCCCAGGTCCGGTCTCTAGGTGACTCAGATTATGACAATGAGTGTCTTCCCCGTATGCCCAGGTTTATTACGTTAAGAGTCCAGCTTCCTGATTACTTCTCATCTTGGTTCTCCTGGAATGTGTCTGTGTGCTCTGGGCCTTCCTCACCCGCAGGTGGGTCCCCCCCCGCCCCCCGCCCCCCCCCCCCCCCCCCCCCCCGTGGTCTGAGGAATGTTAATCAGCCTCTCCCTTCTTCCTCTGAATATTAATCTAGCAAGTGTCCTCTGACTAAGGAAGGTGCCCCTCCTGGAATGTGTCCTGGGACAGTGGGATTCTTTCAATTTTAAGTTCAAACCGAGACCCGAAAGTCCTACAGATACATAGCTAGAAATTACCCTTCAAGGAGAATGGGATCTCACAGGGTAGACACCCCCACACCCAGTACCCAGAATAGCCCCTGAAAGCTGATTTCATTGTGCTGTGAGGCACTCACAGGCTCTGAGGGAGCTGTGGAGTGAGGAATATACTTCGGGCTGGGAGGACTGTAGAAGCTCCATCGAGCTAACTTCTGCTTTCGACCTTGAAGGAGTCTGGAGAAAGATGTTCGGAGAAACCAGGAGTCACTACTTGGAAATACTGGACTAAGTATGACTTTTCCAGCTTCACTCAGCTCTTGTGGGGTGCTGTGAGGAACGTAAGAGTGTAGAGAATGGGTCATAGCACTCCCTTGCTTAGGAGGCCCTGCATGATGTCATCTAATTCTTATTTCCAGATACAGATGAAACATGCCCGTCCTTCACCAGACTGAGTTTCCACAGTGCGGTGGTAGGTACAGGACTAAGTGTGAGACTGATGCTCTACACACAGAGAGACCAGACCTGTGCACAAGTCATCAACTCCACAGCTCTGGGGAGCTTAAATGTGACCAAGAAAACCACTTTTATAATCCACGGTTTCCGGCCAACAGGCTCCCCTCCAGTTTGGATGGAGGAGCTGGTACAGAGTTTGATCAGTGTACAAGAGATGAACGTGGTGGTTGTTGACTGGAACCGAGGAGCCACGACTGTGATATACCCCCACGCTTCTAGCAAGACCAGAAAAGTAGCTCTTATTTTGAAGGAATTTATCGACCAGATGTTGGTAAGAAAGACTTGTCTTAGATGACCTTGGTGGCTTGTTTGGAAGCTTGTTACTTGGTTGGATGATGGCGGGCTACTTTGTAACATTTTGTAACTTTGTGGGAATCTGAAGAAACCCAGGGAAGAGGGTGCGGCTCTGCAGGTTGTCCATCCCATAGCAAAGGGGCAGGAGGCAGTGTTCTCATTTTAAATGTTGTAGATCTTAAGTCCTCATAATCTGTAGCTAATGGCAAATAGCTTGTGAAAGGAGTCATTTTGTGAGTACTGTGAGGGTGTCTTTGAGTAGGAGAGGCTCTGCCTAGAGTTGTTAGTTTAAACACCTGGATCTCCTTCAACTTCTGTAGCTGTTCATCTAAAACACCAAGCTACTTATGTCCAGGTTCTTCCCAACCACAGTGAAAACACATAGCGGTGGGCCAGTCATTGTTTTTAGAGAGCCTCCCAAGGCAGGACCTTAGCTTTTATTTAGAGAGTGTTCACATGAGCCGCACCCCTTCCCCTCCTTTAATATAACAAAGATGTGACAAGAGCCAGGTTGTGGTGGCACGAGTCTTTAATCCCCGGGCTCAGGAAGCAGAAGCAGGCAGATCTCTGTGAGTTCGATACCACTCTGGTCTACAGAGCAAGTTCCAGAATAGCCAGGTCTGCAAGGAGAAGCTGTGTCTTGAAAAACAAAACAATCACATGAAGTCAGAGCAATTTCAAAGAGACCCCCCACGTGGTGACCACTGTGTGTGGTGGTGATGTGAGTTTTATGTGATCTCCTCAGCAAGCAGGTTAATGTTTGGGTGGCTCAGAGCAAGCTGCCCACAGCCTGAGACCAGCGAGGTCTACCCTCCCTCATCTTTTCTTCCCCGGGATAGTGACTCCATTAGGAGTTCATCGAAGTGTGTTATCATCCCTTCTCCTATCTGCAAGCCCTAAACATGTCTCTGCTTGACATCCAGCAGAGTCGGGAGCGGAGACAATAACAGACACAAATTAGGGGCTGGCAGGTTGCTTTGAATCCTGTTCTGTACCCTCCCCACTGGGTCAGATGACCTCAACTCTGGGCTTCGCTTTCCTTATTTGTGTATTAAAGGAGTCTTATGGACATTGCAGGATGCTGTGACTTCCCCTATTTTTCTGCCATGCTGGGGACTGACCCTAAGGCTTATAACATAGGAGGCAGGCAAGTGCTCTAACTGAGCTACCTCTCCAGACCTCTTTGTGACATTCAAGTGAGACAATAGGGGCTTAGGAGTTGGCTTTGTTGATAAACACTTGGTGTGCAAGCATGAAGACCTGATTTCAACCCCCAGAACCTATATGAAAAACCTGGGCACAGCAGTAAACAGTGCATGACTGTAATTCCTGACCCAGGGAAGCAGAGACAGCAGACTCCCTAGGGCTTGTTGGCTAGTCTGACCAAACCAAATCAGATAACTCCAGGCTCGGTGAGAGACCCTGTCTCAGGAAGGGAGGTGGGGAGCAATTGAGGGAGACATCTAATTTAAAAAGAAAGATTTATTTATTCTTTTTGTTATGTATATGAGTGTTTTGCCTGCATGCATATGTGTGCACCATGCATGTATTGTTACCAGGAAAAGTCAGAAGAAGGCATTGGGGCTCCTGGAACTGAATTACATACAGTTTTGAGCCGCTATGTGGGTGCTGAGAATCGAACCTGGTTCCTCTGCAAGAGCAACAAGTGTTCCTAACCACTGAGCTATCTCTCCAGCTGGACACCTGACTCTTTGACCTCTGACCTCTACACATATGTGTATAGATGTGCATGCATATCTACCCACACACAAAATAGCCCAAGTGAGAATAGATATAAAGTATTTAGGAACATTCCTTCAAAGTAAACAGGAAATCTCTGCAAGTGTGGTCAATTTCTTGAACTCTTACAATTTATTAATGAAATTCTAGGCCAAAGGAGCTTCTCTGGACAACATTTACATGATTGGAGTAAGCCTAGGAGCCCACATATCTGGATTTGTTGGAGAAATGTATGATGGGAAGCTGGGGAGAATCACAGGTAAGGTTCCTGTTGGTTACCAGGGGTCTCACGTGGGCATGTGTTCTCTGGGAGAGCACCACCACACAGGTAACATTGACCTCAGCCCACGTAGAACATTGTACAAACTGTGTTTGTCACAGAAAAGCCTGGTGGTGACCTTATTTTTGTTATGGTAACCCCCAGCCAGTATCTCTTGGAGTCTGATCTGTGCCCAGAGAGCCTTCTTCCTTTGGACTACATAGCCAGGACTCACTAGGCATGGCTGCATGACTGCAGACTCGTGGACACAAAAGGAGATGGGAAATTTGTAGCTAAATCTCAGCTTTCTAGCTAACGTGAATGAATACCAGAATTGCAGGAGGTCAAATCCTGAAGGACAAAGACTCTGCATCTCTTGCCTAGAACGTAGGAATTTTCCACAGCTATTCCCAGGGCTGAGGGCTGCCTCCAGCTTTCAAGAGATTATCAGTCACCTTTCCCAGGGCTCATTCTCATGCTCAGGGCTTTAAATTTAGGGAGACTGTAAGACTGAAGTGTGTGGAAGGAGAAGGAATGTAAACGACTCCAAATATATTGAGGGGCTGGGTAACCTCACAGTCCGGAAACCCCCTTCCCCGCACGCAGCTTGCTGGCATGACTTCAGGGTGTTTGCCTTGAATTTTTTCCCCTCAGTTTTCCCAAAAGCCAAGGCTCCTTTAATTATCTAATTTCCCTACCTTCCTAGGAACCAACGTAGTTTTAAAAGTTGACTGAGAGAGAGAGAGGGAGAGGGAGAGAGAGGGAGAGAGAGGGAGAGAGGGGAGAGAGAGGGGAGAGAGAGGAGAGAGAGAGAGAGAGAGAGAGAGAGAGAGAGAGAGAGAGAGAGAGAGAGAGAGATCCTCACACTTAGGATAGAGGGGATTTTTCTTTCCCATGGTGTGTTGCAATGGGGTTCAGTAGCAGGTGTTGATTTATACAGTTGCTGGTTTCTATGCTGATTTCCTTGGTAGTGACTAATGATGTCACTGCCGACTTGAGGTCACTGATCACAGAGTTAGGAAGAAATGGACCAGATGTACCCTTTAAGCCAAGCATTTCGTTCTACCCAAGCAGCACGTTCTCTCCCATGTCCTCCTGACGATGTGAACGGCAGTGTCCCTAGCCTCTAATTACAGAAATTCCCCAAGCCAGGCTTTCTGCTACTCTAGGCCCATGTGACCCACCCTGAGACCCGACTCAACTTCCGGTCCACAAATCAATTGTCTGTCTCCATGGAGGTTCCCAGTGCTCTCCTCTGGTGAGGCTCTCTGAGCCTCAGATTTCTCCAGCTTCTCAGGAGAATTCCGAGTCCCACTGTCCTTGCTTGGGTCGGGTGGACTTGTCACTGGGTCACAGGTGGACTTGGTCCTGGTACGGGTGGAATGTGATGTCACCACAGACACAAGCCACTTTTATTTCCTGAGACCAGGGTAGGTAAGGCTGGCACCTTCACTCTGCAATCTCTTTGTCAGTTTCCTCTCTTCTGCTTCTCTTCTCCAGGTATATCTCTTGGTTTGACTTCTCACTAGTTTCCACCCTTCCCTTCTCCCCTCCCTTCCCTCTCTCCCTCCCTCCCTCTCTTCCTTCCTCCTTTCCTATGTTTGGTGCTGAGATGAATCCAGAATCTTAATCTTATGTATGCCAGACCGAGACTCTGCCATGAATTGCCGCCAAGATAAGGAACCTAAATTTTCAACCAGAAGACGCAGGTAGTCCGACCACCGCCTCTTGAGAAACAATACAGTACCTGTAGCCACTGACTGAAACGAAGCCAATGTGAACTGAGATAGGCTATAGGTGCAAGATAAGCATCAGCTTTTGAAGATGAAGGTTCAGAAAGAGGAAAAAAAGAAAGGAAATCAAATCTCACATTTATTATTGAGTGTATTGGCACGACAACTTTTAGATATGTTGGTTGCAAGATACATTATTTTGTTTGTTTTGCTGTGTTAATGCAGGGTTTTACTCTGTAGCCCAGGTTGGCCTAGAAACTCATTAAGTTCAGACTGGCTTTAAGCTTATGCCAATCCTCCTGACTCATTCTCCTAAGTGCTAGGGTTACAGGTGTGATCTACCATACCCGGCTGGTTTTGTTTCATTTATTTTAAATTTTTGAGTACTATTTTTATCTTTTTGTAATTAAATATTAAATAATTTTAATTAAAATATAAAATATTTTTATTTTTTACATTTTTGTTCTCTATATTTTGTATGTGTATATATGTGTGGGGGTGTGGCACACCATGCATATAAAAGTTACAGGAGTTGGTTTCTCCTTACACCCTATAGGTCCTGGGCTTGAACTCGGGTTGTCAGGTGTGGTGGCAAGAGTCTTTTCCCCCTGAGCCATCAATGGCCCAGTTTTGTCTTTTTGAGACAGCTGTAGCTCTGAAGCCCAGTTTATTTTTTTATTCACTTGTCCCCAAGCTGGCCTTGAATCTGAGGTGTTCCTTTCTTACTTAGCCTCTTAAGTTTTTCCATGTCCAGTTTAAGTATATATATTGTTTAAAACGAAATTATTTTTTTCTTTTTTGGTTTCTTTGTATAACATTCCTGGCTATAAACCAGGCTGGCCTCAAATTCACAGAGATTCACCTTTCTCTGCCTCCCAAGTGCTGGGTTTAAAGGTATGCTCTGCCACACCTGGCTAAAATTTAATTTTTTTAATTTAACATTTTTTTTGTGCTGGGAACTGAGCCAGGACATCACTGCATGCAAGGCAAGCAATGTATGATCTGAGCCACATCCCCAGCCCTATATTCCCAAAAGAAAAATTTAGCTTTGTGTGTGTGTGTGTGTGTGTGTGTGTGTGCCATGTATGTGCAGGTGCCTGCACAGGTCAGAAGAGGGCAGCAGATCCCTGGGTTGTGTGCTAGGAACTGAACCTGGGTCCTCTGAAAAGCAGCATCCTGCAGAGGTATCTCTCCAGTCCTCATTCTTTTTTTTTTTTTTTAATTTTGTAATTATATTTATGTACAGAAAACTTAGTGTACATATAACCCAGTTTAGTGGCGAGTTCTTTAGCCTTTGCCTTTTCCATCTTGGCAATGCGAGCCACAGACTTAGGACCCAGGACGTTGCCTCCCCAGTGGCGGTGGATCTGTCATATCTGTCATTATAATTGGTCCTAATAGCTTCCACCAGCTTAGCCAGAGCACCCTTGTCTTCTGAGTTAACCTGTGTGAAGGCCACAGTGGTGCATGTCTTCCTCTGGACCAGGCGCCCCAGCCTGGCCTTTCCCTGATGATGCAGTAGGGCACCCCATCTTTAACACAGGGCAGGCAGGAAAACCACCAGCTCAATGGGGTCTACATCATGGGCAATCACCACCAGCTGAGCCTTCTTGTTCCCCACCAAGGTGGTGACTGTATTGATTCCTGCTCAGAGGACAGGTGGTCTCTTAGTTGGGACGTCTCCTTTGCCAGCAGCTTTCTTCTCAGCATGGCCAGTAGCCTTTGCTTCTTCTCGTGCTTTGTCTCTTGGCCTGTACTTGTGGGCAAGCTTAAGCAGCTGAGTAGCTGTTTGCCTGTCCAGGGCCTGGGTGAACTGGTTAATGGCAGAGGTACTTTGAGCCGCTTATAGAGGATGGCTCTTTGCCGCTGCAGCCTGATGTATTGGGGCCATTTGACGAAGCGTGTTAGATCTCTTTTGAGCTGGATGTTCTGCCCAATGTCGAAGTTCTTGGGCCTTTCTCAACAAAGGATTGACCACCGTTTTGGCCTCCTGTTTCTTGACGACGTGGGGGCCGGGCCACCTTCTTCCCCTTGGCCTTCTGTCCTTTGGGCACCTTGCTTGGCTGGAGGACAGAGTAGTCCTCATTCTTCAAATCAGTTACTATTTGTTTTTGAAGCATTTTAGGCTGGGAAGTGGCTCTGCAGATAAAAGCACTTGTCACGCAAGTATGAGGACCAGAGTTTGGACCCCCAGCACCTAGATAAACGCTGGTTGTGACTCACCTGTAATCCCAGCATTGGGGTGGCAGAGACAGAGGGGTCCTTAGAGCAAGCTGACACCCAGTGTCAATTTCTGGACTCCATATGCACACACGTGTGCCCATACATCTGCTAATATGCATATATACATGCATGCAACACACACACACATTTTAGGTGACTTGTAGAAACTTTTAACTGCAAATATGGATTCAGGTTCCAGACCATACTTTCCCCTGCATTTTATATGTGCTGGTACATGGATAGCTCCTCCCCGCCCCATCACTCTCAGCGCCCTCCCTGGTCTAAATGTTTGATCTAGATCTACAGAGGTTCTAAGTCAGAGCATCTACAATTTATATTTTTTGGCCCGAAAGTGGTAGGTGGTGTCCAATGTGAAGAGGGGGAGGAGGGTTCTGGGTAAATTCTTTCCAAGGCTGTGGAGTTTTTCCTACTGTGTTGGGCCTTGTTGTATTGAGGCCACCTGTTGGTCTTGAGTGACTGGGAGTTACCTCACACCCTCCCACACCAGTTTCAGTTGGAGAGGACAGAAGAAGAAAGCTGGGGGTGGAGGGACGAAGAAAGGAAGCAAGTAAACGAAGGAATGTTTCAAGGAATCGCAAGGATACTGAGAGAGGAGAAAACAGGAAACGGAACCACAGATGCTGCCTCTTAGTTGTGCATGGAACACAGGAAGGGGAGATGTCCTCAGAAAAGCGTCTGAGGGACTAGGGGAGCGGCTGTGTGGTGGCACATGATTAGCATGCACGAGGTCTTGGATTTAACCTGTAGCACCTAAAACAAGAGATAAAAATTGAGCTTAACCATACGATACATGCATAAGTTCAGCTCTGAGGAAGATTCCCTCAAAACCCTCTTGCACAGGGCTCCAGTAAGCGGGGGCTTGGTCAGGGTTCATTTTGTGCTTCCAGAATCCCAAGCGTGATTTCCCAGGGGTGTCACTGCTGTGGCAGTGAAGCCCAGTGCACCCTGACCAAGAATCGGTTCAGACATTATGGGATGCATTTGATCTGCCTCATCTGTAGTGTGACACAGTGCTCTTCCAAACCTACCCTCTCCAGAGGGTCCCACAGCTTCCCGCTGAGTTGGTTCAGCTAGGGACAGAGAGACCATGAGGGCCAGACTCTGGCCAGAATGGTTGAGCCCCCTGGGCCTCAGAGGCAGTCACCTGGAGAATGGAATCATAATGGCCAACCTGGCTTTGTGATCTGGGTCAACAAATGAGTGAGTGAAAGCTGAGAGAGCCAAGTGGGGCTTCTGAAGTCCCTAAAATGGGGAAGATCAGAGAAGTGATGGATGCCATTAATCCTGACATGCAGGAGACTGAGGCAGACGAAAATCCAGTTAGAGGCCAGCCTGGGCTACATAGCTAATTAAAGCTGGTTTGAGAGATATGGTGGAACTTTGTCAAGGATTGAGGATGTAGCTGGGTGTAGCTTCGTGTGTAAGGTAAGTTCCTGCGTTTAATTCCTAGTCAGGAGCTTTCCTACCTAAGCTGACTCTCTGCTGTGGGGCTCTTTCCCCAACCAGGCCTCCTCCAGGAGCTATTCTCAGAGCCACTGTCAGAGTAATCGTCCACACTGTGGGAAAAAGCTACAGGCTGTGGACAGAAGTCCTGACTGCATGACGGGATGCTAGCAATTACTCACCCAAGCATGCCCTGCAGCCTGTGAGCCATCCTCTCCGGGAGGGATGCAAAGAGCAGTGACTCATGGCGTGGGGCTGCCAAGCTGCTCTGCTTTTCTTTTAGGTCTTGACCCTGCAGGCCCTTTATTCAACGGGAGACCTCCTGAGGACAGATTAGATCCCAGCGATGCTCAGTTCGTGGACGTCATCCACTCCGACACTGACGGTAATACTCCTGTCTTTGTGAGTTAGTGGCCCCAAGACATTCAGTAGCCGCCACCCTCACCCCCACCCCCACCCTGGCGCCACTGCAGATCTGGTTTGTGACAATTAGCTTCCAGGATGGCCTGTCTTTTTCTATTTCCAGTGGCTGAGAGTCTTCCAACCCAGAGCACCCCTGGCCTACTCTGGACTTTTTGTGAATCTCCGTCTCCCGACATGCCGGGTTCCTATCTGTCATGTGGTAGATGAGGGGGGCATGTGCATGATGTTCATGGTTGGGTGTCACAGCTACACAGCAAGACTGTGGCTGAGAAAATAAAAAGGACAGATATCTGCTGTATCCAAATGTCTCAGGGATGAGCCAACTGGGAAGGTAGGGAGGAGGGATGCAGCAGCAGAGTGCTCATTTGATTGTGCTCCCTCTTTATGGAGCAACTAGCTAACAGATCAAGGACCCAGGCAGAGGATGGAGTTCAGTGGGCGTGTTTGTGCGGCATGCCCCAGCACCAGGAAACAAAGATCAACAACAAGTCAGCCTGGGGTCTGTGAGGTGGCAGCCAGGAAGGATGCTCGATGCCACTGAACCTGACTGACCTGAGTTTGGTCTCTGGAATCCATCTGATGATGCAATGATTCTCACAGGTTGTCCCCAGACCGCCAAGTTCATGCTGGTACATGTGAATAAAAACACACACAGACACTACACATTTTTGTTTTTGTTTTTGTTTTTTTTAAATTACCCCTGACTCTGCATCATGGGCACTCCTTGTGTGACAAGTAGTGACTGTTTATCTCTGGGGGAAATGACTTGCTGTGACATTTGAAAAATAGTTTGAAAAATAGTTCCTTGCTTAAGTGCCGTTTTAAGATGGAGAGAATAAAACAATTTGCTTTTTATTCTGGAGAAGTGAATTTTGAAAGAGTACAAGTGTTGCAGTGAGGCAGATCCTAGGTTTTGTTCTTTCTAGCGATGGCTGAGCCAAACCTGAAGTCTACCAGCCCCTGCCCTCCCCACAGCTGTGTGGGAGAACTTACAAAAATGGAAGAGCGTGTGAGACACCCAGCCGACACCCAGAATCTCAAAACAGTAGAACTATTATGATTGCTACAATATCCTGCACATAACATATACATGTATACCCAAACATTTACTTTTATTGTTTCTGAGACTCTTGCTATGTGTCCCAGGCTGTGCTGGCATGATGCAGCCGAGACTGACCATAAGCTGTCAACCTTCTTGTCTCTGACCCCTGGTTTCTGTTTTGTAAGTGTGCACCACCACAGATGGTTCTATGCTAACCTTTTAATATAGCATTTTCTAATTATTCAGGGGTTTATATGGCTAGAGAAAATAAGGTTATTGTGTTTCTAGTGCCCATCTTTTAAAATATTTCCTTTTTTGATCTTATCTTATCTTTTTTTTTTTTTTTTTTTTTTATATCATCCTAGATCTGTGTGAGACAAGGTTTCACTCTTTAGCCCAAGCTGACCTCAAGCTCATGGCTATGCCCCTGCCTAAGCCTCCTAAGGGCTGATAGTTTAGAAGTGAGCCACCACACCTGTCTTAGGTTCAAATTTTTTATTTTTATTCTTTTTTTTTTGGTTTGGTTTTTCGAGACAGGGTTTCTCTGTGTAGCCCTGGCTGTCCTGGAGCTCACTCTGTAGACCAGGCTGGCCTCGAACTCAGAAATCTGCCTGCCTCTGCCTCCCAAGTGCTGGGATTAAAGGAGTGCGCCACCACCACCCGGCTTATTTTTATCCTTTTATTTTTATGAATATGGGTGTGTTGCCTGCAAGTATGTTTGTGTACCACGTATGTGCCTGGTGCCCTGAGACTGGGAGTTACAGCTGGTTGTGAGCCACCATGGGTGCTGGGAACCTAACCAGGCTCTCAGCAAGAATGGGCAGTACCCTTAACCATGGAGCCATTTCTCCAGAGCAGATTCAAACATTTTAAGATTTTACCTACTAAGTAAAAATTAATTATTTCATAGCTCACTGTGTGAAGATTTATCCAATGCAAAGAGAATCTTCTGGCATTTAGAAAGCTCTGACTAAATGTAAAGAAGAGACAGGTCATCTTGTCAGCCCTGCAGTGGCCCAGTGCCAGTTGCTTGTCTCTGGACACAGTGGAATTCAGCCTGTCACCATTTTTGTGCTCAGTCAGCCTGGTGTAGATGTGACTGCAATTTGCGACAGCTTTGGTCAGGACATTTAAATAGAGTAAGGGCCATGATAACTACCACTGGCTAACCCTGCAGGCAGGTGACGTCAGGATGTGCACAGTCCCAAGCCCCGAGCAATCAAGCCTTGTGTGTTCTCTTTTAGCACTGGGCTACAAGGAAGCTCTAGGACACATAGACTTCTACCCGAATGGAGGACTGGATCAGCCCGGTTGCCCCAAGACAATATTTGGAGGTGAGCGTCATCTGTTATCCTTTGTAAGATGGTAGTTCAGAAAGGAATATTAAAATATCTGATAGCAGGGAGTGTGGAGGCAGCAGAATCAGAAGTTCAATCCCAGCCAAGAGGTCCTGTCTCAAAAACAACAACAAAAAAACAACCAATAAATTACCTGATATCAATGGGTCATTGTAAATACAAAACAGACTGCCTGATAAAGTATAAAGGATTTTACAATATAGTAGAAATACATAATATATTATATTCATAGCAATTTATATAAAATTGTATTATTATGTTATTATATATTACTATTATGTAAATTTATTTATACTTAAAATAAATGATATTATCATATTATAATATATTATTATTAGATTATATATTATTTAAATTTAATTATATTTAAAGAAATTTTGTATAAAATGTATTTATATTTATATATTTTTATATAATATATAATAAAATATAAAATAGCATTTTATATTTTAAATAATTTTATTTTATATTTAAAAATATACTTTAAATGTTTTAAAATACATTTCAAATGAATATTTCAATATCTTAAAATAATATTTTATAGAGCTGTACAGATGGCTCAGAGATTAAGAGCACTGGTTGCTTTTCCAGAGGTCCTGAGTTCAATTTCCCCCGCAACCACATGGTGGCTCATAACCATCTGTATTGAGATCTGATGCCCTCTTCTGGTATGCCGATGTACATGCAGACAGAACATTGTATACATAATAAAAAAATAAATAAATCTTTTTAAAATAATATTTTATAATAGAATAGAAATATAGTTCACAAAACACAATAGGAAGTTGGAGGGCAACACAAAGAAGATCCAAGGGACAGAGTTGTCATCCTGTCCTTCCAAATTACTCTACTTTATACCTCACTGCTGCTAGAGAAAGAAAAATCATCTTGATAAGCTTCTAAGACAAGGGTGGTCCCGGGACTTGAGAGCTGGCTCAGGGGTGACAGAGCACAACACAAGGACCTGAGCTCAGATGTCACCCACCTGAACAGCTGTGCAGGACAGAGACAGGAGGGCGGTCCTTCTGGCTGCCAGCCTGGGACCATATTCAATGAGAGACACTGTCTCCTCAGTGGACTAGGTGAGCAATGGTAGGTAGAGCAGGGCGCCCGTTGTCCTCTGGCCTCCAGGAGCCTGCACACATGCGTATGCACACATACACTAACAGACTAACACTTTTGGGGAAAAAATACCCTAAAGATGATCTATGTAGAAAATGACATCGATATATAGCCACATGGGAAGAACAACACACACACACACAACCACGCAAAAGAGTGTGTGAAAATGATCCAGCTGAAGCTAAGTGCAGTTAACTGTGTGACTGAGCATTTTGGTCCTGTCCTGTGCAGCAACAGAGTGATTACACGTATCCAATGCATCCATCCACATCGCACCCCCCACACGCGTGTGCTGTTACTGACATCATGGTATCTGCTAGGAGCAGTAAGAGGTGCTGGCCTGTCAGCTTTTACTTCGCTTCAGTTTAGCCCAGGTGCCCCATGCTTCTTCCTCTTAGCCCCAGTCTGTCCTTCACTATCTCCCGTGACACCTTTCTTGTGTCTTCCCTGGAAACAGAGACATTGAGCCAGTTGCAGCACTCCCACCCCACTAGCCATCACTCACAACCCAGTGCCTCTTTCCCGGATGGGCTTCTTGCTATGTAGACCTGATCTTTATTGCCCACTTTGGGGCTCTGTTCTTCTTGGGACCACACCAGCAGCTCCCTGTCACCTCCAGTTCTTGTGACACCCACCTCTGTGCATCATCTGCCTCCTGCCACATTGTAACACCTCATGGCGTCCACCAAGAAAGCTTCTTGCCTCTGACCACTTTTGCTTGTTTATGACTCTCAGTGCCGTCAACTGTCAATTCAGTCCTCAGTTCACTCTGGTGGCAGAAACGGAACCCAGCCACCAGGCTGCAAGCATGAGTACTCCTTGGATCCCTTGAGCCTTACATCTCTGCCATGGTGGTCCCACTCCTGCCTGGAAGCATTGTAGGAGGTGTTCTGAGTCTGGGAAAGTGTGTAGCTCCTCTCTGGCTCTCACTGCCCGAGACCCCTCTTGTTACCATTGTTGACTGTATAGGGTCATCTCTCCCACATCTCCATAACATCTCCCTATTATTTGTTACAGATGAGTTAGCTTTAACCTCCCCGCACTCCTGTCTCAGCCTCTGTCCTATTGTGAAGAGACACCATGACTGAGGCGAGTCTTTCTCATAAAGAAAGCATTTAATTGGGAACTTCCTTACAGTTTCAGAGGTGTAGTCCATTGTCATCATGGCATGGAGCCTGAGGGCAGCCAGGCAGGTGCTGGAGAAGGAGTTGAGAGCTACATCCTGATTCATAGGCAGAAAGAGAGAGAGAGGGGGAGAGAGGAGAGACTTTGGACGTGGTGTGGGCTTTTAAAACTGCAAAGCCACTCTCTCAGTGACATACTTCCTCTAACAAGGCCACACTTCTTAATCCTTCTAATCCTTTCAAATAGTACCTGGTGACTGAACGTTCAAATGTATGAACCTATTGGGCCCTTTCTTATTCAGACCGCCGTACCACTGAAGAGCCATTCTGTGTAAGCCTACTTGTCTGCAGGATTAGCACCTTTTGCCTTCCAGCCCCTCAAAGTGGCCATCTGTGGCCCTCCTTGGAGTCATTCCTTGGTGCTCTGTTTTCCTGATGGCCTTTCTTCTTCCTTTTGTACTTTTTGTGTGTGTGGACTTTTGCGGGCCAGAGCTCCACATGCCAGTTCTCAGGAGCCATCCATCTTGCTTTTTGATACAGGGTCCAGGAGCTTTTCTTAAAAAAATAATTTATTCTCATTATACTCTCTCTCTGTCTCTGTCTCTGTCTCTCTGTCTCTCTCTCTGTCTCTCTCTCTCTCTCTCTCTCTGTCTCTCTGTCTCTCTGTCTCTCTGTCTCTCTCTCTCTCTCTCTCTGTGGTGTGTGTGTAGTGACTGTTGTGTTTGTGTGTGTGTACATGCCTGTGGTGTGTAGTGTGTGTTTGTGTGTGGTGTGTGTGTGGTATGTGGTGTGTGTGCATGTATGTGGTCTGTATGTGTATAGTGTGTGTGTTCATGTGTGTTGTGTGTATGTGGTATGTGTGTGGTGTGTATGTGTATAGTATGGCATAATGTGTATGTATAGAGTTTGTGTGGTGTGCTGTGTGTGTTATGTGTTTGTGTGTAGTGCATGTGTGTATGTGGTATGTGTGTGTATGTGGTGTGTGTGTGTGTGTGTGGTGTATGTGTGTGTATGTGGTGTGTGTGTGTATTAGGTGTGTACCTGCTACAGTGTGCAGGTGGAAGTCAGGATAACTTTGAGGCATCAACTCCCTCCTTCCACTTGTTTTTGAGGTAATGTGCTACGCCTGGGCATCCTAGGCTAGCTGGCTTGTGAGTTTCTTGGCGATCCTCCTGTCTCTGACCCTCATTGTGCCGTAGGATGTGTACTACTGCATCAGGCTTGTGCAGCAGGTTCCTTCCTTCAGCGAGCCTTCTCACCAGGTCCACCCCTTGCTTTTGGAGAGGTCTCTCACTCCTCTGGGGCTCTCTGGTTAGGCAGGCAGCCAGTGAAGCCTGGAAATCTGCCTGGCTCTGCCTGTCAAACACTGGGATCATAAGTGCATGCCCCCACACCTATTTTTGTTATGTTTTAGTGGTATTTTAAATTATTATAATCTTTAACTTTTTTTCAATTTTTAAAAATTTTTATTGTATGTGCTCTGGTGCTTTGCCTGCATATATTTCTGTGTGAGGGAGTCAGATCCCTGGAACTGGAGTTACAGGCAGGTGTGACCTGCCCTGTGGGTCCTGAATTGAACCCTGGCCCTTTGGAAGAGCAGCTAGTGCTCTTAATTGCTGAGCCCTCTCTCCGGCCCCCAACCGTGCCTCTTTTTAAATGTGGGTTCTGGGGATCTGTTATGTCAGGACCTCTTGCTTGCAGACAAGCACTTTGTCATCTGGATTGTCTCGATGGCCCCTTTTTCCTCTCCAGTGAATTCAACTTAATTTGTTTTCTGGCAATAACCTGTAGGGACTCCGACTACCCACGAAGCCTTGCCCTTTCACGTATCTTCACCTTTTCCCTTTCCCCCAAACACACATGCACCACGGGTATCTTTTCTGCTTCTACCACGCACGTCTTCAGTTTCTATACACATGGTTTTGCCAGTGAGGGGGTTGAATTCGAGAACTTTCTCTCAACTCAGTCTTTCCCAAGGACCCAGTGCTAAGTCCCACTAAGCCTGGGACATTCTTCCCTTCTGTGTTCTGAGACACCAGCTGAGATCCCTGGAGATCCCTGTAACTCTCCCCAGGCTGTGTCACAAGCATCTAGTTTTCTTCTCCCTTTAATATTTAATCTGCTTTTCTGGCTTCAGATTTCACTCTAGAAATGGGAAGAATTGCTGGGAACCAGCTAAGTACATCTGTCCTGGACACCACCTGCCAGGCTACATGCTTCTGAGGCCTTCAATCTTAGAATGCCTTTCTTCTCACAGTTGCTGCCTATTGGTGCCCACTTGAGGCCACTTCCAGCAAGGCAATGCTCATAGGACTTAAAACACATTAAATACGCCTTTAATCTCAGTACTCAGTAGGCAAGAGGCAGACAGATTTCTGAGTTCAAGGCCAGCCTGGTCTATATAGAGAAACCCTGTCTTGAAAAATATAAACATTACAGTCCTGAGCTGCCTGATGTGGGTGCTGGGGACTGAACTTGTGTCCTCTGGAAGAGCAACAGTGTTTTATCACTGAGCCAGCTCTTCAGTCTCTTTCTTCTGCCTCTTTTGTTTCCTTCTTTTGTTTCTGTCTTAGACAGAGACTTGGCTCTGTGGCCCAGGCTGCCCTGGTAGCCCTGGTATTTATGATATAACTCAGGCTGGCCTCAAACTCATGACAATCCTTGTCAATGAATAGCTAAGCTCTCACTCAGAGAGAGTAAGAGATAGGGTCTTTTTGTTTGTTATTTTATATTTTTCAAGACAGGGTTTCTCTGTATAGACCAGGCTGGCCTTGAACTCAGAGATCTGTCTGCCTCTTGCCTACTGAGTACTGAGATTAAAGGCGTATTTGAACACCAGCATGCAAGATAGTTTATTTTAAAGCCAAATACAATGATCAAGGCCTAGGAACATAGCTATGTGTTATCTCAAATCTGACACAGTCATAGTTTCATCAAGATTATTTTTAAATTTTTATATTGTTTGTTTGGTGGCTTCATCCATTACACAATTAAATATTTCCCTCTCACCCCGGTCCCCTTTCTCATCCCCCTCCCATTCCTGCAAGAATTGTTCTCAAGGATTCTTGGTTTCCTGGGGATTTTCTCATTAAACATGGAGACAGCTTAGCATCATTCTTTTTGTTGTTTTTGTTTGTTTGGTTGATTGGTTGGTTTTGTTTTTCGAGACAGTTTCTCTGTGTAGTGTCTCTGTGTCCTGGAACTAGCTCTGTAGACCAGGCTGGCCTAGAACTCAGAGATCCACTGGCCTCTGCCTCCAGAGTGCTGGAATTAAAGGTGAGTGCCACCACCGCCTGGCCAGCTTGACACTGTTTCAGAGAGTCCTTCATCTGAGCCACACTTCTCTGAGCTTCTGACCCTCTTTGTCTCTTTGAAGTAGTGTTTTCCCTGTGTCTTTTGTTTTTTCTTTTTTTGGACAGACTCTCCTCTTGCAGCCCAGGTTGGGCTCCAACTCACTGCGTAGCCGAGGATAACCTTGAACTCCTGACCCTCTTGCCTCCTTCTCTCAAGTGTTAGGATTACAGGTGTGTACCACCATGCCTGAGCCTGGGGTTTGTTTTCCTTATTCTCTATCTCTTCCAGTGAGCCACACAGTGGCTGCTCTAGTGTGCTGTCTTCCCAGAAGTCCGTTTTTACCTTTGACAATGAATGAGCACTGTGGCCAAGATAAGAACTACTCTTTGGCCCTTGACCTTTGGAGTTGCTGCTGTTGTCAGTGCTGGCCAGTGACAGGTTTCAGAAGCTCCTCACGTAATTTCCATTTTAACTCTGAGTAGGAGAGGTTCCCACACTCAGCGGAGTAGTGTCAATTGTGCTTTCTCACCCTCTACCACACCCTAGTAGACATATGCCCGACAGCCATTTAGAGTCTACAGCAGTGAAGGAGATAGGCCTCATTTACAAAGGAACTACAGTTATTCTATAAAGGAGAGAAAAATATTTTTTAAAATGATTAAAAATTTATGTATATGTGTGTATCTATGTGTGTCTGTGTCTCTATGTGTGTGTGTGTGTGTGTGTGTGTGTGTGTGTGTGTGTGTGTCTATGTGTGTATGTATGTCTATGTGTGTGTGTGGAACCCTCACAGGTCAGAGGAGGGGTCAGATTCTCCAGAGCTGGAGTTACAGGCAGCTGTGAGTTGCCTACTATGGGTGTTTGGAACTAAACACAGGTCCTTGGCAAGAACAGCAAGAACAGTTAAGTGCTCTTAACCACTGAGACAACTCCACACCTAGAAAGTAGTTCTTGATTAGAACTAATGTTGATATTTAATGGCAAATGGTCAAGTTTTTGGGAGCTCAAAAGCTGGCCAGATGTGTTGGTGTACTCCTGGGATTCTACCACTCAAGAAGTAGAGGGAGGAGGACTATGGGGTTGGGGCTAGTTTGGATAACATATTGAGATCCTGTCTCAAACAACCCCGCGCATCTGTATTGGGGTGGGGGCTTAGGTAACAGAATAGGTTTATCAGAGTGGATATGTTCATGATGGCTCTTGACATTGACCTTTCAAATTTCGTGTCTGTTAACGATTTCCCAAATAGTAAGGCAAATTCACGACCAAGGCCTGTTTTGTTTCACTCTTCCTCTAAATAATAGATAAGGAAAAAAAAATTAATGACTAATTTAGATTTTTATTACATTTTTTTTTTTAATGTATGTGTGTGATCATGTGTGTCCAGACGTTAGAAAACAGCTTGTGGGACTCAGTTATCGCCTTCCACCATGTGGGACCCAGGGTTGGAATTCAGGCCAGCAGCCTTGATGACAAGTGTCTTTGCTTGTTAGCCACCTTGCTGGCCCTGAGGCACTCTTTGGATAATGATTTTGATGGAAAGTCACTTTCTGGTGACCTTTTGACTAGCACTGTCTGTGGGCATGGTTGTCAACTTGAGTAGTGGACACAGTAGTTACTTAGGTTGTGAAGCAACCTTACCAATTAGACCAGGGCTTTGAAGTTCTTCAGATTCATAGGTGTGCTGTGGGCAAGGAGTGGTCCCAGCTCCTCAGGCTCCTTCAAGTCAGCAGTATTTGGGGGTGGCCCTGAATCCTGAATTTCATCAAGTATAAATACGGTGAGGGTAATCTGTTGCTCAAACATTGGATGGTAGTATATGTATCTATGTGCATGAGTGGGAGTGATTTGCCTACAAGTCCATATCCCCCGTGCATGCATTTGTAGAGGCCAGAGGATGGTTTCTTTAGTCATTCCTCATATTGGTTTTTGAAGCAGAGTTTCTTATTGAACATGGACCTCCCTGTCTAAGCTAGACTGGCTGCCTAGGAACCCCTGGGAGCCACTTGTCCCTACATCTCCAGGGCCAGGGTCACAGATCCGTGCTGCTGGTTTTTCCTTGTGTGATGATGATCCAAACTCAGGTGTTCATGCTTGTAGGGAGCCATCTCTGCTGCCCTCCCTTTTAGTGATGCTGGAGATTGAATTTAGTGTCTTGTGCATACTAAGCAAACACTGTCAGCTCTCCACCTCCTTCTTTTTAAAGTGTGTGTGTGTGTGTGTGTGTGTGTGTGTGTGTGTACTTGTGCATGAGTGTCTGCGGAGGCCAAAAGAGGGCATTGGATCCTGAGGAGCTAGAGTTACAGGCAGTTGTGAGCTGCACTGTGTGTGCTGAAACTGAACTGGGGTCCTCTGGAAGAGCAGCAAGCACCCTGAAGCACGAGCATCCCTCCAGCCTGCACCCCAGGTTTGCCTTTGTTCTGACAGCCACCTTTATATGATTTGCTCTCCACCTTGCACTGGCCACAGTGAATCCCTGTCTGCGGTTCTCCTAAGATTAAGTGGAGTTGAGAACTCGGAAGCTGTGGTGGTGATTGTATAAATGTGAACCGTGCTTTTCTGGTAAATGCTGCAACTGCTCTTGGTCCCTTTATAATCAAGGTATAAAGTACTTCAAGTGTGACCACAGATGTCCGTCTTCCTGTACCTTGCATCCCTGCAAAATAACTGCTCCATCACGGCCTATCCCTGTGACTCCTATCGGGATTATAGGAACGGCAAGTGTGTCAGCTGTGGTGCTGGGCAAGTCGTGTCCTGTCCCCGCCTGGGTAAGCCCGCTAAGTTCCCATCTCTAATGTACAGTTAATTCGTTTTCAGTTCCCAGAGTCATTTACTCTCTGAAACTTGTCTCAAATTGTATTTACTCAAGTTTTTAGATAATCAGCTTTATTTGGTTACTATTTGACATAAGGTCTTGCTATTTAGCTTAGCCTGGGTTGAGTTTACTTTGTAGCCCAGGCTAGCCATGACCTTGAGACCTTCTTGCCACAGTCTCCAGAGTAGCAGGTATTGCAAGAGTGTACCACATGCTAAACATTATAACCAGCTTTTCCTAGCCAACTTGTTCTCTGAACTATAGAGTGTATTAGCTTAGGGCATGACAGGTTAGCAGGGATGGTTGAGTCTATGGCTAGTCTAGGCCAAAGAGAGAGACCCTATTTTTCAAGAACAATATTAAAATAACACACATACACAAACCATAACACACACACACACACACACACACACACACACCCCAAAGCCAAAAGAAACAACAGTTACCATTCACCTAGACTTTCTGCTAGGGGAAGTCCAATGAGCCAGAGACAAAGCCCAGGGCTGAGCCTTGCAGACTGATCTCTTTCAACAGGTTGTGTCTCTGAATGCTTTCCCTCTACACTCTGTCTCCTGTGTCCACACACAGGGCACCATAGAGACCACTGAGGTGTTTTACATAGAAGTAGAGGAAGTATTATAAGTGGCCAGGACTTCAGGATTGGTGGGTGATGAAAAGCCATTTTCCTGACAGACAGAAAGAGGCTTCACTGGGCAGAGTTCGGACGTGTCTCCTTCAGGCACTGGCCTGCTGGGAGACATTTGTCTGCTCAGTGACACATTTGCACATCGAGCCCGTGATCTTTACCCTTCATTAGCTTCAATTTAGTTCTTCAAGAAAACCCTAGGCCCGTTAGACCCCCAACGGGCCTAGAATCCTAGGCATTTGGCAGGGTGAGGCTGAGGCAGGTCCTAGCTCCAAAACTATATTAAAAACAAAAACAAAATAATTCCTCCACAAAGGCTTCAAGGCCAGCTAGACTTTGTATCAACATAAAAGTCAAACAGCAGGACTCTGGCTGTAGTTCAGCAGTACATTGCCTGCCTAGCATGCTTCAGGCCCTGAAAGGATTTCTAGCAGTATTTAAAAAAAAAAAAAAAAAAAAGCCGGGTGGTGGTGCCGCACGCCTTTAATCCCAACTTGGGAGGCAGAGGCAGGCGGATTTCTGAGTTCGAGGCCAGCCTGGTCTACAGAGTGAGTTCCAGGATAGCCAGGGCTACACAGAGAAACCCTGTCTTGAAAAACCAAAAAAAAAAAAAAAAAGAGAGAGAGAGAGTCGTGTGTGTTGTGTGGTAAGAGTGTACGCTTGGCATGCATAAGACTCTATTTTCAGAATAAGACTAACAAGACCCTGTTGCTCTACAATAGCGGTGCTGTTTTTTTTTTTTTTCCTTTTTTTTTTAAATTTATTTAGTTATTTAAATCACATCATAATTTACTTATTTACACAGAGGTTATAAACACAAAAAGGCAGGATGTGGGGAAGGGAATGGCACCGGAGCATAGGTGTTCAGGGGGAGTACAGATACCTTTCAGAACAGGGTATCAGCTGGGTGTAGGTTCAGGGGACAGGTCACTATGACTCTGCCTATGATTCACTTGTCCTTATCTAAGTTGGTACTGTCCACCGAGGCTGCCTATTTATAAGACCTATGACTACTTGGGCTGGTAAATTTCCACAGAAGCTGCCTGTTTACAATAGTATGGGTCTCAATCTGGCTTAATGTTGAAAATGAAGGCATTGCTGAAAACTACCCACATGACCAGTGTGTTCTGCTCTGGTTCCCCACCTAGCTACCGAGGACACAGTAAGGGGAGAAGTCACAGTACGGTCATTCTGCACCCCAGTTCTTAGGATGGGGACAGCCACCAAGAGGGGAGAGCATGATAAGATGTTCTCCATGGCCCTTCTCAGCCACTGTAGTGGGGACTAGAGATGGAGCAGGAGGGAGTTGTTGCAATGTAAGAAACTGTTCTCGATTCCTCTGTGGCTTTCATGTTTATATAATACTGGTTGGTGTTTCTGATGTGTTTTATAGGCTACTATGCCGATGACTGGAAAGAGTACTTATGGGACAGAGATCCTCCGATGACGAAGGCGTTCTTCGACACGGCTGAGACAAAACCATACTGCAGTGAGTGGTAACTGTGTTGAGTGTACCGTACGACCCTGGCATTCCGGAGAGGACAGAGTCTCAGCTTTCTGGGCGCTTCCTGGAAAATGGGGACTGTGCTAGATAGAGCTATGGAGCTAAAAGGCCTGAGAGCAACACAGCTTCTGTCCGTAACAGTTGTGTGACCTTGGCCAAGTTTCTTCTCCCTTCTGAGTGTCACAGCCCAGCAGTTTGGTAAATGGAGCCAATCACACCTGCTGTCTAGGTTATTAGGACTGAAGTAAAGCTAAGCCAGAGTGTCAGCATCCCAGGACAGTCACTGTCATCTCTGGGCTGTCATCCAGGAAATTGTTTCTAAGAGACATGAGGCTGGGATCAGGGGCAAACCGGTGGATTCTGTGTGTGAATCAGTTCTGTACCTACACTGGGCCTTCTTGAGCCTGCCATTTACAGGCCCTTGGCCTGTGAACGAACATTGCTTGCTTCCTTCCCCCCTTGCTTGCTTCCTTCCTTTCTTCTCTCTCTCTTTCCTCCTTTCTTTCTTCTTCCTTCCTTTTCTTTCTTCCTTCCCTCCTTTCATTTGATAATATGTGTAGTTTAAATTATTTTAGCTGTCTTTCCTCATATTCCCTCCTTCATCCCTCTCTCCCCTCCCCTTCTCCACTTGATCCTCCCATTCCATCCATCTCCATCCATACCTACCTATTTTATGTCCCTTTCCTAGTGAGATATACCTGTTGTTTTAGTCCCTTACTCTATACCTACCCTCTGTGGCTGTATGGATTGAAGCTTGCTATCATCACTTAACAACCAATACCCACGTATAAGTGAACACATACCATAGTTGTCTTTCTCGTTGGAATTTTGTTACTCAGGATGATTTCTTTCTAGTTCCATTTGCTTCCAGATTTCATGATGTTATTTTGTGTTAACAGCCGAGTAATACTCCATTGTGCAAAATATACCACATTTTCTTTACCCATTTTTGTGTTGAGGGGCATCTAGGTTGTTTCAACTTTCTGGATGTTATGTATAGAGGAGCAATGAACACAGTTGAGCAAGTGTCCTTGAGGTAGGATGAAGCTGCCTTTGGGTATATGCCTTAGAGTGATGTAGCCGGATCTTGAGGTAGATTGAGTCCCATTCTCCCGAGGAGCCACTACACTGATTCCCATAGTGTATTAGTTTGTGCTCCCACCAGCAGTGAATGAGTGTTCTAATTCCACAACTCACCAGCATGAGCTTCTGACACATCCTGACAGCATAAGCATGTCACTTCTGACAGGTGTAAGAAGGAAAATCTCAAAGTACTTTTGATTTGCATTTCTCTAATAACTAAGGATATTAAACATTTTAAAGTGCTTCTCAACCACTTTCTTCCATTGAGAATTCTATTTAGATCTGTACCCCAATTTTTAAATTGATACCTATTTTCTTCTCGAGTTCTTTATGCATTTTGTATATTGTATATGCCTTCTATTGGATGTGGAGTTGTTAAAAAAAAAAATCTTTTCCTGTTCTGTAGGCTGCTTTATCCAGATGACAGTGTCATTGCCATGCTGAAAGTCCCCTCCTGTGTCTGTAGCTGAACCCAGTTACAGTATTTAAATCAACCGTAGTGGTGTGTTCTGGGTTCCCAAATGAAAAGTGGGAGCAGCCTTTATATTTTAATATGCTTTAAACAGCTCAATGGTTGGGCCACTTCCAAACCTCCACATGGTAACACTCCTCTCTGATATTCCTGAGTTACTACTTACTAAAACCTATATTCCATCTTGGCTGCCTCGGACCCAGACCTGCAGTCCTCTGAATTCCAGAACCTACATCTGTGTTCTCTGTCCGGCATCTCAAGTGTGACCTCTACTCCTTTCCCAGCATGGCAGCTATCGCTCTTCCTGCTCCTTCCTCCAGGAATCCTAAAGTCCCGCCTCTGTCTCCCTTCCCTGCCCAGCCATTGGCCACCGGCAACTTTATTTACCAGTCAAAACCAACTGGGGACAGGGTCCCTCAGCGTCTTAGGTGTAGATGTGCTGATTCTCCTGCAATGTGGGGGACCAATTAACATAATGCAAGCAGCATTAGCCCTAATCCACAACATGTGTCAGTGAGCTCAAGGCTATTCTCCACTTTATCTTATATCAGGTTCAGTGTATGTGGTTTTTATATTGGGTCTTTGATCCATTTGGAGTTGATTTTATGCAGGGTGATACATATGGATTTATTTGCATTCTTCTACATGCAGATATCTGGGTTTGACCAGCACCATTTGTTGAAGATGCTGTCTTTTTTCTCCAATGTATATTCCTGGCCTCTTTATCAAAAATCAGGTCTCCATGGGTGAAAGTACTTATGTCTTGGTCTTCAATTTGATTCCTTTGGTCAGTGTGTCTGTTTTGGTGCCAATATCATGCTCTTTTGTTCCTATAGCTCTGTAGCAAAGCTTGAAATTATGGATGGTGATCTCTCCAGCAGTTCTTTTAATTAACTGAATATTCAGATTTTAGCCATCTGTTTTTGTATGTTTCATTTGTGTTGTTGTTGTTTTGTTTTTCAAGACAGGGTTTCTCTGTGTAACCCTGGCTGTCCTGGAACTCAATCTGTAGACGAGGCTGGCCTTGAACTCAGCGATCTGCCTGCCTCTTGCCTTCCAAGTACTAGGATTAAAGGTGTGCACCATCACATCTAGCCTTATCCTGATCCTGTTGTGTGTGTATGTATGTGTGTGTGTGTGTGTGTGTGTGTGTTTCCATAGGAAGCTGAAAATTGTCCTATCAAGATCTTCAAATAATTGTGCTGAAATTTTGATACAATTTTCACTGAATCTGTAGATTATTTTTGGTAAGATGGACATTTTTACTATGTTAATCCCACTGATTCCCAAGCATGGGAGATCTTTCCATCTTCTAATGTCTTCAATTTCTTTCCTCAGTGATTTGACATTTTAATCATACAAGTTTTCCATTTGCTTGGTTAGCAGTTTCTGCTGCAGAGCTGGGGATGAGATGGGGTGGCAGGGAGTGGGCTCAGAGGAATGGAAGGAGAGCTAAAGAGCTGCAGTTAGCCTACCTGCTTCCCTGGCAGGAATGGCCTGTGGGATCCCAGGACATGCCTGCTGGAGTTGAGGGGGAGGGAGGTCAGGAGGGGAAGACCTGTGTAGTCCTCTAAAGATGGGAGCAGGAGGAGAAGGGGAGCCCTCAGCAGCAGGTGGTTCGCTGTAGAGACAGGGATGGGAAGGGTGATTGGAGTTGGTACAGCTGAGAGCAAGGTGAAGAGCTGGTGTTAGCCTACCTGTTTTTCTGACCAGAGTGGCCTGTGGGCTCCCAGGGAGTCAGCCTGTGAATATTTCAAACACCCCCAGATATATAGATGTATAAAACCAATGCAGAAATAAAATATTTACTAAAAATAAATCATAAAGAAAATTGTTTTAAAATAATTATTTGGTATATATGTATAATTTTACCATTTTTAAAGGACAAAAGCACATGTATTCTGATGACATCCCTGCTTATTTTCCATAAGGAGCTAATGTTTGGCTAAACATCTGATACTGTGTGATACAGGGCATCATTGGTGTTTTACAGAACTGACCATCATTCTAATTTTATAATAATCAGTGAGTATATTGCTTTGCATGAATAAGCAGAGCAAACTGGCAGAAAGTGTATCAGAAAATTCTGGAAACTCTGTTCTTATCACAAGCTAGAACTCCTTTAATGGCTTCTTAAAAACTATTTTATCTTCTGGGCAGTGATGGCGCACTCCTTTAATCCTAGCAATCAGGAGGCAAAGGCAGGTGGGTCTCTGAGTTCAAGGCTAGCCTGGTCTACAGAGTGAGTTCCAGGACAGCCAAAGCTACACAGGGGAAACCCTATGTAAACAAAAACAAGAACCAGAAAAGCAAAAACTTATTTATCTATCTTATGTGCATGTATTTTGCCTGCATGTGTGCCATGTGCTCAGTACCCACAGATGCCATAAGGGAGTTCTAGATCCATCCCTTCAGTGAGTGAGAGCCGCTCTGAGTCACCATGTGGATGCTAGGAGTTGAACACTGGTCCTTTTACAAATAAAATCAAGTCAACAATTCAAACAGTTTTTTAAGTGTGTGTGTGTATGTGTATGTATGTATGTGTGCATGCATGTGTGCATATGTGTGTATGTATGTGCACGTGTGTGTGCACATGTGTGTATATGTGAGTGTGTGGGTCTGGAATAGCCTGTGGGTGGAGGTTAGAGGACAGTTTGAAGGAATTCATTCTCTCCTTGTGTCAAGGGGGTTCCAGGAATCAAATTCAGGTTTTCAGAATTGTCGGTAAGTGCCTTTGTAGGGAGCCATCTTGCCAGCCTTCGGACAATGATTTTTAAAACCAAACATTCCACCACAGTACAATGCAAAGCTCTCCCGATGTGGTACTCGAGTGTTGAGAAATAATGTCACAATTAGACCACTATCTGCAAGAACAACCCAACACAGAATGATAGTAAGGTCACTTAAAATATCAGAGATGATTTTGTGGGGTTTTTTTGCTTGTTTGTTTTCATTTTTGTTAACTTGATTATAAGGTTCCCTAGCATTAACTTTGCAGAAGAGTCAAAAGGCTGAACATGTCTGCCAGGCTATGAGGCAGGCTTCCATGATCCTGCACATGGTCACTGGCCAGCACTGATGGCTGTCACTCTTGTCATCTGTACCAAAGAGAAGAGCAGTAAACAATAGGAAAGCATGCCATGGTCCAGTGTAGTGGCACACACCTGTAATTCTTGCATCTGGGAAACAGAGGCGGTGTGTGTGAGAGTGTGCATGTGTGAGAGTGTGTGTGTGTGTGTGTGTGTGTGTGGTGTGCATGTGTGTGAAGTTCAAGGTCATTCTTGAAACGAGAGAGAGAGAGAGAGAGAGAGAGAGAGAGAGAGAGAGAGAGAGAGAGAGAGAGAGAAAGGGATCTTGGCCCAGATCCGACCCTCCTGGGGAGCACCAGGGTTCCTCTCTTATGGGCTTCTCTCCCTATTTTACAGTGTATCATTATTTTGTGGACATTGTATCTTGGAACAAGAGCGTAAGAAGAGGGTTCATTACAATCAAACTGAGAGACGAAGATGGAAATATCACAGAATCCAAAATTGATCAGTAAGTTAGGCTCTGCGCTTGTGTTTTCTGGCTCAGATGCTCTACTCTTTAGCAGCTGATACCATTCTCTGTGCTACAGGAGGCAGAGGGAACACTGCTGTTTGTAGGCTTGCCTCTGCATGCTGTAAGTTCAGTTGGTACCATGCAGGGCTCTCTCTCATCTCCCCTCCACCCTTCTCTTTCCTCTTCTGCGTGTCTTCTCTCTGTGTCCCTGTTGCTTATTGTCACTGTTCTTCCTTCTCTTTTCATTTCTAGCAATTAAATGGTTAATAATAATAAACCATCCACAGCTTCTCTAAGTTCAAGCCATAAAGGGCTGTGCTGGTTTAGCTGCGATGATGAACTGTAATCACATCGCTTGGGAGGCAGGGGCAGGAGTCTTGCAGCACTTGTGAGGCCAGCCTGGTCTATACAGGGAGTCTACGTCCAGTTAAACTTATATAGTAAGCCCTGTCTCCAAAACCAAACGGGACTGGAGAGATGCCCAGCAGTTAAAAGCACTGATTGTTCTTCCAGAGGACCCTTGCTCAGTTCCCAGAATCCATGGGGTGGCTCACAGCCATCCATAACTAACATCCATAACAGTTCCAGAGCATCCAATGCCCTCTTCTGTTCTCCAAAGGCATCAGGCATGTGGTACACAGACAGACATGCAGACAAACACCTAATACATACAAACACCTATAAGACTGTGCAGACATAAGCATTTCACACTATACGCATAGATCAAAACTTTAATCAACACTCCATAAATGCATATAATTATGACTTGTCAATACAAATAATATTAATTTTTAAACATAGAAAATTTATTAAAAATTTATTCATTTATTTGTTGGTTTGTTTATTCACTTATTTGGGGACAAGTTCTTGCTATGTGTTCTAGATTGGCTTTAAACACATGATCCTCCTGCCTCAGCTTTCCGAGTGCAGGGACTTCAGATGTGTGCCCCCATCACTGGCCCTAATTTTCAATTTTCTTTAAGTGTATATTTATATGTATGGTTTATGTTGTATGTACATATATTAATATGTATGTATTAATACTTTATTCTGTCACTTTTCTAATCAAGAAAGTGACAGAAAGGGAAGTTGGAGAGATGCTCTTTACTTAAGCAAAAGAATGTGAGGCTCATTTATTCAAATGTGCAGTGTCTCCTGTGTCTTCGAGGTGATGGGCCACTTGCATTAAACACTAAACAGAAGGTCATGGGCAACTGGAAATTGCTTTGTGGCTCATTGTGGGCAACTAGTACGTGTGGGCGGATGGCTTGGAGGTGCTTTGTTTGTTTATTTTTGGTGCTAGGAACTGGACCAGGCCTTGATCTTGGAAGTAGCTATGTTTCCCATGATACCCCCAAAGCCCATGGACCTTCATCATGGAGAGTCCATGCTCTGTCACTGATCTGCACCCCAGCCTGACGATGCTTGTGCTACTTAGTTTTTGTCATCCTGACATAGGCCAGGGTTGTTGGGGAGGAGGGAACCTTAATTGAGAAAGTACCTCTATCAGATAGCCTGTAGGCAAGTCTCGGCAGCCATTTCTTCAGTAATGATTGACACTTACGTCTCTCAAGAGCCCAGCCCAGTCTGGAGGGCACCACCCCTGGCACATGGTCCTGAGTTACATATGTGAGCAGTGGCATTTTTTAGGGTTCCCATGGATTTGTTTCCGATCTGATATCCCCATGTCCGCAGTGGGCTAGTGTTTTCTGGAAGGGCAGCAATAAGGAAGACATCTTGAGGAACCAGCCTTAGGTGGTACCTGGGCTGAGCTGAGGGGACCAAAATGGAGAGCTGACCTGAAATCCAGCCTTTCAGAACACACAGCACCCAAGGAATCTGGACGACACTGTGCAGTCACATACATGAAGGGGCAGGACAGGGCTCTGACAAGATTTGGGTGTTCACACCAGTAAACTGCTTTCATGTCTCTCATACATACAGCGGAGAGATTTTTACTAAGTGAATGTTGGCCAACTGTAAATCCCTAAATTTGAATTTTGAAATATCTTCTTGTTTGTTTTGAGACAGGCCTCATGTAATCCAGGCTGGTCTTGAACCCACTAGCCTTATCTTCTTGCCTTCTTGCCATTTTGATCAGGATTAAGGCCTTGGTCCAGTGAGTTGGTTCAGCGGGCAACACCATTGGCTGCCCAGCCTGATGACCTGTCATAGTGGAAAGAGAGAGCCTATTTCTAGAAGATGTCCTCTGGCCTGCATTGTGTCATGGCATGCATACACCTGGACACACGGGAGGTGGGGTGGGAGAGAAAGAGAAATAATAAATGTAATTTAAAACAATTGTCTATTAAGAGCTAAACTTTAAGAAAGAGAAGAGCAAATTCAAGATGGAGACCCGAGGCAGACTGAATGGTAAGAACTATGGGTTCATTCATGTAAGCCCTCTGCTGTTGATCAAGTTGATCTCCCAGTTCCATCCAGTATTAGGAGATGGGGGAAGAGGAGAGAAAGTTGGAGCCCTAACATCTTCAATGCACGTTCTTCGGCATCTTGAATTTGCAGCTGGACTTAATTTAGATGATCCCAATTTTGTTGGCAACATCCAATGCATCATAACCTGAAACTCCAGTGATGCTTAGGTGTCTCTCTCTCTGGGGAGTCTCTGCACTGTTTTTATTTCTCTGCCAAGCTGGGAAAGGAAGCCACAGATAACCGACAAGGACCTGGGTTGGGGCAGTGGATTGGCTACAGACATAGACCGCAGATTGGGCTTAGGGGGTTCCACGGGTGTTTGCTACCTGAGCCCGTCTGGAACATCATTTAAGGCTTCATGGGGTGTGGCAGGGCCCTAAGAGCTCTGAGCTGGTTTCATCTCTGAGCTGCTGCATACAAATCCTACCTACCACATGGGGAACTTGGATCCCATAGCAGCGATGGCAATGTGCCCAGAGACACGGACACAGTAAATAGTCCATAGTAGCACATGTCCGAAGTGCCACTTTGCAGGCCAGTAGCTTGATTTAGGCAGTCCTATGGAGTCGGGGACCTTTGCTCATGAAAGTCAGCTTGGGTACGCAAATGGACCAGACCTGGAGGCTGGAAACCACTTTCTCTCGTCAGCAACCTGTATCATATTCATTTTAAATGAATACACATTCATCTTACATTCTATATATTCATTTTAAAAATGCCATTTCTTCCTTCCAGTGAGCCGTCTGCATTCCAGAAGTACCATCAAGTGAGTCTCCTCGCAAGATTTAATCGAGATCTGGATAAAGTGGCAGAAATTTCCTTGTTGTTCTCCACAGGGTCCTTGGTGGGCCCAAAGTACAAGCTCAGAGTCCTTCGAATGAAGCTGAGGTCCCTGGCCCATCCAGACAGGTGAGTCACAGGCAGGTCTGACAAGCTCCTGTTACCTCCCTCCCTTCCTTCTCTAGTGCCCCCTTTTTTCTTTCTGAGATACAGTCATACAATGTAGCCCAGGCTGGCCTCAAATCTGTGACAGTTCTCCTGCTTCAGCCTCCAAAGTGATGAATTTCTTTTACTTAAAAATTTAGGGTACTGCAAAAAATATTTAGCAATACAAGACTTTTTTTTTTTTAATACAAGACTTTTTAAGAAGGTATCCACTATATCTTAAAACAGGGGCTTTTACTTAATTGATTGATTATTTATTTATTGCTGGGCCTGGTGGTACACACCTGTATTTCTGGAGTCTGGAGGCTGAGGGGGAGAATCAAAGGTTTAAGAACTGAAGAGGCTACATGAGTTCAAGACAAACCTGGGAAACTTATCCAGACCACATTTCAAAAACAAAAAAGGAAGAACCAGAGTGTAGTATTTACAATCCTAGCACTTGCAAAGTACAGACAGGAGGATCCAGAGTCAGGTAGAGAACCTGGATTAGATGCCTAGTGCACACACAGTGCCTTACAACCATCTAGAAACTTCAGCTGTACAGGAACCTGACGCCCTCATCTGACCTGCACAGGGCCAGGCATACACCAAGTACACATACACACATGCAGGCACAACACTTGTACACATAAAGTAAAATAAATCTTTAACAAAGGAGTGGAGTAGAATTGAGTCAGATTTCATACCCTACTTTCTTGTGTGTGACTGCCTTCCCTAGCTGTGGTGGTTTGAATATGCTTGGCCCATGGGAAGTGGCACTATTAGGACATGTGGCCTTGTTGGAGGAAGTGTGTCACTGTGGGGGTGGGCTTTAAGGTCCTATGCTTAAGTTCCACTGAGTACAGAAGAGAGCTTCCTCCTGGCTGCCTGAGGAAGACAGAGTCTCCTCTTGACTGCTTTAAGATCAAGATGTAGAACTCTCAGCTCCTCCACCTCCATGTCTACCTGCATGCTACTGTGCTTCATGTCATGATGAGGACTGAACCTCTAAAACTGTAAGCCAACCCAATTAAACGTTGTCCTTTATAAGAGTTGCCTTGGTTATGGTGTCTCTTCACAACAATGAAACCTTAACTAAGATAGAAGTTGGTACCAGGGACTGAGTTATTGTTGTGATAGGCCTGACCATGGTTTTGTTTGGAGGAATGTGAATTTTGGAGCTTCATATTGGGGAAGCAATGGAATGCTTTAACTAGGGCTTAATGTGCCATCCTGGTAGGACTATGGAAGACATTGGTGCTGAGAGTGATTTGAACTGGGTGGAGCTTGAGCATTGAGCCCACCTACACAGTGACACACCTTTCCAACAAGGCCACACCTACTTAAACAAGACCACACTTCCTAATAGTGCCACTCCCTTTGGGCTGAGCTTATTTAAACCACCACAGGAGCCATTTGCCATTGCATTAGAAACAGCTACTCTACAAGTCCATACTGTAAGGAGGTGATAAAGCTTACCTGATGAGACCGGGAGGTTTGTGATAGCTCACTGACAAGGGTCTTTGGTTTCTCAGGCCTCACTTGTGTCGGTATGATCTCGTCCTTATGGAGAATGTTGAGACATTCTTCCAACCTATCCTGTGCTCCAAGGAGCAGATGTAGCTGCTGTTAAGACAAGTGGCAGTGGTGACGTCAGGATCTCTCCAGCTACAGGCTTTTAGTGCCTCGCCCTACTGCGTCCTGAAGGCTCCCAAAGCATGGGAGAAAAAAACCAAGGTTATTTTCGGCTGTGTTCCAAGGATGTCACATCACAAAATGTCAAAGGACCTGTGATTATGAAACAGCATTGGGAGAGGAGCCCCTAACTAGGGCAAGACAGAAATAGCCCAGCTCCCTACAGCAAAGCACTTTGGCTGGCTGCATCCTGAGGCCTCACTTGTTCTCAACGTCAATTCTGCTGCCTGTCATACCACACCCTCAGGACCGTGGGGCAAGCATCGGAGTGACAGGACGCCTGGAGGCCTCTCAGGCAATCTGTGTTCCTGTGCCCAAACCTCTGCCATGCTGGAGTGAGCTGGAGAATGAACTGGACTACCTCAGGGGAACTGTGGGTTGGGAGGGCCAGTCTGAAGGGTCTGTGAAATCCCTTGGGTCTACAGCTGGGGGATGTGGACTACTATGAACCTGCTTTTATTTTGATAAGGTTTAGCTCTCACGTGAAAAATACACGATCTCTCTTTTTCAACTCCAGCTTCCTTCCTGGACTGTTTGCCTTGGGGCAGCAAGAAGGCTCTGGCTTCCAGCCTTTTCTGAAGTGATGCTGATGACCAGAGGTATTGGGATGGGTTTATAGCCCTGAGGCCTATGTTGCTGCTAAGTGGAAGAAAGAAGAAATTGCAGCATGTGGACTGGGCAGAGCGAGAGGCTGGAGGGAAACTGGCCAGCTTTCTCTGAGGTTGCGAAAGTGTCAATTACAGGGTTGTTTTTCTGCTCCGGGATTGAATGCGCTGTGCAATGAGCCCTGTTCTCAGCTTCAGACATATATATATATATATATATATATATATATATATATATATATATATATATATATATATTTTTTTTTTTTTTTTTTTTAAAAAGCAGTCCTTAAGACTATTTTCTCAAAAAAACAAAACCAGAAAATAAAAACAAAAGCTGGGTGGTGGTGGTGCCCGTGCCCACCTTTAACCCCAGCACTTGGGAGGAGAGGCAGGCAGATCTCTGTGAGTTCGAGGCCAACCTGGTCTATGGAGCAAGTTCCAGGACAGCCAGGGCTACACAGAGAAACCCGGTCTCCAAAACAAAAACAAGCAAACAAAAAGTTTTCTTTCCTTCCTGATGGTGGAATCCATGATTATTTCAGGAAATTCTTTAAGATGTATAGAAGCAAAATAAAAATAAACTGTGCACAGTCCCGCCTGTTAGAGGGATTAATGCTAATCTTTAGACTTGTTGCTTAAACTTGCGGGGCTAACTTGGATTCAGAGCATAGCTGGCTCTTGGGGCATGGGACCTTTGAGAAGTCTTCCCAGGCCTCCCTGGAGGCAGAGGTGACTCCAAACATTTCTGAATGACAGCGGCAAACAGATTAAGAGGTCCCAGAGGGCCAGGGACCGAGAGGGTAAAGTGAAGAACAGTTAGAGGGTCCAGACCCCTGATGTGAAGGGGAGTCCCACTCACCCCACATCTGTGGCCACTTGGGGAAGGTGTCACCAGCCCAGGACCTTTCTCTTCATTGAATTTTGTTGTAAAGAAAAGGACTCTGTGAGCAAATGGATTGACATCCACACTGTCTTAGTTTCTTTTCCTGTTGCTATGATAAAACACTCTGACAAAAACAATGTGAGGAAGAAAGCTCACAGTTCAGGGTATAGTCCAGCACGGCAGGGAGTCAGGGTAGCAGCATCTTAAAAGCTCATAGGTCATATCACATTCACAGTCAGGAAGCAGGGTGATCAATGCATGCTTACGAGTATTCAGCTCAGTTTCCTGACACATTTAAAAAGAATACACTTTATTAATTTACATTGTATGTGTTTGTATTTATACACACAGTACACATGTGAAACTCAGAAGGGAACTTGTGGGCATCAGTTCTCTCCTTCCAATGTGTGGGTCCTGGGTATCCGGTCATTAGGCTTAGAGGCAAGTATGTCTAGCAGCTGAGCCATCTCACTGGACCAGTTTCTCAGCTCTTAATACAGTTCAGATCCCCTGACTAGGGAATGGTGCCACCTACAATGGGCAGGTCTCCATAAATGTAATCAAGACAATTCCTGGGGCTGAAGAGATGGCTCAGTGGTTAAGAGCACTGACTGCTCTTCCAGAGGTCCTGAGTTCAATTCCCAGCAACTACATGGTGACTCACAACCATCTGTAATGGGATCCAATGCCCTCTTCTGGTGTGTCTGAAGACAGCTACAGTGTACTCATAAATATACAAAATAAATAAATAAATCTTTAAAAAGAAAGATAATTCCCCATAGACATGAGGCCCATTACTCAGGTGACTCTAACTTCTGTCAAGCTGACAGTTAATACTAATCATCATGGTAGTTTTATTAGTCAGGAATACACACACACACACATAATAGACTATATATGCATAAAGGGGATTTATTAGAATAGCTTACAGGCTGTGGTTCAGCTATTCCAATGATGGCTGTCTACCAACAGAGAGTCTTAGAATCCAGTAGTTGTTCAGTCCATGAGACTGTATGTCTCAGCTATTCTTCTGTATACAACAGAATTCTGAAGCAGTAGATTGCAATACCAGTGAAGGTATAGGCTTGCCATCCAGAGCAAGCTGCCTTCTTCCATTGTCCTTTATATAGGCTGGGCAGAAGGTGTGGCCCAGATTAAAGGTGGATCTTCCCACTTCAAAGATCCAGATTAAAAGTGGGAGCACTTCAAATTATTTAATTGAGGAAAAAAAAATCCCTCACAGGTGTCCCAGCCTTTTGCATTTTAGTGAATTCCAGATGTAGTCAAGTTGACAATCAAGGCATCTTCCTGGCTTCCTGCATAGTGAGAGCCACTCTGTGTGGAGGAAGGCTCCGTGCCACACCTACTCATAAGGGGTACCCTGCTGCATTCCTCAGCTTTCTTCAAGCACTTCAGACAGTGAATGAGTGAGGGGCTTTGACTTTCATTGGTCCTATATTAGCATAGCCACTTTCTGTTCTCCTTCCCTTGTCCCCAGAGGGTCAAAATAACAGTGCATAAATGTCCAGAGTGGGAAGTTCTGTCAAATCACAAACTCTTTGGGTCCCTTGGTTTTTAGCACAGCCCTGGGTAGCTGCTATGGAATGAATGGGAGCGTGAACGAACAAGAAAGCAAGTCTGTTGTGCAGTGGGGACTTGTTTCAATGACTTCCAGATAATGGTGATGGGCAGGTGAAGCCAGTTAGAGGGTGGCAACTCTCTTCTACAAACCTTCCCCTTCCTTGAAAACATTTGTTTTCCTGAATCAAGGTTTTTCTATGAAGCTCCTGCTAGGTTTAAACTTGGGATCTTCTTACCTCAGTCTCCCTACTCCTGGGATGATACAGATATGGGCCAATATAAGACCCTGACCCTCCGTCAGTGGTACTAACTGTCGATGCAAGAGCAAGAGGTTTATTTTCTGGCACATTGGACTCGACCTTCAATTAGTCCCTCAAGGTGAGTGACTAGAAGGTGACGCTGAATGCCTATTACAAGCAGTTTTTATACTTTTTAGGGGCACGGGTCACATCAGCAAGGTTACAATTCAAACTTATTGGCTAAGCATATTGACCTTTAAATCTATTGGCTAGCAAGTGTGGGCAGATCATGACATGCATTTGAACGCTACCTGGGACTTTCCAGAGGGTCAGGTGACTATCAATCAGTACATTCTGCGTTTTTCTGAGAATGTTTTATTCAAGAATGTTCCTGTGGGTGGAGACTGGACCTTGGCCTAGCCTTGACACCAGGTAGGAGGGGGAAGCTGTAAGGAGGGTATGGAACTGCAAAAGCCTTTAGGGTCCCTCGCCACCATGCCTGGCATCGAGGAACTCTGGGATCCACTGCTGTCTTTGCCTTTCCTCCTTTTTGTATGTCTGTCTGAGTCCCAAGTCTATGGCAGCTAAAACTGAGTGTACCCTTAGCTCCTTCAGTTTTCTGGTCCCCACCGTTCCGATCCTTGCTCTTACATCCCTTCTGCATGAATCTGCTCAGACCTCACTTCCAGTCACAGAACATCTTTCTCCTTCATGTTCTTTGAATGCTTCCTTCTTGCACTGATGCCCACGTACTCTTGGGAGGTAGCAGAACCTCCAGGAAGGGGAGACTATAGAGAGGTCCTCAGGTCACTGCGGGGCTTACCTCTAGAAGGGGCTTCCTGTCTTTGCTACCTGGTTCATGACATGAGTAGCCACACCCCATATATGCTCCCATCATCAATAGCTACTTTGCTAGAGGTTCTATTTGACATTGGAATGGGCCTCTCCCCAGATCTCTGAGCACAAAATAGGACCACTTATTTGTTTTCTCCTTAAACTGTTATTTTCTTTTAACGTACATTATCAAGTTATATCCTAAGAGAGAATTTTGCATGTATGTACACAAGTGTGTGTACGTGTTTGTGGTTCCATGTGGATGCATGTGTACCTGTGGTACCTGTGTGTGCATGTGGAGACTAGCAGGAACTTTGGTGTCATTCTTCCTCCTGAGATGTCCACCTTGTGGTTTTTTAAAAATGCTATTTTTCTTTATTTTTAATTATGCATATGGTGTTAACTCCTCTGGCGCTGGAGTTACAGGTGGCTTTGAGCAGTCTGACCTGGGTGTTGGGAACTGAACTCAGGTTCTCTGCAAGAGCAGCTCTTACCTGATGAACCATCTCTCCAGCACTCTCACTGACAATTAGGCAGGGTGGTCAGAGAGCTCTAGAAATGCTTGTCTGTGGTGGCTTGGTGTGTGTGGGGGGTGTGTGTGTGTGTACATGCACACACTAAATCACTAAATCAAGTGTTCTAGGAGGTACTTCTTTCAAGTGCTCTATGGAGACATGATCAAATCAGGAAAGGTGTGAGCTAATGACAAAGAATGAGGAAAATGCCTGGCTGAGTTACAACTCTTGGAACACCTTGCACTTTCTCTCTTCCCATTCTCTACCTGTCCTACAGTTCAGGATGAGCCCTGGTCAGCTCTGCCAGACTGCACGAGCATGTGCTGTAAGCCAGGAGCCGCCAGGGAGGCTGATGTAGCTAGCCTGTGGTTGGTGTGCGCCAGGCTGGGATGGCTCAGGAGGTGCTGGGCTGGAGAGACAGAAATCAGGAAGAGGTGAGGGTTGTAGAGAGCCCTGTGTGTGTGTGTGTGTGTGTTGTGTGTGTGTACTAAAATTAGCCATGAGGACACTGTAGCAGGGTGTATGATGCAATGAAGGGGAGAGACATTCCCCACTTTCTTAGTAGAAATATAAACAGATATATACAGAGACAGACAAAAGAATATAAAATTCTCCTCATTACCCAACTTTACCAATAACGTGTAAATCTTGCTGTAAGAAATCCCATCTTGTTATTTTGATACAAAGACATTGAATACTTTATTTGGCCCCATTCTCTTCTGTCCTTACTTTCTCTCAGTGTTTCATATATCCCAGGCTGGTCTCAAACTCAATATGTAACCAAGGGTGACCTTGGACTTCTGACCTTTCTGCTTCAACCTCTTAAGTGTACAGATTCGTGTTTGCAACTGTGCCCTGGGTCAGAGACCAAGGCTTTGTGCATGTAAGGGAAACATTTTACCAGCTAACCTACCGTCCTAGCCTAGTGTAAATACTTTGTTTTAGTTTTGTTTTGAGACAGGGGTTTATGGTGGTTTGAATGGGAATGGGTCCTATAGGCTCATATATTTGAATATTTGGTTCCCAGTTGGTGAAGCATTTTAGGAAGAATTAGGAAGTGTGGCCTTGGAAGAGGTGTGTTGCTGGGGGTGGACTTTGATGTTTCAAGCCTATGCAGATTCAGTCTCTCTTTCTCTGCCTCTGACTTATGGATAGCTGTGAGTTCTCAGCTATTGCTCCGCACCACGCCTGTCTGTCTGCTACCATGCTTCCCGCTGTGATGACCATAGACTAACCCACTGAAAATGTAAGCAAGCCCCCAATTAAATGATTTTTTAAAGTTGCCATGGTCACGGTATCTTTTCACAGAAATAGAACAGTAACTAAGACGGGTCTCACTGTGCTTTGTCCTAGGCTGGCCTTGAATGTGCAAACTGCCTGCCTGGGCTCTCCAGTTGCCACTATGCCTTGCTTTACTTTATTTCAGTATCTTAAAAAGATAAAGCATACACCTTTATCTTTCTAATAAACAACTCATAGTACATTCTGTTTTGTTCTGTTTTGTTTTTTGAGACAGGGTTTCTCTTGTAGCCTTGACTGTCCTGGAACTCACTCAGTAGGTAGACCTGGCTGGCATTAAAATCAGAGATCTGCATGAGGCTGCCTCCTGAGTGCTAGGATTAATGGCACGCACACCCTCATCCCCCACTCCCTGGCTCTTACAGTACATTCTTAACTCTGCAACTTGTTTGACTGTTAGTTTCCCCGCTCTTTGTGCAGTAACTGAGAGTCTTAGTTACTGTCTATAGGAGTCCTTCTCGTTCAAACCACTATACTACGCCAGCTCAGGATATGTAAAACTGCCCCTTTACTTTAGGAAGCATCTTAATATCCCATTCTTGAATGTGCCGTAAGTAACTCCTAGTCCTGAAGTGAATGGCATGTTGCTTACTCCCAGTCCCTTGATAGCAAAACAAGGCCAAGCGTGTTTGTGGGTTCAGTTCTTGGATGTCGACTTGCTAGGATTTTGTACTCTCAAAATATTGATGCGTGCTCTCTGTTTGAGCCAAAGAAGTGCTGTTCCTTATGACTCTGAAGAACTCACCCAAGTGGTCACTCATCTGTGCTGTCACTTCATGTCCCCACTGTGCAGCCTATCCCTCTTGCCCTGTTTCCACTGCTGTGGTCCTTCCTGCCCCTCCTCCCCAAATTGGGGCATTTGCTGTTAACTATATTCTAACCACTTGCTCTGACATGTAGACATTCTTAAAGGAACAAGGACATGTTCCCTCCTTTTCTCCTACCTGTTTTTTGAAGACAGGTTCTCACTGTAACCCAGGCTGTCCCATGTGCTGGGATTGCAGACGTGCACCACGATGCCTGGCTAGCAGAATGGTTCTTACTAAATGTTTCCAGGCTTACCTTACACCCACAGTTTACTGGAGCCCACTCCCCAGCCTATCTTCTCACACTCTCCAAGTGGTCGATTGCTATTCATTTCTCCCAAACTTTGGGCTTCCCTGAGGTTGCCTTACTTAGGGCCAGCTCACTAGCTCCTGGGCTTGCTCATTCTAGAGAGTAAACTCAATGGTCACCTCTTTCAGAATCCACACATCGTGAGGACCACACTAGTTTTGGATATTTGAATCTGGGCTTTCTTTTGGGAGATGTCATTCTCACTACCCGCCTACCCTGTCCCTTTCTGGATTTTTTGCTTAGTATTTAAAGATGACTGAATCCCGGGCCCTCCTTCTTTTCTTCAAGTGCTAGGATCAGTCACCAGCACCACAGACTCATCTAAGACTCAGATGTGTGGTTACAGGTTTGTACACGGTAGCTCCTAGACAAGAGTTATAGCAGTAAGCGTTTTCATCCGTCAAGGCACTCTGAAATGTGTTTATGAAGACTGGGGATAATCAGCACACTTTAGGTACCGAATAGAAGGCACATCGATTTATTTCTGTGGTGGTCATTACCTTCTTTCCACACCATCGGTGCCAGTTTCACATTTGTTGACTACATTTGCTTTGTGTGACAGACTGTGGACAAGTCTGACCGCTATGCTGCAAGCTAGGCGTGGCAGGCTCACGACTCACACCTAGATCGATCTCCCAGCTCTTTACCAGGGGCAGCACTGGAGGTGTTCCGTGCAGAGCAATCAGTCCCTGGCCAGGGTGGGGCCTGTAACCGGTAGAGGGCGGGGCTTTGCAAGGGCCACGCCCCACCCGTCCAAGAACGCGCTCCGCCCGCCCAGTCGGCGCACGGGGAGGGCTCTGCGTTGCCACGCGGGGAGCGCGCTCTCCGGCCCGGCCGCGGCATGCGCGCGCTGCTCGGCTTGCTCCTGGTATTCGGAAGCTGCACCTTCGCGCTATACCTGCTTTCCACGCGGCTGCCCTTGGGGCCGAGGCTGGGGTCCGCCGGGGAGCCCGAAGGCCGGTGAGAGGGAGGACACCGGGCGGCGGCCGGGGCGGAGGTCGGAGGGTTGGCAGTGATGCCGCGGGGCCCTTGCACTTCTCTGCACGCGCGGTCGCCTTCCAGCCCCAGGCATCTCGGCCACCGTGGCTCTCCTTCCTTAACCCAGTTTACCACAGTAGCCAGTCTTCAGAGGTGCAGCCCAGACTTCGGGTGACGAGGCTATGATCCAGTCTGCCTTCTTCCTGCCTGACTGCTTCCCACGACAGCTGGGCGAGTCAGGAGGCAGAAGACTTGCCGGTCGGGTTTCCTGACTGCCGCCTATTACTTTCCAAGTGCATAATGTGTGTCTGGCACGTTGCCGCATTACCAAGAGGCGTAACTAGCATTCGAACTGTTTTCAGTTATCATTGTCTTTTAGTGGAGCTGAAAAAGCTCTCTTGTGGATGTCAGAGGTACTCACGAGAACTAGGAGGGGTTGCTCATAGTTTATCTCTGCTGGAGTAAAGAACTGTTGAGATGGCAGAGGCAGGGTAGTCTTTGTACTGTGACCTTTGGACGGGATTCACAATGTACCAGGCCTAGAGCAGGGTCAAGAGGGAGGCTCTTGAAAAGGGTTAGCCTCCAGCCTGCCATGTTCTCAAGAAAGCTGTATTTATTATGATGGGAGGTATACATCCACGGGGAATATTTTTAAATGATGAAATTGTTGTTTTGCCTAGTACATCTGGGGCAACACGCTGTCTAACTAGTTCTGTTTGCTTGGGAGAGGGTCTCCTTGAAAGAAAAGCAATTCATGATGATGTGCACGTACCTGGAGATGAATAGACTTGTGTCTTCAGACAAGAAGACTGAGGATGGAAATTAGTGCTGGGGTCCATGTTCAGCATGGCTGAGACTGTGGGGGTTCCATCTTAAAACCCCTAAATAAGCACAGAGGGAATTTAGTGGTTATCCAGCACCAGACCCATTTTAGGCAAGGAAAATGAGGCCCGTGGTCACTGCAAGGTCACACTGGAACATAGCAGAGTAAGGGGCCAGCCCAGGGCTCTGGCCCCCATGCTGGGGCTCTCCTACCTGCCTCTGTTGTATTCTATTGGGTCAGCTGTCATCTTGAGTTCTTTCTCTGTATGATGGCCAGATGACGTGTTTACAAACTTACTCTGCAAAGGAGACACCCTTGGAACTTTTTTAGGCACCAGGCTTCTCTGGAATCCATGTTTGGTCTGATTTTCCAATCCGTAGGTCACTGTGGTTCCCCTCTGATCTAGCAGAGCTGCGGGAGCTCTCTGAGGTCCTTCGAGAGTACCGGAAAGAGCACCAGGCTTACGTGCTCCTGCTCTTCTGCAGCGCCTACCTCTACAAACAGGGCTTTGCCATCCCTGGCTCCAGCTTCCTGGTCAGTGTCCTGCCCTCTTTCCCACTGGGTTTCCTTTTCTTTAAAATGTGGCTCCTCCCTCAGAAGCCCCTTTAGCTGAGTGGCAGGATGAAGAAACGTGAGTGTGGAGAGGTGGGCATGAGTGTGCATTCAGCTCTTACTGATACTCTAAGCATCCTACTGTCTTGTCTCTCTCTCCTCCCCAGTATCGTATCTACTCCATATTCTGCTTAGATCTATCCAAGCACAGCTGAGTCCTTAGGGCTGGCCCTGGATTGACGTCCCCCTTGAGCTGATCCTGCTTCAGGGTAAAGAGCCAGCTGCTACTTGGTGTTATATAGCCTCGGTTGGTGAAGGCTCTCATGCCAGAATTGGGGTGCATTCTAGTCCTGCCTAGTTTGAGCTGAGTTGTGAGGCTGTCTCTCACATGTAGGATGGAGGGTGGGTGGGGAAATAGCACAATACCCAGGGTATGGACTGCTTAGGACTCATGGTTAGTGTGTGCCGCAACCCCAGCCTCGCTGCCGAGGCCCCCTCTTTCATTGGCTTACCTATGCTCATTCATTCACTTGCTTATGCCTTTTAAAAGACCTGTTTTTATTTATGTGCACATCTGTGTACAAGTGTATGGATGCCTGTGCAGTCAGAAGATGGCACCAGATCCCCCTGGAACTGGAGTTACAGGCAGTTGTCAGCCACCCAGTGTGGGCGCTGGGAACCAAACACTGGTCCTCCAAAGCGGAAAGCAACCTTAGCGGCTGTCCCATCTATCCAGTGTATGTTTGGAGATGAGGTCTCATCTGTAGCACAGCCTGGTCTGGAACTCATCTTCTAGCCCAGGCTGGCCTGGTATTCAAAGCAATCCTCCAGCCTCAGCCTCCCAATTGCTGAGATTACAGGTGTGTGTCAACACCCCCTGACTTTTCCCATGCTCTTTCTCCTGGATTCCATGCTTTGAGGCAGAATGATAATTACCAAACTGCATCTGTGAAGGATTAATTAACTTCTCCATCTTTGTGAAATTAAGGTCAGTTAGAACTGTGGCCAGAATGTGAGGTTACTAATCAGAGGAGAAACAAAGAGTGTTTCCCACGGATTCCTGAAGGTATACAGTATGTCATACTGTACAACAGCGTTAGCTTGTGAGCCTCGCTTCCTTTCCTTTGGTGCCCCAGTGACTGCGGGGTACCTGTAGCCCTCACCACAGCCAGGTAATGTCTGCACACCGTCTGGTCTCCTTTGTAGCCTGCCAGTGCCCCCTGACTTCTAGGCCTTGACCTTGTAAAGCTGAGGAGCCCCAGGAGAGACTTACAGTCCCGTTTTCATTCACTTTAGAATGGGCCTTGGGTTTGGGGTTGTGAAAACCGCTGAACGTGAAGGAGCTAACACAGGCTCCAGGACAAGCCCACTGGAAGCTTCTGGTTGTAGCCCTGGCTGAGGCTGCTCTCTTTGCAGAATGTCTTGGCTGGTGCCTTGTTCGGGCCATGGCTGGGACTTTTGCTGTGCTGCGTGCTGACATCTGTGGGTGCCACGGGTTGCTACCTGCTTTCCAGTATTTTTGGCAAACAGCTGGTCATCTCCTACTTTCCTGATAAAGTGGCCCTGCTGCAGAGGAAGGTAAGGTGGGGGCACACCTGAGCTCTGGGTCCCAGAGCATCAGCTCATGGGTGGAGAGCAGTGTGGAGCCAGGATTTCCCACAGTGCTCCTCCGCCCCACCTGGGAGCTGAGAAGGGTTTGTTCTTTTATGTCTGGTCACAGGTCTGTGCTTCCTAAAGTTCTTGTCATTACCTGCTCTGTGGCTTTGAGTTAAGATTCTGACTCCTCCAGTTCCCGGGCACAACGATTTTATTTATTACTTTATTTAATTTTGAGTGCGTGTGTGTGGGCTTGTGTATGTGTGAGTACACGTGGAAGCCAGCGGTTTATTGTTGATATCTTCTTTAATCACTGTCTACTTTATTTTTGAAGACAGTCTTTTATTGAGCCTAGAGCTCACTGGTCTGGCTAAAGTAGCTGGCCAACAGGCCTCATTGGATCCTCCTGTCTCTGGCCTGGATTCCAGGCGTGTGCCTCGCCCTAGCTGCTTTGTTTGTTTGTTTGTTTACCATGGGACTGGTGACCAAATGCAGAGCCTTATTCTGACAGGGCAAACACCTTACTTCTGAGTTATGTACCCAACCCAGTTTTTGTTTTTTTGGCCTCAAACTTGTGACCAAACAGGAGTACTCCTGTTTCAGCCTCCTGAATTCCCAGGTGCTGGGGTTGTAAGTGTGAGCCACCACGTCTGGGGCTTGGAGCGGGGGTGGGGGGGGTGGGGGGGTGGGGTACTTGTGCAGCGTGAGTTTGGAAGGAGCTGTCCAGCTTCAGGTGTTGCTGGAGAGCCGGTTCCGTTCCTGACGCTGGGCTCGGTCTCTCTGCAGGTGGAGGAGAACAGAGACAGCCTGTTCTTTTTCCTGCTGTTTCTCAGACTCTTCCCCATGACACCAAACTGGTTCTTGAACCTCTCGGCCCCGATTCTGAACATCCCCATTGTGCAGTTTTTCTTCTCAGTGCTTATCGGTAAGATGGGGGTGGGGGTAGGGTTGTTGTCACCTCGTCACCGGCCACCGGGCCATGTGCTTGCCTTTGAACAGCATTCTTCAAGTCTGGACTTGACACGGTTGTCTCTCTAATTTCACAACTCCTCTGGCTTCAATAGGAAACCCATACAAATACTTTTAGAACAACTAAGGATTGTTCATCCCGTGCCCACAGTGTTTCTTGTGTGCCCAGATGTGTTGAGCACTGGGATTGGACAGGATCATCTCTGTAAAGCACATGGCTTGGCTCCAAGAAGTGCTAGCAGGCTGAGAGGCTAGCTCAGAGCAAGGGACTTCCTTTCTGGGACTGGCCCCTTTGCTAAGGGAGGCCCAGCATCAGGAGGCGCTAGTCTACCTTCTGAGAACAGCACAGCCATTAGTGAGCCACTTTCCCTCAGAAAACCACTTAACTGGATTAGAGCTTGGGTTAGGAGCAGTGTTTCTTGACACGTGGGCTTCGGGCCTCCTTTACTGGCAAGTTAAAGTGATAACATCCCATCATGAGTGTTAATGTCTCACTGCAGTAAATTACCACCCTCCTGAAACCATGGCGGAGGTGCCCAGACCTTTCTTAGAGTGTGGAAGGACTGCTGCTCAGGGTTTAATGTCCAAGTTAACAAACACATGCAGTAGGGCACGGGTTATTAATAGGGACGTCTGAGAGAAGCGGAAGGAGGCTGGCCACAGCCAGTTCTGATGGAAGCAGAACTGAGTAGTACTTCAGCACCTCAGCTAATGGGGCTTAACAGCTTGTCATTACGGAATTGTCACCAGCATGGAAAGACTCTGGAGACAGAATTCCTTCCTGAGGGCCAAGCTGTGTGACCTGGATACTCTGATTGTTGTCTCCCGTACACCTCTTCAGCTGACCAGAAGCTCAGGTGGGGGCAGGGAAGACGCTTCTGATACACTGCAGGAGCAAGGAACCAGGTCTCTGAGGTAGATGCCTAAGAATGTATTTTGACTTATTATTTGTTTTGTTTGCAATATAGCATGGTCTGGCCTCAAGTTTTTAGTCTTTTTGTCTCAGCCGTCTAGGTGCCAGGACCATAAGCACACGCCATATTTGGCTTAAGATTCCCCTTTGAGACGGTCTCACTGCGGAGCTCTGGCTGACTCTCAGTGGAGACCAGGGTACCTGGGAGCTCACCGAGTACCTGTCTCCACCTCCTGCGTGCTGTGCTAAAGGCGTGCTCCACTTTGCCTGACGTACATGTTTTTGTTTCTTAAACATTACAGGGTTCTTGGTTGTTGTTTCTTTCTATGTTTGAGCTTGTTGTCCAGGCTGGTCTTGAATTTGTTGTTATTCTCCTGCCTCAAGCATCCTTTTACTGAAATTAGAAGCATGTGTCACCAAGCCTGACTCTAAGGAATTTAAGGAATTGTTATGCCATACGCTGTCTAGCTACCAGCCTTTGGAGTCCAGTGCTGTGCTGTTCTCAGAATGCAGAGCGTACAAAGTAGTACTTGGAAGAAACTTGTTTTGTTTGCTGGGTATTGAAACATTTTAATGCACGCTGAAACTTTCAGTTTCTCAGGCTCCTTTCTCCCATTTGGCTCTTAGGTCCCACCGTAAGCAAGTGTGCAGACTTCAGCAGCTTGTATACGTATATAAAAGCAAAGAACTTATACGAGAAATGACCTTGCTTTTCTTCTCTAAAACAGATATGGGAAAGGGCAGCTTACTGAGTTTTTTTTTCCCCTGTGTGATAAGTAAATTTTGCTTATTGTGATGTACATATAGTTGTTGGGCATATCTGAATGCCTTTTGTCATTCATGTCATGTCAGGTAAAGCAAGTGTGTACAGGAAGTGTGGGGAGGAAAGGGAGGGGCTAAGAGTTAGACAGACAGCTAGGTTCCCTGTTCTGAATCCCTGGCCATCCTGCCCCATTAAAGACTATCTACCCGTTCTGTTTCCCAGGTTTGATCCCATACAATTTCATCTGTGTGCAGACGGGCTCCATCCTGTCTACCCTCACCTCTCTGGATGCCCTCTTCTCCTGGGAGACTGTCTTGAAGCTGTTGGCCATTGCCCTGGTCGCTTTGGTTCCTGGAACACTCATCAAAAAATTTAGCCAGAAGCACCTGGCACTGAGTGAAGCAAGCAACACTGGACGTCTAGACAGCAGGAAGGACGTGTGACGTTGGTTCTGTGTTTACAGGGCCCCGGACTGTGCTGCTGGTCCTTTTAATGTCCTCATTGTGTTTTAATTTCCCTCAAAAGATGAGGTGGACAGCGCTCTAGTGTGTGCAGAGGTCTGTTAGAAGGGCATTCTGTTCTGTTCAGCGGGTTCTATGAAATGGATCGGTTTCTAGAAAATCTATTCAGTATCTGTCAGGTTTGCCTCTTGCGGGTCCCTGAGATGTCTTGAGAGAAGATACTGGTGGCCTTTTTGGACAGACTGTGTGACAGGCGTGCTCCTGCTAACACCCTGCGGATGTTACCCTGTCCTCTGTAACTCTGTTGAAGAGTGTCCTCTCTACCTTTCTGCTGCTGATCTACCTCTCCATAAGCCAAGGGAAACATGACGAGCTGCCTAGGTCGTACACGCAGCGTTAAGTGCAATGATTCCTGCAGCACTCCCATTCACAGACACTTCTATCCGTGTTTAAGCTCCTTGTCCTGATTGTTAGGCTGATGCAAACATGATTAAATATGAATGGAAGCCAGCTTTGCATGTTCTGAATGTCTGGGGGAGGAATTCTTCCCATTTGAAGGTCCTGCCCTGTCTCATTGGAATCAAATGACCATCTATATTTTCTGCCTGGAAATCCCTTCTACCTCCTCTTGTTGGGAGAATGGCATCAGTAAACGAGGCTGTCAGCCAGTGTACCCCATGAGTGGCTTTATTTTGCCATTTGCTGAGAACAGCTGCGGACTAGTTGTATTTTTTAATTCAAAGAGGAGAAGGTAGTGTGATTGCCTACTTGTTTTGTGGTCACTTAGAGCTGTGATTGTATCTTCCAGCTGGGCACCTGAGCTGATTGCTCTGTGGACTTGGGCCTTGTGGGAACAATTCATGACAAGCACTTAGCAGAACTGCCCTCTAAGACATCATCTATGGGCTGCTGTGTTTGTCTCAAGCCTGGGCTCGGCTGAGAGTCTTGTCAAGGTTTTCTAGGCCTGCTGTGCTGTGCTGTGAATTCTGGGGCATTTTCAGGTTCTATAGTAAGAGTGGATTTCCACACCATGGCTTTTCTTTCATTAAAAAAAAAAAAGTTTCTTTTTAAAAGAAGGCTTTCTAATGAGGGGGTGGGGAGGTGGAGATTGTGCTTTGAGGACTGCTTCTGTAACACGTTGGAATAGAGAAAGAGAGAAGAGGGACTTTTCTCCTTTTGCACATGTACCTTTTTTATCCCCTTTGAGACTCCCCCATGTGTGTCCCCAGGATCTTGCACAAGTGTGCCTTATCAGGTATGAGTTCCCAGGAGATGGTATTTCCCAAATCCATAGACACAAATGTTCTGCATTGAAGACAGATTCTATAAGAGTGTCTCTGTACATGCTGAAGACTAACGACTGCCCTTAACAAAGGGAGCAGAATGGCTGAAAAAGTACAATCCAAAAGGCTCGCTTAGCTTCTCAGTCCTGGAATGACAGAATTATGCGAGCTTCCCATCTCCCTCTCTTGGCTTCTTTAAGTGTGATGTCATTGGCCATGGCAGCTGCAGGAAGGGCAGCAGGATGCTCAGGAAGATGCGGACGGTCTGCCTGGGCCTTTATGGGAACACTCAAGACATAGCAGAAACCACAACTGGAGCAGCTGTCCCTGAAACATAGGATCCTGCTGCAGAACCCAGCCTGCCTTTCCCTGACATCCTGGCAGGACAGCGTGTAGGACAAACATCCCCATTAGGAAAAGAGAGGACCAGAAAACATAAGGTATATTTTTGTTTAATTTCATGCATTGGTTTGTTTTCATAATCATTCTTGTTCCCATTGCTGTTCAGTACAAAGCCAGAGCCGGTATCTGAAAAGGACATGGAGTGGTGGGGGGAGCGGGCAGAGCTGAGACCACGGGAGAGAGACGCGGGGGTTCATTCTGAGACTTAAATATTAGAAAGAAATTTGTTTGCTCTAAATCAGTAGGAACTCACATTATTGTGAGAGAGAGAGAGAAAAAGAGAGAGGGAGAGAAAGATTAGAAAGATGGGAGAGAGACAGGTGAGAGAGAAGGCAGACATATACATACATTAAAAAAAAAAGACTCGAAGGGTTTCCCCATCCTCTTGGAAGTGGATGTGGCCAGCCACTGGGGTGGGGGGATCATGATACACTCCCCACCCCACCCCTCACATGTGGCTGTGTCCTCTAGCTTGTAGCCATGGGAGAGCCATGATCACCAGACAGCAGCCTAGGGCCAGATGCCGCTGATCCACCCCCAGTGCTGTACAGTGGCCCTGGAAAGCAGGGCTGTGGTTCTGCCGGAAGCTTCCTTACAGTGGCCTTGCCATCTGCGGGTCTGGCACTGGCTGAAATCCTCCCATCACTCCGTTGCTATGTGATATTGCCCAAAGCCTCCTCACCCAGTTCTTTCCGTTTTCGAGAGCTACCCTCTTGAGCCACTGTCCCTGAGAAATGTCCTAGGTTCCACCGGGTCCTCCACTTAGCAGCCTAGTTCAGCTCATTCTTGTTTGAACGGGCTTTTGCTGTGCCAATTGAGCCATGCAGATAAGCAAATTTACGGATCCAGTGGGCCAGTCTAGAGGGAGGTGAGGAGATTGGGACATTTGTTCTATGGCATCAGCAAAGAAAAGCTTGCTGCCTGGAAAGGCACTGAATCCACACTGACAGTTGAAGAAAAGTCTTGATAAAAAGATCACATCATTTTTCACATCATCTCAGGAGGAAGCAAGTCAGGGATGGCACACGTGAACCTTCTGTTCAGACGGGGAAGAGTGTGTGCATTTGGTTCAGTGTGGGTGGACATGGGGTTGGTGGTTAGTCATTGGACTGCAGTCCAAAGGGAGAGAAGAAAGGCAAGTGGCCCTTTGCCTGTCATGGCACACCCCTGCTGGATCCCCTTGGAGATCCATAAGGAGACCCCTGGCATGGCCCTGTACTTGCCCATCAGGGAACTCAAGATCTCAAATGGTCAATACATACTTTGCAATTCCAGCAAGCTGTGAGCGATGCTCTGCTCTGAGGCTGTAGCAAGGATCAGCAGGGAGCAACAGGGCACTCATATGCAGACCACAGTGTTTAGGGTGAAATATGGTAGTTTGGTTTCGAGAAATAAACATAGTATACGTGGAGCAGGGCAGGGATCCCTTAGATATTATTATTGTTATTATTATTAATTTTTGAGACAGGGTCTCACCAAGTCATTCTGCCTGGCTTGTATGTAGACCAGGCTAGCCTTGAAGTCACAGAGTCTGCCTCTCTCTACCTCTCTCAGAGCTAGGATTAAAGGTATGTGCCACCACACCCAGCTAGAAATGTCTTTTAAAAAGAGAATTTGATATGGGAAGGAAATCTCCAGTCCTTATCTTTATTGCAGAGTTATTGGCAGTTGATAGCTATTGGGGGAGGGAAAATCACGGTTTTGTGGACATGGTCTGCTGTTAGTGTCCCTTGCTCCAGTGGACGGCCACACGCATGCCTGGGTGGCACTAGCTGGACTTGGTGAATTTCCAAAACAACAATCCAAAAGCCTGAAGTTGGGAGGAGGATGGCTTAGGTGGTATATGGTGGGGGGGAGGGTACGGAGTGAATATGATCATAGTTCAGTGTTTACATGGATGAAATCTTCAAAGAATTAAAAAATATATAATTAAAAACATTTGAGACATAAGGGCATAAGAAAAAACAGTAAACCACTGGATCAACAGGAACACATTCTCACAGAGAAGATGTCAGGGCTACCTTGTGGGGAGCACTAGGAAGATGTCAGGGCTATCTCCTGGGGAGCACGGGGAAGATGTCAGGGCTACCTCGTGGAGAACACTGGGAAGATGTCAGGCTATCTCGTGGGGAGCACAGGGAAGATGTCAGGCTACCTCGTGGGGAGCATGGGGAAGATGTCAGGCTACCTCATGGGGAGCACGGGGAAGATGTCAGGCTATCTCGTGGGAAGCACGGGAAGATGTCAGGCTACCTCGTGGGGAGCACTGACAAGCCTCCATTAGTAACAAGGAACTCCAGTGCCATTGCTTCCATCACCCAGAGCAGGTTAGGGGAATAATTTAGCACAATGGCCCTGAATAATCACTAGACAGTGCTGACGCAAAATGACTTTAATTCCAAGATTAAATTGGTGGAACTAAAGGCTTAAACTACTCAGTCTTCAAGCAGGCCACCCAAGTCACCTTAAACCATCATCTTCATTGTCCTGGGCAGAATGCCTCCAGTCCTGCAGCAAGCTCTGAACTTAGTGGTGGTGGGAAATGTTTTAAAGTGCACGCAGGCTTCTCCATTACTGTGCTAGGCTATTATTTTAAGAGCGATTTTTATTTAGGGACATGGTCTAGGAAAAAGAGAAAAATCCAGTGCTTGATTGCAATACAAAATGAAACTCATCTTAGTAGTCAGTCAAAAACAGCTGGCTAAAGAATGTAGCCATTCATCTCACAGTAAGTGCTGAAGCTTGAAAGCTTGAAATTCATCTGGCAAAGGTTCTCAAAGCACCAAAGCATGGCGGCATCTAACAGCACTGAAGAATTGGCTCTTACGTTCCCTGATCTCTCCACTCAAGGCTCTTCTGATGACGATAATGTTTTAAGGAAACACAGTTTGAATTTCCTGTCTCCTACATGGCAGGTGGCGTAGGACTGTTCTTCCCTTTTAACCTTGTTTAGAACCATTTTTTTTCCCCTGAAACCTTATTAATTCTACTACAGAAGTGTGGACTTCACTCCCATCTGGACGTTACAGTGAATGACTGGACTCAACACCACATCCCTGACATATCATGGCATCCTGTAATGGTGAATCCAGTTAAGGTAGCCTTAGTGTGCAACAGAGGCAGGGTGGGAACGCAGAATGCTGATGAAGGCTGAGGTACTGGGTGGGTTTTCTGGGAGGACACTGAATGGTGCAGGCAAAAGCTGCTCTTCAGAGCTCACTGTTGTCACTAACAGTGTGCACAGGACAGACAGCTGTTCCTGCTTTGTGTGGGACGGGAAGAGTCTTAATTCTAAGAAACAGGGGACCTGAGGCAATCACAGAAGCATATCCTGCTGGTGTTGTACATGTCTCTTCTAGTCTGTCTGGGGACTCAGCAGGAAGGAGATGGTGACCGGTCCGCTGTCCACTCTTGAAACTACCTCATGAGTCCTCAAAGAAATGTTTTGTCTTGCGGTCTGACCATTCAATCTCTTTTTGTTGTTCTTACAGTCCCATGATTTTATTCTAAGACACTTTAGAAAGTTTGTAACTTTTGAAGCCTTTGAACTACTTGTTCATCACTTGGTCATCTGCATATTCAGGAGCTTTTACAATCAAGTAAAAATAAAATCACAGTGTACTCGTTGGGTGTCAGGGCAGAGCCCACCTCCTCAGGCCATTGCTGCGGTATTCAGGAGACCAGGGAAAACACTGAGGAATGCTGGGAGTGCCAAAAGGCAGCTCCATCCCCAGCCTTCACATAGGACCACGAAGTCCATAATAATTCACGGTTAGCAATAAACAGTCGTTGTGCTACATCATAAGCCACACCTTCTGGTCAACAGAAAATGATGATGGCATAAAGTAAACACAAGAATAACAATGCCATAACTTAAGCTCTTGTGTAGCCCTGCTACAGTTCATACAAAACGGAATAATTTAACAAAACAATACTGCTTTCTAAGTACATGGTCCTTCATCTTTCCTATGAGCTAAAATTATAGACTAAGTTTTAAAATCAATGTTTCAACATAAAGTGTAAACAAGGAGGGATCAAACGTAAGACTGGCTCTGAGTCCCTCCTGCACTTCATTTTGGCTGATGCAGTCAGTGAGTGACACCCAGCCCAGGGGCACTGTTTCCATTGGAGTTGAAATGTCTTAAGACCTACCATCCTTACAGGATGCAGCATCAGAATGCAGGGCAATGCTTGGCAGAAGCCTGCCCTGGAGACAGGAATCAGGCCGATGTGTGTGTATATGAATTCTGGATGAAACATCTTTAAGCCAGGCATGGTGGTGCCCACCTGTGACCCAGCTCCCAGGGGACTATGAGACATTTTCTGCTTCAAGCCAAGATTCCACAAAGCACCTCGGGGTACCTTTCATAGCCCACGACTCTAGACACAGTAAGATTCACATGCTTTTGAGAAACTAAAGTAATTCTAATTCCTGCCTAGCATCAGCTGTTCCTTCTACGAATTTCCTAACCCAACTAAACAAAACCGCAGTGATTCAGAATGAAAACAAAAAAGCAAAAAACAAACAAACAAACAAAAAACCCTACCGTATTTTACAGAGAGCATTTAACAAAAATACGGTGAGGGGGTCACCTTCTGTGAGCTGCTAATTTTGCCTTTTATGCTACAGTGATTGACAGACAGCCACCAAAGCTTCCAAGCTAGAATGAGATCATCAACAACATAAAGATGGTTTGGGATTGGACACTGGCTACACACATCCTAGCTGCCTTCTGTGTGAATCAGTGATTCCGGGAGGTAGACAACCTGGGTCAGAGAGGGCTGCACTGTCTTGCTTATATATCTGAATAGAAGCATCTCCAGAAGGAATCTTTACAGGCTAGTTTTTCTAATGTCACAGATGCGTTTTCATCTTACCCCTTTATCCCCTCAGGACCCTTTCCCCTTCCTAAAAGAAGTGGCCAACATGTGGAAAGAAAGGAAGCTACCTGGGAGGAATGGCACTGCGTCTGGAAGAGCACGCTGATCAGGGGCATGAAAATGGCGGCACTGAACGGGAAGCATGTGCTGAGGACGGGACCTGAGGCTGCTGAAGCTCTTACTGCCAGGTTCTGCTTAACGTTCAAGAAACACAATGGCTTCCAGATGTGCACATAGAGCCCTGTGTGCTTCTTCCTATGGCTTCCAGATGTGCACATAGAGTCCTGTGTGCTTCTTCGTCCTGCAGGAAGCACATGCCCTCCACGGCATTGGTACTATGAGATCACCCAACCTCCAGGTTGTTTCCATCCTTCGCGTGGACAAGCCAATCGACCTTAATGTGGCTGTGACCCTTTGGCTTGTGTTTTCAGTGTTCAACATGTCTCCTTACAACTCTTCAAGCATGGACGAAAGATCCGGTCCCATGTTCAAGTGACAGTGACACCTGGCCCCACAAATTCCGAATGTTGTTCCTAAAGGGCAGCATTTCCTTAATTCTTTGTAAAGAAATTATTGTGTCTGTATCATATATAGTTCACTCTTTACAATACAAAGTGTTAAAATGTCCAACAAAAATAAATATCAATGTTACAGTAGCTGGAGAATTCAGTACAATAGATCCCTGCCATTCTTGATTGAATGCTCAATGAGACGGAGTTTCATTTGCGTATTTCCCAGAGACTTGACAAGTCTCATGTTCTTGTCACTGTGGCTTGTTTCTGGGACTGGGCCACTCCTCCCAGACAGATGAGGGAGGGAGGCGTCTACTGCTGGAGAGGAGTCCAGATTGCCAGTCTTGAGACCTGATGGAGAGCCCTTGTCACCAGGTGGCAGAGCTGTAGTTCTTGCTGGTCCTAACTGTGGCGTCAGAACACTCACCCTCTGAAGAGTCACAGTCCGAGTCTCCAAACTGCACAGGGTTCTGCAAAGTTCAGACAAGAGCTCTTAATTCTCTTCCACAACCCGCAGCGACAGCCTGCAGAACACTTCCATGTGGCAGCTCACCACAGCCCTCACCGAAGGCGGGCTCGACACTGCTCATGCTACACGAGCTGACAAAGATAAACGAGGCTGGGCCCTGTTCTTGGGGTTGCATGGAGAACATAGCTATATAAAGTTGGTAATGCTGACAGTGGGGGTGCACCTGTAGCAGGTCCCCACGTCCTCATTTCCATAGCATTCCAGTGTCCCAAGTACCACTTACTGTAAGTTCTTTATCTCTGTTAATCCGATCTACTCACCTGTTGAAATAGATCATTTCTCACAGATTTGATAGAAATCACACATCTTACAGGTAAGGAGATTGACCTTCAGAGAGGGTAAACAACTTGCTCAAGGTCACACAGTAGGTAGAGTGACTGGGGCTTGCATCTAGGCGGTCTGAGTCTAGGCTTTACAGTTAAGAGCACCATGTTCTCCTGACTCTCCAAAGGCTGTACTGGTCTACATAAGAGACAGTGGCTTCGTTCTGTGGCAATGTCTTCCAGAGGACAGCCCGGTGTGGACAGAAAGATACTCAGTCCCTTAATGGGATTGGAAGATGGGGTGAAGAGGTAAGGGTTCTTCCACACTCCATGTCTTTGCCTCATTGTGAGACACTGCCTTTATTCAGGGAGCCCCTTGACTACATGCTTTCATGTACTTTATGGAGACAGTGTATACTTTATCTACTGAATAAAAATGATAAAAACTCTGAGGCATGAACACACTTGTGTTGGTTAGGTCCCCCTCTCCCCTTGACACACGCTAGAGTCATTTGTGAAGAGAAAACGTCAACTGAGAAAATGCTTTTATCAGACTGGCCTGTAGGCAAGTCTGTGGAGTGTTTTCTTGATTGATAATTGGTGTCCAGCCCACTGTGGGTGGTTCCACCCCCTAAGCAGTTGAGCTTGGGCTGTACCAAAACCAAAACCAAAACCAAAAAACAACAACAAAAAAGCAAGCTGAGCAAGCTATGGGAAGAAGCGGCCCTTCTCTCCAGCCCCTGCTTCATTCAGGCCCTGCCTCCTGCCTCCAGGATCCTGCTCTGCCTAGGGTCCTGCCTTGGCTTCTCTCAGTGATGGACTGTGAACTGTAAGCTGAAATAAACCCTTTCTTCCCTAAGTCACTTTTGGTCATAGTGTGTATCATAGCAACAGAGAGCAAACTAGGAAAATAAACACAGAAGAACCAGACAGGGCGCAGTGGAGTGAGAGGTGCTCACCTCGTAGCGCGCTCCTCGGCACACAGCTTGCCCAGGGACATCTGTGTCTTCACGCGCCGAACAGCACACTCCTTGTCAGACAGCCCATCTGAGTGGGAGGAGATCTCAATGGGGGCCTCGGGTGTCTGGGACAGCAGGTCGTCCAGGGCCTCTGCCAGGCGGTCCTGCCGTCTGTCGGCTGACTCATCGGGACTGTTCGAGTGGTCACTAGTGTTGCCCTCCTCTCCATCAGACACAGAGAAGTTCTCGGAGCTAAAGGTTGAGTATGACTGGTAACTGCTAATGCAGCGGTGAGGCCTGCAAACAGGGAAACCAGGCAAATGTAACCAGAGCACGAGTCTCTCCCACCTTGTCTGTTACCCAGGGTGACAGGAAACTTGACCTCCAGATCCAGAGGAAGACTGAAGGTCAAGCTTGGTAGGAAACATATACAGAGGTAGAGAGGAGCTATGGACTGAATTGTGCCCTTGCAAATTCTGTTATTATCCATCTCTTCCATGTGAAGACACAGGAAGAAAGCTGTCTGTAAGCTAGCGAGCAAGCTGTGCCTAGTGGGATTGGAATCACCACCACTGTGAGTTCAGGCTTTCCGGCTTCCGTGACTGGAAGAAATAAATGTTCCATAAACACTCTCGAGTGTGACACTGGACTCCAGCAGCATGAACAGCCTACCTCAAGGAGGCCCATGGAAACCATCAGTCACCGCAAACCAGTCCCACTGCTCCCAAAGCAGACTTTGTGTTCTGCAGTGTGACAGTGGGTCTGTACTCTGCTCCTCACTGTCAAGTTCTCTGGAAATGAATCTGATGACCTGTGACCTCCTGAGCAGAGGCAACTTTCAGACACGGTGATGGGAAGACATCAGTACTTGGTTCAGTTTCCATGTATGCAGAAGGACGTCTGCAGAAGGGCCTCTGGCTGAGCCAGGTGTGGTACATGCAGAGTTTTCCCCTTACACTGAACACAGTCACAGGCTCGTACAGGCCTTACCTCTGTCGTCGAGGAAACTCTACTTCACTGTCCACTTCTCCTTCCTCTTCTGAGGAGTCATCTCCACTCTGAGGAGGACAAGGAGATAAAGGCCTTTATTGGTTTTAGAATCTTCCCTCTTCCCTATCTCTCCCTGCCTCTCACAGGTTTAATCTTCATCCAGAGGAGTTTAGTGATACCCTGCTTAAGGCCTCTTTAAACATGTCCACCTACATCTGGGTAGGGTAGCTCACAACTGGAATCCTACCATTCAAAAGGCTGAGGCAGGTGGATGCAGACAGCTCTCGGGTATAGTGAGTTCCTGGCCTACTAATCAGACAAACACTGTCTCGAAAACAAACAACAAAAACATAAAGCAGCTCCCAGATAAAATAAACAACTCCCCAATATCAAAACGGAGCAGCCCAAACCAACACATCCAAGCATCCATCCATTCAGCAGCAGTGTGCCCTGTTTCCATGACAACAGGCCCTTGGCCAGGTGCTAGAAGACACGACTTCCTCTTTGCCTTCAGGAGGTAGAGGTCCCAGAGAGGAAGTTGGTAGGTCATGGATTTGGGACACAAGTGTGGTTCTAGAGTCTTTCATAGAAATTCCACCTAGGTGCTTTTAGTTCTGCAAAGCTCAGCAAGTGCTTTCCCGTTCCTATAGCAATTGTTTCATCACCAATACCACAGCTACGTCAAGACGTACAGAGTTTAAACCTCAGACTGTACTGTTTTTAGAATCTTAGACTGTTCATACTCAACTCCAGTATAGCAGTTCACTGAAGGTGCAATCACACAAATGCGTGTCATTACTTTCCAAGTTAAGAAAAACGAGGGAGAGGTGGGGGCGGGGGGGGGAGTCTCCATGCATTTTTACTGAGTCCACATGTTGGCGGAGACACGGTGCTCTGGCTGAGACCACTGAGAGGACTGCAGGGTTCTGTGGCTGACGTGAAGAGCTGTCTAAGTGCTTGGCTGACAGCTGAGATTTTCCCTAAGGGGAAGACCTCATCTGGCACCAAAGGCAGAAAATCAACCACAGGTACCCTGGATTACAGAGTCTCCTGGGAGCTTAGATGGTCTCACCCCTCAACCAGTGGGAATGATCCAAAGGTTGAGGGTAATTTACATTTTTAAAAGCCTGTTCTAAAATATCACAATCGTATTCATTGTATTTTGACATGTTTGTTTTTTTTGTTGTTGTTGTTTGTAACAGGAAAGACAGGGATAGAGTTGTCCTGATTGCCAAGAGGAGTTGTATTAGGAACACCACTGACGTGCATCTTTGGAAAGAGAAGCTGAGCGTCTGTGGGGCGTGCACTGTGGGGCGTGCACTGTGGGGCTGTGGGCGTGCACTGTGGGGCGTACTCTTCCCACAAAGCTGAATGAGCTGTGTGTTCTCGGCCTGCAGAGCCACAGATGACACCACAATGGCAGTGAGGTCATTTGAAGGTACGGGTGATGTGGAATGACTAAGAAAAGATGGGGGTTTCTTTTGAGGTTGATGAAAATGTTTAAAATTGGTCGTTGAGATGGCTATAGAATAATGTACATAAAAAGTGTTGAACTAGGTCAAGGCTGGCAAGATGGCTGGGGGCAAAGGCATATGCCATCAAACAAACCAAGATGGGTATGGTGGTGTACTGCAGTGACAATTTGGAATTTTGGCTTCTTTAAAAACCTCAAAGATATTGTAAGAATGTGCTTCTGGTTTTAATCTTAGGTATAGGGAGGGATGTGGGGCTGCCTGGGACTGTCTGAAGCCGCTGGCTATGATCTGCCTCGTGCTCTAGCAGAAAAAGCATGATTTTGCCAGCTGCAGATCATTTCTGCAATTGTGTGACATTTGGAATTCTGGGAACTTTTCAGAGGGTATATAAATGCTAGAGCCCCGTAGGTAGGCTGGATGATTGTTCGTTGTTCAGTGAGGGGGTTGGTTGTGGTTTGTTAGTAGTTATACTCAAAAATAAACAAGAGGAAAGAAACTAGACTCAGGGGGTTTTCTAATTTCTTTCTCCCTCTGTTTTTGTTTCTTCCTAGTATTAGGAGGAGAGACCCGAGACAGACAAAGGGTGGGAAAAAGAACCCACAAAGTAGCAAAGACCAGCTACAGTGTATGTTATAATCCTAGCACATAGGAGGCTGAGACAGGAGAATTCTGAGTTTGAGACCAGCTTGAGCTATATAGCAAGACTCTGTCTTTCCAGCCCCCAGTCCCTTAGCCCCAGACTCAGCCAAACCAGACCAAATCAACTAACCAACCAGCCATCCTGTAAAGTTTAAATGGAAGGACTCTATGTTACTGGCTACAGGAGTTGGGGGGCTGCAGAATGAATTAGCTCACATCAAGTGCACCACCTGATGGCACACATGAACCTCTGCTCAGGCAGCAGCAGTGGCACGTGTGGACAGACACACAGATCTGAGACAGTACGTAGTCGAAGCCTCAGCTCCTTTCCCATGAAGTATCCAGTTGACCAAACACACTCAGCTTTCCTTTTCTTTTCTCAACAGTGACAATGAGCTAAAGCAATGTTCAGAATTGCACGTCTACATGTTCCAAATACTCACAACGATCTTTGTTAGAAACCTTAGCAAGACAAGACAATGAAACTTTTAAGCAGGCTGAATTCCAGATGCTCTTCTGGACACTAATCCATGTACTCTTCAAATCAAGCAGCATAGCTGAGCGCACTATTGGCCTTTGTATAGACAGTGGCAGATTCTCAGAGGTGCTAGGTAGAGAACCCTCACTTTGAACCGTCTGACTCCCAAGCTTAGAATCCCTAGCTCCACAGACGACTGCCAGGCAGCCAGTGGAGGAGACAAACAGGTTACAGCTTAGAACTAGCTGGGTCAAGATGGTTGGTAATGTTTTCTAAAGACTATTGTAAAGAGCACTAGTGCCAAGGGGGATTAGAAGCACACATTTTAGAGGGCTGGATAGTCAAATGGATGCAGGAAATGCTGGATGAGTTTATTGTGTGACTTCCTCAAGACCATGTGTGCCATGGCGCACCAGGAACCTCCGTTTCCCAAACTTCCTTGTGACCGGAGTCGCTCAGACCGGAGTTCTAGGACAATAGTGTCCAAACTTGTTGACTATGTCTTTAAAATATGGTTATCCCAGTCTCCCAGTATAGTAGTCCCCTAATGAACTCCCTGGCCCACCACTGAAGTCCTGTGGAAGGAAAGTCTTTTTCCAACGCACACTCTTTTCCCAATGTACACCTTTAAATGTCCGATTTCATAATGTGCGTCACATGACTGTCTCTGCCGTCAAAGGATGTCAGAGACAGTCTACTCTTGTTAAACCTTACCTTCTGAAGGGGCCGTGTCTTTTGAGGTAGCATTGGGGGTGTGAATTGATGAGAAATACCAGACTGACAGCCATTGAATCCATTTGCCTCCGTTCTCTCAGAGCCTTGGGCATTTCCTGAAAGAGGATTGTGCGCTGGTGAACTGGAAGGGTCTGGGCTCCTCCCCACTGGCTCAGTAGCGGGAACATCTAAAGACCCAGAATGTTCTGGCCTGCACTGGAAGCAGGGATCATATGGTGCAGCCTGACAACAGCCCCAGGGTCCAACTTGGTCTTGGTCAAGTTCAGAATTTCTCCAGCAATCTGCCGCCATGGCTGTGGAGATGAGGTCGGGGCTAGAGCCAGGCATCTGTCTTTGAGCATGGTTGCTGAGTGGACTCCGTAGGGCTGCTGCTGGGCCAAAGTACCTCAGGTTATTGGCGCAGGTTGCAATGTCCTGCCCATGCGCATTGAGTCTGGGGTGGCGGCTCTGAGGCAGGGTAGGAGGGGGTTGCTGGTTTTGCTGCTGGAGAGGATTATGTTGATGGACAGAAGCACACTGAGCCTGAGTGTGGTGTAGGTAGGTGGGGTGGGGTGAATTTTCCTGGGTGGGCTGGGTTTTCAAGATTGCTGCGAAGTCGCTGTGGCTGCCTCTACTGTTCCCTCGGCGGTGACGTGGTTTGCTTCGGTACCGGCTCCTGCCGCTTGCAGTGGACATTTTGGGACTTCCAGACAGAGGAGATGCAGTGGGAACCGCTTCTGTACTAGGGATGCCTTCGGATCGCAATAGGTCTGGCCTGGCAAGGAGAACAGATTTGTTTCAGACGCACCAAAACATGTTTAACACTGGGTAAAATATGCCAAGCTTTACAATACTTTATAAATTTACAACGCTGGGGATCCAGCTCCACCCAGCTGCTCAGCTCCACCCCAGCCCTAAAACCTTTGTTGTTATTGTATGCATGTTTGTTTGAGATAGTGTCTTACTCCGGAGCCCAGGTTAGTCTCAAACTTGTGGCAATCTTCCTGCTTCAGCCTCCCAGGTCCTGGAGCTATCAGAGTGAGCCACCTTCCTGGCTTCATACGCACACCCTTTCAGTCAGCCCTCACAGACTCCGGGATTTAGCCACTGGAGGACACAGATGGACACAGCTGTTTAACGGTGGATGTTTAAAACAGCAGAAGACTGGGAAACAATCTCAGTGTTCACTTACAGTGATTTCTTATTTTTAATTTAATTAAACTATTTAATTTAAATAAGTTTATCATTGTGGAGAGTATATAGGTTGGTGGGTGTGTGTGTGTGTGTGTGTGTGTTCCACAGTGCCTGTATAAAGGCCAGAGAACAACACTGGGGGAGTTGGCTCCCCCCTTCCATCATGGGATCTGAGGATTGAACTCAGGTCATCAGCTTTGTGTTCTTTTACCAGTTAAGGTGTCTTACTGGCAGCTTTATTTCTCTGGATTCTGAGTCGCTAACTTCTGCACTCATTCTTTAGACTTCTGTCCCACAAGGTCCTTAATGTCTTCCTTGTGCTCTTGACTGTCAGCTTGGTACTGGCATGGAAAATATGGGAGTGTGCTCACATCAGATGTCAGATGAGTGATGCACCTATGCATGCTGTCCATCACAAAGGAAAGGTATGGCACCACAGAGCAAACCTCAGGCTTGATATGCAAGGTCTAAAACATTCAAGGAGTTTGGTCTCATGGACTGTGTTTTATCCATCCTTGTATATGACAGGTCCTAGCAGGCAGTCTTATTTACTGCAGGTACTCAATAATCCTAAAGGCTGGCAGGAAAGGAGAGGGAAAGGGAGCCCAGGAAGTTAGGCAGAGTCAGCAAAAGAGGGCTGCTGAGAAGCGACAGTGGATTTCTGCTTCTTCCTCCCTTCTGAGACTGGGTCCCCTGCCCCAGCTGGCCTTGAACTTTGCTGAAGATGATTTTGAGCTAATCACCCTGCTCTACCTCTTAATTGCTGCAATTGCAGGCATGTGTCCCTGTGGCTGTCTATACCATGCTGGGACCTGAACCCGGGACTTTGTGACTGTCATAAGAGTACTCTACCCACTGGGCCATGTCTCCAACCTAACATTCTACTTTATCCTAATGGGAGGAGGCCTCACTCAACGTGTTCCAGTGCTATAGGACCAGCCATGGGGGTCACATTCGGGGGTGGGGGTCGTGGGGGGAACCAGAGCATGGAAGTAGATCTGAGCCCACAGGTAAGCATGCGGTTCCTGAGCATTGCTCCGTGTTTGGGACCAGACAACACACAAAGCAAGAGGAACTTTTAGAGTTGGAAGGTCCACACATTCCATTTATAAACAGTAGAAATACTCTCTCAGCTAATTACAAGGCACTGGATGTGGTGGCCCTGGTTGGAAGCAGGTAGGCAGCAGCCCTTCTGCATGCTGCCCTAGTCCTTCCTAGCTCAGCTGAGCCATCCGAAATGCCACTATGCCAGCCCTGGGGCACTGGAGACAGTGTTGCTGATCAGCCTGTGCTGTAGAGGGGACCTGGGGGAAAGAGTTTCAAGGGCTTCTACTGAGACAAGGGAGCCCTCCAGAGCTGGGTAGCATGTGCTTGCATGGGAATGGGCTGTGGGGCATCCAAAGGAGAGCTGAGGAGAAAGTGGGGAGACAGACCCACAAACCTCACAAAGGGGGAGCCTGCAGAATTCCTCATGTATGTAAAGTGTCTGCCTCATGGGATTGCAGTGATTACAACTTCAGAGTGCCACTGGGTATCACAGCAGGGTGGCTTGTCATCACCAAGCTGAGCTGATTCTTTGACCTGGAGTCTTTGACTCTAGGGCACAGTTTTTTCCCACCTCAGACTTCTATACACTTACTGAAGTCTTGGGAAACAGGCTGGGAGGACTGTACCATGGAACCATGGTGGCCAATCTTGGTTGTCACTCTGATGCATCGTCCCTCTTGAGTGAAGAATTACCTCCATTAGATTTGCCTGTGGGTATAACTGAGGTATTTCTTCACTGTTAATGTAGAAGAGCCCAGCCTACTAGGGCTAGGCATTCCTAGACAAGTGTAGCCTGGCTGTGTAAGAAAGGCAGCGGAATGGGGGCCTGGGGACAAACCAGCCAGCGGTATTCCTCCAGGGTCTCTGAGTTCCTGCTTCTAGGTTCCTTCTCAAGTTCCTGCCGAGGCTTCCCTGGGCTGTAACCTGTAAGCCAACCCCACCTCCTCAAATTGCTTTTGGTCAATGTTTTATCGTAGCAACAAAAAGCAAATGGAACCCAACACCCTTCTAGTTTTTGACTAAATGGTAAACTGGACTTTGGGCTTCAGATGGTGACTGATGGGAAACAGCTTGGGAAGACCTTTTCTTTTCTCTCTAACTTCTCTCCCAAGGTCTCTAAATCTCCAACTTGGAAATGACTTAAGCATCTAAATAATCTAACTCTTCCACCTCTGACGGTGACTGTCAGCAGTGCCTTGCAGGCTGCCTGCCCTGGGTAGGCTCTTGAGCTCACTTATTAAGCAGTGATGGCAAACTCTGAAACAGTTTTCATGGCCAGTATAAAAATGAATGTCAACTCATAGTTTTAAGTCACGTAGTTCCTTTGCTTCCTGGGCACACTTGGTCTTAAAACTGTAGGCAGAGAAGAGTTGGTAGGTGAGCTGTCCCTAATTAGTACCACAAAAGACTAAAACGAGGGTTGTGCCAGCTGCCAGTGAAAGCAGCTTCTCTGCCAGTGAGCAGAAGATGGTCAGGATGATAAGGAAACAGAGACCTGGAATTAGTTCACCGTGTGGTCATTAGATGGCAGGACCAGAGAGTTCTAAGCTAGAATGTCCACTTTTGCACAGCACTCAAGAAATAAAGCAACACCGACAAGTGGGACCTCATGAAATTAAAGTGTCTCCACAATGCAGGAAACAAAGTAACTGAATGAAGCCTTCAGAACAGCTACAGATCTGACAGGGGTCAATGTGGAGAAAAACAAAGAGCCCCCAAAACAAACTGGAAGAGATCAAATTAAAATAAGTAGGCTAAGGAGCTGAATAGAGTATCTTCAAAGGAAGACTGGCCAATGAAGATTCTGAAGTGTTCAAAAGGGCTGGGGAAGCGGCTCTGTCAGCAAGGGGCTTGCCACATGAACTTGAGGAAATGAGTTTGATCCCCACCACCCTTGTTTAAAAAAGGAACCTCAGCTTGGAGTGGAGTTGAGTGGGGCTAGGGGAAGGAGGAGGCTGAGACAGGTAGATTCAGCCTAGCCTATTTAGTGAGCTCTAGGCCAGTGTGAGACCCTGTTTCAAAACAAACAAGCAAACAAACCAACAAAAAATCCCAAAAACCAATGGAGATGTCATGAGGAACAAGTTAAGAATGACCTCTCCTCTCCATATGTACATATATGTGCAGCTGAACACGTGTGCACATCTGTACACACATACACACACAACACACACACACACACACACACACACACACACACACACACATTAAAACTACTCCAAAGTTCCTTCTCACTTCAGTCAGTGACTCTCATCAAGAAAAACAAATGCCAGCCAGTGCTGGCAAGGCTGTGAGGAGCACTTAGTTACCGCTGGCAGGAGTGTAAACTGGCGCTGCCGCAGTGGAGACCGAAGAGATCCTCAAAGAGCTACAGCTAGAGTCACCACATGACCAGCTTTGCCACTCCTGTGGAAATACCTGACGGACCGCGTGCCCTACTACAGAGCATCATGTACACACATGTTTACTGCAGCCTTGTTACCCATCAACAGAATAGAGGGTAATGGAAATGTGCTACATGTGCATAACAGAATTTTATTCAGCTGTAAAGAAAAATGAAATTATGGAAAATTCAGGGAAAGAGATGGATCTGAAAACTATTAAGGTAACCTAGGCTCAAAGACAAATATGTTCTATGTCATATGTAGATCCAGGCTTCAGATGTAGGCACATGTATTACGTGTGGAGGTCAGGAAACTAGGAAGAGGCCCCGGAGAGTCACGGGAAGGGCTTTCAGGGAGGGGAGTGTGTGTGTGTGTGTGTGTGTGGCAGGGGGGTTACAGAATACATCTCTATGAGCCAGGAGGGGAGAAAGGATTTGGATTTAAGCAGGAGCTGGGAGCAGGAATATGGGAGGTGGGGAAGAGAGAAGACAGTGTTAGGGTCAGCGAGATCTAAGCATGCATGAAAATGCCATAACCCCCTGCTACTTTTTATTTGTACTTAAAAGTTAAAAACACATTCTTGGCCTGTGTTTTCTCCTTCTTGTTTTCTTACTGTATTTGGTTCAAGTCTTGCAAGCTCAGGCTTGGGACACTCTTTCCTTCCATCAACCTGTCTGGGGTGGAGCTAGTTCTTTGGCATGTGAGAATCATAAGGCTCAATGGCATTTGGTGATTCCCAAAAGACTGGAATGTATTTTAAGATGTTTTCAAAGGTGCTAGGCATCGAACTTGGGCCTCCAGCATGCTGTGCCTATGCTCTGCAGTAGTGTGTGCTCTCTCTCGCTCTCTACTACTGAGATTAAACCAATATAAAGCAATATTAGAGAAGAGAAAAGAAACCAGACAGTGGTGGCGCACGCCTTTAATCCCAGCGTTTGAAGCAGAGGCAGGTGGATCTCTGTGCGTTTGAGGCCAGCTTGGTCTACAGAGTGAGTTCCAGGACAGCCAGGGCTACACAGAGAAACTCTATCTCAAAAAAACAACCAACCAACCAACCAGCCAGCCAGCCAGCAAGTAAACGGAGGAAAGAATGATCTCTTAAAAGTTAAATGCTGATTTTGAACACCAGTGCTCTAAAGGTGATTTCATGTTATTCAAACTTCACAGCTGGGGCAATCAAACACATTTGTTACCACCTTAGCTACTTAAAAGGTGGAGGCAGGAGGACATTGAGTTTGAGGCCAGTCTGGGCAACTGCAGAAGAAGATGGAGGAGGAAGAAGAGGAGGAAGATGAGGAGGAGGAAGAGGAGCAAGAGGAGGAAGAGAAGGAGGAGGAGGGAGAGGAGGAGGAAGAAGAAGAACAACAACAGCAAAGGAAGCATACTGATAAAAATGCACAGACCACTGTGTCAAGATCAAGAACTGGATGACTCAGGTCTGCTTCTGAGTGTTACAAGAATGGAAAGATCCCATGTACCGCAACGATACCATTTACCCATGAGGATACTGGTGTTGAAAGAGGCAGAGCGACATGGCTGGATGCTAACACAGGGCCACCTGTCCTTGCCGTAAGCTTCTCTTCCCTGTATGTGGTGCTAAGACAAAGTGCCTCGATAGTAAAAGTGAGACTTCTGGGGTCTGTTCCATGCTCTCCCTTATCTTCCTGTTTGGTTTCATCTACAGCCCACCCCTACTCTGAGACCACCTTTCCTGGGTGTCACATCAGATGCATGGTCGCAGTGGGCTCACCGTTTAGTCTGCACCCCAGCCTTGTGAGGCACACCCTTTCTTTTCATGAGCTTCTCCATGGCATTCGGGTGGATGATTGGTCGGACAGGATGTCGTTTGTAGGTGCCGGGATATTTCTTTTCCACTGCTTGCTCTCGCCTGTGGGACAAAGGAAAAAAGACACTCCTTGGTTTTGGTAGACAGAGATTAATCAAAGATGGCGACTGGAACTAGACAACACCCTCTTAATCATCTTATCCTAATTAGAACAGCTAAAATTACCCCCCTCTTCCAACAAATGACAGAAAATGCAGTCGTCAATGCAGGGAAAGGGGGACACTTATTCACTGATGGGGGAGTGCATACTGGTGCAGTCACCATGGAAACCAGTGTGACATTTCCTCAAAAACCCAGAAATAGATTTCTCATGTGACTCGGCTATGCTACTCTCGGTCATATACACGAAGCACTCCATATCCTGCTACAGAGATGCCCACTCATCCATGGTCAGGAAATGGAAACAGCCTAGAAACCCATGAATCAATGAATGGATAATGAAAAGGTGATACACTTACACAACAAAATATTATCCAGCTATTAAGAAAAAAACCAAAATGGGGCTGGAGAGATGCTGAGCAGTGAAGAGCAGTGACTGTTCTAGAGATCTGGGTTGGATTCCCAATAGCCACAGGCATTTGTAACTCCAGAGCCAATGGATCTGATGCCCTCTTCTGTCCTCTGTGGGTACTGCATACACATGGTGCACAGACACGGATGCAGGCAAAATAACCATAATATACCAACACGTTTTTAAAAATAAAATAAAAAACATTTACAATTGTCAGATAGGTGTGTTTTTTTGGAATACCCGTAGAGGTCAGGAAAACGCTGAGGGTGCAGCCCAGTGCGGGGCTTTAAAGGGACAGGAGGTACAAAGCAGTGCTGTAACAGCTTGAGGAGGCTGAACAGAACAGGAAGGGTTAAACTGGCGTGGGAATGGGAAAGCCGGGTAGAGAAGGGGACATGGAAAGGATATGGAAACTCTAGAAACATCTCATCTCAAAACAATTAAATGGAAACCTACCACATACATATGCACACATGTGCACACACACAACACACACACACACACACACACAGAGAGAGAGAGAGAGAGAGACAGACAGACAGACAGACACAGAGAGAGACACAGAGAGAAACAGAGAGAGAGACAGAGACAGAGACAGAGAGAGAAACAGAGAGAGAGAGAGAGAGAGACAGAGACAGAGAAAGAGAGAGAGAGTATGGTTACCCAATAAAGGTTCACCGTGTCTTTATTGGCACTAGATGCCACGGGCTAACAAATAAAACCACTTTTGTAGTCTGGGGCTCCACTGAGCTTCCATAGATCTAAAACATTGTTGCCGATTCTCTTGACTACTCTCCAGAACTTGACAATAAGACCCCATTGCTGACAAGCTTGTATTTGAATTATATAGCACAGGAACATTAAGCTGGTGCTGACCTGGAAGCCCCATCTCTATTGGCTAGCTTTCATAGTGCTGGATGGTTCTATATACGCTACTGGTGGAGGGAAGTGGTTATCGATCTTACAATAATCACCATCCTGGCGTGGTGTGCCCTGGGTGCAGTAGAGGTGCAAACAGCGTAGGAGTAATAACCGTGTTCTCATCTGACATCAGATGAAGCCCACACCTGGCTGAGCATCTCTGGCTAAACTAGTCACAGGCTCTCAAGGAGAACCTCCTACCATTCTACTAAATAGACACAGTATCCAGTCGACTCCTAATGACTTCTTTATACCTTTAGTCATCTCTCTACCCTCATCTGAGAAGCTGCTGCTTGAAGTAGGTAGTGATTAATACAGAGGCCTGCAGCTGGCCAAGGTGCAGAGCATAAGAGGCTGTTGTGGAATGTTCAGCCCTACAGGGAACATAAACATGGTGCCCTCTCCTCCCAAAGGCTCAGCGATCACGGCAGAAAAATGGACAGAAAGACTGCAGGAGCCAGAGGTGCTGAACAAACACAAAGAACAGTGTCCTCAGGAGACAGCAGGACAGTCACACACATGAATTTAAAGCGAATCTGATAGCATGCACGAGCCCCGTGCAAGCTCAACCCAAACCCAAACAAGAAGGAAGAGTCTGACATGAAGTCCCATCCCTAAGCCAAGGAGGGAGCTGCGGCTAATAGATAGCTGCTCAGGAAGGGGGAGCTGGCTTTCTTGAATCCTGGCCATAGGGGGCATAAAGTCGGATGGGTAGGGAAGTTTGGGAGCAGATGGGTAGGACTGAGTATGGTCAAACTCAGCTCATTCTGGGAAAATTCTCAAATAACTAATTTGAAAAATGCCTCAAGTAGAAAAGAGGTCCCATTCATATTAACACAGTGTATAAAATTGTAAATAAAATGTGTACAGTAAATTATCTTTTAAACAGAGAAGGTGTGGTCAGTGACAGGGGCGTGGTCAGCAACAGAGGGGCGTGTCAGTGCAGAGCATCTTCATTTGCCTACAGGTTCTGGCCACACTTAACAGATGCCAGCTCACTGTACAAGCAGGATGCTACTCAAGTTTAGGCAAACAAACTGAAGGTACTGAATTTAAATTAACTCAACTTTATTCTGTTCCTAGCTCAAACTCATGCATTATCTTTCTCTTCCCCAAGTGATAAAGGACAGAAGCTTTGCTTATTTGGGGTCAAGAACCCCTGGTCATGCCGGGCGGTGGTGGCGCACGCCTTTAATCCCAGCACTTGGGAGGCAGAGGCAGGCGGATTTCTGAGTTCGAGGCCAGCCTGGTCTACAGAGTGAGTTCCAGGACAGCCCGGGCTACACAGAGAAACCCTGTCTTGAAAAACCAAAAAAAAAAAAAAAAAAAAAAGAACCCCTGGTCATTTTGGTACCATCAGGGATCCCTTAAACAGTTTCCAGCAGTACTTTACTCCTCAACAGTCAGAAAGTCTCTGTTTATCCACACTAAGTTCTTCTGAAAATGAAGCCCCTCTCTGAACCATGTGGCAGAGTGAAGTACACATGCTAGCCCAGTGAGTGCGCCCGTGCCAGACCTGCAGCAACTCCCGCTTGTATGTCTCACCCAAGTCCTTAAGGAATGTGGACTAAGTAACGAAAATATCTGCATGTCCACTGTAGCGGCCCCACACAAGAACAACACGTCCCCCATGCAAGAGCAACATGTCCTGTTGACCGACAGACAAAGCAGCAAAGACGGGGCCGGGCTGAGTACGCACTTAAGGAGTTCCTTCTCCCGCATCTCCAGCTGCAGCATGATGGCGCTCAGTTCCATGTACAGATTGTTAGCCCGTTCGAGCTTCCTCTCATAGTGCTCTCGAATATCCAGAGCGTGCCTGTCAATGAAAACACAGCATCAGCACGACTGAGGAGAGCGAGTGTCAGCTCTAATGACATGCATGGTGGCTTGCTTCAAAGCACTAGGCCCAGGGAAATCTGAGCTGTGTAGTTTATCGCAAGGGCCCCTCCAGCCATCCAGAGAGCCAGATGGGCCACAGATAAAATAAGAATACAGTCTATGTGTACTGTATAGTCTTCATTTGTGTCCAATCAATACAATATATGTTAATGGAAAGAATTTAAAGCTAACACTAGGATCACATGCTTATCCCTGCACAGAGCTTATCTGGCTGGTGTGGTCTCAGTGCTTCCTCTCAGATCCAAATGTAAACCTTCACCCATAAGGTGACATGGTACTGGAGGAGGTGGCAGGGAGGTACTAGGGGGAACCCTTTGTTTCTCCACCACGTGAGGACATGTGTGGGTGCCATGATATGATAATGATATGATAATGAATATGATAATCTTCACCAGATACTGAGTTTCCCGATGCTTTGAAGTTAAACTGCTCCACCTCCAGAACCGTGAGCAGTACATGTCTTCTGTTTATAAATTGCTAAATCTACAGCATTTTTGCTATAGAGGCTAGTACAGTGGAGGCCACGAACTAGAGCGTATAAACGCCTGGCCTCCAACCTCACTGGGAGTGGTGGAATTGCTCCAAGACTCTCTGTTGTAAAGGATCCTAAAGGAGGGAAACAGTTGAGAGGAGGGAAGGAGCTCTACATGGAGTTAGCTAAGTGTGTGGGTGTACACATGCCATGAGGAGGCAGAGTTATACATGGAGTTAGCTAAGTGTGTGGGTGTACACATGCCATAGTGTCCATGTGGAGGTCCAAGGTCAACCTCAACTGTTGTTCCTCACCTAAACAGAGTGCTGGTGGCTCTGTTTGCCTCTGCACTGCACACCCAGGCTGGCTGCCCCACAAGCTTCTGGCAGTCTCCTGTCACTGCCTCTCAACTTGCCCAGGAGCTCTTGGACCACAGACAGTTGCCATGCCCTGCTTTATATGGGCTTTGGGAATTCGAAGTCAGTCCCTCATATTCCTGTGGCAAGATCTTTTCACTGAACCATCTCTAACTACAGAGTAAGCTTTTATTGTTCATATGGTATTTTTTTTTAACTGATATAAAAGTTGTACATATTTATGAGGTACCAAGTGATATTTTGATACATGTATTTGTTGAATAGTGTTCAGATCAGGGGCTGGAGAGATGGTTCAGCAGATAAATGTATGTACTGCTCTCCCAGAGGACGGGAGTTCAGTTCCCGGCGCCCCCTCAGTGGCTTACAACCACTTGCACTCCAGGGCATCTGATACCCCGGCTTCTGTGGGCTTCCACACTCATGTGGTCATACATAGACACAAATATAATTTAAAATAATAACAGTGGAAAAAATCGGGGTAACCATGGAAATCTCCTCCAACAATGATTTTTTTTTAATGTTGGAAACATTCCAAATCCTTTTTTCTAGATTCTTTAATTAAAAATAAAATAAAATAAAAAAATCCAAAGTTAGGTGTGGTGGCTCAGGCCTACAATCCTTGTACCCAGGAGGCAGAGGAAGGCAGGTCCCTGTGACTTCTAGCAGCATAATCTACATACTAAGACTCAAGCTAGCAAGGACCACATAGTGAGACCTTGCCTTTAAGCAAGCAAGCGACTCTGAGTAAGAGAGGAAGCGAGCTGAGAAATCTAGTTCATTATCGTTACCTGTCGTCACTCTCGTGTGCACAAGAACTGAAGAACTTTCTTCTAATTCTAACAGCATCCATTAGTTAGCCTCTCCCACTCCAACCCTCCGCACACCTTCCCAGACTACAGTAAGCACATCCTAGTCTCTGCTTCTTCAAGATCAGCCTTTCCAGACTCCCAGCAAGGCTAAATCTGAGCAACAGAGGAAAGCTAGGGGAAAGATGAAGGAGAAGGAAGTGGCGACTTGCCAGTGTTCCTGCTCATTTCTGAACATTGGGGTGAGGAGAGGGGCAGGGTCAGCTGACCTGAGCACTGGGATGAGGAGAGGGGCAGGTCAGCTGACCTGAGCACTGGGGTGAGGAGAGGGGCAGGGTCAGCTGACCTGAGCACTGGGGTGAGGAGAGGGGCAGGGTCAGCTGACCTGAGCTCCTCCCTGCGCCGGCGAATCAGTTCTTCATCTAATCGGTGTATACAGGTTCCTTCACTTTTGATTTTCTCAAAGTGTTTCTTCACTTCTTCTCTCCATTCAGCCTGAGTGAGGAAAGTTTAATTTTGTGAATGCTGTAGTTTCCTTCCCTCATGTGTCCATAGGACCATGTCTAAGGCATTTCCTTCTGTGACTCTGCATACCTTCTCCAAGCTTCCTACAAGAACTCTGGTCAGGGTATGTGCGGAATCAAACACAAAACATCTCCACCCCAGGCTGTAACTGCAAGCCCCAGTCTTTGTCCTGACACAATGCTATCTTCTTTCCAGTTTCTCCACAGAGTGGCCATCAGAAACAGCACAGGGTACAGTGATCATCCCTTCTGGACCAAAGTGCTCAGCTGAAGTCAAGGGAGTATGGAGACAGGAAGAAAGTCCTGACAACAGGGGTTCACATGTCTGCGAGGTTCTGAGTTATCTTACATCCGCTGTCACACTGCCTTTGCTTAGGACAAAAGCCCAAGAGGAGATCTGGAGCAGAGCATCCCAGAGGAAGTGTGCAGCAGATCACAGTATCACACAGGAATATGGACTGAACGAGGGGGGAGGGGGAAGAGGGAGGAAAGGAGTGGAGAGGCTGGGGAGGCAACTCAGTAGGAGGAAAAGGGTCCCCAAAGGAGGCAAAGAGTCAGAGACAACCCTCACAATTCTTCCTCCCTTTTTTGCTGGGGAGTCCCTAAGCTCCATCTAATGTTTGGCTGTGGGTCTCTGCATCTGCTCCTATCCTAACATTTATTTCTGCATTTTTAGTCAATAAATGTATGTAGTAAAATGTCTCTTCTGAGAAAAAAATCTTTGAAACAATATTGGAAGCAGCTGCAGAGATGGAATTCACATCAGAAAAATTCATTTTAGAAACTTAATAACATTAAGTGAGTTAGTACTAATGGTTTCATTTCTAAGCTGGTCCTGTGGTGCAGGCCTACAAGCCCAGCTTCTTAGATGCTGAGGCAGGAAGAATCCTACCTTCAAGATCTGTCTGTGCTATAGAGTAAGTTCAAGGCCAGCCTGGGCAACTTAGCAAGACCTTGTATAAAAACAAAACAAAATAAAACAAAACACAAACAACAAGAAGTCTAAGGTCGAGCTCAGTGGTAGACTGATTGCCTAGCACTCAAGAGGACCTGGGTTCCATCCCTAGTGCTGCCAAAATGATGATGATGATGGTGATGGTTTCTGTACACACAGTGGGATAACTTAGGGCCTTCACTTTACTATTATGCCTTGTGATTGTGCCTGAGCCCTCCTCTCCGCTCACTCCTCGCTCACAGTGACGGTGGTCAGAGCACCATCCTTACAACATTTGCATCCACACTCCTCCCCTTCTCTGGCTCCATGCCCGTGTAGCCCACTCTGTCATCCATCTGAAGAGTCTAGTCTGGTGGCCTGTGACTGGCTTCAGCCAGTGTGGCACTATGGCAAGCATTGATGCAATCACCTGTACTGGTCTTGCTTTCTTGATCCATTTGTCACTATGAAAACAAACAGGAGTGAGGAAGCCCCAGCTAGCCTGTGGCTGAGCTAGCCTGTGGCTGAGCTAGCGGCCAGGGAGGACAGAGAAACTCTAGCTCCTAGCCAGACATTAGCATACCTGCTAAGGGACCACCTGGGACCAGCCACCTTCCTTCTAACCTGGGATCTGACTACAGACCTCTAGGTAAATTCAAAGCATCACAGAAACTGGCTTGAACTGCCCATAGAATGGTGGGCTAAATAAATGCACATGTATTTTTTAACATGTAAGTTGTGGGAAATTTTAGTACGGTGAAGGCTAACAGATGCTTTATGGCCTGATTCTGCTGCGGCTCTGACTGGTCCTCAAGTTCCCACCCTAGTTTTCAGCTTTTGTGCGTCAGAGTGAGCAAGGACTCCATGCGGAGCAGCAGTGACATTGACTCCAGTGCAGCCCCATGCAGCCCTCACGGCCTCTCCTTAAACAATGCCACCCGGATTCACGGTCACATCCGCCAACTGTCACAGTTACTGTCTCACCACGAATAGGGCCATGTGACTGTTACATGGTGAGAGTGCTCCTTGGCTGTCTATGCAGTCCCACGAGGTAAGAATGTGCTGGCTTACCTGAGACTTGAAGTAAGTTTCTTGAGGGGTGGCAAGCACATCCGCAGACGCGATGTCCAAATGCATGAGCGTCTGCCGGAAAGAAGGCCGGTTGCGAGGCTTACTCTGCCTAAGAGGAAAGACACCATGCTCATCTCAGAGGCTGTGTGTGTTTGTGGGTGGGGGTAGGGGTAGGGGTTAGAGGCTGAGGCTTTATTCTGCTTTATGAAATACACATTTGATTCCAAGAATTGCTATATCTCACAGTTTAGATATACTGAAGTACAATGGGAAAATGCAACTAGGATAAGCATCTATCGCTGGCCTGGAAAGTTAGGTCTGTGACTTCCTGGGGACAGTGAAGTCATCCTAGCCATCAGCTGTGTGGCAGGGAACTGTCTCAAGACATCACAGTGAACCCCTCACTTATATTTCGATCAGTTACACGCAACGCCACCCGTGGGAGCTGGCTCTACTTTACAGAGAGGCACACCTCCTATTTCATGGGTAACAAAAAGTCAGAGTCGGCATTTGAGTGCAAGGTTCTCAAATTCTGCAGCTTTTGTCATTCCGCCACAGGGTGGTTCCTTCCAAACACCCTGTAGAGGTGTTGCTACTCTTTCCAGAGAAACTCTGATAGCTTTTTAGGCAGAAAGCAAGAGAGAACAGCAGAAGAAATGCCTTTCTTACCATGTCTGTTTCATAAGGATTTTGAATCCATCCGGGCAAGTGGAAGGAACTGGGAGATGCAAGCTGTTACTCCCGACACCCCAAATGATGGCCGAAGAGTCCACGTCCTTGTAAGGGATCTCCCCTGTCAGCAGCTCCCATAGCACCACTCCAAAAGACCTAGAGCAGGCAGGGACATGGAAGGCAGTTCAGGGGGATGGATTCACACTTAAATTAGTTAAAGGTCTGGTAGATGGGGTATGCTTACAATCTCAGCACTCAGAGGCTGAGCTAGGAGGATCATGAGTTCAAGGATAGCCTGGGTGCATGGCAGGTTTCAGGTTACCCTGAGCTGTATGGTGGGACCTATGTCATCAAGACCAACTAAATTTTGTTTAATATATTTTACTCAAAAAAGTAAGAGTTATGCACTGCATTTCATAAAGACTTCTACACTAAAATGTTGTTCGAAATTAACTTCTGGTTTTTCAGAAAGTCGAGTACATTTATAGAGATGCCTCAGAACCGACTCTGGGTCAAACCTTAGATAATGTGATGCCAGAATCAACCGGAAGTGAGAAACAATGAAGAGCATTCCAGGAAGGAGAGGCAGGGAGGGCAGAAGTCAGGTGGAGGGGGGGCTTCCAAGCTGGCCAGGGAGCACTACCCACCATATGTCCACCTTCTCTGAGACAGGCTCATTCCGGATCACCTCCGGTGCCATCCACGCAACGGTGCCAGCAAAGGACATCTTGGTGCTTTTATCACTGAGTTCCTTAGATGTGCCAAAGTCTGAAATTTTTACTGCATCTGTGTGAGTCACTAAAACACTTTAAAAAGAAACAAAGACAACAAATAGATCATTAGCGCTAGTGAGAACTATGACTGTAGGCAGTGACTGACTCGATACCCACTGTCTTCCACTGTGCAGAGTTCAGCTTACAGGGCCCATTGCTCTTGGGTACCATTCTAGAAGCCTGCACCTGCCAGGCGCTCACCCGCCAGGTGCTCAGCCTCCTCCACTTGCTGACAGTGACTTCTGCCAAGCCACTTAGTCTTTCTTCTAGGCCTATTTTCTCTCTATAACCCATAAGTGGGACCATGGCCTTAGGTATGCATCGCATTCGAGGGATGTGCCTGAGCTAAGAGGAGTGCTGAGTTTTCTCCATGCCAAGGTCGGGCACTAATAACCAAAGTTCAGGCAGGTTCCGTACAAGGCATGCTTTGCTTTTCACGAGAGCCACTTACAATGGGTCCTGGAACAAACTGCTTTTGCTAGTTTTAAAGGTGTATACAAATGAGAATATTGATACTCCCCCAGCCCTACACACACACACACACACACACACACACACACACAGAGGCTTCACCTGATGAAACTCTTTCAACATGTTAGAATGTTAATGATTTGGGTGTTGGGCCCTAAACACTACCAGACCCTGCTTCTTACAGCCAGTATAAACCCTGTATCTGCTTATTTCTTCCCGTGTTACACTCTTAGAAGCTCAAAACCAAATCTGAAGTCTATCTCAGGTAACTGCACAGAGCCTGTGGCAGGTGAATACATCTCCCCCTCTCCGTGCTGGGGACTGAATCAAGTAGTCCACCGCTGAGCTGTATTTCCAACCTGTCTCTCATTCAGCCAGTTTTTACTTTGTTGTATTATAAACATTTCCAAAGGTCAGTTAAACTGTTTTTAAAGGTACAGGAAAATCACAAGCCAGGGTTTCAAGTAGGGAAGACTAAGACTAACATTAACTATTTGATGTGATGAAAGATGAATGCTTCAGATCATAATGAAGTTTGCTGCATAGCTGTACAATTCAAGCCACAGAAGGGAAAGCCCGAGTTCAGTACCTGGAAGTCCCCTCAGTGAGTGATGAGCTAACTGCAGTGCTAAGATGTGTAACTGCTACCCACCGTGCTACTGAAATCGATTACGCGTCTGAGACCCTCGGCTACACTTGATAAAGACGTATTACTTCAAGATAAGAAAACAAAACAGGTGAGCACGAAGCTCTAGAACTCACTTGGGTGACTTGAGATCACGATGTATAATTTTATGGAGATGGAGGTAATTCATCCCACTGGCGATCCCCGTGGACCAGTCCACAAGCAGCCGGGGCGTGATCTTCCTGCCAGCTCTCAGGACCTCGTACAGCTGCCCGTGGGCACAGTACTCCATGATGATGCAGTAGCACGGGGCCTGAGTGCAAACACCCCTTTGAAGAAAACATACATGAATATAGACAGTATACATGCATACACATCTGTATCTTGGGAGTGTTTAATAAGGGCCCACTCCTTACCCAAATGATATCAAAACAATACAGATAACAGTTCTTGATTCTTCAGTAACAACTGCATCCTTTCTCTGGTTAAGCACATAGGTGATTTCTGCTTTATCCTTAAGTCTAGACGGCAGCAGGCTGTGCTAATCTGGTAGCCTTGTGGGACACCATTCAGTTTGAAATAAAAAGTATTCTTTTCTCGCTTGGATAGGCTGGATGCGCTGAGAGTTTTTTTTTTTTTTTTTTTTTTTTTAAATCATTAAAATAATTTAAAATATTTTCCTTTTAAACATAAACAGATTTTAATGTAATGTACAGAGAATGAAAGTATTTCTATAATTGCTTGTTAAATTTTAAATTACTCAAGTTTAAGATACTTAGACTGAGGAAATAAATAAATAAATAAATAGAAAAGTAAAAAAATAGATCGATTTTCTATCTTCCATGTAGTTCTGTGAAAATCATTTAAAATAAGAGAACATTACGTCATGCTACACATCCACACAGGTGATGACCTCACTGATTCCTGTATCTTTCATCAAACTTGTCTTGATTATCTAAGTCCAAAGCGATATTTCTTTTCTCATTAGCCACGAGTTTCTCTGTTCACACGGACTGCAGACTCTGAAGGTGGTGGCGGTCCTCAGGGTCTCTTTTCTATGAGGCCTAGAGGGCCCCAGGGAGTCCCTGACATGTAACTTTACTCCAGCACTCACAGCTGATAGGCCCTCACCGTTACATTAGGAGAGACATGGTAGGAGCAAAATCCTATCGAGAAAGGATTTTCAAGGACATTTCTATGTTTTCCTTCGTCTGCCTGGAATCATCACAGGGTAGACTTAACCACTTCCGTGTTTATAGGGAAGACTCAGGGTGAAAGTGAGTTATTTTACCAGATCCATTCAGTCAGTGAGTGACAAGCCAGTCTAGCTGCAAAGCCCAGTCCTGGTCCTCAGTGTTTTATACTCTGATTTTAAGTTCTGCATAAGCAATCACTTGGGGGAGTCCTATGTTAATGCCATTAGTTCACTAAACTGGAAATAATATGAACTGTATCTCAGAGTTTTGTCTTCAAGATGGATCCATTTGGTAAGTATGCTCAGAGCCCCCTCAGACTCTCCAAGGAAGTTACCACAGCATGAGGGACAAGACAGAGACTTCAGCTGCCTTCCCATCCCGAGGCTGAGGCGAAGTGGTGGAGGGGTTAGAGAACAGCATAAGGCACCAGCAGGGGGCTGCACACCAGCCTTCTCTTCACCTGCCTGAGGTGCCCAGCAATTCCAACATCCACACAGTTAGACAAGCCCTTCTGGAGCTGTGGGACTCCACACTGCATCCTAAAATTCACCCCAGAGTATATTTTTATGCACCCATGAGTACCCAGCCTGAACAAGCCCCAGAAAACAGTACTTGTAGCAGAATGGAACGGTACCACACATTTCATTTCACCTAAGAGGAAAAGCCCAAGACAGAGTTGGAGCTAGAAGAACAATTAGCTTCATCTCCTCTCTCCCAAGTGCGGTGGTCATCACCTGCATTCAGTCCCTGTCACCCATTATACGCTTTCTTATTCTCCTGTCTACATATGATTCTGGACCCACACCTACAGCTGCTTACATAAGTAGACATGTGTTACAGTCTGTATATGAGGCAGATCAGTTTTTTTTTGTTTTTTTGTTTTTATCAACTACTTTTTAAAAATAATTTTCTAGGATGCCCAGAATCTTTTATTTATATCTTTTATTTATTTATTTATTTGTTTGTTTATTTATTTATTTATTATTTATTTATTTATTTATTTTTAGTTTTTGTAGACAGGGTTTCTCTGTGTAGCCCTGGCTGTCCTGGAACTCACTCTGTAGACCAGGCTGGCCTCGAACTCAGAAATCAGCCTGCCTCTGCCTCTCAAGTGCTGGGATTAAAGGCATGTGCCACCACCGCCGGTTCAATCTTTGATTTTTAATGGAAGACTTTTTTGAAACCTCAGAGAAGCATACATGAACAACAACTACAAATAGGTAATTGATCACTGCACAGAGACTACTCAGGGAACAATGTAACCCGTGTAAGAAAGCAAGGACTAATATGCTCGCACCAACTCAGCATCTACTCAGCTGGCACACAGACGGAAATGGTCTAACAGAGACACATCTTGTGAGTTTTTCTTCTCATTCTGACAGATGAGAAGTTGTCATTCCACGTGTCCCCTACTGTGACAAGGCTTCCAGACAGCTAGAAATAACAGCTTTGTCGTCAGTTCTAATTGCTGCCTTCTCTTGGGATCGAAACAGTCAAATTGGACTTTCTTAGAATAAGAAAACATGACTATCGTCTTCCCATCTTGTATTTCTTTTGGTTTGTGGCTCTTACTAACTTCAAATGCATCTATAAGCACAAAAATACGTGCTAAAACCCAACCATGCCTTCCAGAGACTCTTGACTGACTCACTGACCAAAGCAACAAATGGCATATGACTGTAAACATGACATTGTGCAATGACCCTATGTGAGGGGTCCTAGGGTCGCCTTGCAGAAGGAGAGATGATTTGAATGTGTTTAGCTTAGGGAGTTGGGTCCCTGAACAGCTCCTCAAACCCAACAGTGTTGAAAATGCACCCTAGGTAGGGGACTGGCAGGGTAGGTGGGGACATGGTAGGAAGGGAAAACACAGCAACACACTGTCTCCTCTCAGGACCCATGTCTACGTTCCATCACTCAGGCATGAACCTGGAAGCTCTCCTACCGATGGCAAAGAGCTTACTGCATTCCAGAAAGCCCAAAGGCACATAGCAGTCCATCCTAGTGATCTGGGTTTCAAAGCTCTTGGCCCCTTCTTCCATGAAGGAAAGTACAATTATATCAGTGAAGGAAAATGAAAGGGAGAGAAGATGGTCTCTATTTGTCTATCTGTCTGTCTGCTGAACATTATCCTTCTGTTAACTTGAAATTTATTGGCTCTGAAAAATTATATGTGACTTCTAAAGCCTAACATTTTCACCAGGGCACTAGAGGACAGTGGCTGTCCTCTGCACAAAAGTCTCTGCCTTCAACCTCTGTACTCCAGCAGATGCAGGTCCTCTTCCCACACCCTTCCCTCGCTGTAAGGGCTCTCACAAGAGAATCAAAACCACTTGGGCCACAATTCCTATTCTTCATTCTTCCTCTTCTAAAGCTGATTCCTGTCACTTGTTCAGGCTTGTGGATGGACAGCTTGAAGACAGACATGGCAGGGCGCTCAAGGGAGAGGCTCAGGCAGAAGGAAACACAGCTGAGCCTGGCACTTCCAGCTGGTGCCACAGCGCATTGGTGGTAGAGTGTGAGCACAGTCACCCTCCAACTGTAGTGCTTTCCACGAATTTACCTGAGACTGGCCTCTTCAGTTAGTGCCCTTCTTAAACCATAGGTTGTAACCCAACATGGGGCCACATACCTAAATGGAGGGGTCAGAAAACATTTGGCAACGGTAACATGTTTCTGAATGTACAATGAGCAAAATTAATTCAAAATCAAACACACAATGAATCCAAGCGTGGCTCGACCTCACAGCAGCCCTAGTCTCCTTCAGACTCTGCCTGCTGTCAGCCACTGACACCATCAAACACTGTAATACCTCAGCTCACACTAGAGACTGTATATTATGGATTTTCATTTTAACTGTACAGTTTTCTGTTCTTACAGAAAGACAATAATTCAATTATGGAAAACAAATACTTTAGCATTTTCTTGACATCATTCTTCAGCAGGTAAGTGTAAATCAGTCTACCTTTGGATGGTATTGTACTAGAATGCTGCATTTTATGTTACTTTGTGTGTGTGTGTGTGTGTGTGTGTGTGTGTGCATGCCTGTACGTGTGTGCACATGTGTGTATGCAGGTATGCTGGCCTACGGGGCATAGAGGGAGGCCAGAGGTTGACATTAGGGAATCTTTCTTAACCACTCACCTTATTTCTTGAGACAGTGTCTCTCACAAAATCTTGCTGTTCTGTCCAGACTGGCTAGTCTGTGATCACCAGAGCACCAGGAATATGTTACTGATCGATCAGCACTAGAATTTTGGCAAGCACCCTCATATCCAGATTTTAGGGAGCTGGGGTTCTTACACTTGTGTAACAAGCACTTTATTTACTGACAATCACCCCAGCCCTAAAATGCTTGATTCTAAAATTACTATTTGGGTTTCTAACTTGCGATTCATAAAAGGCCATTGAATTAGTTTTACCTTGAGATTAGGACAGAATTTCCAGTGATTTCTGAGGCAGCCCTGAACACGCGTCTGCCATTTTCTACTGTGTATTTGTGTGAGTGGTGTTCTCAGCATGAACAGCTATGAAATCAAAGTATCAGGCAACTCTGAAAAACATTGGAGACAGTCTACATCCTGCAGCATTAAATATTCAGCCAAGACTTAATTCTTTATGAAAAAGCAAACCAGCACATCCATCTTGTTAGCATGCGAAGTTCCTTAGTGGTTAACAAATGGTCAAATTATATGTACACTGGAGAACTGTTAGAATGAATTTCCCTATGACTCAATATTAGAAAATGCTTTGATAATATAGGCAAGAAAGCGCTGAGAACAGAAAGAGTTTAAGGAACCGTGGATTTATACACATACTTAAGCACAACTGTTTTGTGAAATGAATGTATCACCAATGACTCTACAGTTGGATTTAGAAAGCCGTGTTTGGCGTTTCTAGGAGAGGGATGAAGTAAAACCTGATGCTGTTGTATAGAGAAACCTGTCTTCATGAGTTTCTATTTAAGAAGGACGTTAACAGACACAAATATACGTCGTCTCAGACGGAGGACTGGTTACATCACTTCAGATGCCAGAGTTGTCGAAACTGAATTTCAGGCTGTTGTTGGGAATACTGTGAAGTGACCTTTGCCATCTTACTGACGTGGCTGACCTACAGTGTCTGGCAGGGCTCTCCTTCCTCCCTCCTGTGCATTCAGTACATGCATGCCCTTGCAAGAGGCACTCCTAGATTAAAAAGCTTGAGGGTATGACTCGGGCTTCCCAGTCCTTTAGCACACTAGTACTGTGCTAAGCCTATCAAGGTATTTTGAAATATCTTCCAAAGGAGAAACTTGAGTGTATACAATGAAGGAATAAAGTAGCTCTATTTCCCTAAAACCAGTCCTCAAACAAAGCTATTCAACTAACCAATCAACCACTCACCCAGCCAACCAGCCAACCAGCCAACCAACCAACCAACCACCCACCCACCCAGTCAACTACCCACCCACCCAACCATCCACCCACCTACCCACCCACCCACCCACCCAGCTAACTAAGCAAACAGTCCAGCAAAGCAAGAGCCGACCTACTTGAAGGCGATGATGTTAGGGTGCTTCAGCTTCCTCAGGTGCTTGATGTCCGTCTCATTTTGTTCTCTCACCTTCTTTATGGCTACCTCCTCTGCTCGGAATTTGCCCAGGAAGACAGCTCCTTGGGCTCCACTACCCAGCCACTGCAGCTCTGAGATTTCCTCAAATGGCACTTCCCAAGTATCTAGGCACATGATCAAGAAACGAGCTCAGAATGTGCTAAGAGCATTCTACAGGCCAGTCTGAAGGGACCCAGTTCACTCCATCGGGAACAACCCTATTCTCTGATTCCCACCTAAAGACGTGACCTTCCTTTGAGCCTTGGTACTACAGGTCACAATTAACTCAAGCAGGCCTGAGATCTCAGGAGACCTTCCTCCAGAAACCCATACCCTGACCCTCAGCAACCTCTCCCCTATGTTAAGCAGGGATAACCAGCTGCCCTTCTTCTGTTTCCACACTGCCATTCTTACGCCACCACCGGCTACACCTTCTGAACTGCTCATGCAAATGATCAATGGATCCTGCCTGGATACATCTTAAAGACATCCTCCCAACAACCAGACTGTGTGTAATACTTTTCTCAGTGTTTACTCTTTATACTGAATACTTACCACATACCAGAAGCTAGCAGAGTGATTTAATTTTAGCAGAGTCATGTTTAATTTTACCACCTTTATGTGTCTGACCTTATCTTTTAAATCCACTGATTCCTATGGTGTGTGTGTGTGGCATGTGTGTGGCATGTGTGTGTGAATATATGCATGTAAACGTCATGTGGAGGGCAGAGGACAACTTTTTGGAGTCAATTCTCTTCCATCCCAGAATCTAGGGATCAATCTCAGGTCCTTAGGTGTGGTGGTTTGAATAGGAATGTCCCCATAGAATCGTGTTTGAACGTTTGGCCATAGGGAGTGGCACTATTAGGTGCTGCCTTGTTGGAGGAGATGTGGGGTTGGGCTTTGAGAACTCTGTGCTTCATCTCCCGGCTGCCTTCAAATCCAGATGTAGAACTCTCAGCTCCTCCAGCACCATGTCTGTCGGCATGCTACCATGCTTCCCACCATGATGATGATAGACTGAAGCTCTGAAACTGTAAACCAGCCTCAATGAAATGTTGTCCTTTATAGGAGTTGTCTTGGTCATTGTCCCTTCACAGCAGTGGAAACCCTCACTAAGACAGCAGTCTTGTACAGCAAGTGCTTTTACCCACCGGCCTCCGCATAGTTAAGGAGGAGAGAACTAAAGCACAGGTTTGAGTGACTACTCAAGGTAAAGGTCACATGACTGGCAAAGGTCACGAGATTGGTAGAGCAGCACCAGCCATTCTAGAAACAGCACCTTCTCTACAGCCCTGCATTGTCTGCTGTGCATGATGGAGCTAGAGAGGCCCTGGCTATTGGACACAGCCAGCCCACCCAAACTGTACTGCTCTCAACTTCCGAATTCCTTTAAAGAATACTTTTTAAAAAAAATTATTCTAAGTAGTCATATTATTGGTAATTCATATTAATATTTATCTTTTTCTGCATTGGTTTTTAAAAACAAGCTTATATCATTTTTATAATGAATAAAATGATATTTTATTTTGAGATAAATGATTTTTATTATTTATTTGATCTGTGTACTCAATTGTATGACCGAGGATGACCCTGACCCTTCTGCCTCTACTTCCCCTTCCTGAGCTTAAGGCATGTACCACCACTCACAGTTCAAGATATTACAAATAAACAATATATGTAAATATATAAATAATATGCAGTTATATAAAATAAGTAAAGTATAAATATGTAAATAAAGCACTTTAGAAATCCACTAACGTGTATTTTTAGCTTACAAAACCTAAGAAGAAATGCATCCATTGGTCCTCTCAATGTCCCCTCCCCCTTCTGCACAGAGCTACCAAGAAGCAAACACAGCGGTGTGAAGAGGACAACAACGTCAGTCTAAAAGTCACAAGACATTCCAGACTCACCAACAAATGGCCTGTGGAACACTAATCGAAATAGCTCTGAGTTCTTGGCTGTGAAGCAGTTCTGGTCTTAAAAAACCAAAATCCCTGCCTACTGTGTCCATCAGAGAGTAGGGAGGGTTACTCAGCATCCAGGAGTGAGGTTACCATCATTACAGTTCTTCTCTCACGCCATAATAAAACGTGGTTTCTCAGAACAGTGGCTAAAGCTTGACCATAACAAAGCTGGAAGACCACGCAGTGCTCTTCACCACTGGGCCGTCTCTGCAGGCCTCATACTACAATTGCATAGAGTAGAGAAAGGATTGTAGTTGATTCTGAGCAGCAGTAAAGGTTCTGTCCTTTGGAAAACCTCTCAGGAATACAAACAACTCGCGAATGTGAAGTCACTGAAGGAGCAAATGATACCATGTGAGGCTTGGGAGACCGCAAACTATAGGCTACACTATTTTAAATATGTTCAAAGGATTTTTTGTTTTGGTTTTTATTTTAGTTATTATATTATATTATATATTATATTATGTTATATTATATATGTGCATGTGTGTGCTTGAGTGTGTGCCTGTGTGCATGCGGGGATAGGTCTCAGGTTGTCAAGCTTATACATCAAATGCTTCTATCTTTTATTTAGTTTTTTTAAGTCTATGTGTGTAGCGGCATATATTCCCCGCAAGTTGGGAGGCTCTAAGGTGGGAGGAGTAAGGAGAGGAAGAGAGAAGGAAGAGGAGTATGGAGACAGTTGTAGGCGCCATGGATGACCACACATTTACCGGGAGCAATCCTGGGTAACAACTTATATCTAGGTTAGTTAATTGGGAAACACCTCCAATTATGTGGGCATCTTGATATTGAGTATTACCAAATATATAAAGCTATCGGATAATCTTTAAACATTAGAGTCTCATTTTCTATCGGGTGCCGAGTGGATGGCGGGATGGTCTGGACTCAGCCCAACCTTTTGGAGACAGAGTGGAAGATTGGCAGAGCCATCTCCCACGATGGCGTCTTGTGGGTGGCAGGGCTGGTGTCTCTTACCACCTGAGCCGAGCAGCAGCATATTCTCAGGCCTAGTCTATTTAGGAAGATAGTGGCTGATTAAGAAGCAAGATCGGGAGCCACAGTTTTAAATATCTCCTTCAACATATGTGTATGTGCACTATGTGTATACAGAAGTCTGTGGAGGCCAGAAGAGGTAGTTGTAAGTCACCTGCTGTGAATGACCGGGGTGTGGGGGTGGGGGGATGGAAGGGTGGGGGTAGGGTGGGGGACACACACGACAACCTCTGCAAGAGCAGTGAGTGTTCTGAGCTGCTGAGCCATCGCTCCAGCCCCAGCAAATGCTTTTACTCACTAAACCATCTCGCTGGCACTTTAAAAAATTATTTATTCATTTAGACACAGTTTTGCTATGTCACCAAGCTAGCCTTGGACTTGTGATCCTCTTGCCTCAGTCTTCTGAGTGCTAGATTTACAGTTGTATGACACCTTGCCTGGACTCATTACAAGTTTTAATAGCTGTCTGCTATAACCTCATTGTGTGTGTGCGTGCATGTGTGCACATGCCTACCATGTGTCTGTTTACCTGCTTATTTAATCTGATGCCTTTTCTTCATATCCCTTCCTCTGAGTGAATCCCTAGGCTAGAGTATAAACAGTCTCCTAGCCTTGGAGATAAGGCATTCCGAGCAGGTGCACATAAAGACTTATGTGGTTGATGCTCACAGTACTGACGCCCGATATGCTGGTTTTATTACACTACGGCAGTAATGAGCATATTAATTATTGTTTCATTTTAATTCCCAACTTCCTGTACACTTGTCTTCTAAGTGTGGATGGCTTTGTCAGTGACAAATGTTTTGTTTAGTATCCGCATCTGCTTGTGAGAAGTGGCGAAGTTCCGGAAGCTCATCTGCTCAGGTCGTGTATTCTCCTACTCATCACTTCTTCTCATTCTTCTCCAGTCCCTGCATAGTCTGTAGTCTGTCTTCTGTGCTTCTCTGTCATTGACGTTTAAAGATGGCTCCACGGTAAAGACACTTGCCATCAAGTCTACGAACTTAAGTTTGACCTCCAGGTCCCCATATAGTAGAAGGAGAGAACCACAAGTTTCCTCTCACCTCCACATACATGCTGTTGTATGCATGTGCAAACACACATGTGCAAACATACACGCAAAAACACACTAATTAAATGAAAAAAAAATTGTCTCTTTATAGTCATGTGGAGTTTATTTTGGTATATGGTATGAAGGCTGATGTAAATCTATTTTTACCTATATAAATATTCAGTGATTTGTTGACTATTTTCTTTTCAGACTGCTTTATGATACTATTAATTAGTAGTTTTATAAAGTGGGAAGTGAATTATTAAACTGCAAATGACATGCATTTGGCATTGAACTCCCAACTGTTCACAGGATCATAATAATACAATTCATCACTAATGACAGCTCACGCTGCAGTCAGTAATCTGCGGTCAGTGAAGCCTCGGCCATCCCCAGGGATAAAGCGTCTGCGTGGGCAATTGGAGAAGGCATGGAGGGCATGACACAGGCACTTAAGCCTTGCTCCTAACATCCTTGTGCTTGAACTGATTACCAGAAGCAAAATGGAGTGATGCCAACTTAGCCTTCTTTATTTAACCTCACAGGTTAACTATCAGTAATTAGAAAGGGACCTGATTAATACTGATAATTAACCTGTAAGGAGAGGCTAAAGGAGAGGCCAAGACAGGAGAAAGTAGAAGGAAGAGAGTCTTAAAGACACATAGAATTGGGGGCTGGAGAGATGGCTCAAGGGTTAAGAGCCCTGGCTGCTCTTCCAGAGGTCCTGAGTTCAATTCCCAGCAACCACATGGTGGCTCACAACCATCTGTAATGGGACCTGATGCCCTCTTTTGGTGTGTCTGAAGACAGCTATAGTGTACTCACATACATAAAATAAATAAATAAATCTTAAAAAAAAAAAAAAGACATATAGACTTGAGCTCCTAGATCACTGCAAGTGAGGTCTCTACCGTGACCACCCATGGCTTTCACACCTGTACACTGGCACTTCCCCAGAGCGTTGTCTGTTCTGTTTAAGCACCGTGACTACTATCTATTATCTGATATCACCATGACCCACAGACTGAGGAAGCCGCTCGTGATCAGCTGCTTTAAGGAAGGTATCTTTGTGGACTTAGATCTGGCCATGGGAGTATTTGGTTGATACTGCAAACTACTTGGCAATAAAAGGTTTCAACGTGCCACTTTCAGCATCACTACTAAAACATAACAGCATACTAAAAGGAAGGTTCGGACATGATGCTTCCGAAGTCTAGTGATACTCGTGATCCATGCAAACACAGGGCCACACCTCCCATCCTTTGGTGGCCTGTGATGCAGGATTAAAGATTAGCATCTTGATCCTGACAAGAAAAGTACAACATTCAATTCTGTCCAGCAACTCACTTTTCGGGGCCATCGCAGCAGCAGGCTTCAGCAGGATATACTATAATCCTGATAGACTGGGCCTGTGTCTTAATTATTTCCAAAATGAGCATTCCTGAAAGTCACATGGTCAACTGGAACATAAGCTAAATATAAATTTGTAGAACAATAAAAGTCAAACAACTAAAGGGCTTCTTCCAGCAGGCATGGATAGTTTATCTGGGTCTAAAGCTCAGTGATGCACTTGGATACAGAGATCTCCAGGTCAGCATGTACGTTAGTACTGAACAAGCAGCGACTCTGAGAACCAAACGGAGCTTAGTGATGAAAGAGATATCGTTTGGTTCTGTGAGAAACAGAATAAGGCACTTCTAAAGCAAACCAAGGCTAGGCATGGTGATACATACCTGTAATCCCAGCACTTTGGAGTCTGAGGCAGAAGGACTGCTGAGAGTTAGAGGCCAGCCTGGGCTACATAGCAAGTCCCTGGACAGCCAGGGCTGCAAAGCAAGACCTAGTCCCTCCAAACAACACACAATTTACAAATGAATAAATAAAAAGAGTATGTGTGGTATATACACCCCTCCCCCATACTGTCCTCTGACCTCCACATACTCGTCTCCTAGGTATATACACACATACACTCACACAAAACAAATAATAAAAATATAATAAAATAAAAAACCCGAAGTAACAGACCATATTCATAGTAATGTACTTTTTTTTTTTTGTTTTTGTTTTTGTTTTTTTTTTTTGAGACAGGGTTTCTCTGTGTAGCCCGGGCTGTCCTGGAACTCACTCTGTAGAGCAAGCTGGCCTCGAACTCAGAAATCCGTCTGCCTCTGCCTCTCAAGTGCTGGGATTAAAGGCGTGCGCAACCACTATCCGGCTAGTAATGTACTTTATAATCACTAAAAGTACAAGTAAGTTTTAAGCTAAAGGGTTTGCTTAGATATCAGCACATTTAAATAATTACATAATGTATAGCCATTAAGAATTATGCTTGCTAGCCGGGCGGTGGTGGCGCACGCCTTTAATCCCAGCACTTGGGAGGCAGAGGCAGGCGGATCTCTGAGTTCGAGGCCAGCCTGGTCTACCAAGTGAGTTCCAGGACAGCCCGGGCTACACAGAGAAACCCTGTCTCGAAAAAATCAAAAAAAAAAAAAAAAAAAAAAAAAAAAAGAATTATGCTTGCTAAAGGGGTCTGGGTATATTTCAGTGTCTAGAGTCTTTTTCTAACATATGCAGGGGACTAGTTTCAATCCCCAGCACTGCCCCAAATCATAAAACAAATAAAGATGTTGAGAATTATACTTCAGAAATGGAAAAATCCTCACGATAAGAAGTAAACTTTTTTTTTTAAATGCTGGAGGCTCCCCAGGCCTCAGGCGTGCCAGCTGAGGGTCTAGTACCAGGCTCAATCCTCAGGCCTTTGCATTTTTCCCAAACAGGGTTTCTTATTCAGTTGCTTCCACTAACCTTGAAATCATTGTCTTGCCGGGCGGTGGTGTCACACGCCTTTAATCCCAGCACTTGGGAGGCAGAGGCAGGCAGATTTCTGAGTTCGAGGCCAGCTTGCTCTACAGAGTGAGTTCCAGGACAGCCCGGGCTACACAGAGAAACCCTGTCTCGAAAAACAAAACAAAAAAAAAAAAAAACAAAAAAAACAAAAAAAAACAAAAAAAAAAAAAGAAAAAGAAAAAGAGAAAGAAATCATTATCTTAGCCCAGGAAGACTCTGAATTGTGATTTTCCTGCCTCTCAAGTAGCTGGGATTATTAACATGAGTCAGTAACTGCTACTTAAAAAAAAACACACACACACACATACACAACAAAACCCTCAGTAGCAGGTATAGCTGAGGGAGGGGTGGGACCAGCCAGCCGCCTGTACCTGGTCCAACTAGGTGGATTCTGTGCCCACTGTGTAGAGCAGAGACATTTATTTTCATAATCTTGGGACAGTCTCATTACATAGCCCAAGCTAATCTAGAACTCACTGTGTAGACCAGGCTAGTCTTGAACTTATCACTCTCTTCCATCAGCCTCCCTAATACAAAGATTAACCACATATCACTATATCCAGCCTGATATATTATTAAAATATTAATGACTATTATTTCTAAGACATGAATGATAGATTATTTTAAATTTTGGTGTGGACATTGTCATTTTCTTTTAGAGAGTAAACTATTTACAACATCAAGAACACACGTTTCTTTTACTTCAAATTGAAATATATGATTATATATTATACAATGATGGGAATTTAAGACTAGGTATTTTAAAATAAGAAATTAAGAACAGAGTTTTCTGTTTTTCTGAGGCTGCTGTATGTGTATTTCAGGACAAGAGCTGCTTTTTTTTACAATCTAAGGCATTTCTGGAATCTTATGGGATGGCCTGGTGTCAGTTTGGTTTTGAACAAATGGCCATCAGGCTTGGTTAAACCTGCTGTTTGTTTGTTTGTTTGTTTTTTGTTTTTTAAATGACAGTTTCATTATGTTGCTTAGGAGTGGCCTAACTTGGCTCAAGTAACCCTCCTACCTCAGCCTCTGGATAGTTGAAACTATAATCCAACAGTACTATGCCTCACTTTGGCCATCAGACTTTTTGACCCTATAAATTATCAGTAAGAAAACCTAAAGGAACCCACAGTGTCAATCATTCATGAGTTATATATCTATACAACTATATTACAATATTAGATATCTTCAAATACATGTGATAATAGACATCCTAAATGAGATAAACAAATGGGAGCACCAAGGCTTCTGTCTATGACCTTATGTGTGTTCTCTACACACCATTAGGCTGGTGGGCCACAAAGTCTATTTGGCTCTAAATAAGAAGGAACCCCTAAGTATGAACTTGCTCCATTCAGAGTCCGTAGGAAACTGAAAGGGGCCACTGTTGGCCCACTCCTTAAAGATTCCCCAGTTACTGGTGGGGTGGAGGGAGTGTGGTAAGCGCCTGCCCAGTGCACACGTGCTCCAGCTTACCTTGCTGCTGCAGTTTGTAGTCAGTGGAATACGCCTTCCCGATGATATTCCACACAGGCCTGAGGCAGCCAAACAGTCCTTCAAGAAACCCGCCGCTGCCGCTGCCTGACCTGCTGAACTGAATCTTGATGTCTTCAGGTCCGTTTGTGTTCTCTCCATCCACACTGTTGCTGTTCCCCGGAGACACGGTCATCTCTGATTCATCCTGTTCCCTTAGCTGAAGAACACTGTTCTCAAACTGGCCCCTGGAATCCTCGCTTACACTAGTCAACACTGTTGTGGAGGTCGGGCTGCTTGTGATCTCCATCAGCTCTGACTGTATAGCCCCCCTCTCCTGCGGGTCCTCGGGGAGCTTAGGGGAAGGGTGCTTCCCCATAGCCGCAAGCTCATTTCGTCCACTAGAGGTTTTGTTCTCAGTCAAGGGCAAGTGTGGCAGAGAGGAGCAGCTCAGGTGCTCCTGAGGGTTGGCCATTGTGCCATGAGGGTGACCCAGGTCCTGAGATGTCAGTCAGAGGATTACAGCGACAGAGGTTTGATGCAAGAGAGGACTCCAAAACCTGGAGGAAAAAGGAGAACATGAGGCCACTTTTTCCTTAGTTTCCACACTGCTCCACTTCTGCTTACACAACCAAACGTTGAAACAGGGCTGGAGAGATGCTCAGTGGTTAGAGAGCTGACAGCTCTTCAGGGGACCTGGGTTTGGTTCCCAGCACCCACACAGCAGCTCACAACTCCAGTAAGTCCAGTGCCAGGGGATCCAATGCTTACTTCTGACTTCAGTGGGCTCCAGAATGCACATGGTACACACACACACACACACACACACAGAGAGAGAGAGAGAGAGAGAGAGAGAGAGAGAGAAGAGAGAGAGAGAGAGAGAGAGAGAGAGAGAGAGAGAGAGAGAAGCAAACACATATATACATAAAAATAAGTAAATATTGTTTTAAAAAAACCACTGAAACCATGAGGAGGTTGGTCAGGTTTATTACAAACAATGGAATACAGGGCAGCAGGGAAAAATAATGTACTTACTATCATGAGAGGCTGTTCATGACATATTAATATAAGGAACAGTTAGGATAATATATGTGATACATACTTGAGAAAGTATTAAAAGGATATATAGGTACATATTCCAGAAAAGAAATTGGAAGCTCTCAAAAAAATGAACAATAATTCATTTCAGGGGGTCAAACTTCAAAGCTAAGCAGCTTCGATTTTTGTGGTGTCCCAGCATGCTCTATTAACTCCCGCTTTGTTTTGAGGCAGATTGTCACATAGTCCTCTCTCTTCCTTCTCCCTCTATTACTATTTTAACCAGAAAAAAAAATCTCCTTACGACAAGGGAAAACCAGGTTGTTCTGATACATACATGCATAAGACGTACAGACTATTGTATGCTATCATCCATGCTCCTCGGCTGGCGCAGCTTCTCCTTCTGCAACACCCACTTCATACAGACAAAGTTACAGGTGCACAGCAAGGCAAACTCCTGAGCTATAATGGCTTTTGTTGATCTAGGGCAACACAACTAAGCCCCAGATTTTTAATTATTCTTTGCTTCTGATCTACCGATCAGAAACACTGGGGGATGTCTGAACCTCTGAAAACAAAGATTTGCTGTAGATTATCAGATTGACCAAATCAATCTCAAATTTGCTGAAAGTAGGGTAAGACTCTTATACCAGAAACAAAGGAAAAGCTGGAGAATGAGCTAATATTAAACTAAAACATGTTCACACAGCAAAAGAAACAATCTAACATCTTGAAGAGTCAACCCACAGGATGGGAGGAAATATTCATGAACTACATATCTGATAAGAAATAATATCTAGAATATATAAAGACTTCAACTTAATAGATTAAAAAGTCTGGTTTAAAATGTTCAATAAGCTTAAGCAGGTGGAGTTCACACACAGTCAAGATTCCCTCGAGAAAATACTCAGTATCAACTCATCAGGTCTGTGTGAAACCAGAACAGCAAGGAGACAGCAAGCGAGGGCAAGGGCTGACTACCATCAGCAGACTGTGAATTAGTATAGTCACGGTGGAAAACAGTATGGTAGTTTTGCAGAACTACCACATGACCCAGCAATGTGCTCCTGTCTAAAGGACATGAAATCCATCTGACAGAGAACATCTGCAGTCTCACATTTACTGTAGCATTAGTCAAAATAAGTGGAGACCTAGGATCCATCAGTGAGGGACAGAAAGAGGAAATGTGGCAGATACAAAGATATTGTATATTATCTGATGCAACATAAAAGGGAGCTATCCTATCATTTGTGACAACATGGATGGAAGCAAAAGACACTGTGAAAAAAAATAAACCAGTCACATTGCAGCAAGCAAGACAGCACTGAGCTCCCCACAGGAAGAGAGGATGAGGAGGGCCCATGGTGAATCATAAGTTAGTCAGTCAATGTAGCCCATGAACAAGGGAGAGATGATTCAATCAGTAGCCTACAAAATGAGAGAGAGAGAGACAGGGTGAAAGAGAAGAGAGAAAGGCACCAAGGTGACTCTGATTGGATGAGCAACACAAGACTCCTGTTGGTCTGCTCAACAAGTTGGCCCATGGTATCTTCAAAAGAAGTTTGAAGCAGGTGAGACAGCTTAGCAAGCAAAGGTTCCTGCCTCCAAGCCTGGCAGACGACCCGAGTTCCATCTTAGGAGCTACATGACAGAAGGAGGAAACCAACTTCCCTAAGTTTTCCTCTGACCTCCACACACATACTGTGATGCATAAGCCCATGTGTGAACACCACACACACACACACACACACACACACACACACACGCTTAAATAAATCAACTCAATAAAAAAAAAGAATGACCAATTTCAATAAAGATTGCCTCAGTCTCTGTTCAGTTACCAACATAAGTCCTCATCAGCACAAGGCATTGTGAACCTGTGACACTGGCTGAAGCAGGACACAAAGCACGAGAAATTGTGGGGACCCAAGAAGGAACAGGAGCTCCCTCACCCTGGAATCCAGCTGAAGCTTCTACCAGCAGAGTCCCAACATGGCCGCCAACCACCTAAGCCTCTGCTTCCTTCTCCTTCATTAGCTTGGAACCGTCTAGGAATCTCACCAGGAAGCCCACTGACAGGTAAAGGGTGTGTGCTAGCCCTGTGCAAACCTCGCGCTTCTAGTTTCACCTTTATAATTCTGTCCAGGGCATTCTGAGGATGCTTCACTTCTCCCACTTAACCAAGGAGAAAAGAGACAGGTTTCTTAGCAACCTTCTGAGATGTAACTTGAGAGCCCCCAAATGTTATCTCAGGTTAATATCAAGGCAATTAGTTATTTCCCTACTCTCCCATGGGAAGCACATCACACATCTGGATGCAGCTTCCTTTTCTCTGAGTGGTTCTTTCACTGAACGCTTGCACTGAAACATACACAAAAACAGCTACACCAGGTCTCCAACCCTGCTTTGCTTCACTGGCTAGCCTTAAAACTCTTCTCCATGCTGGAGCTACCAATCCTGCTTAGGCCATCCAGCGCTGCTAAGGGTGAGCAGGTGGAGCTGTGTCTGTTCCCTTACTGCTGACACGGTGACTGCTAGTTATCCTGCATCCTAGAACTCCCAATAAAGGCTATGAGGGCCAAAGAAGAGTTCTGTTGCCCTTAAAGACACACCAGCAACTAGTACCAGATGGTCTCAGGCACATGTAGAATCAAAAGTAGGAAATGTATAAGAATCAAGAGTGGAGAGCTTGTGGCCAGCTGGACAGAGCAAAGACATTCTGAAGGACAGTGTTCCTCACTTGGCTATCAGACTGCTGAAATGACAGATCCCAAGAAACGGGAGGAGAAAACAACTGAAATCCAGGGCCTGGCAAAGGGAAACTTGGCTCCCAGAGGGAGCTCTGAACTTGTGGAAGGGCCTTTCAGGAGAAGGTGGAGCTGAGGCAATGATGGCTGCTCAGTGGAAAGGACCATTCACCGTGGTTGTGTATGACTCCAGCTCTTTATTTAAACCTACACATCACACCAGGACGTTGAAGATGGATTCAGGGCAGGAATGGGAGTCAACCTTTCCTCAATGTGGCCACATTGACTGCCTCCCCCTACTAATTAATCTTGGTGTTAGGCTTTCTGAGGACAGTTAGCTGTGCCTGACCTTAATAACTCTGCTATCACACTAGAGAATGTAGAGGAAGGAGAGATGGAGACAGGTCATGGTGGTGTGTGCCTGTAATCCCAGCCCCTGGGACTGGAAGCAGATAGATCAGGAGTTCAAGATCAGCCTGGGCTAAGTAAGACCATGTCTCAAAATATAAACTATAAAACAGAGCTAAAAGTATTCAGGGGGCAGGGGATGGTTTAGCAGTCAAAGTGCTTGCCTAGAAAGTCTGGCGATGAGATCAGGCCAAGCCCTGCTCCACACTGTGGAAACCATAGTTCTTCAGGACATGCCATGACCTCAAACACTCCATTTTTCAAGTGGCTTTTGACTCCATTTTAAGGCTAGAGAATGATTGCACGGCTGGGTGGACATGCAAACCACACCATCTGTCCTGAGGCACCACAGGCTGATAAACAAGTTACCCCTGGGAGTAGGAAGGGTGCTGGGGATTGAATCCAACTCTAATGCTAGTGTGGCAAGCAGTTTGTTTAATTCTGATTGCCTTTGGTTGGGTTCCTACACTCGATACAGTAATGATGCACACGTTGGGGCTTATCTGTGTGGGTGCTTCCAGAGAGGACTAGCTGAGGAGAGAGACCATTCTTGGGTTGATAAAAAGGTGGAAAAGAGAGCAGGTGAACATCTGCTCCATGTTCTCTGCTTCCTGATGTGCCCACGAGTGAGCAGGCAGCCTTCCATCACATAGGCACAAGGCGGTCTTGCCATCAGACCTTTCCAGCTGATGGACTGTGTCTCCTTAGCCATGATCCCAAATAACTCTTTCTTCCCTTAGTGAGAGACCAGATCATGGGTTCAGACTCCATCTTAGAGAACCTGACCTAAGGTTGAACTCCAGTTAACTAACAAGCCTGCGGTTAACACCAGTTTCCAGGTTACTCCCCAATAAACCTGTGTTTGGCACTAGTTTCCATGTTACAAGCCTGCCTTTGGTATTCCACTTCCTAACAAGCACCAAACATGAGCTCCCAATACCAGCCAATTATCTTATAGGGCAACAAAATTCCATAACAGTCCCCCAATCAGATCTGTGCGAGGCTAGAAACCCACTCTCTTGCTTGCCATTTCCTATAAAACCTTGTCCTGCCGAGAGCTCGGGATTCACCCTCTCACTCTGCTGCATCAGAGACTGCAGTGTGACCCAAGCTTCAGCTTGAATAAACAGACCCCAGTGCGGTTGCACTGAATCGGTTCCTTGGCGGTCTTTTGGGGCTCGAGAACGAGGCACAGCAAGAGCTCTCTTGTCAGGTTTTTGGATGCAATGGTGGAAAAGTTACTACTGTAGGACAGGACAGCGGTAAGTGGCAGAACTGGAATTAAACCTTATGTGCAAAAAGTGTGAGAAAAACATTACACATTCATGAAAGGAACATGTAGGAATTCTGAACTGTAGACATAGATGAAAGAGAAGACTCCCAAGTGGACTAGACATGAATCGGATATTCAAACTGTCATAGAAGTACATTTCCCCAAATCAAGAAAAGCTATGGGAGAGACAGCTCAGCTCTTAGGAGCACTTGTTGCTCTTGCAGAGGACCTGGGTTCTGTTCACATCACCACAAGACAGCTGATAACCATCTATAACTCACATAAAATGTATAAATCTTTAGAATATTAAGTAAAAATAAAAGCACATATACTTTTAATCGGAATATATTGTATGAGAAAAGAACCTATTTTTAATAAAAGAGGGAAAAAGAAAAGATATACAGATATAGAATCACACAAATACCAAATATATAAGACCAGGAAAGAAAGTTCCCTTGACATATCATAGTTAAAGTACCAAAGATTCAATTCAGAGCAAAGGCAAGGTCTGAAAGCTGCATGAGAAAAACCACTGAGCTATAGATAAATGGAAATCCATCATAACAGCAGCTCTTTGTCAGTGGGATGTTAAAAGCCAGAAGTGCCTGGAGCAACATGCTCCAGGTTCTAGAAGACCACAGAGGCTGACGGAGACTCCTGCACCTACCAAAGCTATCTACCCCAGTTGAAGAAAGGAAAAAAACTTTCTGTGATATAAACAGCCTCAAAGAATTTATGTTCACAAAGGCAGCCCTACAGAGAGCACTGGAAGCAATACTTCAGACTGACAGTGAAATAAGCATAGCCAAGAAGCTATCGAAAGGAAACAAGGGAAGCTGAACCACAGAATAAGGCCAAGAACACAAACAGAAAAAAGACAATGATCATCATACATCTTCCAAGAATAAATTTAAAAAATTATTTCTTTAATTTCAGTTAAAAGTTTTTTTGAAAAAAAAAAATATGTTTTGGGCCCAGCCTCTCAATCAGAATTAAATGACATCATACATCACATGAACCTAACATCTCTACAGAATATTCCATCGAAACACAAAAGAACATAAATTCTACTCAAACAGCTCAGGGGAAAAAAAGACAGAGAGAGAGAGAGAGAGAGAGAGAGAGAGAGAGAGAGAGAGAGAGAACACAACAGACAGAGAGAAAGACCAAATTAATAGAATCAAAAATGAATAGGGAACCATCCTAACTGGCATCAAAGAAATTCAGAATGTTATAAAGAAATAGCTTGAAAACCTGTACTCCATTATGTTAGAAAATCTAAAAGAAGCAAATTCCTAGACTCATCCAAATCACCAAAGTTAAACCAAGAAGAAATGAACACCCTAAACAGATGCATATTCAAAGAGTAATAAAAAGCTTCCTGACAAAACAACAAACAAACAACAACAATACACACACAACGACAACACACACACAGACACACAGACACACACACACACACAGACACACACACACACACACACACACACACACACACATAAGCCTGAATGGATTCTCAGAAGAATTCTAAGAGATGTTCAAAGAAGAGCTATATGAATACTTCTTAAATTATTTTTAAAATTAAAAAGTACTTCCAAGCCCGGCAGTGGTGGCACACACCTTTAATCCCAGCACTTGGGAGGCAGAGGCAGGCAGATTTCTGAGTTTGAGGCCAGCCTGGTCTACAGAGTGGAGTTCCAGGACAGCCTGGGCTACACAGAGAAACCCTGTCTCAAAAAACCAAAAAGAAAAAAAAAGTACTTCCAAACTCCTCTATGAAGCCAGCATAGATTTAAAAATGCTCAAGGAAATACTTGCAAACCTAACACAGGCAAATGTCACAAAGACCATCTACCCTTATCAAGTTGGCTTTATCTCAGAGATGCAGGGATGGTTCTATATACACAAGTCAATAAATCATATACATGGGTTTAAAGACAAATATCACATGATCATCTTCATAGTTGCAGAGAAGTCCTGTAATAAAACCCAGTATGCCTTCATAATAAAAGTCCTAGAGAGAGAGGGGCTGGGAGATTGTAGTCCAACATAATAAAGTATATGGTATAATTAGGTATATGACAAACCCACATCCACCATCATCCTAAATGGAGGAAAACTCAAAGCATCCCCTCAGAGCTGGGCACAAGACAAGCTGTCCACTATCCCAGCTCCTTTCAGTACTGGGCTTGAGGCACTAGCCAGAGAAAGGAGACAAGAGGAGGAAACATGAAAAGATGAAGCCAAATTACCCCCATTTGCAGATGACATGAAGCTTTACATAAGAGATTCCAAAAATTCCACCAGAAAAGTTCTAGAAAGGATCCAAATGTTCAGCAAAGTAGCAGGACACAAAATCAGCTTACAAAAGTCAACATCCTTTCCTCACACCAATAACAAGCACAGTGAGAAAGAGATCATGCAAACCCATTCACAGTGTGTCCAAAAATATATCCCGGGATAGACCCAACCAAGAAGGTGAAAGACCTCTACAATGAAAACTTTACATCTTTAAAGAGATTGAGGAAGACTAGGAACTGGGAAGATCTCCCATGGGGCAAGCATTGATAAGTTAATATCGTGAAAATGACCATCGTACACAAAGAAATGTAGTGATTAATTACAATCCCAATAAAAAAATCCCCATCTCCTTCTTCATAGAAACAGAGAGATGAAATGATCGCCTAAGAGGCATAGACTAGTAAAAAACTCCAGGTTCTGCCATGAAAATCCCCCTTTGGTCATTGGTCAAAGGAGCCCAAGAGACCCCTGAAACGATGTAGCCTGTTGACACTGCCTTGACTGCCTCCCAGAACTTGAATGTTAGGCCTTTCTCCTGCATACTTTACACTCTTCAGACACAGGACTTGGAGGAATCTAGCTGGAGGTTCAAGGATTAAAGTTCACCCTAACTGTTTTCAATCCAAATCAAGTCCCAGCGAGGATGCAGGTGCTCAACAGTGGCCAGCCTGGGAGGGTCCTTCCTTTTCCCTCCTGGCTCTTTCTCTTAACCTGTTTGTTTGTTCATGCAGAGAAACAAGTAGCCACAGTATCACCAGAACAGATGCCAAGAGAGACAGAAGCTCAGCATGCTACCCAAGTTGGATCCAAGGTGTCTGAGGAGGCACAGACCCACTGCAGAGGTGAACTTGCACCTCTCATCAGCAGCACAGGCTACTCAGAGATCAGCACTCTCTAGCTATGGACAGGCCTGAGGCTAGCCTCACTGTATGTACAAGGCTTCCCCTGTGCTTCCCCAGAATATCAGCTCCCACACAAAACCATGAAGGCAGGGTAATCAAGAGAGCCTGATCAAAAGGGAAGAAAACCCATCTCCATGTGTTAGTATTCAGTCTAAACTCCACCTCTACAGTCACCTGGCAAGGGCCAGGTAGGCCTGCCCACTATAAAAGGGGGTTGCCTGTCCCCTCCTCCCTCTCTTGCTCTCTTGCTCCTGTGATTCCTGCATACCTGCAGGCTCCCCTTCTTCCTTCCCTTCCCTCTCTCTTCACATGGTCATGGCCGGCCTCTACCTCTCTACTTCTCTCTCTCTCTCTCTCTCTCTCTCTCTCTCTCTCTCTCTCTCTCTTCTCTTTCTGCCTCTACTACCCTCCTGGCTCCTATGCCCTGAATAAACTCTATTCTACGGTATACCATCATGTGGCTGGCCCCTCAGGGGGAAGAGATGCCTCGGCATGGGCCTGCTGAGACATCCATCATTCCAACATTGGTCCCCATCCCATCATTGGTGCCATGACTCTCTTGGACGTCTGCAAGTTTGCTACCAAATGATATCCGTGCTCACTAGCCTAGAACTGGTAAGCTTCCCCATCCCTCACTGACCAGAGTAACTGAGCCACGTGGTCCCAGGAAAGATTTCTTGAGCTAGAAGCAAACCCTGTCCTTCCCTGAACCTCGTTCTAGGACGGCTCTCTTTGGTTGAGACACTTCCCCTCAAGACAGTTTCTCATGGCTGAGTACCCCAGGCCAGGCCTGGACCGACTGTTCCCTCTGCCTCAGGAGTACTGCCTCCGGTTCTAGTCCCCAGCGTGTCTCTTCTAAGGGTCAGCCTTTCATGCGCTTTTCCCCCTCCTCCCCTTCATCTGCGGCTGCCTGGACCCACTTAGTTCAGTCGGTTTGCCTGAGAAGAAGCAGCAGTTGGTCCGGGACCCTGCTGCCTCCCTCCACCTTCGCCTCCTCTGTGGCCGGTCCACCAGTTTGCCTGGAAAGCAGCCAGTCCTGGACCGTGCTTGCTCCTTCCTCCCTTCTGTGGTTCTTAGCTCTGCTCTGGGTCTTCTCCTTACATTCTGCCAGGGACCCTCTCTGAGACTTGCTTCCCCACGTGCGCAACCACCCGCACTAAGGGCTTAGCTGCCCAAGCATGCAGGGAGGTGCTCTCTCTCCCTCGATGTCTGGACTTGTAAAGTGAGTGCTAGCGGTGCTTTCTGCCAAAAACCTAACTTGAACTTTGCTGTGATATGGGACATGCATGCTTTTCCTAGCTCACTGCAGCTGAGAGACACAGGCAATGGGCTTCCGGCAGCTAGTAGGAAGTCCCGCCCTGTTGCTGCCACCTCAGACCTGACCCGCCATATGATCATATGCCACTGTTGCCAGCTTTCTTATTCTGGTCCTAGCTAAATGTTTCTTTGCTAATACAAAAATGTCCTTTTCTCTACCTATACAACCTGCCAAAGTTACTTAAGACTCGTTCCTATCCTGCCTCAATAGACTTTTACTACTGCTATTGAATTCTATTCAGTTACAACCAATCCTTATGGTTCTCAATCTTGTCAGAAGTCTGCTAATAGTATAAGTTTATGGCCAACAGATTTCCCAAAGCCTCTTAACAGTTAACCCAAGATGGTTTCAGAACACTTAGACATCAGACTCCTAGAAGACACAGCCTGGATTGTATGTGATGATACAGTCACTAACAAACGCAGTGGACTAAACTGGACGTTCTGAGTCAAATGACTTAGCTAAGTCAAACCAAGGTAAATCATTTCTCATGTCATGCGTATCCATTCCACAGAAAAAAAGCCCTGCGTCTCCTATGCTTGGAAGCCAAATTGACTTCACCCAGGAGAGTATGGAAACCACAGGAACTGTTGGCTAGTGGACTCTGTCATTTTTTAAAAATAATATATAACTGGTAGATTATTGTTTATTCTTTCTCAGACTTCTGACTACATTGACAACTAAGCTTTCTCAGATATTATCTGTTACCTCATTATCTAAACTCAGTTGCCATCAATTAAATGCTTCATATTTCCTCTTCTTACTATCCTACTGTCCTAATATTATCTGAGTTCCTATAAACTTGGCTAACTATAATAAAACATTCCACTATACGATCCAATAAAGGCTCATCTTAAAGACTGCTCGTGTTGTTAACTCATGCTGTTATCTCTTTTGTAAACTTATAAGCTACAGGAAACCCACTCAGATCTACCTCTCATGGACCAAATAGACACCATCCAGATAAGTACATCTGCCTAAAGTTCCCACTTACTACCTATTACAATGGGTGGGATCCCTCTGGGTTTCAAGTGTACATCTTAGAAATTTTTTTCTTTCTCCCAAATGTAGTTAATCCTATTCCCTACATCTTGTCAAGTCCAGGCACATCTAGAACAGCTCCAGAGAAGCAACCTCCAGATGCTCCATCTCCTGTCACACACACAGCTGCTTCTACTGGACCTGTTCCTTCTGACCTATCCTCAGATGGCTCCATAGACCCTCGACAGCAGGAGAGAACAAACATCCCCATACCCATTCTTCTAGGTTACCCCTAAAGACATGTCACCCCCAATGCCAGCAGGAAGTAGCCAAATATCACAACGACCCTATTCCTGCTTCACCATCACCTTTTTCTAATTTTTCTTTTTTAATTAAACCAAAACGGAGGAATGTTAGCATTCTATCTAAACTCTACCTCCACAGTCACCTGGCAACGGCCAGGTAGGCCTGCCCACTATAAAAGGAGGTTGCCTGCCCCCTCCTCCCTCTCTTGCTCTCTTGCTCCTGTGATTTCCACGTGCCTGCAGGCTCCCCTCCTCCCTTCCCTTCCCCCTCTCTCCACATGGTCATGGCCAGCCTCTACCTCTCTACTTCTCTCTCCTCTCTCTCTCTCTCTCTCTGCTCTCTCTCTCTTTCTGCCTCTACTACCCTCCTGGCTCCCATGCCCTGAATAAACACTATTCTACGGTATAACCGTCATGTGGCTGGTCCCTCAGGGGGAAGAGATGCCTCAGCATGAGCCTGCTGAGACATCCATCATTCCAACATTGGTCCCCATCCCATCACCATGACTATATTCAAATGCGATCAGATCTGTATTTCAGAAGGGTGTAGGAAGATAAAAATATCTAGATTTTTACCTGTTTGTGTACACCCACCCACTGCCACTGCAGAGAAGAGCTGGCAAGCAGAAGCCAATAGGAAGTGGCAAATGGCTCTCCCAATGTCATTTGCTCTTTTATTCCAGTTCCCTCTTCCTGTCCACGATTGGTTCAGGTACCCTTCTTGGGGACTGACTACTTGTTTTTTTTTTTTATTTGTGAAAAATCAACACTATTATTTATTTAAAGGAAGGGAGATAAGGCAAGAACTTTAAAACACTGTCAGGCAAGTGGAAAACATGTGGAATGTCGGAGGGGTGAAGGGTGAGAAGGCTGCCTTCCACCTGAGCACAGAGGAGCTGCAGGAGGTGCTGCCACCGCCTTTGGCCTCTGTCTGCAGGAATACATGATGGTGCTCCTTCCCAGCCTCAGGACACACTTCTGCCCTGTGAAATATTTGTCCTCAGAAGGAAGAAGTGGTTTGTACAGAGCAAGTCGGCAAGGGTTAGACGGTGCAGCTGCACACTTGGCAGGGAATTGCCAATTTCTGGAATGACCTTGGCTTTATGCCAACATCCCAGGATGCAGGATAGAGAGAAAGAAGAAAGAAGACATGGTCGATTGGATCAGCCTTGGCTTACACAATTTTATTTCATGTCAATAATAGAAGATGTTATTAATTAAGTATTAAATTCAGATTTTTACTTTCATGTAGTGAGTAGGAACAAATCAGTTTTTAAAAATTTAGCCCTATCCCTACAAATAAAGTCTTAAAAATTGAGCAAAAATTTAAATTAAACATTATTTCTGAGAGTTATTGATTAGTGGTGAGCTCTTTCCAGCCAATCTCTGGTATTGTCTTATTTATTTATTTATTTATTTATTTATTATTTTCTCTCTTTCTTCTTTAGATAAGGTCCTACTATATAGCTCTGGCTGTCGTGGAACTTATCACATAGATCAGGCTGACCTCAAACTCACATAGATCCCCCTGCCTTAGCCTCCCCAGTGTAGGATTAAAAGCATAAATCATTATATGCTGTCTCCATGGGTTTCATATTGATATCAAAATTATAAACGTACAAGACAGAAGGCCTGGGAGGAAAACCTGGACTTACATCCTAACTAATGCTTCACTGTCATTTTTGGTTTGTTTGTTTGGAGTTTTGTTGTGTGATGAGTGGGTTGGTTGGAGTTTTTGGTTTTGTTTGCTTTAGACTGGCCTCATTATGTAGCTCGGGCTGGCCCTGAGTTCACAACCCTTCTACCTCAGCCTCTGGGATGCTGGAATTTGAGAAATAAACCACCACGCCTGGCTAACCAAATCTAAAATAAAAAGGATACATGCTCAACTCATATAGAATCAAGAGAAATAGAGGAAGAACCAATGAGACAAAGAAGATTTCTTTTAAAAATGAAAAAATGAAGAAGAAGAAGAAAAGCTGAAATCAATCAATTGCCTGAGACAGGTAGCGAGGTAGCTTCTGAAATGACAAGGGAAGCGGACCCAGGAGCTCAGCTGGCAGCGGAGATAGGAAAGAGAAAATACAGACAGATTCAATTTCCTTGTCTCTAACTACAGCAGCTATTTTTATACTCCAGGTTTTAATAGATCACAAAATACAAGCAAGCCCAAAGCAGCTATAATATTTGAGAGAATATTAATACCCAATCATTCCGATATTTAAAAGGAGGAAAAAAATCCCATAGTTTTATCATTGATACGTTTTAAATTAGATTATTTTATTAATTTAAGAAACTGTCTCTAGAAAAACACTGCTTAGGGAAAATGACAGATAAATTTAGCGTTGCTATAAAACACCTGGGCTCTGGACGCAAGCTTTCTGGGCCACTCGTGCATCTGGATTCCCGAGCTTCTTTCTACGTATGTAACAAGGGTTAAGTAAGGCAATGCAGTCTGTTACGTGGTTCAGAGCCAGGCACCAGTGAAGGTTTGTTATTTATACTTTAATTCATAAGCACTGGATTCTAAAATAAGGAAGCACATGCTGTGTGTGTGTGTGTGTGTGTGTGTGCGTGAATGTGTGGGTGTGTGTGCGCTGTGAATGTGTGCGTGTGTGTATGTGTGTGTATGTGTGCGTGTGTGTGTGTGTGTATGTGCGTGTGTGTGTGTGTGTGTGTATGTGTGCGTGTGTGTGTGTGTGTGATGTGTGTGTGTGTGTGTGTGTGTGCGTGTGTAAATGACTTCAAACTTAGAATGTTCTGTCTCTGCCTTCAGCACACTGGGATTACACCAAGCCAAGTAAGAATTATATTATTTATTATTATCTGTATAATTACAAGTGAGTTCAAATGAGACCGTGGTTTTCTTAAAATAACGTTTCATTCTTTGGCATGCCCGTTCCCACACCCACAGGCCACAGCGACTACTTGGAGGTCAGAGGACAACTGCAGGACAATTGCTGGACAATTGAGTCCGTGATGTAAGAAAGTGCACCGGGGATTGTCATTCAGGTCATAGGCTGGTGGCAGGTGCCTTTATATGCTGAGTCATCTTTTAGCCTAAGAACAGGAATTTGAAAACAAATTTATCTTTACATCATTGGAAAAAAGAACCTTAATGTGGTCACAGAGAATGGATGCTTCCATTTTAAAGTGAAAAGGTCATTTATTTTGAGCCTCCAAGATCAGCCTGCCCAGAAATAAGTGATGTCCCACTAAAAAGTCCAACATCACTATTCATGGATCCTGGACTGGGACCACTCTGACTAACCCCAGAGTCTCTATGCCTTATTTAGTTTTAAAGAGGATATACTTTGAAGAATTGTAAATGTTGAAAGATGAATGACTCCCTCAGTGAAGTAGAGTAGGGGTATCACAAGGCTGTCATCTGATGGTGAGAATAAAAACATTTAATGGTTGCTTCTAGTATATGTCACGTTGTGAACAGATTATGTCACATAGTTCTTTGCAGAGTAGATATGTTTCTAAAGGAAGAACCTCAGTCTAATTAGACTGATCTATATTCCAAATGTACTAGCAGTTATAGTGAAGGTAACCTTGGGACTGTATATAATCACTTTTCTAAGTGTCTGGGTGACCACTGTCTACATGGTGAATGACCAGCAGCGGCAAGTATTGTCATTTATGTTTCTGGAGGCTTCCATGATTCTAGGTCCTGTTAGAAAACAGGTGGCATTGCCCAATGGGGCAAATGAAAATTCAATAAAGTAATAGATTATTTACAAAGGGGTGGACAGAAAAAGCAACAAGGATGGTCTGTGCCCCAGAGTTAATTGAGCCAGTGAGCTATTCTTTTCCTAGACAAGGAAAAAATGATAGCTAGTCTTGGAGATCATAGTTACTGGTCACCAGTAAGAACATTGGCCCTTGGTGGAGTGATGGAGCAAAGTGTGGTGATGTGAGTGTGAGCCAGAGGAATTGATACCAAATCACAACGCTCACACTCCCGCTCGGAGATCCCATGAGGCTTCACACTGATTGAACCCAACAGCACATAAGAAGCAAGGTATGTTTGCATGTCAACCTCTGTAGGCACTGAACAGGGTGTTGTGTGAAGGTCCAACAGTACTTCTGAGCATCACAGCAGTGGAGAGGCCTGCAAAGGCAGAGACATACTGGTCAAAGCTGGAGATGAAAGCTACAGAGCTGAGTCCATGCTGCCAAGGGGCTTCTTTGGCTCTATAGAGAACACTGGCTCTATAGATGTGGGTATCCATTAGAAAATGTCCTTTTCTGCCTGAGCAAATGCGTGGGGATTCTTTTTTCTTCTAAATATGGAAAGTGCCATTATTATATTTGGGTCATCCGTGGAGTACACTGAACACCATTTTTATTACTGAAACCATATGAGATCCTTATTATGATTAAATACTTATCGTGGCGGCCCCTTTCATAACACAGGTTATGAAAAAGTACAACAAAAGGTTTCTGCATAGGATTTAGGTTACTATTAAATAAAAGACATAAAAGTGACTTTTAAAGCTATGAAGTGGGCTGGAGAAATGATTCCGTGGTTAAGAGCACTGGCTGCTCTTAAAGAGGCCCTGAGTTCAATTCCCAGCACCACATGGCGGCTCACCACTGTCTGTAACCCCAATAACAGAGGATCTGCCACCCTCACACAAACATGTAGGCAGAACACAATGTACATAAAAATGAATAAACCTTTTAAAAAAAGCTATAAAGCAATATCCCAGTGCTGGTCCTGGTTATTAAGTCAGATGGTGGCTCTAGGGAGGTGACAGATGATTTGCTGCTTAGCAACCATCTGGACATCCTTCTCCAGGGTCTAACTGGGTGAGTATATTCTTCACCTCTTGTCAAGGAAACGTCTCTGTGCAACAAGCAGAGTCTCCTGCACCTAAGGTTTGGGGATCATTGTGGAACAGGGAATTTGCTTCGAGACTGTGTCTCCTAGGACAGGAGTTACAACCATAAAGTCTCAACAACATGGCTTCCTAAACATGAGCTGAACAAGACTGAGGCCAAAGACAAGCCAACATGGAAGGAGGGAAGCTCACGAGGCTCACAGGGAATGGATATATATATGCTGTATATTCTGAATCATATGTGTGTGTGTGTGCACGCACTGTGTGTGTGTGTGTGTGTGTGTGTGTGTATGTGTGTGTATGTATATATAAACTACAGGCAGCTAAGCAATGGTGAATGGGAGAAACAGCCCTCCCCAGGGAGGAGCATACTAATTAGTTATCCAATACACAATGGTCAGCCCACTGGTTAGTGTGTGTGTCGTGTGTGTGTGTGTGTGTGTGTGTGCATTCGCAACATGTGCAACATGTGCCTGGGCATGTGTGTAACAACAAGAAAGGAAAAAGAGGCCATGGGCCATGAATCTGAAAGAGAGTGAGTGGGCAGGATACATGGGAGAGCTTGACAGGAGGAAAGGGGAGGGGGAAATGATATAATTATAATCTCAAAAACAAATTTAAAAAGCAGTGATGGCATTGCTATTAAGAACAGCATGACCCTGAGCAAGTGGTAAAGGAGGGAAATTACAGTATGAGATTTTCTCATCCAGTCACCGCCAGGCATTCTGACTGCTCGATTGGGCAGGAAGGTCTGAAGTAGAGGTGAATGCAGCCCATTTTGCTCTGTGTCATGCAGTGCGACACCAACGCCAGAGTGCACATGATGTACAGAGCCCTGTGATCTACATGGAACTGGTAGGCAGGGTGCTGTTAAGGGTCTCCTGCCATCTTTACTCGATCGTTGGCCTTCTGTTGCTTGGCAACACTGGAATTTTAGACTGTTGACAGAGTCGGGAGCACTATGGCTCCTGCTTCTCAGGAGGAAGCATTAATTCTGATAAATGTGTGAATTTACTATGCAGAAATTCAGGTCTGATTTACCTCTGTACCTTGTGTCCCCTGCCCCTCCCCACCACATACATGTTCAGGTGTACCACATACATGTTCAGGTGTACCACATACATGTTCAGGTGTACCACATACATGTTCAGGTGTACCACACACATGTTCAGGTGTACCACATACATGTTCAGGTGTAATGGGATGTTTCCCTTCATGGGAGAACTTTACACACAGGATCATAACAGTTCTTTATCTGTGCACTGCATGTTCATAATACAGTAACTGCTTTGAGGGTATAGCTCAGTAATGTGGTGCTTGCCCAGCATGTCCAAGGCTCTAGGCATGTTTTATACCTCAAAAAAGAAAAATAATAATAACAGAAGCCAATACTCACTGAGGTCCATGCCTGTCACAACCCTAAACAGTTTTCCTGATTACTACAATCCTCAATAGACCCAGCAGGCAAAGACCCCGTATTCTTCCTAATAGTACTTAATGAACAAGCTGGAGGGGACACTGTTTCAGTGACCCATTGTCAGCGAGGTGTCAAACACAGGAGCTGAGCACAGGCCACCCCACTTCTGCAGCCAGACACCAAGACCACAGCTGTAGCCTAAGCCATTGTGACCTTGTTATGTAGCCCAGGCTGGCCTGGAACATGCAGTCCCCCGCCTTTAAGTCTTTAAGCACTGACTCGGGACACACAGTGCTTTGGAAAACAGGCTGGAACATTTTGAGTTTTACCAGGAATCTAACTTTGAAATTGGTAACAATCAATCATTTTTCATTTTAGAATATGGATTAGACTTGGTGCTGGGGAGTTATCCACATCTACAATTTAATTTAATTTAATTATTTAGTCCATACCTATGTTTCATTCATTGGGGGAGTTTCCATTTCTATTCCCAGCATAGCTGAGACTGTCCACTATTAAAGAGTCCCCGATGAGCTCCATCCACCCAAAAGATGACATCAAGGGAGGAGGTCAGGAATTATTATTTGCTCCTGATGTGTACTGCAGACAAGTACCCATGGTGGCTCTCATGGAAAGAAGAGATGCAGAACAACAGACTACCGTGAGTGGAAATAGGAAGTAGCTTTTCAATACAAAGATTAGTTTTACAGAGGGTAGGATTTAGAGACACCATCAGCAGTTCCCTCTGGAATTATAACTTGAACCTATTGTAAAAACATGTTTAATAAGTGTATGCACACAAACTTTCTGTATAAGTACTCCTGTGTATACGTTTATGTGTGTATGTGTTTATATGCAGGTGGAGGCCGGAAGTCAATTCTAGTATAATCCTGAGTCGCCCTCCACCTTACGTGTCACTGGGATTACAGGTATGTGCTGCCAAGCTCAGTGTTTATTCGAGTGCCGGGGTCCAAAGTCAGGTACTTATGCTTGTGTGGCAAGTACTTCAGTGACTGAGCCATCTCTCTAGCAGCCATGTGAACATTAAAAGAGATTTATTTTATTTTTATTTATGTGTAGGTATATGTCAGCATATGCCATGTGTGTTTGGGCACCCTTGGTGACTAGTTATAGGTGGTTGTGAGTTGCCTGACATGGGTGCTGGAAACTGAACTGGGGTCCTTTGGAAGATCAGCAAACACTGCTATCTCTACTATCTACTGTGCCATCTCTACAGCCCCTAGAGGATATTTTTCAAAAGAGATACTTCAACAACTCTATCACCCATAGTAACTATATGAAGCATTGTCTATAAATCTATCTGCAAAGTAGAGAATTGTTCCACAGTATTAACAATTGCTTTATTGTACTTGTTTGGTCAATCTGATTTTCTTCTGTCTGGGTGTCTGGTATTGCTCAATCACTGGTCATCAAAGCTCATAGTGCTTAGGAAAGCCATTTGTCTTTATCTCACTTGTGCCATCTCCAGCCTTGAGGCCCAAGTTCACCTTCCAATCCTCTCTGCTGCCCTAACCTGCCTGAATCATATCAGACACAGAACTAACAAAAGAAGACCATGTGCCTTGAACTAACTCATCGAAGAAATACATACATCATGAGCAATCAAGGCAGTATCTCCCGCCCCCACCCAAACACACCATTCTTCTAGAAGTGCCAATGAGAATCACCTAGATGAACCGTAGGACGAACTTAAAAAAAAAAAAAATCATAAGGCACATCAAAGAATCCAAAGGTTTGAGTTGACACAACAGAACAGCTCAATGACCGTAGAGCAAACAATACCTGAATGACGCTCAAGAACACACAGACATGAGCTCATGGAAAGACAACCCAGAACCCAGAATGGAATTCGACAATGAGATAGAAACACTGAAGAAAACTCAGCTGAAATGAAGAGGGAACTGAAAGCCCAATAAGCCAACTAGATCACTCAAGAAAATCCTTACAAGAAAAATAAATCAAGCAGAAGACAGACTATCAGAATTCAAGGATTAAGTAGAGAATCTATACAAAATAAGCAAAGAATAAGAAAATGTTTTTTTTAAATATGGGAAAGGAACACACCGTGAAAAGACCAAACTTTTAAATTATAGAGGAGGGAGAGGAATCAAGTCAATTGCATAGTCCAGGTCTGCAACAAAATCATGAAGAAAACTTTTCAAATCTAAGACAAGACATGCTCACACAGATGTAAGATACACACAGAATACCAACCAAGTTCATGAGACCAAAAACATTCCCATGGCATTCATAGTTAAAATATTAATATACAGAACAAAGCAAGGGTATTGAAAACTCATCAGAACAACAGATGATTTCCCAGTGGGAACTATGAAAGCCAGAAGAGACTGAAGCAATCATGAGTCCCAACCTCGACTACTCCCCCAGCAAAACTATTTACTTTAGTGAGCAAAAAAGAAAAACGGCCAGGATATAAACAGCCGATCCCTTTTTATATAGCATACCAACCTTGAACAAAATGCAGGAAACATATTTCAGGCTCAAGAGAAGAATAAGCATGGCCACGAGACAGGAGAGAAATATAAAGAAATAATTGCTAAAATGCAGAGTAACATCAACAGCGCAATGACTGTGATTAACATACAACTTTCAATAATAACTTTAACTATCAGTGGCCTCAATTCTCCAACCAAAAGCCATAGACTGACTGAACAGACCAAGAAGTCTAAGTCCGTCAAGGATATTGGCCTGTAATTTTCCTTTATTGACATGTCTTTACTTGGGTTTTTGGTGTTTGGTTGGTTGATTGGTTGGTTGGTTTTGTTTGAGTAATTTAAGAAGAATTGAGTAGCCAAGTGGTGGTGGCCCGAGCCTTTAATCCGAGCACTTTGAAGGCAGAGTCAGGCAGATAGATCTCTGAGTTCAAGACCGGCCTGGTCTGAAGAGTGACTTCCGGGACCACCAAGACACAGTGAAGCTCTGTCTGGAGAAACAACAACAAAGAGATTGGCGGCAGACCCTCTTTGGAAGTCTGATAGAATTCTGCTGTGGAGTTGTTCTTATTTTAGATAGAAGGCTTTTTATTGCTATTTAAATCTCCTCATCTGTTGTAGGTCTGTTTTAGGTTATATCATTCAGTAATGTATTTGTGTGTGCATGCATCCTTCCTTCCTTCCTTCCTTCCTTCCTTCCTTCCTTCCTTCCTTCCTTCCTTCCATACACACTTAGAGCTATTAATGTCCTTTGTAGCATGATGACCTCAAAGAAAATACCGTATCTAGGAATAAACTTAACCAAGGAAGGGAAGGACCTCTACATGAAAACTTTCAACCTCCGAAGAAAGAGATAGGAGAGACACTAGAACATGGAAAGCTATCCCACACTCATGGATTGATCAGTAGAATTAATACTGTATAAATGGTCATTTTACCAACAGCCGTTTATAGATTTGATGCAATCCCAATAAAACCCCTGTTCCATTCTTCACAGAAATAAAAAAAAAAGCTGTCCTCATATGGATCCACAAAAGACCCAGAGAGACAAAACAATCCTGAGCAAAGAGAATGATGCAGGAGGGATTACAATTGCAGTTCGTAAGGTACATTACAGAGACAGAGTAACAAAATAATATGTCATTGGCACAAAGATGACATGAAGACACAGACATGAGCACGTGTAACTTCAGCCATTTAATACTTGACTAAGACTCAGACAACAGCCTGGAGGAAAGACAACATCTTCAACAAATGGTCATGGGAAAGTGGATGTCCACACGCAGAAGAGAGAAAGTAGACCCATATCTGTCCCCTTGCACAGAAACTAACTCTAAATGGATCAAAGGCCTAAGTGTGAAGTACAGAAGTCAGATTCAGAGTGGAATTGATTCATTAGTCTTTAGAATTTCAGGGTAGCAGCAGGTCAGCAGATAGTCTCAACTGATTTGAACTACACTTCTTTGATTAATTACTATTTGTTTTAGCTAGACAGAAATTATTTCAGTCTACCAACCATTCCCACAGCCCCATGTATATACCTAAAGTTCACCCACAGCTTTTTTTTTTCTTTAACTTTTTTTTTTTTTTTAATTTTTCACTTTGCCATTCCATTTTTGATCTGAGAAGACTACGTATCATAGGTTCTGCATTCTTTTTGCATGCATAGGATATATCTGGTACCTCAGGGTGTGCTGCCTCCAGGGACACAGCTTAACAGCATTAGTAAATGCAGTTCAGCCAGAGGAGCACTGAATAGCAGCTGAACCAGTCTTGTAATTCACACTGGGGAAAGCCCTTGGAATTCAGAGGCATACCGCCCAGCTGGAGAGACAAATCTAATCCCTGCTAATGATCTTTCTCCATCTCCTTCCTATGGGGCCTGCTTTTTACACATGTGCACGTAATTACATATGCTCACCGAGAGTCCAGTGTAGCCAAACAACACAGCACCCAGGATTAAATTACACAGCGAGACGTCCAGACATCAGCTGGCCCTGACATCCGGTATAATTAATGCTGTCTGTATTTTACAATGTGCAGCTTAAGAGTTCAAAAACATTAACAACTAGATACTAATATTTAATGGTGAAGATACGATTTTACTGCAAGACAATAAAATAAGCTTGGCTTCTGGAAAGGATTTAAATTAAAAATAAACATTAAGAGAAGACACCTAGACTTGGCCTTAAATAATATTTGAAGCTGCTAATAAAGAAGTTAAGAGAATATAAATAAAATATATATAAATAAATAAATATAATAAAATGAATATAAATAAAAACTCAAAACAATGAAGTAAAAATTAGTAGGTAAAAATATTAAAATTACTGTCTAGCAACATGTAAAAATAATTCACAGAATGAGACCAGTGCTTTCTCTGGATCAAAGTAAAGACAACTGTTCAAGTACGATAAACAAACATCCTACTCATACATGAGCAGTTCCTGTTTCTTCTAGAGAGCCTCCTGTTAAAGACGTACCTCAAGTGAGAAAGATGGCAGAGCCACAGTGATATCCCTCAAATACAGTGCATGTTTCCCAAGTCCCTCCCCTGACCAGGTGACATACTCTAAAGTTCCAGAAGGGTGGCACACAGCAAGAGATTGAGTCAGCAGCTTTCTGAAGGCCTGATTTAATCCATTAGGGCTCAAGCCACAGCGGGGCTAGAAAAATCTCTGGTTTTTTTTGTTTGTTTGTGTTTTATACCTGAGCTCTAGGTGATTGTAAGAGGCCGGGGTGTAATTCAGTGGTGGTAGAACACACCCCAAGTCTCTCAGCACTGAAAACACCCACCCAAGAAGACCTGACACCCCCTCCATGAAAATTCAAGAATCTGACTTGAATATTTGCCTTAATATTTAACTTCCACAGTTAAAATCCTGCTAAAAAGTCTATTTGTTTCTACAATTCTTCACATTCCGATGAGACGTCATTTTAAACAGCATTTTGATAAATAGGAAGATTTGTATATAGTCATTTGCAAACAGTACAGATTATTTTTAAAAGACAGAGGTAAATGTCTGCTGAAGTGAGTAGGGGGTGATGAGGTGGAAGTCGCCATCTGGGGCTATAAATTACACTCGTGCTGCACGGTAACGACAGAGGGCTGGTCCTTAAGGCTCCCTGAGGTGATTCCATCTATCAGTGTGCAGCCATCCAAAGAAGGCTTTGAGGGAAGGGCCTCTGCTAGAGCAGCAAGAGACAGCACCGTCTGGGTTTCCAAAGCAACATGGTCACCACACATGTGCGTGCCGCGCACGCACGCACGCACACACCTTGTATACAAAGTTCTCGATTTGTTAAGTATAAAGAGAAGTGTCATGCACACTGAGGGAGTTTAGGACTCAGATAGCACTAGACACGAAAGCTCAAGAGAAGGAAGAGCGGCTTTAGGGATGCTTCATCAATTTCTGGTCAATTTGCAACTATTTCTTGACAAGAGAATGGCAATGTTGTTTACAGCATATGAGAAGCAGCCTCACAAGAAGCAACACTCTTTGCCTGAGGACACTCATGTCACCACCACTGCCCCACTGCTGGCAATGCACTTCTGCCTCTCACTGCGAGCTAAAAGCTTAGTTGCCTCAGGTAATTTTCTTAAAATATGATACTTTAAAGATGGAGTAGGCAAGGAAAAAGACAGAAGAAAATAAGAAGTTAACACAACTGAGAATTAAATTTATCAAGTTAACCAGAAAATTATATGTTACAGAGCCAAAACCAAACCAAAACTAGTCTTAATAAGTCCCAAGTTCACTCTTGGGAGAAAAATACAACCAGAAGTGCTAAAACAACCACTTTTTGCATGTTTGTTCATCTTGGCAGGCTGCTCCAATACTTACAGCTTTAGACCTGCTGTGTCTTCTGAAAAAGTCAAGATCTCCACATTCTCACCGCTGCCCTCTGAGAAAGACTCTGAGGGCAGATTTGCCATCCAAGTCACCAGATCGAGAGAAAAGGCTCCTTTTTTCTGTGAGGAAGATCACTTACAACATATCTCTACTTACTCATTTACCAAGTTAACAGATACTTTGTTAATCATTGATGGTGTTGGCTTGATGTTAGGTAAAAAGTTCAACATACAGATGAACAAAACAGTGTATCCTGCTCTGGATCCATCAGAGGAGAACACACAAATAAAAATTACTAGGTACTGTGAGATCCTCTAAAGCAATAGTTCTCAACTTGTGGGTTGCGACCCCCTTGGGGGTCAAATGACCCTTTTACAGGGGTCATGTAAGATGATCAGAAACTCAGACATTTACATTAATAACAGTATTGAATCAAGGTTGAGAATCGCTGCTTTAAAGGATTTAAGTGTGGAAGCTCAAAAGGAAGATGGCTACTCAACATGAGCAGACGAAAGAGCATCCATCAATCAGGAGAGGTGCACTCACGCACAGAGACACAAGGGAGAAACAATGGGCGGGGCGGGGGAAGTAGAGTAAGAGTGTCTGTCCTCCCGACAAGAGAAATGAGATAGTTAGATCTGAGGGATGGCTGTTTAAGAGCAGTAGACAAGAGGGAGAGTAGCGTGTGGAAACCAAGCTAGTATAGAGGGAATTCAAAGACTAGGAAGGATGTTTAGAATACAGGATGGTATTCTGATGGTGCGCTGGCTGGAGTCAGGAGTAGAGGACCAGCTGCTGGTCAGTGCAGAAGAGCCCCAGGAGGTACCTGAGTAGTCACTAAGCAGAGAACACATTTTCAGAAGAGGCGCTGAAACGGAGCGAGGAAATAGCTAAACCGAAATGGAGTCAGGGACATTAGACAAATATGAGGGGCGATTTTCACGGAATTACCACGATGTCAGCAGAGTTCTACATGGGCTCACTGTAGACAAACTTTCCTGACTGAATACACATAATCTGCATTCTCATTAGCAATACAGTCTTTCTCCAGGATCTACAGGGACTGGCTTGAAGACTCCCTGAGAAGTTCCTTACACAAAGAGAAGACATACTGGCCTAGAAGACATGTGATCCACTGTGTATTTTAAACACTCTCTGGATTGCTTATAATGCCTAATATAATGAGAGTGCCATGTAAATCATTATTGCGGGTCACTGTGTGGAGATGAATGGTGACGGCACACATTCAGGCCAGATGTGGCCAGATGAATGGTGACAGCACACGTTCAGGCCAGATGTGGCCATCACACTTTTATGAACATTGGAACTCACACATAAGGAAGGCTGACTACAGGCCTTAATTACTTTGCTGCATCTTAAAAGGGAGATAGGGCCCTGCCATGCTGCCTAAGGCTGTCCTTAAACTATTAAGCTCATGCTGAGCCCCTTGAGTGCTGAGAGTACAGGAGCACATGGCCATAACTGTCCTCCATTGCTTCGCTTAAACATTTAGAGTTCTACACTTAGAAAAAAGATCTGGCACCATGGACTCCCAGTCACTACACACATGCTGTTCAAGGATATGTTAGAACAGCCACAACTTCCATCAATATCAGTCTATTTGGACTGACTCTGACAAAAGAACAAAAAACCGCTTACAATTCCACACGGTCTGTAAAGGATGAGAAAGCGTCAGAGTTCTTCCAGCCTTTCCTGTGCATTTGCTGTGTGTGGCATGCAGTGCTCTTGAACAGTCACATGCACGTGGAAAGCTGGCACCTTGTTGATTTTTATCTTCCTGATGTTATCATTTTAAAAGCAACCAAAAAAGAAATAGTATCTGTCCTTCAGAATTCAAGTCTAGCCAAGTAAGACCAGGAAACAAGGACCAACACTTTAGTCTGGATTGGAGGCGGATTCAGCACAGCCATGATAGAGATGCAAAGAGAGCGAGATATAACAAGGGCAGGGAGCATAATCTCTGCCTCTAGGGAATAGTGGGTTGGCCATCTGTCTTTACAGGGAAATGCTATCGGGTTTGAAGTCTGGGTGGGAGGATGTTTTTTCCTTCTGATGGGTTTAAGAACTGTAAATGTCTAATCCGCTGGTGTGCACATTCGAAGACGCTGTTTCTTTGTTAGGCATGTTGGTAACCCCTTGAACCAGCACTGCTTGCCAGTTCTTTATATCACACCATTTTCAGTGCTTCTCTAACAACCAAGCCCATACAAATGCCTCAAAGCCCAGCTTGCTTTATCAGCATTTCTCATCACAATCAATTACTGCTCTGCCCTTGCCATTAACCCTTGCCCATACCCACTGCCCCAGAGCAAAGGGTGCACATGAAGTTTCCAGTGATTAATGTCACAAGACAACGGGTTGCAAATTTCCTTCAGATACAAAGTCCTTCTGGGAGGTAGAGAGGCTAGGCAACCTTTCAAAGTCTTGCCGGCATATGGCAAGACTCTGCTCCAGCCTCTGCCACACTGCCACAGCCCTCTGGTCAGGCAGAGAACTGGGCCTCCCCACACACCCAGTCACATGACTCCTTAGATATTTATACTGATCAGGCCAAATCTATGCCTTCTTTCTCCTTCATCCTAAACAGGAAAGGAGAGCACAAGCTGTTGGAAGAGGTTTCCATAGAAAGCTTATGTGTCTTTGAAGATATTTAAGAAGATTTAGATTCTTCCCAGTCAAAAATCACGATAAATTCATCTACAGTTAACATAGTTATTTGCTGTGCTAAGGCTTTTGAAGGCTATGTGATATTGTTTAATACCCATGGATGTTTATGACCATTTCAACTGCAGGTTAATGATTCAGAAACAAGTGCCAACAGATGGCGGTCAGCCGGTTCACAAGGGACTTGGCCCTGTGCAACTTACTTAACTACTCTGTGCCTCAGTTTCCTTATCTGCAAACCAGATGAAGTGAACTAGAATGATTTCTGAAGTCCTTTTAGTCTGTGAATGTAGTAGGAGGAATTAGTAAAGCCTCTAACTTTGCCGCTGTAAGATCTCTTACCCAAAGGAGACCAGTAAAGGAAAACACAACTCAATAATTATGGTATAAATAGCACGCCTAGATTGGGTAGATTTACCACTACACTACTCTAATCCCTGGCTACAAGATCCCTTATAACTTGCGGTTTTATCCAGGCCAAGTGGTTGTCCAGCTCTGTCATCGGCTTCCTTCTACCGCCGGCTTCCTTCTGCTTCAACTTCCTCCTGCTCTCCTCTGCCTCCCCTTCTTCCTCTCCCATTGACTCCTTCTCTCCTGCCCCTGCTCTGCCTTTTATATCGAATTCCTCTCACTCTCTCCTCCCCTAAGCCTTTTTCTCGCCTCCCCTTCTACTGCCCAATCTCTGGCTCTAGTCTTTATTTTACAGGTTTTAATTGGACAGAAGGTTTACAAGATGTCATCTGTGTACAGATTCAATCATCCTCTGCAGCCCCTCCCAGAAGGGTGGAACTAGGATCAAAATACAAGCCTGGGGCTATCCACTGGGAACTAGGATCAAAATACAAGGCTGAAGCTATCCACAACATTGATTCAATCCTCCTCTGGAGCCCCTCTCAGGGGGTGGAACTAGGATCAAAATACAAGGCTGGGGCTATCCACAACATGTGAATACAAATACACAGCATGAGAACAATCTCTAGAAAGCCTCCCTGAGGCCACATCTACCTGAGAAATTGTATAAAACACTCTAACTTAGTGAAGGCACTGAACCAACTTATCTCTATTATGTCTTTCAAGTGTAAGATGCTCTAAACTACTGGTTAGTTCTAGAGAACATAAAACAACTAACAAAAGAAATTAATGTAACAGCGAGACTGGGGAGGAATCACCATCCTCTGGCTAAGCAAATGTTCGACACAGTGAGCCAATGAGGCTTCTTGTCTCAGACACAGTGAGCCAATGAGGCTTCTTGTCTCAGACACAGTGAGCCAATGAGGCTTCTTGTCTCAGACACAGTGAGCCAATGAGGCTTCTTGTCTCAGACACAGAGAGCCAAAGGGGCTGCTTGTCCCCAGCCAGTTGTAAGGACATAACTTTGTGAACACATCACCTAGCAATGACAAGGGCCTTCCCTCTGCAGTTGCTCAGGCTCCAGACAGAACACATGGGCCTTCACATCATAGTCCCTTCTGACTGTCAGTCACTACATTTGAGAGGAAAAGGTGACAGTCAGCTCTTATTTGTTTGGGGTAACCCATTCCCTACTTGGGTGTGCCTTTAGAGACATTTCTTAAAGAGCTACAAATGAAAATGGCCATTATCTTAAATCTGTATACTGCTGTGTTTCCAAAGTCAATTCACAGATTTTAATTTCATTTGAGCTTCAGAGTAGCCATGTGAGGTGTGCATGACAGGTAGTACTGATGTTTCATTGAAGAAAATTGAGATTTAGTGAGGTTAGTAACATACTCTTTGCTTAAATCCTTTATACCACTTGAATTTTGAAATACATTTATTTATTTATTTATTTTATTTATTTATTTCTGTATGTACACACACATGTCATGTTTAGAGGTCAGAGGACAACTTGTAGGAGTCAGTTCCCTCCTTCCACTAAGTAGGTGTTGGGAATTCACCTCAGGTTGTCAGCCTTGGCATAAAGCACCTTTATCCATTGAGCCATCTAGGTAGCCCTATGATCCTGTTAGGCAAATCTGAAAGAGTAAATCTGCTTATAATTTCAATGCATTTGTTTATATCTTCTATAAATGGGAGAAGAATAAAATACTGATGTAGAATTTCAGAAAATATATTTTTAAAAAGAACCCAACAACAATTTTGAATTACAATATTTTAAAAGCTGAATTAGAAACAAGGAAAGCCTAGACTACCAGGAAGAGAAAAGTTAAATACTGTAAAGAATATGAAATAGCCTAAATGTATCAAGAATTAAGGAGCTGGGGCTCCACCTATGTGGCTTGGGAAATTCACTGTCCACACTGGTGAAGACTTTCCAGTTCGACTGCTTTGGAGTCACACTGCTGTGAATAACTCCACCATGCCCTCTAAGCCCCCAAACTCTCTAGTTCCTCAGGAAGGGTTGTGGCAATGTGGCCTTTGGTTTGTCTTTGGAGCCTTAGAGGATAACTAAAGACTGCTTGTCTTCCACAGAGAAAGTTCTCACAACAGATGGTAAATTTATTTGTTAATTAAGAAAAGAACAGCATGTAAAAAAAAGTTAAAATGGGGAAAACACAAAAATAGTTTTAATAAATAAGGATTTGCATGTGATAGATGCTTCCAGAATGACAATGAAAGCTAGAGACGCTGTATATGTTACAAAGGTCTAAGTTCCTAAAAATGTCTAAGGTCAAAGTTCAACCAAACTTCTACTTAAATTGTTAGAGTTATTCATCTGCTTTTGGTAACAGTTACAAAGACTGACTTAAATAAAAATAAAAATGTATATCTCATCAAAGACTATTTAAAAGTGTTTGGTTTTGCCAAGCTTTGTCTAAGTATTACTAAGTAGTAGCTAAAAGAAACAGACTGCTGAACTGACTTAAGTGTCTCATAACTATATGTGGAAGCCTATATTAACATAGTCAAGAGAAATCAAAAGAGAGTCTTTTGCCCCTTGCCCTCTGTGGTAGTTTGAATAGGAATAGGCCCCATAGGCTCATCTATTTGAGTGCTTAGTCATCAGGGAATGGTACTACTTGAGAAGGATTAGGAGATGTGTTCTTGTTAGGGTAGACGTGGTCTTGTTGGAGGAAGTGAGTCACTGGGTGTGGGCTTTGAGGTTTCAAGGGCCCAGGCCAGGTCTAGTGTCTTTCTCTCTCTGCCTGCTACCTTCATATATTGAAGTAGAACTCTCTGCTCCTTCTCCTGCACCATGTCAGCTTATATACTGGAATTCTCCCTAACATGAGGATAATGGACTAAACCTCTGAACCTATAAGCAAGCCCCAATTAAATACTTTCTATTTTAAGAGTTGCAATGGTCATGGTGTCTCTTCACAGCAACACAACATTGACTAAGACACCCTCCACAGTCAAGAAGGCCCCAGGAGATTGTAGAAAATCTTTCCAATATCTTTTGGGGACATTATCAGTTCTCTTGTTTAGGGAGGCCATGGACACCTGGGTAAACTAACCAGTGTCTTCAGTACTTCCAAGAAAAGCCACAGTCAAGGAAGACCCCTGACTTAACTTACACAGACAGAACAAGTGACAAAAGGAAGGGCAGAGGTGCCAGAGGTCTTACCCCCACCCTCAGTCCAAGTGACTCCTGGGAAACAGACTCTCAACTGGCTTTGACACTAAAACAGGAAAACTATTAGTTTTGGTTAAATACATGGTCTTAAATACCCAGCAAGAATTGTTATGTTTCTTTAACAGTCCAAGGGATGGAATTTCCTACACAACAAATTTAACCCCAAATTCAATATTATTTAGAACACTGTATCTCTCTAATGATTTTCCTCTTGATAAAGATGCTGTCCAGATACAAGACTTTAGACTTTGGCTTCATTCAGTGTTTGTCCATAGACAAGAGAAACAGACTATCATTTTAACTGAAGAATCAAATGATGGTTAAATATCTTCTCTCTGTCTTTCTAGAAGGACCTCACATTGTGATTTTAGACAGTCCAACCACTAGCAAAGTGCCTGAAAGTAGCTCTTAGGTTTATCTCTAAAGTCAAGCCTTAGAGGGCAAAGGGAAAATGAGGTGGACTAATAGATGAATGCTCTTGTGACGTTATCAAGGGATCTCATGGACTTTGATGGGGAACCTCCTTAAGAGCCTCTGTCTTCTCCTGGTTCCCTGCCTGGTTCTTGCCTGCACTCTTCCCTCCCCTCTTTTTCTGGGCACCAGTCAAGGATTTCCATTATTCCCCACACCTGAAGGTTAGATGAAGAAAACCACTAATAAGATCTTTTAGATAGCTCCACTGCAGGGGACCATGACTACCTTACCTGATGTCTCCATACATTTGGCAGAAGTCAAACTGGTCATTACCCACGTTTCATAAAAGGTCAGAAATACCTCTTCAGAGGAGAAATGATGAGAACAAGAAGTAGAGATTGGCTAGGAAGTTTAAGTTGAAAAGATCCCAAAGAAAAGTAAACGGTTCCTTTCTTGGCTAAAAGCCAGAAATGTCCTCAGACATTTTATTTTTTTGTGACAAAATACCTGAGGCTAGGTGCCACACAGTGAAGAGGTTTATTTAGCTCATAATTCTAGACATTCAAGAGCACAGCTGTGCTGTAAAGTCCACGTTAGATCAACGGTTCTCAAGCTGTAGGTGGCAATCCCTCCGGGAATCACATATCAGTTGTCACACTATGATTCACAACAGCAGCAAGAATGCAGTTATGAAGTAGCAGTGAAATGATTTTATGCAAGAGACCACATGGCAGGGTAGGAAGCACAGGACCAGGTCTGCTGTTCCAACAACCAGTTCTCAAGAGAAATAAGACAAGCCTATGACTCCTCCTGAGGGTAGTACCCTCCCACCAAACCCCTCCTCTTAAGGACTCCACTACCCACATGCCACCACACTGGGGCTGAGCTTCCAACACATGAATTGTGGTTTTTTTAAGTGGCACACTCAAAACAGCAGTGTCAAAGATTCTTTTTGGCATATCCATTAATGGAGGATACAGTAAGAATTCTTTTTAGTGGTGTGTGTATGTGTGTGTGTGTGTCTAGTTAGAAGACAAATTGCAGGGGTCTGTTCTTTTCCTCCACCATGTGTGTCCTAGGATTCGAACTTGGGTCTTCAGGCTCCACAAGAAGCGCCCTTACCTTACTCATTCTACCAGCCCAATATTGTGAGTTTGAAAATAGAAACTTTGTAATAAGGCATTGTAGGAGGAGCTAAGGTGGGAGGAGTTAGAAGAGGAAGAGGAAAAGGAAGGGGAGGAGTTAGGAGAGGAAGAGATAAAAGGAAGAGAGAAGAATGAAAGAGGGAGAGAGAGGAGAGAGAGAGAGAGAGAGAGAGAGAGAGAGAGAGAGGAGATGGAGGCGGATATTCACGTGTCTGTAGCAGTCAAAGGTAGCTGGTATATCTAGGTTGGGTATTGGGTTAGACTTCTGATTGTACGGGTATCTTGTTATTAATCATTATCAAACATATAAAGCCTTTGATTAATCTATAAGAATCAGAGTCTCTTACTGGGCCGGCATGGATGGCAGAATGGTCTGGGCAATGCCCTGCTTTGCGGAGACAGCGTGGAAGATTGGCAGAGCCATCTCTCACACTGGCATCTAGTGGGAGGCAGGGCTGGTGTTTCTGGCGGGCTGGTTCTAGCTGCAGCACGCACGTGGCCTCCAGGCAAGAAACATGGTGGCTGGGCTAGGCATAGTGGCTGCAGCTTAGATAGTTGGCCTGAGCCAGAGGCCTTTTTAAATACTCACTACAACAAGGCATAAAGGCAGAACATTATAAGCTAATGTTCCTCTCTTTAAATTATATAGTTTATATTAACTTTTAATTCACTGCTATTTCTTTGGGCGCTGTGTTTATACATTTTATTTGTTTATTTTAAACAGAGGCTCCCCATAGCTTGGGCTGGTTTAGAACTCACTATGAGGCCCAGGCTGTTCTCAAACTCCTGGTAGTCCTCTGTCTCAGCCTCCTAAATGCTGAAATTATGGGCACAATGTGCCATGCCCAGAGAAACATGGGCATGTTTCTTAACAAACAAAATCCTGTCTTTATTATTTGGCTTAAAAAGAGGAAAGTGTAGAACACTGTGTGGATGAATTTTGAAGGTATTATGTTAAATGAAGGAAGCCAGGCACAAAAGGCTAAATTGCTCATGCCTTCACTTATGTGAGGTACTTAAGAATTATCTTTTGCCTTGAAGCTGCAGGATCTAGTTTCTACTGACAGAAACTCTGGACAGTTAGGGTGTGCAGACTCGTGCTGCTGGCACAGGTACCAGAAAGGGAAGAAATTCCACATCTAAAGGGAAGTAGAAGAAATTTATTCTATAAAGCTAAAGATGAAGGCTGGAGAGATGCATGGCGGTAAACCACATGCTTTCCTCGCAGAGGACCTGAGGTTGGAGTTTGGTTCCCACCACCCACAGCCAGGGGCTCACAGCTACTTACAGCTCCAGCTGCAGGGCATCTGACAGCCTCTTCTGGCCTCTGGGAGCACCTGAATTCTTGGGCACATGATCGTACATATACACATATACAAGTAACTAAAAATAAGATAAAATCTCTTTGGACGATCGCACTCACAAGATTAAAACCCCATTCTGTACTTAGTAACAATGCAGTCTTCTGGTTGCCTCTCAGAACTTCGGTTCTGAGATTGTCTTTAAGAAAACTGCTGTTCTATGCAATACCATTCCCTTCCCAAGAAGGGAAACCTGCAACAGTCTGCGCCTGTCACCAGACTGTTAGAGACAGAGTAGCATCCCCACCACCCCGTGACCTTACCTCCTTTCAGCTTTGCCTTCATCTGGAAACTAGGAGCAACCAGAAGGCATCGGCCTTCCAGAGCTGCTGTGAGGTTTAAAGAGCTGCTGGCAGCGAGGCCCAGACCTGGCAGGGGTCTGTGAGGGAAGACTGTTTTCATAATGCCAAGGCTCCCTTCCTGCACCTCTTTTCTCATTCTAAGTACTGGGCTGTCCCAGAAGCCTCTGCAGGCCAGCTTATGTTACAACAGATTAACAGCAGCCAACCAGACTCCATCCAGCATCTAGTAAATCAGACACAGGAGATAGGAAAACCTCTTCACCACGCTAACCATCTTTCAAAAAAAAGGCTTGAAAGTCTGGAAACAGTTGGTTTTTTGTTTTTGTTTTTGTTTTTGTTTTGTTTTGTTTTGTTTTAAGATAATAGTCTTCGTGTTAGTAAAATTTATTCTTTATTGGGTTTTTTTTTTTTTTTTTTTTTTGGTTTTTCAAGACAGGGTTTCTCTATGTAGTCCTGGCTGTCCTGGAACTCACTCTGTAGACCGGGCTGGCCTCGAACTCAGAAATCCACCTGCCACTGCCTCCCAAGTGCTGGGATTAAAGGCGTACGCCACCATTGCCCAGCTATGTTCAGGGTTCTTATTCATGGCTCCAAACCTTGTTTTACCTATATTTCTGCTTAAACACCATAAAATTAAAATTAAACATGTACATTTATACTATTAATTAACTAACATTAAATCCATGGATGGTCCAATGACTCATGGCGCTTATTAACATTTATAGTTTCCTGAAAATAAATATTCAATGAGGCACTATAGTCTTGGTCTGTGTAGTGGAAAAATTAATAAAGCCATTGTGTCTGACATGAACACCAGAGTGTTTAGATTGCTTTTAGGCCCACCTAAGCTCCAAGGAAAAGTTTTATATCTGATTGGTGATTGTTTTCTGAGATTTATAGAACTGCATTTTTGAAGGGGCTTTATGGCTTTCATATGACTTCAGTTATAGGACATTCCTGGCAAACCTGGAATTCTTGTATTATTGAGCACTACCCAATTCTGCACAAATGGTACACAATGATGACAGAAGTGTGTGGGCCATGTGTTCCTTAAGGTAACACATACATCAGATCAGAGGCTGCAGTATAAGAAACTTGACTTATTCTAAAACTAACATTTGCCTAGCAATCAATAAATATGCTTCTGCAAAGCTGCTCCGGGTTCATTCCATTGAGACTGTTCCACCGCTCATGCAAAAGCTTCCTTACATCCTCAAGTGTCTCTCTTTCTTTGGTCGTCCCTCGTAACTCCATTTACCAACAGGTCTGGGATAGTACCCTAAAGCCCTGATGTTAAGATGTTGGCTAACTGAGAGGTTTAGGTCATTAGCAGCATACACTTGGAGGAGGTGATAGATAGGAGGTAATGGTAATGGTCCTTTCTCAGGAGGTGAGCAGCCTGCTCCACCACACACCCCAGCCTTGGTGTTCTGTGGCAACATGGGCCTGATAGCTGACAAACTCACCCAAGCATGTATTGTAAGGTAAGACCTTTAGTGATGATTGATGTATCTCTCATGAGGCTGGGTTAGCTCTGGAAGAAGTGTATTAGTTCTGACTCGAGTTATTATACCAGGAAGAGCTCTGTCCACAGCAGGGAGCATAAATAAGAATGCACAGCTTCCCTCCGTCACATTGGCTGAGAGTGTGTCACACACTCAGATGTTTGTATTCTATGCTTATCTGTGAACATAATCATAAGAGTGCCAGGAGTATTGATTTGGCCTAAGAATAAACTTTACTTGCCAAGTAAATTTGTAAATACAATATATGTGAAGAAGGAAGAGTCACTGTATTTTCCAGTTATTGGGCTCGCTCTTTCTTTCTTTCTTTCCTTCCTTCCTTCCTTCCTTCCTTCCTTCCTTCCTTCCTTCCTTCCTTCCTCTCTCTCTCTCTCTCTTTCTTTCTTTCTCTCTTTCTTCTTTTCTTAAAATGCTGCCATGATCAGTGTCGTTGTTCATGAAGCCCTTTCTAGGAGCTGCATTCCCCTGGGAACTAGTGTGGACTTGCAGCTTTGCTGAAGCCTACTTAACTGTGCTGGCTCTTGGAGCATCCCATAGTAGTTCTTCCAGATGAATATATATTAATGAGATTTCTGTTAGAGTAACATGTTTGATATAATGAACTTATAAAGAGGAAAGTTTTATTCTGACTCAAAGTTTTGGAAGGTTCAGTCTATGATAAATTGGCTGTTGCTTTGGGGCCTGAGGTGTGTCAGATCACCACAGCTGGAGTGTGTGGTAGAGCTCAACTCACCTCATGAGAAAGAACCAGACTGGCCTCTATAATCCCAAGGAAATGCTGTCAATGACCTAAACCTGTCACTTAGCCCCACATTTTACAAGCTCCACCTCCTCCCAATAGCACCAAGCCTGTTAGCACATGGGCTTTTGAGTGGCATCCCAGATCCAGACTTCAGTGCTTTGATGACTGGCAGCATCAGCATCACTTAGAGGACACTTAAATAGCTGCCAAACCAAGTATCCAGAATCTGGTCTTAAACGAAGTCCCCATCACTTCCTATGCACATTAAAATCTGAGCTTTGCTACAAACCAAGGATTCTCAGACTTTAGCATGTACCAATCTCCACTAGTCAGCTTGTTAAACACAAATGCCAGGACCTGATGCCAGCATTTCTGATGGCAGAAGTGGAGTAGGCCTGGAATTTGCATTTCTGACAAGTTCCCCAGCAATGCTGACGATATTGAACACAAGGAGACAGTTTTTTGAAGCACTGCTTTGGCTGGTTCATGGTAAGACTATGGCAGAAGCAATGCTGGAAAGGTGCTAATGTATACTTGTAGGTGAAAGAGCAGGGGAAATAAGTGGTTTATAACTTTCAAGAGAAAATCTCGCTTTGGAGCTAGATCAAGCTAACTGGATTGAGTGGATTGGTCTCTTTAGCAGAGGCAGGTAATATGGAGGGTCAACTGAGAAACAGAAGAGAACAAACTCGTGTTTACTTCTTCTTATTTAGGCATAGCCACAAGAGAAACTATCACATAGTAACTGAAAAACTTATTATTTTTTTCATCAACCATATTTTAGAATTATATACAGGAAGATAATCAGAGGATTTTCTAGGAAAAGGATTTTCTTTTCTTAACCTTTTCAATGTTTTCCTGATATCTGACAAATCCTTGGCTAGTACTTCTCAGGGAAAGACCAGATACTTCTTAGAAGCTCACACAGAATCCAGTCTAGAACATGGTTTACTCAAATGTACAATTCCTCAGCATAGTAGAATTTCTGGGGATAAGTTATTTTAGGTAAGTCACCATCATAAATCATATTACTCATGAGCCTGGTAAGGCTTTCATGTAAAGCAGCCTCCCTCCCGCACAGACACTGCCTTGGAGTGTCTCAGTTCTCTCCTACGGTCCCTTAGACTTCTGTACAGGCACTGCCTTGGAGTGTCTCAGTTCTCTCCTACGGTCCCTTAGACTCCTGTACAGGCACTGCCTTGGAGTGTCTCAGTTCTCTCCTACGGCCCCTTAGACTCCTGTACAGACACTGCCTTGTTTCAGTTCTCTCCTATGACGCGCTTTGTTCTGAAGTGATACTGAGGTTCTTCTGTCATCCCCTCACTTCCTTTTAGGGTTGGTTTTTTTTTTGCATGGATGGTGTGCATGTGTATATATGTTGGCATGCATATGGACACACGTGTGTGCATGTGGAAGCCAGAAGATGACAATAGGTATCTTCCTCAGTCATCACATCCCACCTTAGATATTAAATTATGTTTGCTGCTGCTGCTTTTTAATTTTAATTTAAAAAGACTGTTTTGAAACCAGGTTTCTTTATGAGGCCTTGGCTGGCTAGGAACTCACAGAGATCTGCTCACCTCTGCTTCCCAAGTGCTGGAATTAAAGGTGTTGCCAGCACACCTGGCTGAGGTAGGATCTTAATATTCATTCCAGGGCTCATGGCTTCAGGTAGTCTAGCTAGTCAGCTTACCAGGGACCTCCTGTCTCCACTTCCCAAACACTGGAATTAGAGGTATTTTGTGGGTGCTGTGGATTTGAACCTTATCAGCTGTCTAACTAGACTATAGCTTATCTCCCCTTCTCTGAATACGAGCACCTTATCTGCGTATGTATTGCATTCCCAGAATAAAAGAGAGCCCCCTAGGCCTTTGTCCTGCTTCTCTATGGTCTGTCATGCCAGCTGCAGCATGGCCCCAAGCTGACCACAGGGGAGCTGAGTTGCCATTGTTAGCATGCCCAGGCTAAGCTGACCACTCCATGCTCGGTTCACTTGCCTGTAAAGCTTGCACACTCCCAGCTTCCTGATCATCAGCAGGTCTAAGTGTACCAACAGAATAAGAACCCAACGGTGACTTCCGGAGAGGCCCAGCAAGCAGCTGGCACTGGCCATTCTTTCAGTACTGTTGATGTTCTTGATAGCACCAGCCAGGACACTCATTAGGACAGAGGAAGAAGAGAGCAAAGGGCTGCCCCAGACCATTCAGAACCTCGGCTTTCAAAATCATCCCTTGGATTTTTAAATAGTTAGCAGGAATGAAACATACCCAAACCTTTTATCAACACACCCCTTATTGCCAATACAGATATCCCCACCCTGCGTGTGCACCCCAAGAACTCATCTTCCTGACCCCGCCTCTCCAATGCTGGGATTATTTGCCACCACACTAGTTAATGGGGCTGGAACCTGGGCTTCATGCAACCTGGGCAAGCACTCTACCGACTGAGCTATAGCCACAGCACCCATCCTTTTTCTGAACTGGGACAGTACATCTTCTTACGCTCCCCAGGATGGCCTCTCACGAGGGATACCCACCTCCACCTTCCTGAGTAACTGCAATGTAAATAAACTATGCTCAAAGAAGAGCAGGAAACAGTGAGTGAAAAAATCCTAATGACCAAAATCATGGCAAAAGTCAGAAAAGCCACACGACTGTATTTCTTTCTCCAAGAAACCTAATCTGGTTTTGAGGTCTCTGAGAGTACTTAAAGGCATAGCCTCAAAAATTAGCACAAGCAATACAAAGCAAATGTTCAGTTTTTTTTTTTTCCATAGATGAACAGATGGGATTCAACTCAAAATGGCAAGAGAAAGGAAGGTGGGGGTAGGGAGAATATAGCAAAATAGTGAAATCTGTCTTCGTCTTGGCTCTGTGGCCTTACCAGCTGCACCATCATGTGGGCATTTCCCAGAAGTTGCTCTGCCCAACAAAATGAAAGGGTGCCATAGCTGAGTCTGGAAGTCAAGGGGACTAGCCATAGGTATGGTGAGATGTCTCTCTTCAATAAGCATTTGCGCTTAAATTTGTGGTGATGTGGCAAATTACTGCTGTGTGATTAGTAAAACACTTACTCTTACTTCAGTTCAGAGATTATTTTCTCTGGAAAACGCAAGCCCAGCCTGTGTTTTGCTCTCTGGCGCTTTATCTCACTCGACTCAATTACTCAGGTGATCCACGCCTGCGGATAGTCTAATGTATCCCATTAATGTCAGGCCTGCCAGCAGCTCACAATGCAGGCACCGTGCCTGGGGGAACAAGAAGCCTCACTGGACTTATTTTGCAAATTGATCCCTCTTTAGTAATAGCAACTGTGACAGTCCCCTTTAGGACTCTAAAATAGAACCTTTCTCTGTCTGACTCCTGCAGTGACTGCCCCTAGTTTCAGGTGAGAACTACTGTCCTGGTTGCCACCCTCTCCTTGATTCAGCCACCATCTCCTTGGCCTCTGTTCTCCACAGTTTCTTGTTTTGTTTCTGTTCTTTATCATTTTTCCCTCTCCTTCATTCTCAGCCATTTCTTCAATCCTTCAACCCAATCAACTCAATCTTTTGCTTCTCCAACTTTTCTGACGCCATAATTTCACCAAACTGCCTTAGAATTGCCAGGTCCATCCCTGCCCTGGTCCAGGAAGTCACTGGAGACAACCAGTGTCTGTCTGCAGAAAGCCCTACATTGTTTTCCCTTAGTATTTTTAAACAATTAAAATTGTGGATCTTGGGCACTCTCTGGGGGTTGCCTGGATCACACAATTGGGGTTTTGAAAGAAGACAGCTTTTTAGCATGCTGTCGACAGAGAAGTATTGATATTAAAGGGAGTTGACACACAAAATCCTTACAGCTGGTAAGACTAGCTAGCATAGCCTGGCATGGCGCATACATGGCGCAGTCCCAGCAGGACTTCAACTCCAGGAGCTGGAGTTCGAGGTCACCACAGCTCCACTGTGATTGTGAAACCACACTAGCTAAGTGCACATTAGGAAGGTTGAGTATCTTGCTCCACCGAGACACTCAACACTGCTGACCAGCCGCAGCTGCTTCTCATGGAAGTGCTAGTATAGCCATGTGAGAGGTCTAGAGTGAACTGGAATTTTAAGCAGATTGCCTTAGAAAGAGCCATTTGCCTGTTTGATGTTGGCCATCGCAGCCAGGTTCCCACAGTCAGAATTAGAGGTTATCTGACTCTTTAAATGCTCTGCCTTTATCTCACAGATTAAAATGGACACTGAGGAAAAAGCCACCAGGATGGTGCCTGCATTGCTGAGAATGGTCAGACCCCACGCAGGCCTATTACACGCTCAGTTCAAGTCGTCCTACGTCGTGACTTTGTGTCTTACCACAGATAAGCATGTTTGTTTATTTATTTATTTTATTATTTATTTATTTATTTATTTATTTATTTATTTTGGTTATTCAAGACAGGGTTTCTCTGTGTAGCCCTGGCTGTCCTGGAACTCACTCTGTAGACCAGGCTGGCCTCGAACTCAGAAATCCGCCTGCCTCTGCCTCCCAAGTGCTGGGACTAAAGGCGTGTGCCACCACCGCCTGGCTGGCATGTTTATTTTTAAAAGTCCATCTTATAAAGAACACATGAGTCGTGAGAGAGGATGTAAAGCTAATAGTTTTTCTAGTTTTAACTCAGTCATGGGGTTTTTCTTTCTCTCTCTCTCTCTCTTTCTCTCTCTCTCTTTTTTTTTTTTTTTGGTAGATAAGTACATAAAAATATAACTGGTAGTGAAAGTGTAATATCCAAAGCAAAGTTCTACAGCTTCAGGATGGCTACTCTAACTGCACAGAAACTCATGGAACATCCAGACTCTGGGTCTGGACAAGCACTTGCTTAAGTTAACTTAGCTGCATCATGTTTTGATATGCAAGTTCTTTATGATAAAGTAATTTTTCTTAGTTTTAAAAAGTACTTTAATATAAGTAGCTATTGAGATAGAAGAAGAAGGCAGGTGAATGTTTCAAGGTAGTATGCGTGTGAAACTCAGACTGATGTGTAGAAATCAAAGGAAGCTTAAGTACGGGTCCAACTGCCTCCTCCACTGCTCCTCTGCCATTCATCTGGGATCACCCTCCCTCATTAGCCTGCTGCACTGATCCTCATGTCTCTGTCTCTCTGTCTCTCTGTCTCTCTGTCTCTCTCTCTCTCTCTCTTCTGAGGAATCACCAGAGCCCTTCCCCCATCAAAAGCACAGTGTTTATGAGACGCTTAACACTGGGTACAAAATGATGAACTGAGGGTTCCAGCTCTGGGCAGCCAACCCTCTTCTCCTTCCACCTCCCTTTTCTCTCTTCCCCTTCTGATTTAGTGGTTCTTTAATGGCTTTGAGGAGTTAATATCTGGAAAAACAAAAAAGCCCACCACCACCACCAACAACAAAAAAAACCAATTCAACTAGAAAAGACACTTCTTTTCCTTACCTTACCCCACTACGCTCTAATCCCTTCCCAGGTTTATTTTTCTCCTTGAAAACATTCATCATTAGATAAGTTATTTATTTGCTGCTTGTCTCCTTCTATTGTAATAAAGGGAGCCCCAAGAAGGCAAGTTTTTTGTCTCCTTTATGCTTTGCCACATATTAGTGCCTAAGATACATACTAGCTGGTCAGTCATTAAATATGTGTTGATTAAATAAATAAAAAATGAAAGACAACACTACTATGCCTGCCAATCCTACTTGGCCCATTCTTTTCTATCGTGGTTTCTCTACTACCCACTTCAATCGTCCTCTCCAGCCCAGCATATGAGCCCTTGATCTTCTTAGGGCTTTCCTTGCTAGCTCCATCTAGCCCAGCAGCCTGGCCTCCATGATCATCTATGACATGGTAATCCTCTTTAGACCCACCCTCTTATCTTCCACTGCACCTGCTGTGCCAACCCCTCAACCGTATATTCCCATAACTGTTTGTTTTACTCTTTGTCCAGCCCAAAGCAATATTAGAAAAGACCTGTAACTCATGCTAGATTAGATCAATAAAAATTCACAGGACTACCCAATTCAAAATCTGCAGCACACAAAAGAAAGATTAGGCATGAAAACTGAATTTGAAAATTGAGCCCTACATATATTCTCTGGTATCTTTGGTTGAGTCAGCAGCAAAGTGAGAATAGTATATACTTTGTATTATGAGGATTATATTTAAAGGAAATAATATACATAAAAGCTCTGAAGAGGTTTATAAGCATGTATAAAGTGCTAAATAACTGCTCACACACCCTTGTGACAATGCCTCCCCTTTATGATGGGCAAGAGCCCCTGCTCTCTAGTATGAATAACCCTAGGTGTGTTCTTTCCTCCTTTGCATGTCAGAATTCTGTTTACATTCATCTTCTGTCCTTCCTCAGAAGTAGTGCCTCTCTCCTTTCCTAAACTAACCCCAAAACGACTCACACAAATAGTTTTCAACCCTGTCGACATACTAGTAGTAGAGCTTTCCAAAGCACAAATGACTAAAGTGTGACTTAGGCCAGTTAAATCTGAGTGTCCAGGAATGGAAGCATTATATCCGGTCTTTCCGTTACGCCGTTTCCTGAGACAGGCTCTCACGCAGCTACGGCTGACCTCAGACTCACTCTGTGGCTAAGGATGGCCTTGAACACCTCACTTCTCTGCCTCTACTTCCCAAGCAGGTTTACAGGGGTAGGCCATCACATGCAGCAGGATTTTGTTTCTGAAAAGTTCTCTGACAGAATGCCAAAAGAAGAAAGAGTATTCTTCTGAAACCAACAGTCCTGGAACAACTGGATATCCATATTCTAAAGTGACATTGAATCCCTTTCTTATGCCATATTGAGAACTTAACTAAACTTTAGCTAAAAACATCAACATATAAACATATAAACTGAAAACATAGGGATGGCCCTTAATGACCTTGCCCGGGAGCACTGCCTTTGACAAAACGTCAAAAGCACAAATAAGGAAAAAAAAGAAAATAATAACTGACATAACAGGAGTGTGGAGTGTGATATCCTTTGAATAACTTTTTTCCCTTTCAACCGGCAGTGTTCCTAGGCAGTGCTCTTTAATTTTAACAAAGAATACAAGTATCAGGCCGCACCACCCAGGAGAGTCCATCCTCTTGGCTATCTTGGTCACATGTGCTCCTCACAGGGCTAGTGAGCTGTGGTACACAGGGGAAGGTAAGCAGACAGTGCAAACCAAGCTCCAGGTTCTGCCATCCAAGGCTGGCTGTTGTGTCACACATCCGTGGACGTGGCCTCTTACCCTTGGGAACTACTCCGCCACCAGCTCCACAGGACACGGCTTTGATCTGACTGACTTTGTTTCCTAAATCAATTAATTCCTACTCCTGGAGGAGTTTCAACTTTCAGACAGAAAGGCATCTGTTGACAATCGCTGATACGCAGTATTTTATTGTTTGATATTAAACAATTAAGAGTTATTGCTTTATCCCACAAGTACGCTATACAAAATAAACATATATAAAAAATAAATATAATCTGGAATATGGGCACTGGGGGGGACAATGGGTTCTAGATCCACTCTGTGCCACAGGGGGACAGTTTTACTTCACTCACTCTACATGCAGGGTAAATTTCTTTCCTGGAAATAAAGCTCTGATGCTATGCATAAAGGTGGAATCTAATGAACATTTCTCAAATTGCCTTTGAATACATAAACTTAATTTTTTGAAAGGTCAAGGATTTGGTCTTCTGGTAGACTTCAACAATTTACTATATCTTTGGAAATGCTTTCAACAGAGTCTTGGAAGGATACAGAATAGAAAAATGCTGCAATATATTGAGATATTTTAAAATAGAGGGAATTGTATCTAAAATAGTATCTAATGTGTTCAATTAAGCAAATAAAACAACAAAACGTAAAACTACCATTGTCTGGGCAGTAGGCAGAGGGTTCCCTTCTGCAGGTCTAGGGCATGAAAATACACAGAGAAAAACCAAAACAATGGCATCGAAGGTGAATTTGAGAAAGAAAATAAATATTTCAGCTTCAGGTGTAATAATTTTTTAAAACTGTATGTTCATTGGGAAGATTAAGAATAACTCTTCTCCCAAAATAATCCACAAAGGAATGATCTGAAAATGGGTACTACAACTTAGAACCTCTGCTTAGAAGAAAAACTCAAAACTAAACATTGGTTACACAGTGACTAAGACATGGTTAAGTGACAAGAAATAATGGTGTGTGCTCTCTCTCTCCTCCTCCTCTCTATCTCTCTCCTTCTCTCTCTCTCCTCTCTATCTCCCTCCCTCTTTCCTATCTCCTCTCTCTCTCTCTTTCCCCCATTCCCCCCAAAAGAAAAATTAAATGTGTGTTTCAGAGCAGTACATTAGTTGCTCAAAGCTGGGAAGCACAGTTAGGACTACCATGGACAGAACATGACAGTGCCACATCCTCAAAATAACCATAAGCATTGGAAAACAACCACAGATACTTCTGATTAAAACTATAAACAAATTATTAAACCAACTTTACATGTGGAAGAAAACAGAACTTTCCTCTGTTTCCAAAACACAGTGGCGTAAACTCTTCAATTAGAAGTTCGCCTTAGAAAACGACTCAGTTACATTTCCTTACAATACAATTTTGGAACACAGGAAGAAATAACGTCATTAGCAATCTTTAAAAATATATCATTACAATTTAAGGATAATTCCTGTTTAGTCTTCACAACAGATTTTTTAGTATAAAAATAATACATAAAAATAGCAGCAAATATATACAAATATATCTCAAGTGCTGTCATCATAAAGGCTTTTAAAAAATGGTTGAACAAGATGTATTTATCTTCTCATACTGCAAACACAAGATATTGACTGTTCCACGATTAGGAAACAAAGGCAAGGTGAAGGGTGAGACATGGCAGAAAGGACAGCAGCAGGAGACAAGTGCTGGGCACGAGCCTGCCTGCTCCGTCTTGCCGGCCCACTCGCTCTCTGCAGCTCCTTCCTGGTGTTCTCCCAGGCTCCCCACAACACATCCACATCCTCTGGAAGGAAACTGAATCTCCCTTTAAGACAAACCAAGCAAGCATCCAAAGGTAACGTGCAGAACCATAATCAAAAAATGTCCACGTCTAGCAGGCAGACAAGCGAAGACATAACCAGCTGTCAGTAGCTGAGCTGTGCCGTGATTGTGGGGTAGGGGCGGTTCAGGTTTCCTACGGGCTTTTTCTGTCTCTTTCACCTTGGGTCTCCCTCAGTAATATCAGTTTTCTAATAGCTTAAAGCACAAATAAATTCCCCATCTGTCCTTGCGAGATACATGCTGACGAAACAGGAAAAGAGTGTAATACTCACAACAATGAAGAATTCCTACACATGCTGTTCCATTTTCTTGCTTTAAAAAGATGGAAGGTTAATCTAAAGAGCCTTGCAGAATTGGAAAAATAAGGGGAGGGGATTCTACCCACACAATCCTCTGGTCCACCGCAAAGGAGCTCAAAGCTTGCTGACGTCACACATTCATGAATGGATGTAAATTGGGCTGGTTTAGGATTCCGCACAGACTTAGTGGCTGTGTGTGGTGAAGGAAAAGGTGGGGGGAGGGAGAAGGAGGGCCCAGAGAATACCCAGCCAATAGGCTTCAGGCAGGTATGGCCGGCCCTCTTTTAGAAAGAATCTGGTCACAGAATAAACAGAGCCCGCCAATCAGACCTCTATCACAGCCTTAAACCAGACCAGCAGAGCCGCAGCAGAGAGAGAGAGAGAGAGAGAGAGAGAGAGAGAGAGAGAGAGAGAGAGAGAGGAGAGAGGGAGGGGAGGGAGGGAGGGAGGGAGGGAGGGAGGGAGGAAGAGAACTGTGATAATCATAATAGAGCGATTTTCTTTAACCCTGTCTTGATGTTTAGTAGCATGCCTAATGTAATAAAAAGAAATCCAAGTCAGAGAATTCATTTCTAAGACTGGTGACAGACCACCAAGCACACCCCACAACACAATTTGCAACACCAAAATAACAGGGCAAAGGTGCATATGGTTTTCTAAGATGGAATTATGTAAGCTGTATTGCTTTTATCACAATGTGTTGCTGGCCTTTGTGATGTAGCAAAAGTGGGAGGAGAAGGGTAATTTACAGTTAGATTTAAGTAAGGGACAGAATTCCCTCATTGGTTTTTATTCAATGTCTGATATTCAATTAAGACAAGGCTCTAAAAGGACTCTTAATGAACCTTCAAGCAAAATTCGACTTCAGTATAAAATCTTAATAGCAAAAACAGTTCATTCATCAAATGGGCTCATGACAAGTCTTTACTCTTTAAATCTGTAACTGTTAGACCGAAGTGGGAGCTAATGCAGCCGCCTAGCTTCTCCCTGACACACTGCTTTCCAAACACTGACCACCATTTCTGTATTTGTAAAATGGTCTCAAATCCTTGAACCCAAGTAAGACCAGAAGTGCTTACTGTAAGGTCTGTGAAATGTCTCGTGGCTGGGAGCCCTCACAGGGGAGATGTCTGTGTGAAATGTCTCGTGGCCGGGAGCCCTCACAGGGGAGATGCATTCTAGTGCTCAACAAGATGCCTTGTGAAGCTGAGGAAGGGAAAGTATTGTCTGTTACAGGACTTGCCACTATTGTTTTGTGTGATGAATAGACTATGGATGGCGCAGAGAGTCAACAGACCACTACAAAGAAGTCTGTAGACTATTACTGTGGAAAAGATGCACCAAAGAAGCTTATCTATGTAAGTTAGGATTGCTCATGGCTAATATAAGTATTAAAATGGTGCTAACAGGCCCTGTGTGTACCCCAAAGGCTATGGCAAATATCCATGATACCAAGCTTACTTCAGACCCATTAAATGGGAAGAAGACGAAGAATATACATACTCATTCTCTGGACCTACTGTGCTCCGTGTCAGTACGGTTGGTGAACCAGCACACCAAGCGCTATGTATTAAAAGTATCCTGTGGTTTTGCATGTAATTCTGTCTGAGTAAAGCTGTTTTGAAAGCCATCTAGCTCTGCTCTCAAAGCTGCCACAGTTACAGCACAGGTCAATCAGCAGCCACATTTCTAACCAGTCCACGGGTGGGAGGGAGGGACAGTGTCTGTGGCAGTTCAACAATGCCGAGTCTATATGTGCTTCTAATTAAGTCGCCCAAGACTGCTTGCTGCTTAATGCATCGACTGGTAAAGTACAACTAGATGGCTGTGTGGACTCAGCATTTCGGTCTGCTGAGCCTAGTCTGGGCTAACATCCTTCCCTGTACTGCAAAACCACCAACCAAGCCAACACAGGTTGGGACCTTCAGGTTAAACAGCATGGGAAGTTGTCTGTCCAAATGCAGAAGATATAGGCATCTTTCTCAGAGGAGGTCATTGTTTATGGGGAAAGGAGAGGAAGACAGACGTGTAAAGGTGTGTACCCTATAGGGCCGGCACCCAGGAAACTCTGCTACAGTGGCACAAAAATGCACGGCCTCAGTGACCAGAGCCAGGTGCACAGATGTGGTCACCATAAGTGGCTAGTGAGTGACAGGTGACTGGTGTGCTTGAGGAGCCAGCTCTTACATTTTAATTCATTTAAATTAAAAAACAGTCAGCGGCAAATAGCTACCATCCAGTACAGTCATCTCTAGAAATGTCGAGCTGAATCCCGTCATCGTGAGTCGTTTTAGACATTAGCATGCAGACGCAGACAAGTGTGGGGTGCCACACAGTCATTAAAAGATGAGCAGGCTCTTCCAAGAACCAAATGAACTCTTTCAGGTTTCAGAAATGACCAGAAGATGATTTTGGTCTCCTTTCCTGAGAACATTTTTAAAATTCATTAGATGATACAAATCTAAAGGTAGAAACCAAGGTATGCTTTTTGCTGTAAAAATATGAGCTATTTTAATTTTTGTTCTTTGTGAGGTGTGTGTGTGTGTGTGTGTGTGTGTGTGCGCGCGCGGCGCGCGCAAACGCTCACTTGTTTAAAAAAATGGCTTGTTATAAAGCTAAAAATTAAGGCAGGTCCTAAAACCAAGACTCGCTGACTACTTTTGATCAAAAGTTTTAGAAAAATAAGAAGAGTATAGTTACTTCAACACTACTGACACCTGCAGGCTCAGACTCCTCCCTGGGTGCTAGAGTGCCGTGGTCCAAGCTGTCAGAGACGTGGGGACCAGCCCCTCTGAGTGCCAGTCACTCATGAGAGTCTAGGCCGCCTGAGCTTCAGTTTTCTCCTCTGTAAAAAGGTCTCTGAGAGGCTACACTATGCATCGGGTAAGGGTTAAACAGAGTGGCAGGCACTACAGGTTCAGCTCAGTCATCAGCACATGGAAGGAAATGCTGTATCAGGCTATATCAGTAGCTGGCTTGTTAATAACACCCTGGACTCCCTCACCTTTTCAGAAGGGAAATGTTAGCGGCTACTCAGGTACATGACACAAAACTATGGAAAGAGTATACTATCTCCATTTTTATTATAATAAGACTTGAACAGATACATTCAGGGCATGTGAGTGTGTGTGTGTATGTGTGTGTGTGTGTGTGTGTGTGTGTGGGGAGAGAGAGAGAGAGAGAGAGAGAGAGAGAGAGAGAGAGAGAGAGAAAGGAAGGGAGAGACAATGAGAACACAGGTCTGAACTCTCCATCCCATGTCTGAATGCTAACCCTAACCCTCCTATCCCCAAAGCACATGCACAATTAATCAACAAGGGAATTTTAGAATTAAAAGACCTTAGTCAGTTCTTCAGTTTTATTTTCTTACTTCCCATTAGATGACAAAAGCGAGCTTTTAAAAATAACCAAGGAAAAAGACTCTTCTAAAGACGAGTAAACTATCCTTATGCTGCAGGTGACCGACCCCACACGGCCCACGCTCTCCTGGTCACCAGGGGACCAGCTTGCAGGATCACTGCCATTCAGTTCCATGGTCTTCTTTTTATTTAACAATTATTATAAGGAAGGCCAAATTGCTTCTGTGTGTCTATCATCCTGCATGTAGTCTCCCAGAAAACTCAGGCAAGGGATTTGTATTACATCATAATACCAGGGAGAAGTTCTCTATTCTTTTTTTTTTTTTTTTTTTTTTTTTTTTGGTTTTTCGAGACAGGGTTTTTCTGTGTAGCCCTGGCTGTCCTAGAACTCACTCTGTAGACCAGGCTGGCCTCAAACTCAGAAGTCCTCCTGCCTCTGCCTCCTAAGTGCTAGGACTAAAGGCATGCGCCACTACCGCCTGGTGAAGTTCTCTATTCTTAAGGAATTAGACACCCACACTTCAGGCGACTGCAGTGTAACCCGATGAATTACCGTCTCCGCCCCTGTAGCTGGGCGGTCAGAGCCTGCATATGTCTAATACACATGCTTTTGTAATTAACACTTTACTTGTTCTTCCTTTTTTTTGAGTTTGACTCCCTTCCTAACATCAATGTGTATATTTTCATAAATTTTTCAAATCATTATGAATAAAATTTTAGTATTAAATACATGTTTATGAATATTAAAAATATGAAAATATCATGTAGGTAAATTCTACCATCATCTTCCCCCCGCCCCTGGGCTGTGAGACACACACAACAGAGGCTGGACTCGAACTCGGGAGAGACGGCCGCCTCGGACTCCTGAGTGCGGCGAACTACAGCAGTGTGCCACCGCTGGCAGGCTCTACCATCATCTTTATGATAAGAGAAACCCCTTCACTATATGCATAGCTGTGCATTTGCTGTGTTTGTCTGTCTTCTGTATGGACAAATAATTCAGGTCTCCGCTCATGTCCTTAGAGCTAGGACCCTAACTTTAAAAAATGTCCCCAGTAGTGTTACCAAGCATTAGAAGAGTAACATTAGTTAACTGGATCGGAACTCTGAAATATTTTTTCAAAGGATAATAAAACAGCAAATCAGCTGTAGAAGAGAAATTTTTTGAATGTTATATGCCAGCTAGACAAACGTTAATGGCATAATGGAGTTTTAATGCATCCTGCCTGCCAAAGGCATGCATGTTAGTGAAGTATGTAAGAACTCCAACTGATAATGCAAACTCACTAGAGCAAATGGTTTCTCAATTGATCAAATATTTAGCAACCTCAAAATACATCATCCATAATACAAATTATGGTGACGTGCCATAACCAAGCTTTCAGAGGTCTAAAAATACTGTCTGGAATGTAGTGGAAATGATTAACACACTTCATTTTACAAAAGCAAAGTGAAACCGTTACTGTGTGCACGGTATCATCCAGCTCACCCATCGGGAGATGTTACTTCCTGAAAACGGGTGCGAAAAATAGAACTAAACTCAAATCCTCCTTAGCCGCTCCGGTGTGGTGGCCCATGCCTTGAGTCCCAGCTGTGGGGAAGTGGAAGCAGGAGTCCAAGGTGAGGGGGTCTAGGCACAGGATGACAATGTCACTCAGTCTCAGAGTGGAGACAGGATGAAGGATGGGAACAAGAGGTGGCAGACAACTGCCTTTCCATTTAGGTTTGTCCCTTCCTATCCCCATTTTGAGGGAACTGTCTCTCCTCCTACTTTCAACTTATGTGATTCAGATGAACACACTTAGGGTTCAAAGAGTGAGCTGTGGCACAAGTCTGGCCACCTTATGTCTTTGGTCATGGCTAGTGACAAAGGACAGACATGTGACATAAGCCAGCCAATGAAAACGATCTTATTCAGCCCCAGAATGCTTGGTAAACTACTGGGGACATTTTTTAAAATTAGGATACTAGCTCTAAGGACATGAGCAGAGACCTGAATTCTTTGTCCATACAAAGGACAGACAACCATAGCAAATGCAAAGACAGATTCCCTAACAACAGGCAGAGCACCTAACAGACATGTCTGAAGAATCTTTCCCTACTTCACAAGCCAACCAGCCTCTCCCTTCTAACTTTGTTTTTAAAAAAAGCTTAAACCAATTTGACATGGGTTCCTGTCACCTGGCAAAAGAGACCTCAACATAATATAATTGACATTGTACTCATTCCTTCACACTTAACAAGGCCAACTAAAATCAGATCCCCTGTTCCAGAGTCTTTCTCTTAACACTAATAATCTCTACAGTTTTGTAGATTAACCTCCAAGGTCTGTTTTCTAATGCCCAGTGTTCATATTTTACCTTTGTCTTTGACATCTTCAATGTTCAGGCTTCTCTACTCAAGAGAAGGTTCTTTCCTTGATTAATTTTTTTTCCATTTTTTTTCCCTTTTAAACAGAATCTTTTTATGCTGCTCAAGCTGACTTCCAACTGTGTGGGCCAGGCGACTGTCCTGCGTCAGCTCCCATCTAGCTATAGCTGCGAGCACCCACCATACACAGCAAGCGCCGTCATCACAGTATTCACCTTGGATACTGTGATGTTAACCTCTAGTCTCACCACACATGACCACAACAGCTATAATTCATTTCTATATCTCAACACTGCATGCATTTCTCATTGTTTGCTCTTCTTACAAGGCCAACAGATTTACATTTGTACCTCTGTTATAGATTATGAAGTCCTATTTTTCCTAGCATCCTTTTCCTGACACTGATTTCAAAGCCCATTCTCTGTGCTTTGTCTGAATATCCATTTAATGACTTCTTTCTTCTATGACTACTCTATATACAGCAAAGGGATTTGAGCCCAAGAAAAATACTAGAGAGTGGAGACTCTACCAAAGAATTCTGTGCCATGAGCAAAAGATATTTTTATCACTTACCAACTTAAATTATCTATGTCACCAGCTCTTCCTTTGGTGGCAAGGACTATTATGAAACACAATGGTAACAGAGCTATAAATGATCAAGTTTTACTTATATTTTAAGCATTGCACTAAAAGCCCCTGTTCCTAGTCAGTTTCAACTGTTAACTTGACACATCCTAGTCACCTAGGAATCCTGTCCTACAGTCAACTGAAGGATCCTCCAGATCAGACTGGCCTACGTGAAAGACGTCTTGACAGTTGACTGACATGGGAGGCCCAGCCCACTGTAGGTGGCACCATCCCTAAGCAGGTGGGCCTGCTTATACAAAAGTTAGCTGAGCATGAGGTTGAGAGCAAGTCACAGAACAAGGCTAAACACCATTCCTCCATGGTTCTTGACTTGAGTTCATGCCCTGACTTTCCTCAACGACAAACTATGATCTGAAATAATAGGCTGAAAAAAACCCTTTCTTCCCCAAGGTGTTTTTGGTGTGTATTATCATAGCAACAGAAAAGAAACTAGAACAGCCCTATTAAATATTTCATTCAATTCCTACAATGATTTAAGGTAAGGATTTTAATCTTGTTTTAAAAGATGTGAAATGTACAAAGAAAATGAAAAATCTATGTGTTAGAATTTATTTCATGAGGCGATCTACTAAGGATTACCCAGGGAGACCATGTGCTTTACCCAACTCTATAACTCCAGATCCAGCCCCCTAAATGCACCCAAAATATTAATGTTAAAGGAATCATATACTTTGTATATTTGTTTTGAAGGAAAAAAAGATGTGCATAAAATATTAATGTTAAAAGAATCATATACTTTGTGTTGAAGAAATAAAGTTATTATTGTTTGGGAAATGGATTCTCTCTCTCTCTCTCTGTCTCACACACACACACAGACACACACACACACTCCCTACTGATCCCATAGATTTAAGACAGAGCTGCTTCATACATGGTGTGGTGGAGCAAGTAGTATGCAGAGGCACAGCAGCACAGCAGCACAGCAGCACACAAAGAGTATCTGGGGATTTTTGAGAGAACATCTTCAGTCAAAAAACTACTAGAACAGCCAGAATTTCTGTGTGTGTGTGTTTGTATGTGCTTGTGGAACCCATAGATGTCTTTCTCAGTGACTTGCCACTTTATTATTTGAGGCAGGGTCTCTCCCTGAATCTGCTAGACTGGATGGCCAGAAAGTCCCAAGGAACTGTTTGTCTCTGCTACCTACCTACTCCTTCTTCTCCCCCAACTCTACAGTGCTAGGGTTACAGAGACACACCACCATACCTGAAGATGCACAACACACACACACACATGCACACGCAAACACGCCCCACACACACACACACACACACACAATGCTTGGAGATGCACACCTAGGTACTGGAGATCCAGACTTTAAGTCTTCATGCTTGAGAGGCACATGCTTCACTGACTCAGCCATCTCTCCAGCCTCTAGAATCTCTTAAAGTAAGAAATACACACGTGCTGTGTGATGGAGAAACTCCACTCTAAGTTATTTACACATATAACGATTTGAACACAGAGTATCATTCAGAACTTTGATTTATTCTTGGACCTACCCTGCTCATGGACTGGGAAGTTCTTTTAAAGCACTGCTATTAGGTTGACCACCTCTCCTGTTACGCTGTAGCACATTATAGACCATTCAGATCAGGCGTCTACTCCTACTGTAGCTTTCACACCAGCTGACTGAGCTCAGGCTTGTCAGCATTAGCCCTGTAGAGAGCATCTTTATACTCCCTGAGAAAATGAATGCGATGTGTTTTGTTTTCAATATTGTATGAAAACAGGAAACAATAAAACAGAAATTTAGAAAAAACACACACACACACACACACACGCATACACATGACCTTCGTACAAATAGAAATGCCCAACAAAACTGCTATGTTCAGTAACCATGACATTGATGCTAGGAATGAGATTCAGGTCCTTTACAAAGGCACTGAACCTTCTCTTCTGCTGACACTTTTAAATATTTTAAAGAAGCACTAAAAACAACAACGCTTGATGTTTGACACCAAAACAAATGTGTTACATTTACAGCCTCAAATGTCTGAATTTATGTGTAATATGTTTTTTTTTTTCACTTTAGGGAAATGAAATATGTGATAGGTCAAAAGCAATGGCAGAAAAATGATGTGTTTTGAATTACGTGATCTATCAAGGAAGTTTTAAAAACTTTTCAGGCTGAGGCTGTGGTTCAGTGGGCAGGAGTCAGTCCTGGGCTCAAACTCCAGCACGATGTAGACTCTCTCCTGTTGGGAAAGAGTCAGGAGGTTCAGATGCTCATGGTCATTCCTGGTTACAGAGTTGACCAGCCTGGGCCACAGGAGACTGTTTCAAACAAGATTTCCGCCAAACTTCAATTACAATCCAGTACAGATGATGTGATTATCCCAGTGGGTGAAGGCTCACCTTTAAAATGAGATGAAGCGAACAGCACAAGAAGCAGCATCTCATGGGACACACTGGCTGTGGTGTCTCAAGAAATCTGTCTGTCTCGTGTGTGTACACTAGGATGTCACACAAGTTATATTTCTTCCTCTGGGTCACAGTGTAAAAAGCTTTACACATTACTATTTGACATTTAATACTTGTCTACTTCTTGTTATTTACTCATTCATTCACTTATTCATTCTGCAGTCCTGGGAATGGAATATTCTAGGCAAGCATTCTGCTCCCCAGCCACATCCACAGTGTTTGTTATTCTTCGTGGTCCATTTTATATGTCACACCTTGTGTGTCAGGGTATCTCCATTACACTGTGATCTTTTAGGGTTCCAGGTTTCTAAATTTTAGAGAAAAAATAGTTGGGAACAAATATGGTCTGAGGCAATCTTTGTAAAAAAATATTATAATGTACCTTACAATTCATAAAGTTCATAGATAAATTAATATGAGTTCTATTTTATATGTAAGGAAAGGATGGCCCTGACTAGGTCAGTTCATCTGCTCTAGCTGTGTCTCTATCTGTAGTATAGTTAAAACTGGACCTTTAATCCAGTCAATCTAATCTCCCTCCCTACAGAGGACTGTATTCCATCATCTAGGGAGCAAAACCTACAGATAAACTTCTTTATTCCTGTGATGCTGGTACTTGAGTTTTGTCCCCTTCCCTAGGCCTTGTTCATGCTGGGTAAGCCTTGTACCACTGAGAGAGTTACACGCCCGCCCTTAAAGGTGAATTTTACAAAGTGGAAATCCAAGAATGAAAAGGCCAGGTTCTGGCAGCAAGGAGTTTTGATAAGGTGAGAAACTTCACATATGGTATAAATGCTAAGTTAATGTGGGCAGAAATGTGTTACTTGAGGTTGGAGCATATTAGAAAATTTGAGACAAGAAAAGTCTTCCCTGCATGAGATTTACAGAGCAAAGCACATTGGTACTCAGCATCCCAGTAACCTCTCCTCTCTTACAGCTGAAAAAGCCCCCACACCTCTGTCTCTCCAGTCACCTGGAGACTGAGAGGTCCGTGTTGAGACCAGGATATCTTAGAGTGGTGCTCTCTGCTGCCCTCAGTTGACACAGAGACGTTAGACCTGTGTGCCTTAGGGGGAAGCATAAGTCCACTGAGGAAACATGAGAAAATATATGCTCAGGCGGAGCCTCAGCAAGAGCTCTGAGAACAGGAGGTAAGCGAGGGGAGGCTGAGGCCGCTCTTCCTAGTTGAGACAACAGTCTTCCCTTGTGCTGTGCCTGTCTTTGGCATGGAGCATGTTTGTAGTGGGAACAATGGCTGGTCCCTGCACAAGCGCACTCTATCCGTATGCTGCCCTATGCTCGACCACTCCCAGCCTCAATGCCACCCTCTTAGCAAGGGCCTGCACTGTCTCTTTCTTTTCTAGTAGAATAATCATTCTGAGGGGTGATTACAGACAGCTTTTGAGAGGAGAGGAGTGTGGATCTGGTTTGTACAGAGGAAGGATTGGGGAAAATAGCCAGGCAACAACAGGGACAGCTCTGCTGAGGTGCCCACGCCAGGTGTAAGACTGCTGAGGCGCATACTAGGACTTTATATGTGTAAGGTCACAGTGCACTATGTGTGGGACTGCACACCTGCAAGCCCAGGATTTGGGAGGTGAGACAGGAGATTCAAAAGCTGAATGCCATCCTTGATTACATAGTGAGCTTGAGGCTAGCTCAGGCTCCATGACTTGGCTCAAAAAAATTTAAAAGCATCCTTCTGGTGAGATCATAGTGTACAAATACTCCACAAAAGGAACTAGAAGTCTTACAGATTATAAGATACAAACACTGAATCAAGGAAATATGGACTCAGTTTTTAAAATGTGTTTATACAACTCTCCACAAACAGGCTGTTACTGTGTAGAGTCACAATTAGTAGCACTGTCCTCTCCTTACAGTTGACAACAGTAGCGGAGCAAAGAGGACAGTAAGCAAAAATCTCCAAGAAAGATTATTTTAATATTTACTCCTTAATGTTATTGATGCTATACTCAGACAATACAACCAAGAAACAAACCACAATGGAAAAGCTCTTGTTTTCCTGTCACATTCTGTAACTACCTTGTCAAAATAAGGGAGTCCTGTCTTTAAACAGAAGATGCTGGTGGCTAAAAACTACTTCTGCCCAAATGACTTCATAAGTTCAGATCTAGTCTCAATATGGCTGAGGATTAAAGCTCGGCAGGTAACTTAAGTAAAAGATGGCAAGAACAGAGCAAAGTGTATGAGGAGAGGACTCAGCAGTGTACAGACACCATGGAAACCATACATGGAGGTTTCTGTAGCTGTCTTTTGCTACTTCATGGATTCTTTCTTCTGCCCTTCTCCATCCTTTTTCCACACTTTCAACCCACTAACACTAGATAGAACAGACAAAAGGACAGAAAGGAAAGGTGGTGACGTTATCATTAGACCACTTCTTGCTGATTAGGGATGTCAAGTTCCTTGGGACAAGTTTCATCTTTGCCACCAGAATATCTAATTTCATCTTCTCCTTTCTTTTTATTTGCATAGGAGTATTTAACAAACTGCAACTAACTGTGACCAACCAACAACCCACAAACCTCTTGGGGCTCTAGATTTTAAATACTTTGTGAGAAGTCTCCAGAACTCCAAGTCTTACACAGTCACAGGAACTATCTGCGGCTGGCAAAATCACACCTCTGCTGGAGCACAAGGCAAATCATAGTCAGCTGCTGTGGGCAATCTGACATCTACAAAGTAACAAAAGAGAAAGTTCTAGCAGAATGTGATGCCACTGAAGCAAAGGAGTGCAAACAATGAAACAAAGAAGTGCACCAGGCAAGTTCCTGCAGAGACAACAGGCCTGGGGTTTAGGAAGCCGAGGGCAGGCAGTTCAGCTCCTGGGGGTCTGGGTACTTTAGAGACGTAGAAACTACCGTGATATAAGTAGTGCTGGGTCTGGGGACACATGCCACACCCTGGGGCCTCATTTTCAAATTCCCTCGATCTGAAAATTCTTGAAAAATTAAAAAAAAAAATTATCCGCAAAACCTCCATCCCAAGTATTCTCCTGTGCTAGTTAGCCTCCCTTGACCATAACTGTCTCAGTGTGGCCGTGACCTTGCTGGAGAGAAGAGCTAACTCACACTACAGTGTGTGGCACAGCCCACTACAGGGCATATGAAGAAAGGTGCCATTTTAGGAAGATATAATGAAAAGAATGTGGGTGGGCACCGAAAGGAAGTAAATAATTTCATTTATTCACTCAGTAGTAGCTTGCTAGTCTGTGCTGGCAGTAAACTAAATTCATTAATAAACAAGTATGCAGCCCTGTTCTGAAAAAGCACGGTATGTAGATTGGAGAACTTGGTTTTCTTAATACATCTTTACATACAGAATTCGGGATAGGGTGGAATTTGCCCCCAAACACTGAATTTTGGGGTAGGAACAACTCCCCTGCCATCTTTGCTCTTTTTTCTCATTCTGAGGCAGTTCTGAAAAAGGGAAGTGGAATCCATTGCTTGCTTATACACTTCTGTCATGGTCTCTGGTTGTTCCTGGCCTCTCTGTCAGCAGAATGAGCACTGGCCCATCGTACGGCACCGCTCCTGGCACTGCCTGTGTACCACAGGCCCGCCCGCTGTGGCGGTGGATTGGCTTGCTTCTGTCCTGAATAGACTTCAGCCAAAGGCTATCTAACTTCATAGGGAATACCCCATTCTAGAAATAACTATGATAAATACTCTGAGATAATATCAGACCTTAAATTTAAATCAGCAAGGCAGGGCTCCACTGAAAATTACTCACAAAAGAAGCATGGCCTGGGAAAGACTTGATCTTAGCCTAGTTTTACTCTATTAAATTACTCAGGACTCTGGACTAAATGTGTATCTTTGAAACGTGTGTCCTCTAGAGGACAGGCTGGTGTCTTAAAGTAGCTCAGTATGTAAAGAGCTTTTCTGCTCAAGTGTGAGGGACAGAGCTCTGATTCGAGGACATCACAGCAGAGCCAGGTGTGGGTGTGTGTTTTTTAGCCCTAGCCCTGTGGTGTGGGAGTAAGATGGCAGAGAGGCTTGCTGGTCACTAGTTTCAGGCTCAGTTAGAGGCCCTGTCTCAAAGGAATAAGTTAGTAATAAAGGAGGTCACTCAAAGTTCTCTGACTTCCACATGCATGACAAACATGTACCCTGATACACATGCCATATATATATATATATATTATATATAACACACACACACACACACACACACACATACATATACCCCGATACACACATACATGTACACATACATACACAGAATTCACACATTGCAAGAAAAGCTATGACTTAAGTAGTTTAAGTGTATTTTCCCCAGAGGAATATTTGTTGGTGCTCACTGCATAGCTGGGCTATGAAACAGTCAGGCGATGGTGAATTTGCATTTCTGGGACAGCACCTCTACACACTCCTACATGTAAGGCACATGCCTTTATATCCCTGCACATGCCTCATTGCATGCTGAACTCCGTGAGATAATCCATTGCTGCCACCTACTGTAAACTAGAAAAGTATTCTTGAAATACTTTCAGATTTGAAAGGGAAAGTGCAATGTGCTAGTATTACTTGAGAATCATTTTGTTAAAGAAGTGAGTTAACCTCTAGTTAAAGTATTCCAGAATCCTGAATGGTGATTAATAAAACAATATGCAAAAAATAAAGTGAGCTACACAAAACAGCATCAAACAGCTTTGTTAAGGTACAGTTCGTTAAGTGCACACAAGCTCTGCTTTCCCATCCACGCAGAAACATGAACCTACTTTTCTGTACTGAGAAAACCACTTCCCAGCATTCACTCATCCCTCTCTGGCTCTGGACTGTGGCTCCATCATGGACAGCGGCTGTACTTCAGATGGCCTGAAACTGAAGAAAAGCAGGAAGAAGAAAAACCTGCCTCTTCCTCCGGCCAGGGCTACATGGAGTCAGCACCAGGTCTGAAAGGGCTGAACAATTCAGTTCAGGGATAATTTCCATGAAATCACATGGTGATCTTTTTAGAGAAGTCAGTCCCCGGCCACCTCCTGGCCCAGGGATCCCCAATCCAAGAGCTCTGCACTCCAGCGGAACTTCAGACTGAGTGAGAACTCCCCCTGCTGGGCAGGGCCCCATAGCACCCACCCAGTACTGTGTGAGGAGTGAACTCAGTCAAGAGTCCCGAGTTCCAATCTCTTTGGAGCCATGGGAATCACAACAGCCCAACAAGATTCAAGAACCCACTCCTGTGCCCACGCATGAGCTAATCATTCCCCACACATCCTGTACCACACTGCAGAGCAAGAATTCAAAAGACGTCAGAAACACAGTCTCTGGCTTCCAATATGCTTTGTCTTGTCTGCCATTACTACTGAGTTCAGGTTTATTCCCACGTGGATCTGATCACCAGGCAGGATGTTTGTTATTATTCCTATTAAAAGGATTAATGCACCATTCTATTACAATGTAGATGCTATCAAAGGCAATACTGAAACTCCATTGCCATCTCCTCTTGCTCACTTCAGCTTCCAGGTATCATCAGATGAACAGGCTCCTCCAGTACACACTCTTGCTACCAGTGTAGTGTACATGGATCACATGGATCACAACCTCTAAAACCAGGAGCCAAAGCAGACTTTGCCCCTTATTGATTCACTTGGATACTTTGTTATAGTTAAAGAAAGATCACTAACAAATGACCTTATTTGGAAACAGAGCCTTTGAAGACAGCAGTAGTTCAGCAAAGGGAACATTATACTGGGTGAGTACCGTCCCAATGCAAGGTAAGAGCAGAGTACACACTGAAGCCTTGAAGTATGTAAGCGGATTTCTCACAATGTTCAGGGCACACATGTCTTCCATTCCTCATCTGTGCGGCCGCTACCTTGATATTCACTCTGGGCCCTGCGCCTTCTCCCTCCCTCCCATCCTGCATGACCCTGCTGCTGTTTCTCTGTAACAGGCCCTTAGTCCTTTTCCTGAATTTGGAGAGTTATTCCATAATTTATTAAATATAGTAAGCCATGATGAACATAAACTACAGACTTTATTCCAGACTATATTTTGTACTAAAAAGAAACTTTGGTAAACATGTAATTTATATCCTTAGCCTGCTGCTGCACCTTGAGTAAGACAAGTGAGTACCAGCAACAGCAATTCCGGTGACATCTCCACCATCTGCAGAGCCCCCGGGTGCACCTTCCTAATATGATAAAGTGCCTCCCCAGTCCTCACCAACATGCTTAGAATTTTTTAAATTAAGGGTCACAAAACAACCATAATTTTCACCAAATTATTTTTTCTTTTGCGACAATGACTCACAATGTAGCCCAGGCTAGCCTTGAACCAAGTTTGTGATCCTCCTGCCTCTGTTTTCTGAGTGCTAGGAACATACCATCATACCGGCATCTTCACTGATTCTGAGCAGTGCTTTGCATGGGTTCAGTGATCATTTATATGATCCTAGAATACTCTGCAAAGAAAGGGCAGACTATATTCGTTTTTTTCTAGTAGAATATCCTAATTATATAAAATAATGGGTTTAACTATGGCATTTTCATATGTGCATACAATGTATTTTAAAATTTAAAAATTACGTATCTGTCTTGCATGTATGTCTGTGCAGTGCCTATACAGGCCATAAGAGGGCGTCAGATTCCTCCCTGGAACTGGAGTTACAGACAGTTGTGAACCACCATGTGGGTGCTTGGGACCAAATCTGGGTCCTGTGCAAAAGCAGCCAGTGCTCTTATCCACTGGCATCTCTGCAGCCCCAATGTCCACGTTTAATACTTCATTTCCATTCCAGTGTCACTGGCCTCCCTCCCTCCTCCTGTACATTCGCACATGGTCTGCCTCTGCGGCTTCTATAATGACAGCTTCGCTTCTAGGACCACATGGGCCGTAGCACTCACAGGATTGTTTATTTGCTCCTCTGCCTCTGCACTAAAGCAGAGCGTTAGCATGGATCAAACCACAGATTATCGTGCGTGTTCCTAAATATTCTGATTTAGTTAGGTTTTATGGAGAACCCGGAACTTCATCGTGAGGCACGCTCTCAGTTAATGGCACTGCGGCGGTCTACAGAGCACACTTGGAGAATCAGTTTTTAGTTTCTCACCATCTAGCTCACCTGCCGTTTCATGTCAGCAGTCTCTGTGGCTGTGATGCATATATTTTACTACTAAACACACTCTCGGTCCTATTAAAAGTTATTTTAAATTAAACAGGTCAGACTTTTCTTTTTTAGAAATTACTACTCGGTATAATTGTATTACAAACAGTTCTAATACTCTTTTATGAACATGTGTGCATGGGGTACATGTTTATATGGGTGCACATGTGTGTGCCGGTTCACGCGCACCTAGGTGTCACCTACCACCTTTACGACAGTGCCTTTCATTGGCCCACAGCTCACCAGGTATGGTAGACTGGATGGCCAGTGGAGCCCCAGGCATTCTCCTGCCTCCACCTCCTCTGTCTTACCTTCCTGTGGCTGCAAGTAAGTGCCAGCAAACGCCCAACACTTTTATGTGCTTCTGGGACTCAGACTCAGGCCCTCATGTTTGGAAGGCAAGCGCTCTGTCGACTCCACGACAACACCAGGATCCCTAGCCCCGTGTTAAGACTTTTAAACTCAGATACCAACTCTTCGAACAGCCATCATAATAATGGCTTTGCTAAAGACGCCAGCAGGAAAGGAAAAATGCACAAATGCAAATCTGTCAACAGACAGCAAAGAATAAGAAAAAACTTGAGAAGACATGCTGGAAATCAAAGACTATCAATGTAAAATGTGTAGCAGAGAACGAAGGTGACTCCTGCGTTGGCTGTGCTGTGAGACTTTCAGAACGTCAGCTCGCTTTCTTTTTCAGAAAATTGGTTCCATTTACAGGTGCCCATGTGCTGATGATTCCCCAGTCGCTAACTGCTTCGAATATGACTGTTCTATTTCCTTTTTAAGATTAATGTAAGGGCTGGAGAGATGGCTCAGTGGTTAAGAGCACTGACTGCTCTTACAGTAGGTCCTGAATTCAATTCCCAGCAACCACATGGTGGCTCACAACCATCTGTAATGGGATCTGATGCCCTCTTCTGGTGTGTCTGAAGACAGTTACAGTGTACTCACATAAATAAATAAAAAAATCTTTTAGAAAATATATCTATATTTATTTTCATTTGTATACAATTGTGTATGTATGTGAATGCATGCTGTGCATGTGTGTGTCTGAGTGCACACCGCATGTGTATGTGTGAGTGCACACCGTGTGTGTGCACGCCCAGGGAGTCCTCTGGAGCTGGAATTAGAGGTGTGAACTGGGACCTCTATCCAGGTCCCTTGGAGGGGTGCTCTATCTGCTGAGCTGTCTCCCCAGGAGCCCCCACACTCATTTATGTTTCTTAAGTACACTGCTTGAAATCTTGGTTCTTCAGCCTTTTCCAAAGAAAACATTCTCGCAGATTCCTCTGCAGTTTCTTGAAGCAGCCATAAAGGCCTCTTGCTAATCACTTTCCAGAAAATAAATCGCAGGTAGCCTTTCCCTAGTATCTCAGTTAGTAACTTATGTTTGCATGTATGTGTGTCTGTAGGTGTATGTGCACATGCTTAGAAGCCAGCAAAGGGTACAGGGTGTTCTCTGTCTTCCTTGGAACTGGGTTTGCAGGCATTGCAGGGATATCCGACTTGTTACAGTGGATGCTGGGATCTAAAGTCTAGACCAAGCACTGAGCTCTCTCCTCAAACGTCAGTTAACGCTTAGCTTGTTTGGATGGGTTTGGTTTGGGTCCTGGGACTAAGCCTAGGGACCTTGCACACTAAGAATATACACCATCATTGAACCACACACTCTCAGCATCCAGGTGACTGCCTGTGGCCTACCCTATGAGTATGTTACCTAGTTTGTGACTCCCTTGTGATTGTGGGGGCCTAAGAGAAAACTTGCTGGACATGTGTCATCCCCTGGGCCCCCATTCTCCCACCACTCCCACTATATATCATTAAATTCTGGAAGCTGGAAGGACAATGGGAAGACAGCCTGGAATGGGATTCAGCTGTTCTATGCTGATTTTAAGAAAGGCTTAGAGCTGGGTGTGGTGGCCCAGACGTTTAATTCCAGCACTTGAGATCCCAGCAGAGGCTGGGGAAGCTCTGTGAGTTCTGGGCTAGCCTGGTCTACATATTGAGTTCCAATACAGCCAAGGTTATGCAGAGAGATCCTGTTCAAAACAAGAAGCAAGAGCAGCTTGGGAGAAGAGAGGTTTCTCAGTGTTGGGTTGTGAGAAACTTTTATGCAGTGCCTAGCAGCTCCCACTGCTTGTACTGGATGCTCTTCTATCTAGCATTTGCTTTTAATGCCAGCCCCAAACTGGCTTTCAAGTTCTAAAGTGTCATCTTTGTGGCCACCTTGCCTCTGGCCCGCTGGGAACGGTGTTTACTCTGCCTTGTGTGCATCGAGAAGTAGGAAAAGCGTGGGTCTGTGCCTCCCAGGTGTTCCGTAATTGTCTTTGATGTCCGCAGACTATCTTGTGTAAACGGTTTCTGCTAAGTTTGTGTTGCCTGTGTGTTTTGAAATTAATTTTACCAGACTGCTCACACCACTTTGCTATGGAAACCACTCTCACAACACAGCACTCAAGATTTAATCTTTAAACAGTATGGTTGAAGTAGTATATTGCCGGGATACAGGCACGGTGATTGTTTTATGAGGAAGGCAGAGTGAGAAATTATCATCTCATTTTCCAGAATAAAGAAGCCAGGGCACAGACGGATGTTAAATGAGAAAGCACAAGAGAAAGTGCCTCAGATGGAGTTTGATGTATGTGTGTGCACATGCACACATACATAAATAATTTGAGCATATGCATGTTTGCATATATGCATACTTCTGTAGCAGGGGGAGGGCATGTATGCTGTCTAGTTAAGTTTTCGTCAGATGACATTTCCACATCTGGCTGTTAGTGTTCTATATTCAGAAGAAGCTATTATTGATTACAGTGGTTCAATTTTACCTGTTTTTTGAAACACTGTCTTGTTATATAGCCCAGGCTAGCCGCATCCTCCTAACCTTCCTGATGCTAGAATCATAAACATGTACTATAATCCTAAACTAGAAATTTCACGTTATTTGAAAATACAAAATTTTCAAAAAACAGTTTCAAAAGTACAACCCAGAGATCTGGGCATGGTGATCCACAACTGTACTCTGAGCACTGGGGAAGATGGGGCATGCAGAGTGCTGCAGGGTTAGCCTAAGCCACACAGCAAGTTCCAAGGCTACCTAGGGACATCACAGGAGAGGGAGAGGAAAGAGAAAAATGTCCAAGCCTGTGGGTAGGGAGGAGGGCTGAGAAATGCCCTCACGAGGATGCTCTCCGTGGACATGACCTGGCCACTGCATTCATGACCTCCCAGCAGCTGTGGTGCCTGCAGAGACAAGACTGGGTCTCTCAGCAGTCAGTCATGGGTTAGAAAGGGGCTCACACGTCCCTACCTACCCTGGGAATCTACTGACAAGTGATGGGTGCAGGGAAAGGAGTCACTGTCTTCAGCTGCAGACATGTGTGAGTCTAGTGTACACCAATGGACAGCTCCACATTGCACATGCTCAAGCAGACAGTCCTGGCTAAACTCAAGGAGTCACAAAACAAAAAGACATGAAGGTGAGAAAGGGACTCATAGGGAGGGAGTTGCTAGGGGGGCAGGGGGGATAAGGTGGGGGTGGGGTGGGATAAGACCGAGAGTAATCAGAATGCAATATATGCATGTATGCAACTGCTAGACTAAATCCAATATTAAAAAAGAATAAATGACAACAAATGTTCCTCAAACTATTACAATGTCCTTATATATTATAATGTCATCATATATTATGTCCTTATATATTATAATGTCATCATATATTATAAGCCCTTATATGTTATAATGCCCTTATATATTATAATGGCCTCATATATTATGTCCTTATATATTATAATGTCCACGTATATTATAATGTCCTCATATATTTCATGCCATTTAACCTTATTCACTTCTTGTGTTCCTTCTGACTGACACACTATTTTATTGGCTAAGACCTCATCTCTTGAAATAGATGAGCTATGAGCCAAATGAGGTTCAGGTAAGTTGGCTCTGGTTTTCCTTTTTCCCTTTTCTCCTTTCTGCCTACATATTATATAGAAAGATCAAGACAAATGGCAGTCTGTCCTCCACGAAACTTCAATCTGTGGTTAGCACGAGCAGGAAGAACAGAGTGATGAAATCAGAGATGAGTCAGAGACCAGGTGCCAGGGAAACCAGGACTGTACACAGCTGCAGTCTGAACACCGGAGAACAACTAGGAACTATGAACTCAGAGGTCAGGGAAGCAAAGGGTTAACAATCTGACACTGATGGATGGTGGCAAGGCAGCGCAGGATCAGTCAAACCAAGGCTCCAGATGAAAGAAATGATTCTGTGGTCACTGGAAAATGCTATGCGACCCATTTATTAAAAACATTAACATATTAAAGCCCTGGAGAGGCCATAAATGTACACACTCCTTCCTTCCTTCCTTCCTTCTTCCTTCCTTCCTTCCTTCCTTCCTTCCTTCCTTCCTTTCCCTCTTCCTTCCTTCCTTTTCCTTCCTTCCTTCCTTCCTTCCTTCCTTTCCTTCTCTTCCTTTCTTTCTTTCTTTCTTTCTTTCTTTCTTCTTTCTTCTTTTAAAGCTCATTTCTTTTTACTTAGCTCTTTTTGTGTTCTGCTTAAGACACCTTTCCCTCAAACACATTTTCCTGCATTCTCTTTCCACAGCTTGTAACTCTGTTTATCTGTGAACCACATCTGTCTATTTTTGTGTGTGGCATGCAAGAAGATGACTTCTCTGCTCTGCTCTTCCCTCCCCAGCACCACACAGAGCAGGAGGGGATTCTTCTCAGCAAGCTGCAATCTGGGTTTGAGTTCCAGACCCGCACAGCAGAAGGAAAGGACTGACTCCTGCAAGTTGTCCTCTGCTTTGCACATGTATGAGTGTGTGTGCACACACAGACACACACACACACTTTTAAAAGACTGGTGAATCTTAAAAAAACAAAAGGAAAGTTCTAGAGATCTGCCCACAATGTGGACACACTGTTTCTAAGCTGTACATTTAAAATGGTTATTGAGTTGGTAAATTTCATGACTTGTTTATTAGCAACTAAATTTTTTTACATCACAAAGAAATGTATTATAAACTCTAAAAACAACAAAAAAAAGTATGCTAAAGGTCATTTTTTAATCTATCAGATTGGCAAAAGTCTAACAATACACTTGGCAGGGATATTGGAACCAATGTCTTTATATATTGCTGGGGCCCCACAAACTGATATCATCTTCCTGGAGGACAATCAGGCAGCTGACAGCATCTTTTGACAATGCACTGAACCATAAGAACTTCATCACTGTAACAGGAAACAACCAAATGCCCACCTTTACGAGATTGTTTAGATTTTGTCCAAACATACAATATAATAAAACACAACTATTTAAAAATGAAGGTGTTCTCTAAGTATTATTAGCAAGACACTCAAAATACATGAAAAATTCAGAATAGAATGCAAGTGTTATGTGGGGAAGGAAGGAAGCACTTCCATGTTTCCTTTCACTTCCAGTGAGACCATCAAGAAGGGCACAAGGGACAGCAGTGGCTGAGGAGAATCGAAGCATCCTGGATGGGAACTGGCTGGGTGACAAGACTTCAGTGTGGACCTTTTTGTGCTGGTGGTCTTAGAATCATGTGACTCTATCGGTTATTTAAAAAAGAACGTTTAGAATCAACTTTAATGACACCAGGGAACATTAATCTCTTTGTACAGCTATTTCCCAAGTGTCTTCCCACAAGCATGAACTACTATGGGCACTGATGATTCGGCACTGCACAAGATAAGGTTCTTGCCCTCTTAAACTCACATCCTACAGAGAAAGACCAAATATACAAGTGTGTACACATACACACATATATGCATACTTCTTTATCTGTATAAAATAATGTCCTATTGGACATTGAAAAAGAACAAAATAAGCAGTGGTGGCACATGCCTTTAATCCCAGCACTTGGGAGGCAGATACTGGCGGATTTCTGAGTTCGAGGCCAGCCTGGTCTACAGAGTGAGTTTCAGAACAGTCAGGGCTATACAGAGAAACCCTGTCTTGAAAAACAAAACAAAACCAAAAACAAACACAAACAAACAAACAGGCAACCAAAAAGAACAAAATTGCAAATCCTGGCAAACGGAGAGGGGTGGTGTGGAGGGCAGGAGTGGGGAGAGTGGGCGGTGCCCTGCAGGGCACTCTTCCAGGCCACTAGGAGGAAGCTTTGGTGACTACAGAAAGAGACAACCTGGGAAAAGATCTGTCCACGGTAGAACCAGCAAACCCTTGTATATAGCTGGAGCAAACAGAAGAGAGAGGGGTGGGGTTGGTACAATTACGCTCGGGAGCTAGACTGAGTCACCTTGGAGGGTGCAGCAATGGTGTGGATGTTAGGTGACTCACAGAGATGTATAGGCAGCTGGCAGAGGTGTCTGAAAATTTCCAAAAGAGCTTAGCTTTTTAAAATTACCAAAGGATTCTGGTTAAGATTCAGAAGCCGACACACACTTGTCTTGGCTCCAGGTGGCTAAAAGGCTGATCCAGCCAGAAAACAGCTGCTTCCCTGAGGCCTATCAGTCTGGCTTCTTTCCAAAGACTTCTACTCCCTCCCTAGTCTCGCTTCACAAACCAACAACTAACCAAATAACTTTGCCCAAGAAACTTTATTGCCTTAAGGAAGTTAACAGGCCAGGAGTCTAGGTCTAAAGGGTGAACAAAGTTTCCCTTCAGTACAGTCCTGGACCCTGCTTAGAACAACATGTCCTAAAGCTCATCCCACCAGTACCACGGTCTGGTTCCCACTCAGCCCACAGTAGCAAGAAGCAGGCTTGGAAATAAACTGTCCCTAAGGTCTGAGATGAAGACAGGGAAGACCAGCGAGCTTCTACATAAACAATCTCAACATTCACCAATGACTGGCAGGGTTACTGGCTAGGAGCTAGCTTTTAACTAGTATATTAACTATGTCAAAGTTTATGTCCATTTTCAAATTCATATAATTATCACGCATCAGTTTTTAAAATGTCTATTGTAGTAAAAAGAAAGTAGAAAATATCAACCCTTGCAACACCACTGTAGCCTTAATATCCTTGTAGCTACACTCAAGAGGTCAGCATATTTGTGGACCGATGTGCAATTCCCAGAATCCTAATCTCAGAACAAGGGCAGTGGGAGTAGCACTAACTTATTACATATATGCACACACACATACATTATATGCCTCACATATGACACATGCCTTATATACTACAGGACCGGGGCTTCTACTGACAAATCAGTACAGATATCAAAGTCCTACAATCTCTCTCTCATGTCACACTGAGTCTCAGGACACCTGGGGCTTCCATCCATTCATTCCGCTGTCCCATTCTAGGTTCCCAACCTCTGCTGTGTTTTAAGCACTACTCTCACGTTCTTTTCATTTCTTTGAATTTAAAAATCTCTACCTCAATCAACTCAGAGCGAAATCAACTAACATAAGCCTTAAGCAACTGTAAGGAACAAGGGTGACATCTAAGCACAATTTGGAAATGCTCAGTCTCCAGCTTCGCGGTATAAATCCATTCCCATTTGTTTTCAGCTGTAAACACTTGCACTCAACATAAGACATTAAGATCATTTTGTTCAATCAGTGGAATACTCGCTTCGGATTTTTATGGCTTCTCTTTCCATTTTAAAGAACAAAACCATTTGTGAAGTGCTGAAACTTCCTAAGCAGGTGTACTATAGAAGACACAAAACCATGCAGAACTTGATTTAATCTTATGGAAATTATTCTTGCAATTGTTATATATTAAAACGCCACAAAAGTTAATAAACAGAAACTACTTACGGCACACTGAAGTCTGGACAGACAGCCTGAAACTACAGGCAGCCAACTATTCCCTCGGATTAAACTTTGTCCCCTGCCTGGCTGTTTCTGGATCAAGTTCACACAGAGACATGTTTGCAGTGGCCTTGGAAGCTACCGCCCCACAGGCCAGGTAGGAGGGGTTGTTTCTTTAACCCCTGCGATTCAGCAGCATCCCAGAGGTCAAGTTCAATGTGTGTGAAGACAAATGTAATGAAGACTAAGGGAAGCCTGAGAACTCTCATTATTCCTGATGGCCGGGCTTGGGTTTCCATGTGTTCCAGGGTGGCAGGAGTGTAGTCCTCAGAGCTCCAAGGATCGTAATTCTTATTTCAGTGACCATTTCTCCTCCTCCTTGGAGTCTCTAGGTTGTGCAATCACAGCAGAAAGAGGCTCTCTCTGCACGCCATCAGCTCCCCCTTTACCCTCTTTTTCTAATGATGCAAAGCAAGATTTCTTGTTGATGTAATTGTGTTCTCTTAATTCAGTGTGTGTCCTGTGCCTGTAGGCTTCCCCGCTGGACCACTGTATGGCCAGTTCTCACAGGATCCTCTCCAGTTCCAGCCATCTATTATGGGCTATATTCGCTAACTACTCTGGGAACATTATCTTCTTCTTTCCCAGGAAATGTAGAAGAACTCTCAGCTCCTCCTGCACCATGTCTGCCTGCACACCGCCATGTTCTCCGCTGTGATGATAATGGACTGAACCTCTGAAACTGAAAGCCAGCCCCAGTGAAATGTTTCCTTCATAAGAGTTGCTTGGTCATGGTGTCTCTTCACAGCAGTAGAGCACTGCACATTGAGTGCCTGACTCTGCTCTCCTCTGTGAGCTCTGATCTAGCCACAGTTGAGACAAGAAGAGGGATTATCTTCAAACACATGCAGACACTGTGGTGGTTTGAATGAGAGTGGCCCTGTGGCTCACACATTTAAATGCTTGTCACCAGGGAGGGCACTACTGAAAAAGATTAGGAGGGGCAGCCTTGTTGGAGGAAGTCTGTCACTGGAGATGGGCTATGATGTTTTCAAAAGCCCAAAGCCAGGCTCAGTGGCTTTCTCTTGATGCTGCCTGTGGATCTGAATACAGAATTCTCAGCGCTTTCTCCAGCACCATGTCTGCCTGTATGCTACTGTGCTTCCTGCCATGATGATAATGGACTAAATTTCTGAAAGTGTAAGCCAGCCCCAACTGGATACTTTCTTTAGTTGCTATGGTCATGGTGCCACTTCACACTCAATTTCATTCGATAGTAATTTTTAAAAAATGATATCATCTTAATCTATATTTTAACTTTAATTTGGTAAAATTCAAAATATATAAGACAGTTCTGTGAAGTTATGGGAAAATAATGGAAGCTAAACTGGTAGAACCACTCTGGAAGACAAATGGACGCATGATGAACACACAGACCCTTTCATCGAGCAAGAACTAAAACCACACTTTCCCATGGAAACAAACACTTGTGTGTGTGAATACCCACTGCAGCATTACTGGCAAAAGTAAAGGATGTCATAGGGAACTAGTAAATGCAGTTATCATATCTGATGGGATATAGAATAAAACACAAGGCAGCCGTGGGCTACTCACTGAGAATAAACAAACTATACTAATTTAAACTATATATGTTTAGAGAAATTTGTCTAAATGTAATTGAGTGTATGCATATTTGTGCACATGGGCATGGCTGAGGTGTGTGTTTGGATGTGTATGCCTGTATACACCTCTCAAGAAGGATATTTAAGAAAACAGAAACAGAAGGCAGACTCTAGAATAACAGAGGCTCCAAAGGTGGAAAACACACAATATCCTTTTGTGCCTTGGGAACTTAACAGTTTGAAAATATGCCAAATGTAATAGACACCCTAGATTATATGTTGAGACAGAAAAATACAGTACTGGAAAAACTTTGTAAAAGATACATGAAGTATAGATTTCAGATAATAATCATATTTCATTTCTTAATTTAGACAAGTAAGTCATGTATACAGAAGATTCTTATGAGAGACCTTGGGTGAATGTTATATGGGAATTTTTGTTCTGTCTTTGAAACTTTTCTATAAATCTAAAAAATTAATTGAAAGATAAAAAGTTTACTCAAATAATAAAACCCCCTTTGGCTTCATTTGGGCTGGTTTGAGACAGGGTCACTGTGTAGTTCAGCTTGGCCCTGAACTAGGGGCGAGCTCTTGCCTTAGCTTCTGAGTTCTGGGATTACAGCTTAAGTCATCTCACACATCCTTAAACAAACATTTTAAACATTATCAGAGGGCTGGAGAGATGGCTCAGCAGTTAAGAGCACTGATTGTTCTTCCAGAGGTCCTGAGTTCAATTCCCAGCAACCACATGGTGGCTCACAACCTTCTGTAATGGGATCCGATGTCCTCTTCTGGTATGTCTGAAGATAGCTACAGTGCACTTGCATATACTAAAGTAAACGAATCTTTAAAAAACAATTATCAGGATGGGTTTGTGGGGTGTAGGGGAAGAGGGGCTTAGAGAAAGGAGAAATGACAATCAAAAAGGCAAGATGAAAAGCCATGGGAACATCTTGTCATGAGGTGATGAGGGAGGGCTTACCTTGAAACAAAGGTCACGAGACATTTCAAACAAAGGTCAAGACATTTCAAGTGAAATAAAAAAGAATGCTTGTAATAGCAGAGAAAAACCAAACATATTAGTGAGGTGAGGGGTGGGTTGACTTTAGGCTCCTGAGATGGTTTTGTGGATGAAGACTTGCTGTCAAGCCTGACAGTCTAAGCTTGATACTCAATCGCATGTGGTGCAGGGAGAGAACCACCTCCCACAAGCTGTCAACCAAACTCCACAAATATACTGTGGCACATGTGCGCCCCCCATACACAATAAATAAATCCATGTAAAAGCACGTACTTCTTTCATTCAACTACTACCGGTTGGTGCCGTGTCAGCACTTTGTAGCGCACTGGGCCATGAGCACGACTTTGTAATTACAAGGATGCACAGAACCCCAAATGACCTGTTAGAACATGCAAACGGCTTCTATCCAGACTTACTGTACGACAAGGCTGCAGACAAGGGGCAGACGATTAGGTGAGAAACCAGGACAGAGAAGTGGACACTGAGTGAAGGAACACACACAGTTCAGGGACAAGAGTGGTGGCAAAGAAGGCAGGGAGAAGACGGGCAAAGGGCTTGGAAATGCTGCGGGGTGGGATGAGAACACAAAGCACTAGAGAGGCACTGACCGAGAACAAACACTGAAAAGACCACCAGACACTTGGTGTAAAACCCCAGTGCAAAGGACACTCAAAGACAACTCCACTTCCTCTAAAGCAGAGCTGAGAGGGACCCCAACACAAAGGCTTTTGGGAAAGGACAGCACCCTCTATCCAGCTTCTTACACATGCGTGCTTGCTTGAAGCTACTGTAACACCAACCTTATTTGGGAGAAAATAAACTCAGGGAGAAGACTGCAAAATTTACACATGGTGTTAATACAAGCACTGAGACTGAAACATGCTGGGTTGGGGTGGGAGATTCTCCTATTCCCGGGACAATATACTCACTTTCTAGTACTTGGCCACAAATCCGAGACATTTGCCAGAGCAGCCATGTCGAAATATGCGACTGCTTTTAAAACTTGGGATACCTAGAATTTTAAATATAACTCTGAATTGTGGCTTCTCTTGGCAAATTACAAGATATATTTCATTATCAAGGAAGAAAAATAACAAAGGAAGTTTTAACCTGGCCACACCTGCCACTATGTCTCTGCTCTTATAGCCACTCACTGTTTAGCCTGTGCACCTGGTGCTGAGGCTCAGTCACACCCGGGAAGGAGGGCAGTGTCTAATCAATACTCTCTGACAATGGCAAACAGAGTTCTGGATCGAGTCTATAGGCAAGAGTGTGTGATGTGCACATACCTGTGCTTGTGTGCCAGCTACATGTCACAGATGTGTGTGCCACCAAATTCTAAATATCTCAAATACAACTAAACCCATGACTTACCTATGACAAACAGGACAAAGGTAAGGTGCAAGAGGAATTTTCATCCCTAATTTTCAACCAATTAAAATGAAATTCTATTTTATCATTAAATGTTCATAAGTAAAGATAATTATTGGCTTGAAAACTTTGCTTCAATAATTCCCACATCATTGTGAGCACCCTGCTCCTGAGAACAAGGCAATATTCTCACCAAGCAAACACTCGGTTGCAGCCTTCACGTGAGAAGTTACTAGAGTAATTACAGTACAAGAGTTTCCAGAAGACACCATCAAAAACTATGCCAAAGTAGTAGTTTCTCTAAACCAGCGTCTGGCTGCTCACTGGGTGAAGCAAGTATTATTCTTGATGGTAATGTCAGCCTGAAGAGACCACTGCTGTTTGTCAGAAAGAAAATGTTACGGATAGTCCAAACCACAGCTTTTCTAAGTATTTGTGTTTCTAAACTAAAAATCAATCAGGCAAGTTGCTTCCTTTTTGTTTGTTTGTTTTGTCTTTTGTTTAAAACAGGCTCTCAACAGGTAGCCCTGGCTGGCCTGAAACTTTTTAGGCAGACCAAGCTGGCCTTGAACTCAAAAAAATCCACCTGCCTTTGCCTGTAAGTACTGGGATTAAGTTTGTATGCCACCATGCCAGCAGCCCTTATTCGTTTTGTACACAATTTGGAACTACCGTTTGAGGCTAAGAAACAACAGGTGAAACTGACACGGAGCTCGAGAGACAGTGTGGAGCTTCCGTAAGTGATTCTCTCAGCCCAGGGCGTGGCTCACAGGGAACAGCAGATTCTCACACAACTTTGAAGTCTGAGAGCGCCCGAACCCTGAAAACTAAGGTAAAACCCCAGACCCTACCACTTAATGAGCACCCCACGTAGTCCTTAACATTGACTGTACATTTAAAGACTCAGGGACAAAACTAAAACCTGTGAAATGTTACCTTTTTTTCCCCTGCCGGCTGAAGGAAGAACACCTGCCCTGAGGCTAATAGCCTCCATTTGTGTCCAGGCATTTACAGAAGGGAAATGCTCTAATCCAGTGATTCTCAACCTCCCTAATGTTGCGACCCTTTCAGACAGTGCCTCGTGCTGTGGTGACCCCTGCCATTAAATTATTTTTGTTGCTACTCCATAACTGTAATTTTGCTGCTGTTGTGAACTGTGATGTAAATGTCTGATATGGGACCCTCTGCGGTTGAGACCCACATGTTGAGAACTACTGCAAGCCATTATTTGCACCCAGCACCATTTGCTTAGGCAAAAAGTCTGTTTACTAATGCCAGTCAAACGTTTAGAACATTTCAAGAACAATTGGTTCAACATACTGAAGCTATTTTAAGAATTTCTGCTCATGAGCGCTAGGAAGGATGAAGGTGCTGGCCACAAGCCGGCAGCCAGGACTCCAGCTCCAGGTCCATGAGCTGGATGAGGATGGACTGCAGCAAGGTGTCCTCTCATCACCACATGCAAGCTGAGGCCACACACACAGACATACAGACAGACACACAGACAGACACACACACACACACAGACACACAGGGACACACACACACACACAAAAGTGTTAAAAAAAATAAAAAATAAAAACAACCTCCTGTCTGTGTCTCCTGTACTTTAACGTAGCTGGGGCGAATGGCTTTTTTTTTCTAAGTCTAAAAGAAATAATAAATCATGAAAGAATATGTTTCCAAGTTCCTTAAACTTATTTTTAATCAAAGTATAAAAAATCTCGAGTTCCAGGTCTCCGTTTTCTATTGAAACAAACAGGATAAAAGGAGCCTCTTAAAACCAGATGGGTTAATGTTTACACAGAGGCACCTTTCCCAATCGTGTTCTCCTTTAATGTTTGAATGCTTGAATGACCTTGCTGGAATTCCCCTGTCAGCTGGAGTATCTACTGGACTTCCAAACAGAAACTACACTCACATGACACATTAGAACGGTATGCCGAGTGGTATCTGTCACTGCACCTTGAACCTGGTAGTTAAGACTACAGACGAATCAATAAGCTTTATACAAAATGAAAAGCTTTTCCTCTCTTAGGCCACTAAACAAAGTATTAAATTTCATTATATTTCACATTATGTACTTAGAGTGTCAATACATTCAAATGTATGGCTTCAACCTATCACTAACAGGCCTGTTTTCAAATACAGAATACACCATTCTGAAGTGAGAATTTGAATCCATATCTGATTCCTGTTACTTTAATGTAACCACCTAAAAGCCTAGATAATATGAAGCCTTCATTGTTTTTATTTGAGAACTCTTAAAACATCTATCTTTGTAGAAAAGGCACCGTGAGGTGAGGTGGTCATGGAACCTGTTCTTTACAGTGTGAGCCAATCATGAGGTGAAACTCAACACGGAAGGCGCAGAGGACAGCCCCCTCATCGACCAGTTAACCGCACCATGGGCTAGCCACACCCACGGGCTAGCCACACCTCCTCTCGTCTTCAGGAATTGAAAACACAGTAAGCGTCACACGAAACTGTAGCCCAGCAATTTTTCTTTCAAACATGTTGTTGTTTTTTTGGGGGGTGGGGTGGGGGAAGTAACATCTCACAGTCTGAGTTTCTACAGAACTTTTTATTAATGTTTCAGAAGCTGAGATGAAAGCTCACCGCTCAGCAGAGGGCAATACTGAGCTTAGAGATAATTGTTCTAGAATATCTCAATAGTGGCTGACATCTTCTATTACATGGGGCATAAGTTTTATAATTATTTCTTAATTTTGTAAATTTTTAAAGGAGGTAGAGAGATAGTTTAACTGTTAAAGAATATTTTATTTAAATGTATTTATTTTTAAAAATTATTTTATGTGTATGAGTATTTTGCCTGTATGTGCTGTGATGGTTTGAATGAAGTGGCCCCCATAGGCTCACAGGGAGTGGCACCATTAGAAGGTGTGGCCTTGCTGGAGGAAGTGTGTCACTAGGGTGGGCTGAGGTTGCAGATGCCCAGGCCCAGTGTCTCTCTCTTCCTGCTGCCTTTGAATCCAGACGTAGAAATCTCAGCTGCTTCTTCAGCACCATGTCTACTGCATGCCGTGATGACCTCTGAACTGTAAGCCAGCCCCCAAGTAAATGCTGTCCTTTATAAGAGTTGCTGTGTCATGGTGTCCCTTCACAGCAACAGAATCCCTAAGACATGTATATATGTGCAAACCTGGTGCTCTTGCAGCCAAAAACCAGGCACCAGAGCCCCAGGAGCTAGAGTTAAGAATGATTGTGAGTCCCATGTGGGTCCTGGGAACCAAGCCTAGGCCTACCCAAGAGCTGAAAATGCTCTTGCACCACTCAGTGTCTCTCCAGCCTTTAACTTGTTCTGAGGCAGGGTCTCACGTGGTCTAGCCTGGGCTTGAACTCCCTCTGGAGATGGTAATGCCCTTCAGCTCCTAATCCTCTTGCCTCTGCCTCCCAAGTGTCAGGATGACAGCTGTAGTTCACCACTCTGAATGCAGGAAGAGCCAACGGAGTTACATCTCCTATCCTACCATAAGTTCTTTGAAGCACTGGCATACTAAACAGAAATCACTGAATGCTGCTGTTTAGGGGCTAAGCTCCTCTATGGGATCCAATACACAAGGCTAAAAATTGAAATTCACCCAAGCTAAAGTTCAACCCAGCAAAGCCATTTCTCTGACCTGAAAAATCGGGATCTGTGAGATAAGAGCCAAACTTCCCAAGTAGGTCAGTTATAACTGGTAGGACTCCAGCTTCCTCTGTATATACACCTCCTGGGAAAAAGTAACCCTGATATAAACAGGGACGTTTCCAATCTTTCATCTCCTGTCCCTTCTTTCAAGGAAACGACCCACTTAGTCAACACCTTCTTTCTTTTTTTCTCTAAGATTTCTTTTATGAATGAGTATTCTATCTGCATGCCAGAAGAGGGCATCAGATCACATCACAGATGGTTGTGAGCCACCATGTGAGTATTGGGAATTGAACTCAGGACCTCGGGAAGAGCAGCCAGTGCCCTTGACTGCTGAGCTTAACCCCTTAAGTCTCTCTGTCCTACTTTCTTTTCTTTTCTTTCCCTTGAGACAGGGCTCTCTGTGCGGCCCTGGTTGTCTTGGAACTCACTGTGCAGATTAGGCTGGCCTTGAACTAAGAAATCTGCCTGCCTCTGCCCCCAAGTGCTGGGATTAAAGGTGTGCACTACCACTGCTGGCTACCTTGTTAATACTTTCTTCAAGCCCTTTTTGTCTCTAAAACTTGTGTTCAAATCCTCAGAATATGTTTTCTATTCATGGAATGAAATGTCCAGACTCTTTAAATTGTGACTCTGTACCTCATCAGACATGACATCGCACTAACTTCAGCCTCCTTGAAGATGAGCTGCCCTTCTTGTTCAGGTTCTCAGTGTCCCATGCTACAACTGCCTCCAGTTTACTGAAGAACAACGAATGGGGTACTAACTCTACAAGCACATGCAACTCTGATCTTTCAAATAAAGGCAAGATTAACAAAGTAATCACTGGGACGGAGAAGAAAAAAATAGGTAATCAAATCATCTTCTCCCCAAGATTTCTTACCTCCACATCTACTCCCCTATTCTCAGCTACTTAGCAAAATAAAATAAAATTTGAAATACAAAATGTATAATCGTTTCCTAAAATCCTTGTGGTCTTTAAGTGGTAAACATATTTTATGTTAGTGAGCTGGTCCATGGCTGGGGACCTTAGAAAACTCAGTGGGAACCCAGCTCTACAGAGACTGGGAGGCATTTGACGCAGGGAGGAAAGACACAGGGGCTTAGAGACACATAAAATAGCATGGCAGTTAATCATAGCTGGGTAATGGAGCTCTCATAAAACCCAAAGAAGCATCTGACAGCTCAGTCATGGCCATTCCTGGAGAGCAGTGCCCTCACCCTTCCCACGTGCCCTGCTCTGTCCGTTTCCATCCTTCTTCGCTAATTTCCTTTACAGTCATCCATAGGTATGCACCTGGTTCTGTGTGAACAAGGAGGGATTTGTGGCAATGACAAGTTGCAGCTGCTCAGTTGAGCAATCTGGAGCTGGCAGTTGTATCTGCAATATATGATGCTAGTCTCTATGAGCTGAGATCTCAGCCTCAAGTTCAAAGCTAACCACAGCCACTTTCACACAGATGTGAAAAATAATTTTATTTCCTCTGATACGTGTCCTTTTCCTGGGCCAGCCCAGCTATGCTCAACTGAGTCATACCTAATTCATAGTGTAGCACACATTTGAAGGCTCACCTTTTGGTGGGACTGCATATTTGGACGCCACAGAGCTCCACAGCCAGCCAAGCACCTAACATGTAGTTGAGCGTATACTCAGCATGGCTGGAAATGTAAAATACATAGTTTCTTCCTTGTGAGGGGAAGGGAAAAGAAAAAAGTATGACTAACTTCCCGTCTTTTCAGGAGTTTTGAGTGACTATTTTCTATCCAGCCTGACTTGGAAGTGCTGACAGAATGTGGGACTTTTGAATGCCTAGGAAGTGCTGCTTAGGGGGAGCACTGGAGCATGCAGTACCAAAATTAGACACAAGGGGGCAAGAAGCCATTACAAGTTCCTGAAAAAGTTCTCCAATTGGGAAATGACATACATGCACAGCCCAGAGACCACACACCCATAAAAGACTTGAGAGGTTCCAAAACTATCTAGGCTGATGAGTGAATGTCCACTCTGTATGAATCTAGTCCATAAATGGCTGGGAGAGGAGGCTGCTACTCTATTCTCTTGGCATGTCTAACGGGAAACAAATAGGAGAGGAAATGTCATAGGAACCACAGAAATGAAACCTACCCAGACATGGTGGCTCCTTTGTGTAAACTCAACATGTGGGCAAGCTTAGGCAGGACTGCCATCAGTATGAAGCCAGCCTGGGCTACAGAGTAAGACCTTGTGCAAAACAAAACTAACAATGAAACAAACAATCCAGGGATACACCAAAGTTGAAGAATTCAGAGAAAGAATGGAAAGAAATTGTATTAAAGAAACACAAGGCACTGTAAGACACAACACAAACAGCCAATGAGCTCACAGAAGCAACACAGGAACAAGATAAGAATGACAACAAAGTGTCAGAAATCACACAAAAGAACCGAAGGGAAAAATACACAACTGGAGAACTCAGCAATGAAGCTGAAAGACTCAACAGTTTTTCAACATTACATCTGATCAAATAACTCAGAAACATGGAGGACAAATGATTTAAGACCATGAAGTAGAAGAGACAGAAGGAAGAGTGACACATGAGGGACTGAGACACTGTCAAGATGGCCAACACACGTTTATGTGCACGGGTGCACACACACACACACACAGTCACAGTGTAAGAGGGACAGCGTAAGTGGCAGTCATCACTCATGTCCTGCTGACGGAGGGAAGGGAACCAGGCCTCTATATGCTCACTACCTCTATTTACTGTGTATGAAGAGGTATGTATGTGTCATGACACACATGTGGAAATACTAAAGAACAACTCCTCTCCATCTAGGTTCTGGGGACTGACTGGGTTATGAGGTTCTGCAGCAGGAACCTTTACCCATTGAGCTATCCCACTGGCCCTGCATATCTAAATTTAATGAGGTCAAAGTGTTCTGACTAATGAGCCCAAAGAAGTCCACAAAAACAAATATAACTGAACTGTCAAAAAGCCAAAGAAAAACGTGCATCAAGAGAAAATCAATCTGTCACATATGCAAGAGCTCCTAAACGGTGTCAGTGGATTTCTCTACAGAAGTGTTATAGACCAGAGGCGCTGGAAAGATAAATTCAAAAGCACTAGAGCAAGCAAAACCTTGCTCCAGGAATGAATGCAGAGGAAACCTTCCTAGATAAAGCCTATACACAAGGTGGGGGAAGGAAGGCCAAGGGGTTATATAGTAGGCTAATCTAGGTCTCACTAAGAAAGTGACTTGAGTCAAGACCTAAAAGAGTGAAGGAAATGGCACAAGGACATCCAAAAAACAGGAAACAGCTCCAAAGAAGTCTCTCCAAACACAAAGCAGGCACAGTAGCAGAAGCAAGTGAATCAGAGCAGAGAAGATATCATGTTGGAGAGGTAAAGGGAGCCCGCCCCCAATTCCATGGAGTGACAGCATGGCTTTCTTTCAGTAGGACAAGCAGGTGCTTAGGACAAGCTGAATGGCAAGGAAAGCATTAGTGAGCACCTCAAGGGAGATGGGTTGAGTTGACTCTGCAGGACAATCTAAAGCATCAGATTCTGTTCCCAGTGTTCAGTTTGTCTCTCCTTTCTCCTCTGACTGTTCATACTAGTGTCTGCTGTGTAGTCATATGCACAAGCCAAGGGTACAGAGGAGAGGTGCAGGCTGAACACAAAATGGAAAGTCAGAATTATAGAGCCATGAAATTGAAGAGAAAGGATTATAGACTTTTGAGAGATGGAGACAGAAAGACAAAGAGAGAAGAGCACACAGCGACTGAGTTCTAGGATACCCCAACATACTGAGGTCAAGAAATTAAGGAGGGAGCAACAGACACTAGAATGACTAGGTGGGGGAGAACCCAACGCTGAGAGATCCTGAGAGCACTAAGGAAGAGCAATGGCTGACAGTCGTGTCTGTACACTTTATTTAGTGGTCACACACCCAATTCAGTACACGTTTATGAAACCTGAAATAGTTTCAATATTGTAGGGTCTATATTTATTAAGAACAGAAATTGAGCAAAAATGTATTATCTGGTTTTAGAGTATATCAAATACATCTGTCAGCTGTCATATATAGACACACATATATATATTTATCTTTTATCTAGAACATTTTAATATGTATTTACTTTGTATGTGTGAACATGCCACAGAACACATATGGAGGTCAGAGGACAACGTGCAGGAGTTGATGCCCTCCCTGTGTGGGTCCCAGGTATCAGACTCCAGATAGATTTGGCAGCAAGGACCTCTACCCATGTCAAAGGTTCTTAATCTAAACATTTCTTAAAATATTAGTCTAAAGGTTATTAATAGATTATATGAGCAAAAAGGAAGTTTTAGCTACACTTGATTGGGGAAACCTAATATAATTTTCACAGAGAGAGAGAGAGAGAGAGAGAGAGAGAGAGAGAGAGAGAAGAGAGAGAGAGAGAGAGAGAAATGCAGCATTTTGCCAAGTTACATCACTACAGAGCTGTTCTAGGCTAGCATCCTAGCACACCGAGCTGTTCTAGGCTAGCATCCTTTTATCCTGCCTGCTGTTCTGAGTTAACGTCATTTGGAAAACACTGAGTTAAAAGCTTTGGCACATTCTTGTCCTTACTAATGTCAAAACTTATGTCAGCAAATCTGCTGCAGGATATTTTCTTTCTGCTAGTTCAAAACTTTTACTGGAAATAAGATCTGCTTCTACATTATTTATGCTAGAATATATGATATTCTTTGTGTCATTTTTATACCGATACATTTGCCTGTCCTCAGGTTTTCTTATTAGTCATCAAATGCCAAAATGAAAAGATTTCATCTCTTGAAAAACTGAATAGAAAGTTGTCAAATAGTTGGATAATCTCAACTAACACCTTTTAAAGGCGTTTCCTACAGACTATTGGCAATATACCATATTGGTTTTGCTTTTGGCCAAGTTTCCTTATGTGTGCTGTTCACTTCAATGATTTAATAATTTTGTGATGTTCACATCTTATCTGTTCCCTGAAATGGGGTATAACATTGGACTATGGACAGTTCCATATTTCTTCTCTAGTTACTCTAAAAGCCTGTTCTCAGTTCTCCTCTTTCAATTCTGAAAAACGATGCAATATAGAAAACCTGGCTTCAAAAGGTTCTATTATCTCCATGTCAAAGACAGGAGTGCAAGGTAAAAAAGTAAACATCAAAAACAGTGTATTATCAATGCTACTCAGCTAAGTAGTATCATCTTTTCCTAGAAACACCAGCGTTGTCTAGGAAATATGGTCCGCAGTCTCTCTTTGTCCCTCACTATCTCTGGCTCCCACCCTTACCACACTCAGCTTTGTCCTCAGAAGGACAAAGCAGTATTGGGAAAGTGCACTTACCATGAACGGACAGACATGTGCTGCACATGTGAGGTCCTGGGGAACTCTACACTCACAAGACCGCTCTGAATCTGAATTAGTAAAAGAGTTCTGGAAACCCAATTTACCTCTTTCACGTCCTCCTTCCCAGTTTGCTTCTTACCTTGTAAGAACCTACACGAGTTGCCAATGATCCTCCTCGAAAGGCAAGCAGGCAGCACGGCTCTGGGCTCTCGCCTTTCTCGTGGCGGGAACAGGAGGACCTAAAGTGATCCACATGCTGGCTAATACCTTTGACAAATGACTTTCAAAAATATCCAGTCACCAAGTTTGCATTGGCTCTGGGAATGTTTAGACATGACACCAGCAGCAGCAGCCGGTTCTGGGGACTGTGAGCTCTGACTGAGCACACTGTGACAGTGAACAGGCCCACAGGGACTTAACACAAGGTTTTCTAGAACAGCAATTTCAAGCTTTCTTCTAGGCAAACATGCTTTCAGGGTTCCAGACTCAAATATCTGTGTCCTGTTCCACAGAACAAGATTCACAATTCCAGTGCAGTCATATCTGAGCAACTTCCAATGACTCCAATATACAACCTGCCCATTGCCACTGTGCAGGACTTTTGCCTGTAAACATTACCCAGTTTAAAATCACTACTACACTCTTTGTTTTGTTCTCTGCAAATGTCTTCCCAACACTATAGCTACTACAGCATAGTATGGTATATATAGTACTATAGCTATTTCAAGTGTTTCAAAACAAAGCAGAATGTGAATTAAACTCATTCTTTAAAGTAAGTTTTAAATACATGAACCTCAGTTTGGGTCACAGATCTATACATACCCCTTAGTACAGGCTAAATACACACACTTAATAAACATGTTCTGAGTGTCTCTGGCGTCACCTGGGGAAACACTAGTGACGAGGATGCATGAGGAGCTGAGCAGAGACAGGGGATGGAGATGCCATGCAGCTAAAGAAAGATGGCTGGAGAGAACCCCACTCACAGACCCAGAGTACGAGAAGATGAGTGCTTAGTGTCGTGTTCTGAGAGTAGAGCACTTTACATGTAAGGAATCTCAAAAACAGAGGCCCTAAAGCTTCAGAAGAAATCTCTGGCATTTCTAGAGAAAAGTGTGCCTGAGCCAGTGTCCTACTTGCTTGTCCTGTAACTGTGATAAACACCCTGATAAAAGCGACTAAGGAAGGAGTTTATCTTAGCTCACAGTTCCAGAGTACAGCGCGTTGTGCCAAGCTAGTGAAGGCATCAGGAGCTTGAAGCAGCTGGTCACACTGTGTCCACGGCAGAAAGAACAGGATGGTGAATCCTGGCTCTCTGCCTGCTTCCTTCTTTCATGAAGTCCAGGATGGACGCCTATGGAATGGCTCATAGTGGGTTCCTCCTATCTCAAATAAGCATATCAAGATGATCCCTGAAGGTGTGGCCAGAGGCTTGTTTCTTAGAAGATTCTAGATGCTGTAAAGTTAACAATCAACACTAACCACAACTTCATTCTTTACAACTTGACACCCAAACACAACTATCTGAAGCCATGGACCTTTTAACCCTTCTTTTCAGAATTTCATGACCATCTGTTCAATTTTTTTTTTATTACCTCTCTCTCCTCCCCCCCCCCTCTCTGTGGGTGTGTGTGTGTGTACACATACTCATGCATGTTCCCCGATACATGTGTGTTCTATAGAAGTCAGTAGATAAGTTGTAGGAATCGGCTCTCTCCTTCCACACTTTGGCTTTGAGGACTGAATTCAGGTCAAAAGGTGATGCAATACTTTCTGAGTTTTCCTGGCAGCCTACATTACCACCTTATAATGCAAACATATGTCCAGGACAACTTCAAATGTCCCCATATTCTTCAACAATTCCAACACTGTTCAAAACTCCAAAGCCTTATTTCAGATTTGAGGTAATCTCTTAACTGTGAATGCCTAGAAAATAAAAAAACAAGTTACATAGTTCCAAAATAAAATGTTCCAGTATGAGCAACATTCCTATTCCAAACAGGAGGAATGGAGGCATAGCAAGGAATAATCACACCAAAAGTGAGACTAAAAGCCAACAGAGAAAGCACCAAGCTTGCAGCACCACGTCTGTCTGTCTGTCTGGCACTGGGGTGATGGATCTTCTGGGTTCCAAGGGATCAGGCGGCCCCGTCCTTCCAGGCATGCTGCTTAGGCACACACAACTTCTCCCTTAAGTCAGCTTCACTCCATGGATGCAGCTTTCCCTGTCAGATGTCCCACAGTTCTGACATCAACATTATAACTTAGGACTTGACATTCACAGCTTCATGCAATAGCCTCTCAGGCCCTTTGTGGGGACTCTTACCTTGCCATACTGCCTGGCCTCCACTGTTTTCTTAAACTGTGGAGCAAAAAATCCACCACCTCTTCAATCTTGCATCTTTCATTGATTTCAAAACCGGTACCTGGTAGACAACAATGCTAAGTTCTGCTAACTCAAGACATATCCTGGACCACAGCTTCTTTGTGCTGACCCCAAGGTATCAACTGCTTCCAAGGAATCAAGAACCCATTCAGTTCAGGCTTTCTTCCTTTGACTGAGTTTGTATCCTGATAAAATGGAGAGTCTGGTGGGTTTGCCTTCAGGGCCTTTCCTACTGTCTGGTGCAAAACAGGTTTCTCTTCAATGGTGATCTCTGTAACAATTTTTGGTTTTGGTTTTGTTGAGACAGGGTTTCTCTGTGTAGCCCTGGCTGTCCTGGAACTCACTCTGTAGACCAGGCGGGCCTCGAACTCAGAAATCCGCCTGCCTCTGCCTCCCAAGTGCTGGGATTAAAGGCGTGCGCCACCACTGTCTGGACTCTTTAACAATTATAACTGTTTTCCTGGCACCAGCCTGATTGCTATCCTGTCTTGAGATTTTTCTCTGCCAAACAAATAAGTCTACTCCCTTTAAATTCTACTTGACTAAGTTGTCAGTGCATGGGCACAATGAAGCCAGATTCTTGGCTGAAAGGTCACATGAACTGCCCCTGCCCAGGCCATGACTACTCAGGGATTCATTCTCCTTTCATTCTCCTCTGAAACCTCATGACTTCATTGTCTACATTTCTCTCGTTCCTCTCCTAAGTTCCCAGAATAATGATCCATTACCTTCTACCTAAAATACGCAAGGGTTTTTCTTGCCTAATGTTCTAAACTCCGCCCCAATTCTTCCTGCACACTAGTTTCAAAGGCCCATGAGCAGTATGTTCAAGTTTATCTATCAAAGGCCTCACTTCCTGGTATCAATTTTCTTAGTTACTATTCCTACTGCTGTGTTAAATAAAGGCAACTAAGGAAGGAGTTTATCTTGGCTTGACAGTTCACAATTGTGTCAAGGTGGTGTCGGTATCAGGAGCTTGAAGCAGCTGGTCACACTGTGTCCACAGCCAGGAAGAACAGGATGGTGAATCCTGGCTCTCTGCCTGCTTCCTTCTTTCATGAAGTTCAGGATACAAGCCTATGGAGTGGAGATGCCCACAAGTGGGGGGGGGGGTCCCCTACCTCAAATAAGCTCATCAAGATGATCCCTGACAGGTGTTTCCTAGGAGGTTCTAGATGCTATTAAGTTGACTATCAACACTAGCCATCTCATACTTAATGAACTACAAAAAAACTAAGGGACAGTAGTGACCAATCAGGTAAGGCCCTGAGAAACGATTATAAGGTTTTAGGTTTATATACAGAATGAGATATTATTCAGAATTCTGAGTAAAGGAAGTGAAATGAGCATATAGCATACTTAAGTACATTAAGTAACTAGATGACAACTAGTAGACATGGGAAGAATTGGTTAATGAAAGCTTACTTAATCTCTACTACCTTCTAGGCATTCCCCAGCCTTGGGCATATAGTAGCAAATAAAACCCAAGTCAGTGTTTGGCTCTATCACGACCAATCTGCTGGGGGAGGTACAATTAACACACGAGTAAGAAAGCAAATGATGTGCTCTCAGGGAAAACTGGGTAAACAACAACAGGGAGACTTCTTGTCGCAAGTGTGGGAGAAGGCTTCTTTTAAGAAATTATATTTGTCAGGGGTGGCAGTATCACATGCCTTTGATCCCAGTACTCAGGTAGCAGAGGCAGGCGGATCCCTGTGAGTTCAAGGCCAGCCTGGTCTACAGAGTGAGTTCCAGGACAGCCAGGATTACACAGAGAAACAAAAACAAAAGGAAAAAATATCTGGAGAAATATTGGTAGAATGAGTTCAATAAACAGGGTTAGGATGCTATATTAGGTACTTTTCTGTTGCTATGATAAAACACCATGACTAAAAGCAACTTATAAAACAAAGAGTTTATTTGGGCTTACATTTCCAAATGGGTAAGAGTCCACTGTAGAAGGGCACAGCATGGCAGCAGGGGCAGGAAAATAAAACCTCAACTCTCAACTACTAGTCCAACAAAGAGCAAACTGGAAGCAGGACAGAGCCTTAAGTGACATACTTCCTCCAGCAAGGCTGCACGTCCTAAACAGTCTACCAACAGGGGACCAAGTGTTCAAATGCCTGAGAGTACGAGGGTCATTTCTCATTGAAACCATCAGAGACACAAAGAACACACAATGGTACAGGGGAACGCAGCTGCTTTTGCCTAATGGACTGAGGCGATACAACATCAAGAACTTAAATCAGAGGACCAAAGAGAAGATTCCTCTGAATGCAGTGAGACGAGAGAAGGGAAGGAAGAGTAAATGCAGAGAACCAACCGAGCTTTAGTCTCCAAGAGCAAAGTGAAAACGTTCCTTAGAAAAGAAGGCTTAGAAGGCTTTTACAGAGGTCCAGGAAATTCGACAACAGAATAAGGAGCAGGGTGGACCTGAAAGAGGGAGTTTAAAGGTATTTAGAAGGTAGAAAAGAAAGGCTGGTGGCAGATACTACATTCATAAGGGCAGGACATGCAGACCAAGAACAGCCAAAATATCCAATTAGTGTCCCTTGGGATTTTTCTCAGCTAGCTAGTATTTCTACATGCAAGGTCATGAAGATCAAGGTGAACAGTTTCCAGTTCAGGGGAGGGGTCAGGGAACAAGAAAAAGTCAATCCCAGGCAGTAACAAGCTTCGACATCACATGCCAACTGTCTTAGTTCTGACAGGCTCAATTCTCAAAATCTATGCGATTTGTTCTGTCTCCACCAATGCCAGGAGCGTGTCACCACTAGGAAACAAGTAGCTTGTGTCCACATTTTACATTTCTTGACAAATATTTACATCACTGGGATTATATGCATTTATGTAATTATATAAGGAGAAAAGTCAACACTTTGCATAACCTTCTGTTAAATTTAAACAATTTCAAGGCACCAAGTAAAGTATTTCAGTGCACTAAAGAAACAGGTGTAGAGGTGAAACAATTAGTCAGATCATGAGAAACTACACTAAAAGAGCAAAATGAGAAAATTTAAGAATGATCTTAGAAATATCTAGCACACACGTTTACTGGCTTAATCTTGCTGGTTATGATTATCCGCTACAAACTGCAGCAGAATTGGACATTCCACAGAACTACTCAGAGGCTGAACTCAGATACAATGACTTAATGATACTTTCTTGAATCTCTGACTGACAGCCAAGGTATGAGATGTTTCTAAAGCTTTAGTCTCCAAGAGCAAAGTAAAAACGTTCCTTAGAAAAGAAGGCACAAAATCAAATTGAATTTGTAGAGCAGCAAGAGTCTGGGGTTTGAAGCCTTTTTGTGCATGTTTCCTGATATGTCCGGGCTGGCCTCAAACTCTGGCCCTCCTGTCTTAACCTACTAATGGCTAGAATAACAGGCATGCACCACTACATCTAGCTGGGGCAAAGGTTTTTTTTTAACGTGTGTGTGTGTGTGTGTGTGTGTGTGTGTGTGTGTGTGTGTGTATGTATATATATACACATACATACATATACACGTGTACACACATGCAAATGAAGAAGAAAAAAACCCAACGTCTTCAAAAGGAAAAATTCAGAATAATTTTTCAGTCCCAAATGGAAAACATATATCACAAATATTGTAAGCTTGTACAATAGAACTGAAGGAAAGTTATAGTCATCTGAAATTGCAGCAGTTAAGCTGATAACTATAAATGGACTATATCCTATAGGGAACAAAAGGACATCTGTTCTGTCCCTTCTTAGATCTTTCTGGAGTGGGCTTTTTATTAGAGATAATTTAATTCATGAATATATTTATTTGTGTGTGTGGGACTGCGCACATGTGTGGGCAAGCACACATGTGTGGGCATTCACATGTATGAGGGCAAGCACACAGGCATGGGCATTCACATGTGAGCATTCACACCTGTGTGGGCATTCACATGTGTGTAAGCAGATGTGCACCTCCACGAGTACAGGGTATCAGATCTCCTGGACCTGGAGCTACACTAATAGCTGTCTGCCAGACGTAGGGCTTGTTACATAGGTGCTGGGCTCCAGACTCTGGTCCCTACAGGTGAGCAGCAAGTACTGCTTAGCCACTAAGCCACCTCTCCATCCTCTGAAAAAGATTTTTAAGTTCAATGATTTACTTACATTGCAACTGCCTTTTTATTTTTTTCACTGTGTCTGCTTGCTTTGTTTCCAAGAAAACTTCAAGCTTTAAAAAACTGCCGAGTTGGGGGCTGAAGAAATGGTTCAATGGTTAAGAACACTCACTGCTTTTCCAAAGGTCCTGAGTTCAATTCCCAACACCCAGATGGCAGCTCACAGCTGTTTGATGCTGTCTTCTGGTGTGCAGATATACCCATATACGCACATAAATCTTTAAAAACAAACAAATCTGTTGAGATTGCTCAATTGGGAAAGTGCTTGCTATGTGCATCAAGGTCAGAACTCATGTGACATCATGAAACATCATGTGACATCGAATCTGTAACCCTAGTTCGTACCAAGAGTGCAAACAGGAGGATCTTGGGGTCTTACTGGCCAGCCAGCCTAGTCCAAACTGAGAGCTCCCGGTTTCTGTCTGAAAAAATAAGGTGAGAAGTGATTGAGGAACACATCCTAACATCAATCTCTACCTCTGGTACACACACACACACACACACACACACACACACACACACCGCTAAAGTATTACTAACTAAACTTAGGCATAGGCATGCATCTATAGTAAGTCAGTTTACAATGCCATAGTAAAACCTTCCATACATCATTCAGTGCCAGCCCCTCTGCCACACCCTGACCTCATGACCTCCAGGCTCACTTCCGCTATCCTAAGCACCAGGAGCTCATCTTCTCAAGCACAGTCCATCCTACCACTGACCGGTCCTACGTCTTCTTCATTCAGAATCAATCTGGACCCAAAGTGGACAGAGAACAAATGTACTCCATAAGTTTCCTCAGGTCTTCCACAATCTTATATTTTATGGGAAAAAGACAGAAAAGAAAAACAGTCCTGGCCGGGCGGTGGTGGCGCATGCCTTTAATCCCAGCACTTGGGAGGCAGAGGCAGGTGGATTTCTGAGTTCGATGCCAACCTGGTCCCAGGACAGCCCAGGCTACACAGAGAAACCCTGTCTTGAAAAACCAAAAAAAAAAAAAAAGAAAAAAAAAAGAAAAACAGCCCTAACTCTGCTAAGCTACCTTATCAGGGTATACCTTTATATAAACAAAACAATAAAAAACAAAATGAAGAAGTTCTTGTATACTTTAAAGTCTGTCTATAATTAAATCAGTTTTGTATATTCATGATTTTACATGTTAACAAGGTCTACTGAACCATGATCATACACAACTTAAATGTTAGGAAAGGCATAAATAAGGGCCTACTTTATTTGAAATGGGAAAACAATAAATTAAGCTTCTTTTCCTTTCCCTTTTTCAACATTACAAGCAGAATCTTAAAAACCCTCACCCACAACTGTCTGCTCACTGAACGGTCCCCTACCCAGCCTAGTGACTTGTTAAGGCTTCAAGTTTCCAGGCTCAGGATTTGCTACATTCCTGTCATTTGAACCTTCGGGATAATCCTATAACTTCTAAAATTCTTTAAGCTACTTTCAAAAATCATGAATTAGCCCGGGCCTTAAAATGGCTGGCTTTTAATAACTTCCTATCTAGAATTCTGGCTTTCTAGGAGAGAGAAAGATATACAGAAACAAAGAGACAGACAGACAGACAGACAGACACTACATAGGTAAACTAATGTATCTTTTTCAATGTTGTATTTTCATGCTCATCTTCTTTCTTATCTTCAGTATTTAGTATCAGGGAAGCAATTTAAATTTAGTAGAAATATTTTTCCTTCTTAGCAAAACAAGACTGCCAATCCAGATATCCTGCCTGGGATCGTCCCTTTGTGGCTATGAGGGCTAGTGTTATTACCTGGCACAAGTTAAAGACATGTAGGAGATGGGCGGGCCTCTTGGCAGGTCTGTGGGGAGTTACTTAGATCATATGTAACTGAGGGGGGAAGACGCAGCACTACAGGAAGCACCATTCCCTAAGCAAGAGAATGACTAGAGTGGAGACGGCAAGCTGAGCACTGTAATGCATGGACCCATTGCTCTCTTCTGCCAGTTGTGGATACAATATGACCAGCTGATTCAAGTTCCTGATGCCTTGACTTCCTCTCCAGAACAGACCGTAACCAGGATCTGTGAGCTAAAATAAACCCTTTCTCCCTTAAGTTCCTTTTAAGTTTCACCAACAGGAAAACAAAGTAAGGTCAAGACAATAGAGATCAATCCCAAAGACCTTAAAGGAAAAAAGCATCACTTAAAAAGAGACAACTGTATGCAATCTACAAAATAGTATGCTAATGGCAGTATAAAACACAGGTCCAGGGCTGGAAAGATGGATCAGGCCTTAGGAGCACAGACTACTACTTTCAGAGGACCTGGGTTTGATTCCCAGAACCTACATGGTGGCTCTTAACCATCTGTAACTCCAGTCCCAATGGATCTACCCCACCTCTTCTGGCCTCTGAGGTTAATTTGTGCATGTGGTACAGACATACATGCAGGAGAAAAACACCCATACACATGAAAAAATGTAAATATCTAAATAATTAAAAATATGTCCGGGCGGTGGTGGCGTACGCCTTTAATCCCAGTACTTGGGAGGCAGAGACAGGTGGATTTCTGAGTTCGAGGCCAGCCTGATCTACAGAGTGAGTTCCAGGACAGCCCGAGCTACACAGAGAAACCCTGTCTCAAAAAAAAAAAAAAAAAAAAGTCTTTTTCCATTAATCATGACCCAGACACTAGATTTAATGACATACATTGGATTTTTAACAAGCTATACAAACAGTAGTGTAACATATATGTGTAGTGTGTATAGCCTATTCTCAAAACAAGTTTCATTAATACTGTCTTTTTAGATTCTTGGAAAACTCCCCGACTCATATTGTAAGGCACCTAATGCTATTATTCTAAATGTCCCACAATAAAAGTTTGAAAAGACAAAGAAACTGGAGAAATAAAAGTCACCAGACATTTTTGCTGACTCCAAGGTAATTAGCCAATTCAAAGTAGTACATAATAAAACTACCCAGACGTGGCTCTCTGAATTTTCTTTCTGGCTTACTGATTTTACTGAGAGAGAAAAAGTCATTCTCTGAAATGTCTTAAAACAGTTGCAAACATCACAGAGAAAGTAGAGCAGCTACGGGAGTAGCTCAGCTGTTAGGGCACTGGCTGCTGTTCTAGAGGACCCAGGTTCAATTCCTAGTGCCCACACTGTGGGTCACAATGTCTGTAACTCTACAGTCCATGGACTCTGACACTCTTCTGGCTCCCCTGGGCACCAGGCACACGTATGTGGTACACAGATATACATGCAGATAAAACACACACACTCCAAATAAATTTTAACATTTTAAGAAAAAACAAAATGAAACAATAATCTTAAGATTTGTCTAAAGAGTACAGAGTCCAGGGCAGGGTTGAGTACTAGCCTAGAACAGTGCAGAGCAAAACACTTAACTGAAACAGACGTCATCCTGTTCAGTGACACCGAGCCGCTCAGATGAGCCATAGCAAAGACTAGAAACCTACCTTGCAAGCAGAGGCGAGAACAACCATTGCACTTGGTCAAGTCAGAGCCATACCATGCACTGTGCATAAGTACTGAATTCAGCAGCATGAGCTCATATTACCAATCGAATGTGAAAGTCTAAAACCCTACATAATGTCACCAAGCCATCCCTTCAGCTCTGAAAAAGGAACAGAGCACTGTATGGCCTTAGTTCTAACAGTGCTGCAGTGAAGACAGTCCTAGGGGGTAGTGATGGTCCTGTGTTTAGTAAACTGGCCACAGCTTTGTTGTTTGTTTCATAGTATTGTGAAAAAACACGCCGACAGCAAAAGGAGCAAAGCTGGCAGAAAGTATAAAGAAACTACCTAATTCTTCCTCCTTTATACATATACTGTTTGTTTAGGTTTGAAGAAACCTATCTATATATGTACATAGGCATGTACACATGTATGCATATATGTATGTTTGCATGTGTATATACAAATATATTTTAAAGCCACAAATGAAAACATGCTGAACACATAGTTCTCTAGTGCTTTTCTCAGTTAGTAATAGATCTAGGCAGATTCTTATACATATGCCTCTGTGGCTCCACTTCACTATTTACATTAACTGCAGAGTGCTCCATGCAACATTAACTGCAGAGTGCTCCATGCAACATTAGCTGCAGTGTCCCATGCAGCATTGGCTGCAGTGCTCCATGCAACATTAGTTGCAGAGTGTTCCATTCAACATTAGCTGCAGAGTGTTCCATTCAACATTAGCTGCAGTGCTCCATGCAACATTAGCTACAGAGTGTTCCATGCAACATTGGCTGCAGAATGTTTCATGCAACATTAGCTACAGAGTGTTCCATTCAACATTAGCTGCAGAGTGCTCCATTCAACATTAGTTGCAGAGTTTTTCATGCAACATTAGCTGGAGTGTTCCATGCAACATTAGCTGCAGAGTATTTCATGCAACATTAGCTGCAGTGCTCCATGCAACATTAGCTACAGAGTGTTCCATGCAACACTGGCTGCAGAGTGTCCCATGCAACAATAGCTGCAGGGTGCCCCATGCAACATTTGCTGCAGAGTGTTCCATGCAACATTAGCTGCAATGTTTCATGCAACATTAGCTGCAGTATTCCAGGAAACATTAGCTGCAGAGTTTTCCAGGCAACATTAGCTGCAGTGCTCCATGCAACATTGGCTGCAGTGCTCCATGCAACATTGGCTATAGAGTGCTCCATGGAACATTAGCTGCAATATTTCATGCAGCATTAGCTGCAGTTTTTCATGCAACATTAGCTGCAGAGTTTTTCATGCAACATTAGCTGCAGAGTGTTCCATGCAACATTAGCTGCAGTGTTCCATGCAACATTAGCTGCAGTGTGTTCCATGCAACATTAGTTATAGAGTGTTCTATGTAACATTAGTTGCAGTTTTTCATGCAACATTAGCTACAGTGTTCCATGCAACATTAGCTGCAGAGTGTTCCATGCAACATTAGCTGCAGTGTGTTCCATGCAACATTAGTTATAGAGTGTTCTATGTAACATTAGTTGCAGTTTTTCATGCAACATTAGCTACAGTGTTCCATGCAACATTAGCTGCAGTGTTCCATGCAACATTAGCTGCAGTGTGTTCCATGCAACATTAGTTATAGAGTGTTCTATGTAACATTAGCTGCAGAGTGTTCTATGCAACATTAGCTACAGAGTGTTCCATGCAACATTGGCTGCAGAATGTTTCATGCAACATTAGCTACAGAGTGCTCCATGCAACATTAGCTGCAGAGTGTTCCATGCAACATTAGCTGCAGAGTATTTCATGCAACATTAGCTGCAGAGTGTTCCATGCAACATTGGCTGCAGAATGTTTCATGCAACATTAGCTACAGAGTGCTCCATGCAACATTAGCTGCAGAGTGTTCCATGCATGAAGGTACTTTTTAAATCTCCATTGCAGCATGTTTACTTCTAGTTGTCATTTTTTATTTCAAACAATATTGTGATGTCATTATATGCATACATTTGTGTGTAAGCACAATTATGTGTGTAAGATGAATTATTACAAGTACCACCTGTTAACACAATTAAGCAAATTTAAACAAATGAACAGCGTATCTACAAAGGAGACAAGAAAATACCTTCTAATTAAATGCTTAGCGATTAAAAGATGCCAAACATTAACACAGAGTCAGAAGTAGAGTAACGAATCAGGAAAATGGAAATAGGAAAAGAAGGAAGGGGGAGGAAGGAAACTTTACATGATCCCTGGGACAGAAAGATAGAAAGATTGAGATCATAAAAAAATTAGGAAGGGGAGAAATTACATAAATAAGGCTAAATCAGGCAAGATAAGAAAAAAAGATATGGTTTCTCTTGCATAAAATAGAGTTACTCAACAGGTTTGAGACATGTACTATTTCATAGACAATCTTGGTCAGCACCTGATTTAGATGAGTATTTAAGCCTTTATTTTAACATAGTAACCACGAGCTATTACTGCCAGACTGAGAAGTCTGGGGAAGAAGATCTCCTAAAAAGAAAGGCAGAGAAGCATGCTTTCTGCAGTATACCTGGGTTCTCTCTTTCAATCTTGACCTCCTCAACAGGAAAATAGTCACACCAGCATACAAACAAAGCAAGCCTTGCCTTGGAAGATCATGATTTTAAAAATAGAGATTTAGGCCTAATTTTTTCTTCCATCTTGAAATATCTTTGACTCAACAGAACTATTCTAATATATCACCTAATATAAAACACAGTCAACAACTTACCTCTCCCAATGTGTTAGCGTTTGAATGCCACAACACAAATTGACTCATGTTTTGTCTGTTACTGCATCCGGAGTTTCTTTACATGATGTCCATGGCAAAGTCTGTAGGTAGCAGGGTTCTGTAAAACTAAAAACCTCAAAACTGTCAATGCACATCCCTAGGTTACCATGTGGGTCAGTCCACTATGGATAGTGGCTACACCACACGGACACTTAGATATGTGGTTTAGTGAACCTGGTTGAAGTGGCTGAGACTATAGGAAAACAATAATACCTAGAAGATCTCAAAATTTAAATGACTTTTATCATATTTAAACATATGCTAACTCAGTGGCACAGTAATAGTATAAAATGGGGGTGAGTAGAGTATCAGTACTGTCCAGGAATTGTGAGAAGATTTAAATGTGAACAAACATAAATTTTACTGCAAAAAGCTTTTTGCTTTTGGAGTGTTCAACTGACTTGAAGAAAAGCTTAGATTTAAAATCTAAAGATGCTTACTAGTTTCTTAGGGAAAACACAACCATGCAACATAAACCCATGGTCTCCAAACCCCACTCTATCCAATCTAATGACACAATTTGGGTACCTCTCAAGATCTGCCTTTTATTTATTTGATAGCCTTCGCACAGCCACCTCACTGGGGCTACACGTAGGTGATGACTCTTGCTGAGATCCGATTACACAGCCCAATGGAGCATTTGCACTGGACTTCATTTGATAGCCCAAACAAGGTGGTTACAGTACTTGTTTTTGCGAGGCACATGCACACTCTTCATAATATTTAATGGAGCTTTTAACAAAGGAAAGACTTTAAATTTCAAGGTTTTTTGAGGGGTTTAGGGGCTGCTACAATCGTTCCTTGTGACTATACACAGCAGGTGGAGCCCGACTAGATATTTATAAATTACTGTTTTTATATTCGTTGTACTCTCATCTTTCAAATAGTTTACCGACATAAGAAATCTTTAAGAAAAAGAAAGCTTATACTGCTGAAAAGAGAGCATTTATAATATCAACTACCAACAAGGTGCGACAACAGCAGCTTATTATTCGATAACCTCCCTGGTATCACACTCCAGTCCTTCCAGAAAAGTAAAGGTAGCGGCAGGAAGGCAGATAAGGGCCTTATCCTCTACATCAGAGATTAGGACCCATTTGTACATTTCACTAACTTTAAAACAAAACGCGTCCGGATTTTCTTCTGCACCAGCGTCATAGGGCAGGGAGGGGGCAAGCAAAGTACCCTGGAGTCCCGTTTGCATTCAGAGGAGGGATGCTGGCACCCGGGATGCACCCGGCGGCTGCGCCATTCGGGCTTTTCACTCTGTCCAAACCCTTTCCAGCAGGTAGGTATCCACCCCTCGCAAGACCTACAGAAGACCAGGTCGCTGTCCCCTACGCTATCACGGGCTGAGGAGTAGGCAGCAAGCCTAGCTGAGCGCACCGCAACTGCCCCAGAAGCCAAGTCGCCAACTCCCTCTAGCGCCGCCAGGTTCCTAGAACACTTACTTCTTTAAAGTTCTCGGCCCGAAGCCGAGTCCGCTCGCCCGCAAGCCTTCCTCCCACCGCGTTCCTCCTACAACGCCGGACACCCGCCCCAGCGCAGCCCCAACGCGCAGGCGCCACCTACGCCTCCACAACTTCCGCGTATGACGTCACTTCCGGCACACTGCTCGGCTGTGGGCTCCGTGTATTTAGCTTGCGAGTCCTGGGCTCCGTGACCCAGTTCCTTTATTCTACAGACTCTCGTCCGTGCTTAAACTCACCGTTCCAATCCAAATTAGCGGGACGTTTGGATAAAATCACTAGATTGTCGAGTCCGATGTCTCTGCCGGGTGTCGTGCAGCCCATTTCACTTCTGAGGGTGTTGGTATTGTGTTTCAAGCGCAGGTTTCTTTACTTCTGTGAGCCTGACTCAACTGTGAAAAACACTAGTACCCACAACCTGAGGCTGTTGTGTTACTTGAGATAATGCATAGAACGTTCCAGCACACTGTAATGAACATCAACAGTTTTTTTTTTTTTTCCTCCTAATGATGTGATATACTTTCTTGTTCCGCACTGGAACACATACGTGTTTGGCAGACTGGAACTACTTTTGTTCAGTGGTTAGCTGATGATACTGGGTACCTTCCCCTTTGGAAGGTCAACTTGATTGAAAGCATTTGCTGAATTACCTTGCTTAAAGGGAGGCACCACTACTACAACAGCAGGACCTCAAGCTGTTCTAAAAAGTAGATATATCCATCAATAAGGAGGTCTCTGTGTGTGTGTGTGTCCACAAACCTCATATTGACCCAGAAAAGCAGGGAGCTGTCTTCATTTTTAACTGGTTAATAGGAACAAATTATAGATTTTTGCAGTTCTAGAATGTTAGCCGGCTATGAATGTACTGCCAGTGACGGGGCAGAGTTTCATTTACTGTTTTGTAGTTCAAAGAAACATCTCAACTTGTTGTTCAGAAAGATGACAAAGCAAGCTAGTAGTAGTGTTGAAATGTGGGTGATAGGTCAGTGTTCCAAGTAACCCAGAATAACCTCCCCCCCACCCATAGACCTACAGAATAATATAGCTAGACTAGATGAAGTGTTTCCAGTGCTATATTTTATTAGTACAATGACTTTTGTTGTTTTCTGAGATAAGGTCTCCCTGTATAGCTCAGACTGCTCTCCTCCTAGTGTTAACAGATCTTACAGGCATACACAGCCCTGCCTGGTTTAGACACAGTGATATTTGTGATGCATTTTTTTTTGACTATAGGGATTCAGTAATTTGCTACAAGATGCAAAGTTAGCCAGTGTGATCTTAGAATTTGAGTCTCCGTAATTCCATTTATTAATCATTTATTCATACGAGATGCACAGGGACACTAGAGAAAGATGGATACAATGAACACTTGCTTAAGGAAGTTTTCTACCTCAGGAGGGAGGCAGCCCTTGATGGAAAGATAGTTCAATGTTAACATAATCATAGGGACATCTGGTTCCATCATCCGACCAATGACACTTCCCTTTGCTCCCCCCAAAGGGAAAAAAAGCATAGCTTGAGTTTTAGAAATACAAGCTGATAATGTTTTCATCAAAATTTAAATCATTAAAAGTCAGACTTTCAAAAATGTCAAGCAATCAAGATTCACATCAATCTCGCGGTCAGCTACAAGAGACTCAGAGACTATGGACCATGTGTTGAAAGGGGGTTCCTCCCAGGTTCTTTACTTGCCTCTGAACTTCTTCCTAGCCACTCTTTTCTCTAGTTTCCTTAGCTTCTAGGAACAACAGGGCTGATTGGTTGGCAAGAATCGTCATGAGCAGGTAACCTCTCGGGACAGGTCACCCTCCATGTCTACAATGAGCACAATTATCTATGGTGACAAGGTTGTACCCCAGAGCGGGAACACTTATGGGAACCAGATTGTCCCACTTAGGTGATGACAGTGACAACTTTCTACCTTACTGTAGAACCAGAGCTGGGATAACCGAACACTGGCACAACCAAGACCAACTGTTCTGTCAGCTAGTCACAAACTAATTTCTGCCTTCGTATCTCTTTTGCATACAGTTGTAGTGTTCCTGTTAGCCCCTGGAAGACAGGCTTGCCGTCACCGAACCCATTTATCAGTTCTTCCCAGCATGCCACACGGATTAAACCTACTTTCTGTGACTGTCCACTCCACTTGTTGCTTTGGATGGCGAATTAGAATAGGTGGCCATAGTTCTAACGTTCGGACTCTGAGCCAGGTCCTTTTGCCTAAAGCCGAGGGAACAGTGTCTCTTATCATTGTCTGTTTTAATGAAGACATTTTATCTTGAAGATGTTATGGTTCCTAACATCTCTTTCTGTCTGACTGTCATGCTTGAGCAAGGGAGAATGCAACAGTTTGTTTTCCTTTATAAAAATAAAATAAAAATTTAAAACAAAGACCAGATAATTCTCTTTTCATATGCACAGAACCTAATCTCACCACCTGTCTCTTCTATCATAGTTGATTTTCTTTGTCAACTTGATTAAGTCACAGAAGCTATTTATTTGATGAAACATTTTAGGTGTTTTTGCAAAATGATTTCTTAAATGGAAATGACATTTGCATCTGTTGATTTTTTTCCAATTTATTTTTATGTGCGAGTAATTTGCCTGCATGTATGCCCATGAGCCATGTGCAAGCATGATACCTAAAGGGTTCAGGAGAAGGACTCAGAGCCTCTGAGACTGGAATTACAGACAGTTGAGAGCTTCCATGTAGGTGTTGGGCATCGAACCCTGGTCCTCTAGAAGAGCAGCCAGTGCTCTTAACTGAAGAACCACCTCTCTAGCCCCAGTTAGTTGGTTTTGAATAAAACATACAAAACTCCATAATATGGGTGGGCCTTGTCCAGGTGGTTGAAGGTCTTAAGAAGGAAAAGGTTGTGGTGGGTGTCCTGAGGAAATGACAGTTCTGCCTCCAGGTATCTATCTGCCTTTGGACTTGAGCTACAGCACCAATCCTCACAGGACTCTAAGCTGCTGGTCTACACTGGAGATCCCAGTTTGTTAGGCTACACAGTTGTGTGATCCGGTTCCTCAGAATGCATCCACAGTAGCAGCCGTATGACCTTAAATAAATCACCTCACCTCTTTAAAAAAAAGCATTCATGAACAAACACATGCTACTCTGTGTCCTATGAGAATGAGTAAAATTTACCACTGTGACCACTAGATGTCAGGAGGTAAAGAGTCAGTCTGTCTCTTTTTCTCTGCTCCTGCTTCGCACAGCCATCTCTCCTTTGACCTCATGAACTATTACCTACATTTGAGTGCCCTGAGACTTTGGGAGCTGATAGATCTTAAACATTTGCTAAATGAGTAAAAAAGTAAATAAATTCCTGGAATAGCTCTGGGCTTTTCTCTCCACCTCTAGTGTCCTGCCCTTTTACCTATTAAAATAATTTCTTTCTAAAGTACGGTGGTGAATTTAGAATGGAAAGATGAAACAATAGAAAGGAATTTAGAGAGAATGGAGAGAAAGCCATTACATCACTCTTGTTTGCTTGTTTTTCAGGCCTCATCTATATAGCCCAGGGTGGTCTCAAACTCATGGCGATCTTCCTGCCTCTGCCTCCTGAGTACTGGGATTGCAGGCTTGAACCACCATAGTACCATAACACCATGTTCAGCAGAGCCAATGCCAAAACACCAAGGCTTTGTGAGTGGACTTAGGGTAAAACACAAGATGATGACAAAATGGTCACATGCTGATATTATTGTTTTATTATAGTCTTACTTTTGGTGCATGCTTGAAAACTTACATAATGCAAAGTTAAAATGAGAATGGTCATTAGTGACTCATGAATATTTTCCCTCCTTTCGATTAGACTGAATTTAAACTATCCCAAGTAATCTTTGCTTGACAGAAGACAGATTGAGCTTTTCAGTGGATAAGGATCTGGAGATGGGGAGAGATAGCCACCCCTGTTCTTTGCACAGGGAGAGACCTGCCTGGTCCAGCAGGCAAAAATTCAGTATTTGTGACAGTGTTCAACATTTACCCTCTAGGCACTGAAGTGGTTTCTTTGAAGCATTAACAAACCTGAGATACTGTGTGAACTGAGGTTGCAAGATGATGCAGTTGCTACAGTGAAAGCCATGTACTTAAGCCACGAGGCACCACACAGATGGTGTGGGGTGCTCACCCAAGACAATGATATCCTACGAAGTAGCACTGTATGTGTGGTGAGAATTTTGTGTTGTTTTGTTTTTTTAATACCAGTTCTGGTATGTGAATATGTTTTGTTTTGATCCCAGGTATGGGACATGGGGCTGCTTCCATAGCAGCTGACTGTGATTTGTCTCATGCTCTGGCAGGGGTGTTTACATTTGGAATTCTGGGGACTCTTGAGAGGGTATAAAAATGCCAGAGACCCAGAGGCTGTGGAGGCTGCTGCCCCCCTGCTGCTGGTGCTGGGTACTGTTGCTGTGAGCAAAGAGATGAGAAGAGATTGGATATCCTGATGACAAAGATTGGACTTGCCCCAAGCAACTTGATGCTCTTAATCAGCAGGAAGTAGTCTAAAAAGATCTATGCCCCCTTTCCCTCTAACTTTCTCCCTCACTGACCTAGTGTTACTGGGATGGAAGGGATTGGGGTGAAGAAGGATGGTAGGTAGTCCAGGAAAGTAGCCAAATGTATGGCTACATTTGCAAATTAAGTAAAAGAGTAGAAGGATGAGGAAGGTCACACCAGTGATCAAAAGACTGTCTACACAGCAACATGGTAGAACCTATTTAATTGACATCCATGAACTCAGCAAATTTGGAACCCATACATATAGACAATTTTGTACCATCAGGAAAAATCAATGTGCTGCCCCCTAGCTGTATCCCTATTTCTTGAAGTATGTGACACTTGACAGAGGGACTCATTGATAGGAGTACGGGTTGCTCTGTTGTTGAGGAGCAGGCAGTGTCAGCATTAGCTGAACCGATAGGAACTGCCCTTTGAACTTTATCCAATAAATGCCTCAGCTGCCTTTTGCTGGCTCTGCTCCCACTGAGGTGCAACTTTAAACAGCCAAGCAGTTTAATGGATTTACATAGAAGCTTGCACCAAAAGCCCACTGTGGGAGACACCACAGAAAGTTCTGTGCTCGACTAAAACAAAAGTGCAGACCTAATGGCCAGTGACTGACTCCTACAAGATAAGAGATTTTAAAGTGTCTGGAGATGGCTCCAAAGAGTACTTATTGTCGCCCCTTGCTCCAAGGGGGTGTGGTGTCATAAGGCCACTCAGTGCTATTCAACCTTGAACTCTACCTGCTCAGGTTCCGAGGATGCTATGACAAAGGGATTTCTCCTAAACACCAGTATCTGAAGGGAGACAAAGCTGAAGTTAATGCTTCTTACAGGAAGTGAGGCCTGATCTGGCTGTGAAGACTTCCGCCAACAGAACACAAGAGAATTTGGGGGACTAGGCATGGTTTTAGAGGTAGTAGACAGGGATTCCTGTCGCTTGTAAGTAGCTGCTTGTTCCCCCCATAGGCTGTTGTCATCGTTGCCATTTGAAGGCATACTTTGAGTGGCTGGCTGCCCTTGACATGTGGGCTATGATTATTGGAATGACTGACCAATGCTCGTTACTGAGGCTTCCAGGGACTCAGCATTTTTCTACTAGTCAGACCCTTTCTTTTTCTTTCTTTTTTGGGGGGCCTGGGGGCGGGTTCGAGACAGGGTTTCCCTGTGTAGCCCTGGCTATCCTGGAACTCACTCTGTAGACCAGGCTGGCCTCGAACTCAGACATCCAGCTGCCTCTGCCTCCCAAGTGCTGGGATCAAAGGCGTGTGCCACCACTGCCCGGCTCAGACCATTTCTTAATTTCAAGAAGTAACATACCTGGAAATAATATTTAGACATTGTTAAAACTTGTGAAACATCAGCGAAGATTTACAAGTACAGTTTTACTTGTCAACCTGCACACTGGCTACTTGGTGGACTTTGGCAATCATGAGAAGCATACGCAGCTGGAAGGACCATGTCCCAGGCTGAGCTTTTAGAGGGAAGAGACAAGGCGGCGTGGTTTATTGTCAGTCTCTAGCCTACTTCTAGCCCATAATATGTGCGCAGTTTGTGGATGAACTGTGAAAAATCCCAGTCCAGGGAAGGCCGGGGCTTCGTGCTCTGGTAAATGGCTGTTTTGTGAACATGTGGTTGACGTCGGTGGTGCGACCAAGCAGCTCGGCTTGCCTTTGGACTTTCGTTTTGCTAGCATAGGAAGATCACCCTCCTTGGAGCGCAGCCCGGCCTAGGAAGCACGAGTTGCAAGAGGCAGGGGGAGGTAGCAGCGGCTCCCATTGGCCCAGCGTGAGCCCCTCCTCTCAGGGCGGCCCAGAAAAGGCGCCCGGGGTTGTCCCAGACAACGGAGGCGCAGGATTCCTTGAGAAAATGGCTGAGTATCTGAGGCTGCCCCACTCCCTGGCGATGATCCGCCTCTGCAACCCGCCAGTCAATTCCATCAGGTAACGCGATGTTAGTGGGACAGCCGGTGTGGCGGGTCTGAGTGGGGGCTTGTCTCAGCTGGAAGGACGGGCCAATGAGCAGCTGACTCCGGCCTTCCATCCGTCGGCTGTTGTGCTCACGTCTGATTCTGGAGAGTCAGGAACCTACAGAGGTGAGGCTGGTGCAGCAAGTGTCTGTCTGAACCCCCTTCCTGCAACCCTCCTGCAGGCTTGCAACCCCAGAGTGTCTGTGAAGTCAAAAGCTATACTTAGCAGAGTTTGGTTCCCGTGCATGTCAACTCCCTGTTAGAGAAGGCCTACTGAACAATATTTTCTGAAAAGCTGAAGTTTCATTTACTTCACCTGCAATGCCCTCCCGTGCAATGCACTTAGCACATTGCTATTAAAAATCAGATCTGTTGTCTTTTTGAAAAAATGATGTTCATTTACCCTGTTCACTCCATATCACCGGCAAATAGAGTATAATTTCATATTAGCCTCAGGAGGAGTCACCCATACATTGCAGAAGTGATGGACAGGATTGTGATGGATACTGTATAATTTTACTGGTGAGACCTTGCTAAAACCCTTTTTCCTAGGTGAGACCTTACAGCTTAAAGGACAAACCTAGGTGCTGTTCCAGCCCTGTTCACTCTACAGGGGACCAATGCAATGGGTTTAGGCTTACTTTCAGAACAGGGAGTGCGGGGGTAGGGGACACCAGCATGAGTGACTTTAGAGTTGCCACATTGGAAGCAGCCCTCCTCCCCATGGCTGTTAAGAGCCCCCTTCTCTAATCCTTCCCTACCTATATCCTCTAGTCCTTCCCAGAGACCCGAGGGTACGATTAGGGCAAAGAGAGGTGGCTGGATACTCAGATCGTATTCTGGTCCCGTCCTTCCATGAAAGTCATCCATCAACAAGCCCAGCATTGATCTCTGGCAAACAGGCTCAGCCAAACTTGCAACACTTTGGCTGGGAGAATAGTCCTGTACAATGGATGAGAGCGACTAACCATTCACCCGAGAGAGGGCATCTGTGACAGGCCAAATAATCGATTCCACCCAAGCCTGGCTCAGTAGATTAGTGTCTTTACTGAGGTTAGTTACAAGAATATAGTTGCTTCCAAAACAACGGAACCCCTGGAAAGCCCACCCCAACACGATGGCTCATGGGGAATGCCCTCCTCACAATTGCATCTGCTCCTGTATCCTTGGGGAGGGGTCTTCGGAGTCTTGCAAGTTTCTGAGCTTTCTGAGGATTGTAAACATCAGTAAACGTGTTTAGCTCCCAGTGCCCTGTCAGTCTCTTTAGGTTCCCCAGTCTCAGCCCTTTGCTCCCTTCAGGAGGGAATGCTTCAAACCCAAGGAAATAGCTGCACAACAGCAGAATAAATGTCGCATGCATGCATGCACCTCTTTTTTTTCTTGTATAAAAACTATTAACAAGCATTTCCATTTCCTGGGATATTATAAACAGTCTAGAAATGAATATATTTTATATGTAGAATGAGACTTTTGCATTAGAGACTTGAACATTATGAGGAATTTGGAATTCTGGGAGTGATGGAAAGTCTTAGAACCAATTTCCTGCATATACATGTAATAAGGAGCAAACACATGTGATGCTTGGACTTCTAAGTATTATGTAATGCTTTTAAATCTGTTTCATGATCAGATTGGGTTTCCAAGTAGCCAGTTGAAAGGGAGAGGTTCTCTTTGCTTTTCTCTGGGTTAAAGGGTGGAAGAGACTGGGGGAATGGTAACCACCGTACACAAGGGCAAGCACCGTCTGTAACCCCTGAGGTTTGGACTCTTAGTTGCTGGCCTTAGCCAAATGTTCTTTCTAGAAGTTGGTTCTTTGAGGATCTTTCTCCCTGTGGATACAAAGCAGGAGTTTTGTCCCTTGACAGTTAATTCATTAAGTGTACAGATAACCCACTTAAGAAAATGCTTTTCTTTCCTTCCTCCCTCCCTCCCTCCCTCCCAGGGATTGTTTGTTTGTTGGTTTGAAGTTACATCTTCCTAGCTAGGTGAGATAAGCTAATTGAAATGATTTGGGGTTTTTCCAAAGAAATAGTTTAGGCCCATTCATTGCTAGATAAGCCACACTTGCCTGTCTTCACATGCGTGTTAGCCCGTGTCTAAGTGCACAGTATAGAAGAGTTCTAGCCTCTGAAAACAATGACCGAGGCTTTTTTTCTTCTGTAATTCACATAGTAAGAAACCTTATGTTTTATGTGAGAACTGAAGATACACACTCATAACTGAAAACTTTTTTTTTTTTTTTTTTAAACCAAACTTACCCTAGAGGTTTCTTTGGCATGTTTTCTTACGTTTTTGTTTTTGGAAAAAAAAAAACAAAAACTGATTGTTTTTAGATGAGGCTTAATTTGATAAAGCTAAGGTTTAAAAAATAAACAATGGTTGAAAATGAAAATCCAGTAGTAGTCAAAGAAGCTGAAGGACATGGTGGACACTCAGGAAATGTCTCCTCGCTCTGCGGCCCCCACACAGTGGGCACTCACCTCCTCGCTCTGCGGCCCCCACACAGTGGACACTCGTCTCCTTGTTCTGTCTTCTCTTCCTGGCAGTGTGGAGATGATGACACGCTTGTCCTGGCTGCTGGGGTCGTTCCAGTGCAGCGGAGCTATGGTCCCTCCTGAATCACCTGAATCATTAAAGCTGGAGCATTCTTCAGGCAACACAGGAGATGCTTGACCCTGTGGCTCACATTCACCTTTCCCCTAGTTACCTTTCTTCCTAGAGAAAACCAAGCACAGCTATTTTCCTTTTACAGTTTTTCCGATTTATGAACTTTCCCCCAAATTACCACAAACAAAGAAGAAAGGCTAGGTAAAACGGGAAGAACCAATACCTCACCCTAATGGTGTCCACAGAGGTTGTTTTGGCTCAGTTGGGTCATACATAATCCGGGCATACATCATCCAGAAGGACGAATAATGAGCCACTCCCTCATTTTGGCTTTCATGTGTTCCATTAGCCTAAGGATAGAGATGGTTATTAGCATAAGGTTCCTAAGGGACCTTACTATTTGAAATTAGTGTTTGGGGAAGTAACACTATTCACATGGAGGTATGGCATATGTCTAGATTTGTAATATTATTACATTCTCAGTGGATCTATATACAGTTTGTGTCTGGGGAAGTGAACCATCCAAGATGCAGGGGATTGTTTATTTAATAATATGTAACATTAACCAGGGAGAACAGGAATAACACAATAGCAGGTGTTACAAGTGGTGGAATTTTAACCAGAGAAAGGCATTGAAGTGCTTCCAATTGAGTTTTAGCCAGACACGTTTGATTTTTGGTATGGGATGTTGGCAAGTGAGTTTGACATGGGTTGGTGACCAGCTGTCCTGGAAACAGTGGATTACCAGGTGTTGTGTGTTAGTGTGTGATGTGTGTGTGTTTCCCTAGAGCAGCCATCCTTTCTCTTTATTTCTAGTTTTTGAGCTTCTAGCTTTCTTTTTTTTTAGATTGATTGATGATTTATCTATCTATCTATATCTATCTATCTATCTATCTATCTATCTATCTATCTATCTATCTTATGAATGAGTACACTATAGCTGTCTTCAGACACACCAGAAGAGGGCATCAGATCCCATTACAGATGGTTGTGAGTCACCATGTGGTTGCTGGGAATTGAACTCAGGACCTCTGGAAGAGCAGTCAATGCACTTAACCATTGAGCCATCTCCCCAACCCCGAGCTTCTAGTTTTCAATGTTACCAAAAACATCCATGAAAAGGGATGTGTGGCTGGGATGGGAAAAGCCAGTCTCTCTTCATGCCACCGAGTGAGGTGATTTTAGTTGAGGCCAATCTTTCATTATTATCTGAAGGTTTGTTGGTGTTGTTTGCTTTGGATTTTTGAAACAAGATTTCACCCTGTAATGCAGGCTGGCCTTGAACTTGTGACAATCCTCTTGCCTCAAGCATCCAAGTGCTGGGATTACAGATGTTAGCCACTACTGGCTGCCATTCTTTACTCAGAAGGAAAATACAGTGAGGTTCTAAATCCCTGGGTTCCTATCTGCCAGTCAGCCAAAACAGATTTTTAAAAAAATGTAACTTCACACAGGTAGTACCTGACAGACACAGAGGCTTTCTATCCCCTTCTGTACAATCACCTTTCCTAGGATACTTTCCGGGAAGCCTGAGTAGTCCAGGGCCACAGGCTTCACGCCGCTGATCCACTCCTCCCCATAACAGGCCTCCACAGGTGGGGATTGCCACATTTAGAGTGGGCCCCAGAAGGGTGCCTACATCCGCTTGCATGTGTCTTGTAATGTCAGGGCTCGGCCATAATCTGTTTTCCTGATCAGATTTCATTTTTAATTAAGCAGTCCAAAGCTAAAGGTTAAAGGATAGAAAGTATCTAGGGAAAAGGTAGTTGTCATGAAAAGGAAAGCGGCTCCTTTGTTCCGAAAGGACTTCCTTGTTCTGTTTTAAGGCGGTTCTCACCAACTTACCAATCAGCAGTTTTGTTCACCAAGTGAGTATGTTCTCAGTTTTTCCTCTGTTTTAATCTTTTGTTCTTATTTTAATTTTGTAATGGGAAGTTATCTTTCTAGTTTAGTGAGTCTGTTCTCTTTTATTCTTTTCTCTTTTTTTTTCCTTTTTCTTTTCTTTTTTTTAAAGACAAGGCCTCAGTATGTAGTCCTGGCCAGCCTCGAGCCCACAGAGACCCACTAGTTTTGCATCCCAAGTGCTGAGATTAAAGGTGAGAGCTGCCATGATTGCCTCCTGAGCTACTGTTTGAATAATTATTCTTCTCTCTCCCCAAAACTATTATAAATCCTTAACCAAATTTGTCTTGATTTGTCAAATTTGTCAATTTGTCTTATCCAAATTTCTTTCTATTCCAGTCACAGTCTAGGGTCTCTGACGAAGGTATTCCTACAGCTTTCCCTGAGCACTGCCCCTCCCGTCTGTAGAACAGCCACCCTGTGTAAGAGAGCGACAGACGCACATACACAAAAACACAGCTCAAAACAATGCTTCTTGAACTCAAAACCTAACCTCATCTGTTTGACGTCTTTTATTTTCTTATTTGTTAATTTCTTTTTGAAAATTGCACAAATTTGATTTAATAAACTCTAGATGGTTCTTGCTTATTTTGTTTTTGGTTTTGTTTGTTTTAATAATTCCAAAGGTGGGAAGGGTAGTAAAGCAGACATGTTTTCCTAGCATCCATTCTCCTGCCTGAGAGACACACTTAGATATCCCTCATCTGGCCCAGTCAGCTTGGTATGTGTAGTCATGTTTCTTCTTTGCTGTTTATGAGTTTTCAAAATGACCAAAAATGTGTATAAAAGAGGAGGAGATGGTTGCCATGTGAACCCCCAGCCCTCTCCTCAGCGGCTTCCAGGAGAGGAAAATCCAGAAGGAGACAGTTTGGCCGTGGGGTCCATACCTACCATTTACCCACAGAGAGAAAATAGTGTTCTGTCCACAATAGTCGAGTTCCCAATGAGGATGAGACCTTTTTCTTTTGTCATTGTTCCCTAAACCCCGTGCTTTGAGCTGTGCAATGTGCGTATTTTATGGTTTATTGTAAGTAGTTTGGGAATGAAGATTTGTATGGGGCGTGTGAGAGTGCTGCCGTGTTTTATCTGCCAGACTTAATGTGTGAGGGGGTTTGTTAGGCTGGGGGCATGGTTTCCCGAAGCAATTCTACCCAGATACTGAAGGACAACTCCTCAGCCTTTTGGACTTCTAGGTATTTTGTAATGTCTCGGATTCTGTTTATTCCATTTCCTGTTAATATGTCAGGAGTGGGAGGTTTTGTTTAATTGTGTGTAGGTAAAAAGTAACTGGGTGAAAGGTAATTATCACTCATGAGGGCAGGTATCTACTGTAGTCTGTGGCTGTTTGTCCTGTTGATCATAGCACCTCTTCCGTAACTGTTTGGTTTTTCCACACCAGAAGGAAGATTCTGCCCAGAATACATAGAATTCCAAGGAAAACTTGTTGGAACTTGCTGCTGTCTTCCTTGAAGCTGACAGCCCATGATTTTCTAGGTTCCCCTCCTTCACCATCCTAATCCACTTGGCAAATTCTCTCTTTCTCTTGTGACGAACTCTCCTGAGTGGGGTCACTGAGCCTTCCCTACTTCTTGAATGGAGACAGACCTGGAGGATGTCCCCTTGGCTCGAGTTCCCGTCCCTCTGGGACACTTATCCTCCTGTGGGCTAGCTGTATTCTCTGTAGCTGCCCCTCATATACTGAACGTGGGTAAAGCATCCACTGGAGGCCTTGCTCAACCTTTCTTTGCCTTGCCTTTCCCTCTTAAAATTAATTAGGGTGGAATTTGGCTTCCACAGACAGAAAAGTTTCAAAGACAGTGAGTTAAAGAAGGACTAGTAACTTCTCTCACAGCAGTCCAGAGTAGATGCTGCCCCACCACCCCCAGTGTGTCCGCCCTGCCGTCCTCCATACACATCTTCTACCTCTTGGTACAAGAAGAATGCTTTTGTTCAGCCATGTATTCTTGCCAGGAGTATGAAGGAAAGAGAGGTAGGAAATCATGTCCACTGTTTTCCAGAAATCTTCCTTAATGTTGCATATATCAGAGAACTTAGTGCCTAGGGCCGACTGTACTGCAAAGCATGCTGGGAAATGTAGTCTTTGTTTTGGGCCATCATGAATCCAGCTAAGAAGCAGGCGTTAGAAGGTGAGGGGGAATGGATGTTTGAAATAACTAGCAGCCCTGCCACGTGTCCCGGACAGGCTCGCCTTTATCTTTTCTGTTTTACAAGCATGAGAAATTTAAGAAAAATTAGTCCCTTCCAAACTTCTGTGCTGCCTGCCTTCTTTGTACATTTACCGCCACACTCAGACTGTAGCTTTGCATGGCGGTTGTGTATAGCTGTCAGGTAACTCTATACTTACAGTATCATGTATAATACTTTTAGAACTGGTTACTAACTTTTCATGATCAAAATTAGAGCACAAGGGAGGAAAATAATATTGCTTTTAAAGTGGATTCATTGTATCAGCTCAGCACATAATGGATAGTAGACATTTTATTTCTTGAACAAAGAGGGAAAATTCTGTGGTAAGAATCTGATATTTTTTATCTGCCATAACTGTTCAGTGGTTTGTTAATACAGAAATAATATGGTAGAAATTTAATTTTGACTAATTTGCTTTATGGAATTTTTTTTTCTTTTAGTCCAACTGTAATCACGGAAGTAAGGAATGGGCTCCAGAAAGCTGGATCAGACCACACAGTTAGAGGCATTGTGATCTGTGGAGCAAATGACAACTTCTGTGCAGGTAATTAAGCGTCTAGATCTCCCATTATCTCTATAACTATACCCAGACTTCACCCAGCAGTTCATCGGCTGTCCCTGTGCAGTAGTCCTGTCCTCAGCACTTAGAAGGCTAAGTGAGGAGAGTCATGAGTTTGAGGCCAGTCTGGGCTATATAATGAGTTCTAGGCAAGTTCAGGTTACACAGTGAGACAGCCTCAAAAGAAGAGAGCTGGAAGGGGAGGAGAAGGGTCACAAAATAACATCCGGCATGACAGAGTCATTGCAATCACACACTCTCAGCCATTACAGCCACCCGTACTGGGCCTGCACAAGACTGGTCCCATCCTTAGACAGTTATTCGGGGAGGGGTACTTGGGCTATACCTCTCCCTGCTGAACTATTGACCGCTGGTAGATGCTGGGAGAGGGGTAGTCACTGTCTTCCATTGTATACTCGCAGTTAGCCACCAGCTTCTAATGGATTATTCCAAGCCTGTGGTAATGCAGATGGCTCTGGCTAAACTAATGGAAGCAGAACACAAAGGCATGGGTGTGGTGAGAAAGGGATTTTGTGGAGAATGGGTGTTGGCAGGGGTGGGTGAGATGAAAGAGAGGGTGAGGGTGTATGAAATTGTCAAACAAACGTTGAAAAACAAAACAAACAGGTAACATCGAAGATGCGAGAAATATGAATTAGGAAAAAATATATTTACTAAAAGTGACTCAAAGAGAAGCAAACCCCAAGCAATTGTGTAACCATTAAAGAAAAGGACTGTGTGTGGTGGCACAGGCCTGTGATCTCAGCTCAGGACATGAAGGGTCCCTGAACTGTACAATGAGTTTCCCACAGCCTGAGCTACATAGCAACTCTAATAAGTCAAAAATAAAATAAATTAGTAATCAGAAAACCCACAAAACAAATTCTAGACCCAAGTGGCGTCATTGGCAAACTCTCCTACAAATTAAAAAAATACTTCTCCAACTTTACCAGAAGATTGTAGGAAGGAGAGAGATGGGCCTGGAATCTTCTCTAATCAGTGTCCTGAGGCTGCTGTAACAAGTTTTCATAAGCTATTATATACTATATTTAATTTAATTGCTGTGTCTCAGCCAACCAGTTACTAACTCAGAGCTTTACACTTCTTATTGGTAACACAGAGGGTCATGCTATGTGAGCCAGTTGGTAGGAAACCTAAGGGACATGGGGGGCCGTGCGGCTCACGGCCTGCTGTATTCACATGATGGGGATGAGGAGGGAAAGGGGTGAAGCAGGTAATAAGTTGAACACAAAATCACTTTTTAATTTAACTGTTTTGCAGTCCTGGAGACTAAACCAGGGCCTTGTGCATGCTGTGCTGCCATTCTGCGCCGCTATACTGACAGCCCTGAAATGATTCATTTTTAAATTTATACCAAGATTACTGCTGTCAAGGGATAGATGATGCCCTATGGAAACACTATAGCAATTACCTATTCTGTCACGTAAAGACAAACAAATAAGGCTTTACAGTATGTTCTCCTTGTTAGAAATGCATACTGAACTTCAGGTTAGTCAAGATAGGTATTGAGACAAAAAGAGTAAATTGCACGTGCAGACCATAAGTCCATTTACATATGCATGGGAGGACTAAGCACTCACCAAAGTCTTAAACTTTATCTCTGTGCGATGGTCTCTAAGTGGTCCTTTGTGGTTGCTGTTGTACAAGTTTTACATTTTTATAATTCCTGCAACGTTTTTATAATCCAGAAAGACAAGCCATGTTAATCTTCTTACTCATAAGAAATCTATCAGGGGCTGGAGAGATGGCTCTGGTTAAGAGCACTGATTGCTCTTCCAGAGGACCCAGCAAGGTTTGATTCCCACTCACACTGAGGTGAGATGACCAGTCACCGCCATCTCTAACTCCAGTTCCAGGGAATCTAGCACCCTCTTCTGGCCTCCACGGGCACTGCAGGAATGTGTGCTCAGACATAGCACGCAGACAAAATCCTCATACCTATAAAACAAAAATAAACAAATCATTTTAAAAATGCTTACAGGAAATCTATCAATACTAAGCTGGTTACAGACATAACTTGTAGGTAGTTTGCCTTTTACTATGGTGTCTTACAATGTAAAGGTTTGTGCTCTTAGTGAAGAAAGGGTGACATTCTTCTAAAATAGGTTAGTGAACAGAAAGAGGCACTGATTCTCAAAATGATAGACTTAATAAAGAACCTAGTTCTTTTTCTGAGCTTTTAAATTTCCCCAGACTTAGAGCTTCTCTTTACAAAATGGGAACACAGAATATGGAAGGTTCACTGTAAAGACTGGACTTTTCTCTCATTTCCTTCTACTTAAGAGTCCAAGAATAAAGCACCTCTCAGCCCCAAGGCATCTGAGGTCCTAAGACTGGCTGCGTCCCCTTGTGTTAGTGACCAAGGCTCAGTCTTTCTGAACCATGTCCCCTTGTCCCTGTGTCGTTAGGTGCTGATATCCAAGGCTTTAAATCTTCCGTGGCCTTTCATTGGGAAGCTTGGTAGATGAAGTACAGAGATACCAGAAGCCGGTGGTGGCCGCCATCCAAGGTGTGGCTCTTGGAGGAGGACTAGAGCTGGCCTTGGGCTGTCATTATCGGATTGCCGACGCAAAGGTAAGAGGCTGCCAGGGGTGTAGTTAGGGTGGGCCTTGTCTTCGGTGACAGCTCTAAGTGTAGCCTATGCCTGGGGCTGATGGCCTTGAACAGCTGGTTTACTGCTGACAGTCCTGTGCATCTTGAGAGCGGGTCCTCAGTTGGTTGGTTCCTGCCCCTTCACAGTGTTCCCTGGGCCTTAGGTTCCAGAGTTGTCTTGTAGGTCTTCCACTGGGACTGGACTCCACAACTCTGCATTTTGATTGGTTGTGATTTTCTAGCATGGTCTCCAGTTGTTACAAAGAGATGCTTCCTCGACGAGGGGTGAGACTACACTCATCTGTGGGGATTAGGGCAAATATTTACAATGTAGTTAGTGATTATGCAGTAAGGTGGTGCTTGTAGGTTCCCCTCCAAGATCCTCTGTGTTAGTGACCAAGGCTCATAACCTCACTAGCCATGTAGTTGGCTAGATTTCCATTTCCCAGGGTGATTCCGCTTTGGTTGAGCAGGTCTTAAGTCCGATTCGAGAGCTGCTGTCTACCATGAAGGTATGGACGCCACTACAGCACTCAGGATGCTTGTTTTGGATCATGGGTGTCATAGCTGGCTTAGATGGTTGGTTGCTTCCCTCCTTTGGAAGCTTGTGTACAAGCTTTCAGATCAGCTCCACAGCCTCTGGGACCCTGTTTCTGAAGTGCATAATGTCCCAGCAACAGGGACTTCCCATCCATCTCTGGAAGACAACCAAAGGCAAACAGCAAGATTCTATAGTATGTTGGGAGCCTCTGGAGCCATCATGACCAGCAGCTCAAACAGGGACTTCTCATGCCTGGTATTACGGTCTTTGTTAAATAAACTATGACTCTTGTGGGTAGCATTGTCAGCCCTGATGCGAAAATGCCATTTAAAACATATACGCATGCATAGATACAGATTCAGATGCGTTATATGTAATCATAGGTAGATAGATGACAATTTGATATTTTATGACTCTTTCAAACATCTTGACAGTTTATCTTCTTTTCTGTTTTTTTTTTTTTTTATCACCTTTCCCTTTCCTAACTTAACTCCCCCCATTTTTACTGTTTCCCCTTGAGAATTACTTGTACTGTGATGGTCCCTTCTCTATTGAAAACTATGAAACACTTCATGAATATTCGTGCCATCCTTGGCAGCTCCCATGCCCATCATCTCTGTATCGTTCCAGTTTGAGTGTCTGTGCTGCCCGGCTGAGCACCTGCCTTTTTATTAGTCATTTGGCAGGCATCGCATAGTTCCATCGTGGCTTCCATTCACATCCCCAACGGCTAATGATTGTGGGCCACTCATGTGCTCTCTTTGGGGTGTTGTTTATTCGAATAATCAGCCCATTATTAGTCAGTTGTCCTTTTATTGTTAAGTTGTGAATATTCTTTGTCGTGTGGAGATGGGAGACACTCTGTATCATGCCTTCCACTCCTCTGGGTTTTGTCTTCACATTCTGATGCTTGTAAGAACCCTGAGAGCTGCAGAGGCTACTTTGTTATCTGTGGGTGTCATTATGGAGTCAAAGGGGAAAGTGTGCCCAAGCAAGGGTGTGTGAAAAGACACCAGTCAAAGGAGACAGCAGACACTGCCTCTCGACACTGTTACTGATTTGAGTGAAACTGTTTCTTATGAGTAGGATGCCATGAACTCACTTGCTTGACATCTCATTGCACTGTCTCCTTATGGTGGTCTTTCTGCCTTTTATGTTTTGTAGGCTCGTGTTGGCTTACCAGAAGTCACGCTGGGGATTCTTCCTGGTGCAAGAGGAACCCAGCTTCTCCCCAGGGTCGTTGGAGTTCCTGTTGCCCTTGACTTAATTACCTCAGGTCGTGGAAACCCCGGCTGTGGTTTGGATCAATGTAGAGAACTAGGCCAGCATCTAGAAAATCTTGTCTTGGTCATTTACTGCCCATGTGGGATCTAAGGAGGCTACTTTAGCTTCTCTGGCTCCAAATTTTGTCATCTGGAAAATAGAAACAATAATTTTCCTAAGCACTTCCCAAATGTTTCCATGAGGAACCCATGTGAGATGAACCAAGGCTCATCGACTTGGGTCATATTGCAGTTTATCTTTTTGTCTATAGACTACATGTTCATATAGGAAGCATAATAGTCAGACGTGGTTTAGAAGGTTTAATGTCTGGAGCCGTGGGTATAGCTTAGTTGGTAGAGTGCTTGTCCAGTATGCGTGAAACCTGCGTTTATCCCTTGGCCAAAGCCAGGTATTTATTCCAAACAAGTGTGACTAATCGTGAGCTTGTGGGCCGTCTTCCCTTTCTTCGTGTGCACAGTAGCAGTACCTGCCAAAGGATGGTGTAGATTATGTACTGCACTTAGAGCCTTCTTCGAGTTCCCTATTTGTTAGCTCCAGTTTGATATTGCAGTTTTCTAAGTAAGATTAAGATGAGACTTGCAGATGACATCATAGTGAATGAGCAGTTAACACAGCAAAGGCTTAAATTCTGTTATTTTAGCAAAAGGTTGTGTTAATGTGTAATGAATTTCTCATCATTTTAAAAGTATCTCATTCAGAAATCTTTCTAAGGTTCTCAGTCTTAATTTCCAGTACTGTAAATACTAACAGATAAAACCTATGTAAATAGTAGCTCTTTAATTTCTAAGAATATAAATGGGTGATATTTTTAGAACTAATATTAGAGATCTATATGCTTTGATTTAAAAAAAAATGACAGAAAACAATATGCTCATGGGCCAACATAAAAACCAACAGTCTATATGAATTAAAAATAGCTTTGTCCTCTTAAATGAGGTGTGTGGAAGGAAAGTTAGAAAAACTAGATATATTGAATTCAGATTCACTCAATCAGGTTACCAATTGATTAATGATTATTGATTAATGATTAATTGATTAATGGGTATAATTTAAAGAACAAGAAGTATTTGACGTGACTTTGATTTCTTCAGAGAATGGTTGGACTTCAGAGTTCTACAGAAATTTAATGCACATGAGACAGGTTATTCAGCAAAAGACAAGATAGAAATAAGCATAGAATATGAGGGACTAAGAGTGGTGGGTTCTGAGTTTTCAGACCCTAAGGTTTACAGAATTAAGCCAGTGAGGAAATTCATCGGGAAGCCAAGAGTGCCCTAGAGAAAAATCAGGAAGAAAAATGACTTCTTAAACAAAGAGAGTGAAGGGAACTTGGCTCGGGCTTTGCTTACAGCACTCTTCACAGGATGCTGCTGTCTTTGCCCACAGCATTGATTCATGGGCTGCTGCCATTCTAGCATCACAAGAAAAGCAGCAGAAACTCTGAGATGGACAGGTTTTGACTTGTGAAGCAAAGGCCCCGTGAACAGGAGAGACGCTGGCACAGGAGTCACATGCCTGTCTTCTTGAGTAGATGTGATCTGGTTGGGGGTTGGCCCTAAAATGATAGCTCAGAGACATTCCATGAAGACATTGAAAATTTAAGCTTTAGAAAAAATCTTGAAGAAATTTTGGAAAGAAACATGGCAGTGTCAAATGTGTGGGAGGTGCTCTCTGTCACTCTGGGTCTCCCTCTGGCTCAGCTTACAGCACTGTTGGCTTACAGCCTGCTAGATGGAGGTCCGGTCTACACTGCGTGTGGCCCAGGAAAGAATGAGTTTCAGCCTGGCTGAGGCTTCAGGTTGAGCACGCAGAGCCTCCTTATGTTTACTTGTTAGTGGTTTGGATCAGAACTGGGCCTTTGTTAAGGCATTATCAACCAGAAACACAGCCCCGATATTCTTTCTGTGAGATTCAACAGCTTGTCAACAGCCAGCCCCTCCATGGGCTGTTCACATTCCCCACCTTGTTGCCCCAGAGCTCTGTGTAGAGCCCAGATTTCACTTTCCATGCCTTGGTCTTTTTGCCCTGCCTAAGCAGGTTCACTTATGCTCACCCAAGTGTCTTTATACAGAGGACATCTGACACCACTCAGTGGATGAGCAGGTTTGGAAGGCTGTTGGGGAAGCAGTGGCTGAAGAACCCTGATTCCACCAAGCTTGGCATTAGGGGCCTCACTTCCCTGCCAGGGCATTGAAGGAGCAGTTGTTTAATGGTGTCTGCTTCCTTCGAAGCCACCATAGGAAGCAGGGTTGCAAAGCTTGCCCAGTCTATAAGCTAGGTCAGAGTCACGGTGCTTGGTGACCAGAAAGGGATAAAACTCGATCTGATTTCTCCTATGTGATTCTCACTGTACTGTGTGGGATGCCAGCTTAATCAATGTGGGTCCCCCTGTTCAGTCCACTGGGTTTGTGTTTGTGGACTGTCTCTTTCCTATATCAGTACAGCCCCTGGTTTGCAGTAGATACAATGTAGATATCCCTGCTATTCTGTTGCTTACCTCTTCTACTACAGTTCCAAGCCCAGCCATTTCTCACACTTCTATAGAGTCACACAGGGTTATAGACCTCTATAAGGATCTAAAGAGAGCACTCGTCTTTTACCGAATACTCAGAATTACTATGGTAAGCATAATTACCTCCATTTATCAGAGGTAAAATTGGAGTCCTTGCACAGTTCCCCGTGGTTTCTCTAATAGTAAGAGCTACTGTTTGAATTCAACCACAACAGTCCAGCCTGGGTATGGTGGTGCACACTTTTAATCCCAGCACTTAGGAGTCAGAGACAAGTGGATCTCTGAGTTTGAGACCAGCCTGGTCTATGTGTGGAGTTCCTGGGCAGCCAGAGCTACATAGTGACACCCTGTCTCAACAAACAAATCACCAACTACAGCAGTCAGGTTGGTCTTAGGCATTTTACCTACCAGTTGGTATCTCCAGGAATGGCAACCTTCCCCACTAGACAGAGCAATGCCCCAGTGTGTCCTCACACTCTTATTTGATTTGTTTTATTTCCTTTTGCTCCAGGAAGATATATTTCCGCAGATGTGGCACTCAAGCTTGGAATTCTGGATGCAGTTGTGAAGTCAGACGCCGTTGAAGAAGCCATCAAATTTGCTCAGAAGATTATAGGTAAACAATAATAGAAAATAGTGCAGGATTAGGAATAAGCTAAATGTACATTCTAATAAGGAACTACTTAGTAGCTGATGGGGCATCCGTGTAGTAGAATGCAGCCAAGCCTTAACGCTGTGATGATCTGCCATAAACTCCATGGTACATTGTATCAGCTAATGAAGACAATGCTATTTTAAGTGGGTGTTTTGCCAATGGTGTAACAAAACAAGGGGGTGGGGTTGGAGAGAAGGTAAATAGGCTGGGAACACATAACTGCTGCATATGCCCGAATCTTCCGGAAGCATTCACAGGCAGTGAAATGACTCGAGTGGAACTGACATTTACTGAGCTCAAAGGGGATGGTCTATAGTTTATTCTGCAGTGCTCTGGGGATTTTATACCCATGAGTGGTTTTTCTGCTTGAAAAGTAGAATTAAAGTTGAAACAAAGGAACAAACATGTAGCTGGTCGGGACCTGCTTGGCTCTCATAGGTAGCAAGACCTCTGGAACTTCTGTCTTGGGCAAGTGACTTCTGTCCTTGCCCGGCTTGCAGACCAGCGGTGTTCCTTCAAGCGTGCTTTTAGCACCACCTACTGATAGATGCTTCACTGATTTTTTTGTTTGTTTGTTTCCTTTTTACTTCAAGCTGTGCCTTTAAAGCTAGAAAGAATTGAAACCGTAGCTGAGAACTTGACTGGGAGCTGAGTGCAAAGCCAGAGTTCAGGTCCCACTAGCCTTCCTGTGAGAAAATCACAGCAGAAGCCAAACGGTTTGATAAGTTCTGCGGGAAAGTTTATGGAGGCTGCAGCTTCTAACTGAGCAGCGAGAAGCTAAAAACTGCCTATGAGAATACTCATGAGGACTGTCAGGCTCCCGGCAGCATGTGTGCTAGCCGCCACTTAGTGATTAGAAGGCTCAGAGTCACTCCAAGGCATGCCCCTGGCAGGGACCACTTTTGAAATCTTTTTTATGGTCCGACTAGTTGAAGTTTCAATGTGACAGTGGCACTCACACTACAACGATGAGGTTTTTTTTTTTTTTTTTTTTTTTTTTTTCTCGAGACAGGGTTTCTCTGTGTAGCTCGGGCTGTCCTGGAACTCACTCTGTAGACCAGGCTGGCCTTGAACTCAGAAATCCGCCTGCCTCTGCCTCCCAAGTGCTGGGCTTAAAGGCGTGCCCACCACCGCCCGGCTTTAACGATGAGGTATTGATCCCTTCTAACCAGGAGTCAGCAATTCCTGCCCGCGTGGAGGCTCCCTCCCTGAGGCTCTCTGCCTCCGGGTGGTTCGGCTGCTGTCACTGGTCTGTGTCCCTGTGCTCCAGGGAGGGCTGCTTGGCTTGTGGGCACTGACCAGGCTTGTGGGCTCTGATTTGCACAATTTGCTTGCAGAGAGCCCAGGCCACTCTCCGAATCGGCTTCAGGTTCACACTATTGATTTCTGTTTGTCGAAGCCTGGGTTCCTATGGGAAGTTCTGTCCTTCCCTGGTTTCCCTGAATTCTGCTTTGAGAGTTTAGTACTTCAAAGAGAGGATAAGGACAAGGTCTGTGGTCTAGGGTGTTTATTAATCTCAGCTTTTAAAGTTAATTCTAAACATTAAACTCCAACGCTTATAAAACAAAACGATGTCTCAGCAACATTATAGTTTGTCCACTTGGTGGCACCCCAGTGTTGAGCCGTTGTCTGCTTTAAAACTGAAGTCGCCTACGGTTCTGGCTAGGGCAATTACTTGAGACTGCTTTAACGTTGTTGAGAATTGTGGATGGGGGGGGGGTGGGTAAACTTGCTTGCGGTGTATCAATGTTTCAGCAGTGAGGCTCTGCCTGAGTGGTAAGTGTTGTGTTTTATATTAAAAGAGAAGAGCCAAGGATATGTCTGATAGAAGCATGGTATGGTGAGGTGAGAGGGGTGCCTTGACTGGCCCATGCTGAGGCACCCCCTCCCCCTGCAGGTACAGCCAGGTATAGTGTAGAATAGAGTTTATTCAGGGCATGGGAAGGGGAGTTGAGAAGGGAGTAGAGAAAGGCAGACACAGGGGTGGGGAGGAAGGAGGGAGAGGTAAGCCAGGAATACATGAGGAAGGGGGGGCCTTGTGAAGTGCCAGTGATTTTCACTTGCCTGTGACTAGCAGCCTGGCAGTCCCACAGGTGGGAACTCCGAGTCCCCACCCCATGTTCCTGGTGTGAGGACTGAGCACAGAGAGCATTCATCTAGGACTCTCAACTCAGGAAAGGATGCTCTAGGCAGTTAGTAGGTTTGGATATTTTTTAAGATTTTATTTCATGTTTTTAATTATGTATATATCTGTGTGGGTTTGTGCACATGAGTGCAATGCCCTCAAAGGCCAAAGAGGGCATCAAATCCCCTGGACCTGGAGTTACAGGTGGCTGGAAGCCACCCTACACACTTGCTCTTCCTTGCTTGGAAGAGCAGCAAGGACTCTTAACCACTGACCCATGTCTGCAGGCCCTGGTTTTGTTTTGAGGCTAGCCCAGCCTGGCCAAGTGTCCATTTTTCCTGTCTCACCATGTCAAGTTCTGGGGTGATAGGCATATACCACCATGCTGCCTTCTGCCACTCTGTTCTTGTCTGAGTCGTAGCTCAGGCCCTTTGCCCTGGATGTTTGGTCCATTTTTAACAATTCTATTTCTGTTCACAGACTTTGGTTTCTGTTCACTTGGATTTTGTGGCTTTTAAGAGTTCCTAGAGCTTTCCTTGGTCTTGCTTTTCATTTTACTGCTTGCTCCTTGCAATCTATTTTTTTCTGTCTGTGCATATTTCCAAAGAATGGAGTGACCTGCCCCACACAGGAGGCCTCCTCTTGATGTGCCACCCACTGTGAGTGGCCTTCCTGGAGTTGGGGTGGAGTCTCTACCATGGTGCAGCACGTTGGGTCAGATAAGAGGAAAGGAGTCTTTTGTCTCTAAGGAAAAAATTTATGTGCGCTACACATTGAGTCTCTTTAGCCAAACTGACAATCTCTTCCTGCACAGTTGGCAGAGGGGTATGTGGGCAATGACACTTTATGTCCTTCTGCAGTATGACCCACTTGTTCCATCAAAACTTGTGAGCAGAGCAAAAGGTAGAAGTGCTCACAAGCCTTGCTGAGCCTCTGCTTCTGTCCAGCCTTCCTTATTTTTTTTTCCTATAATGATTCATTCTTAAGATTGTAGCCCTTCTTAGAACTCATCATGTGGTGCTGAGTTTGGTAACTGTGATTTGGGGTGTGTGTGTGTGTGTGTGTTTATCTGATTTTAAAATCATTTTATTGAATTAAGAATTTTATAGAACTATGTGGTTCTGGTGCCTAACTCAAGCTCCTTTGTTGTTGTTTTTTTGTTTGTTTGTTTGTTTGTTTGTTTTTATTTTTTTCCCTAAAATAATTTATGGGAGTTCAGTGAAATTATGGTTGGTTTTGAGGTGGGTGCTTGGCAGGGAACACAGTTTATTTACTTATTTATTACCTGTATCAAGTTCTCTCTCCTATGTATCTGTTCTCCCTCCTATGTATCAGTTCTCCCACCTGTGTATCAGTTCTCCCACCTGTGTATCAGTTCTCCCACCTGTGTATCAGTTCTCCCACCTGTGTATCAATTCTCCCACCTGTGTATCAGTTCTCCCACCTGTGTATCAGTTCTCCCACCTGTGTATCAGTTCTCCCACCTGTGTATCAGTTCTCCCACCTGTGTATCAGTTCTCCCACCTGTGTATCAGTTCTCCCACCTGTGTATCAGTTCTCCCACCTGTGTATCAATTCTCCCACCTGTGTATCAGTTCTCCCACCTGTGTATCAGTTCTCCCACCTGTGTATCAATTCTCCCACCTGTGTATCTGTTCTCTCACCTGTGTATCAGTTCTCCCACCTGTGTATCAGTTCTCCCACCTGTGTATCAGTTCTCCCACCTGTGTATCAGTTCTCCCACCTGTGTATCAGTTCTCCCACCTGTGTATCAATTCTCCCACCTGTGTATCAGTTCTCCCACCTGTGTATCAGTTCTCCCACCTGTGTATCAATTCTCCCACCTGTGTATCTGTTCTCTCACCTGTGTATCAGTTCTCCCACCTGTGTATCAGTTCTCCCACCTGTGTATCAGTTCTCCCACCTGTGTATCTGTTCTTCCACTTGTGTATACAGTTCTCCCACCTGTGTATACAATTCTCCCACCTGTGAATACAGTTCTCCCACCTGTGTATCAGTTCTCCCACCTGTGTATCAGTTCTCCCGCCTGTGTATACAGTTCTCCCACCTGTGTATACAATTCTCCCACCTGTGAATACAGTTCTCCACTGTGTATCAGTTCTCCACCTGTGTATCAGTTCTCCCTGTTATACAGTTCTCCACCTGTGTATCAGTTCTCCCACCTGTGATTATACAGTTCTCCACTTGATCAGTCTCCACCTGTGTATCAGTTCCCCACCTGTGTATCTGTTCCCACCTGTGTATCAGTTCTCCCACCTGTGTATCTGTTCTCTCACCTGTGTATCAGTTCTCCCACCTGTGTATCAGTTCTCCCACCTGTGTATCAATTCTCCCACCTGTGTATCTGTTCTCCCACCTGTGTATCAGTTCTCCCACCTGTGTATCAGTTCTCCCACCTGTGTATCAGTTCTCCCACCTGTGTATACAGTTCTCCCACCTGTGTATCAGTTCTCCCACCTGTGTATCTGTTCTTCCACTTGTGTATACAGTTCTCCCACCTGTGTATACAATTCTCCCACCTGTGAATACAGTTCTCCCACCTGTGTATCAGTTCTCCCACCTGTGTATCAGTTCTCCCACCTGTGTATACAGTTCTCCCACCTGTGTATCAGTTCTCCCACCTGTGTATCTGTTCTCTCACCTGTGTATCTGTTCTCTCACCTGTGTATCAGTTCTCCCACCTGTGTATCTGTTCTCCCACCTGTGTATCCATCTTTTCCACTATCTTTTGGGGATAAGAATAAAAAGACTCTTTTTGCCCATGGGCTATCTTTTCTCTTGTATTAAAAGTCAATTCACTATACTGGAAGACTTTAATCAGTGAACTTGCAATTCTTTTTCATTGCCCAATATAACATTCCTGTCTGTTATGGTATTTTAAAGGTTTTGTCATTATTAGGGAAAGAATGTGAATAATTTTGAATATATGACATTAACTAGTGGGAACTACTTACTCTTTGTACAGGTTAATATTTAATATATTATAAAGTTGTCTTGACCTCAGAATAAAAAGAGAATTCACCTTTTATGTTGGAGTTAGTAGCATACTACTTTAGTTCTTCTAAATTTTACTTTACAGTCTGAAGCTGCTAAGATTGCAGACTTTAGAATACAAGTTTCATTAGATATTGTAATGTGTGGCGTCTGACTGGGTTGTGGGAACCCCTGCACTGAATCGTAAATCGTGTGGTGTGATTGGGTCGTGGGAACTAGGAACTAGGCACCGTTGTTCTGTTCTTGTGCAGTCTGGTTCCCTTCCTGTTATGCTTACGGTACTCCCTGACCTTTCGCAATTCCTTTCAGATAAACCTTTAGAACCCCGCAGGATCCTAAACAAGCCAGTTCCAAGCTTGCCCAACATGGACAGTGTTTTCGAAGAAGCCATCGCCAAGGTACGAAAGCAGTATCCTGGCCGCCTGGCTCCAGAGACTTGTGTCCGTTCAGTTCAGGCCTCTGTGAAGTATCCCTATGAAGAGGGCATCAAGGAAGAAGAAAAGCTGTTTATGTACCTTCGGGCATCAGGGCAGGCTAAAGCCCTGCAGTATGCCTTTTTTGCTGAAAGGTCTGCAAATAAGTGGTCAACTCCCTCAGGAGCGTCTTGGAAAACAGCATCTGCTCAACCTGTCTCCTCAGTTGGCGTTCTTGGTAAGTACTTTCTTCAAAGCTGCGCTGCATTTCTTTTACCCGGTTGAGAAGTTCATACGTGTATATGTTGTATCTGGATCAAGCTGCCCCTCCTCTTTCCTTCAGTTCCTCCCTTAGCCTCCCTCACCACTATTTTCTTCCAATTTCATGTGTTCTCTCTCTTTTTCAAAACATCACAGAAGCTACGTAGGGCTGCTAACATGTGCATGGGTGTAAGGCCATCTACTGGAGCATGGGAAGCCTCTAGGGAGGATAAACTCATACTTAAAGAAAACTAACTCTTCTTGTGCCGACAGCCATAACTGGCCAATAGCCCGTCAGCTTGCAGGTGGACTTCCTGCTCTCCTCCCCTTTATGGTGGGATTTTGTCCGGCTCCATGTTGTCCAGGTCTTGTGTGTGCGGTCAGAGCTGTTGTCGGTTCACATGTGCAACTTCACTGTTGTGTATAAAAAGCACAGTGCATTTCAAATGTCACTTGCTTGGGGAGGCTATTATTTTGTTGAACATGGCACTCATGTTAAGGCTTGTTAATTCTTGCTGAACTCCATGAACTCTCTCTATCCTGCTGGTCAGCTCGAGGGACCTTCCAGCTGTGGCAGTCCTGTCCACACATAGGCCGTATGAGTGGGGTTTGTTTCTGACTCCCAGCATATACCACACGGTCGCTGTCTTGAATACTGCACTTTTGTCCTAATTTGAAACTGGGAAGAGTGACTTCCCCAATTTTTTTTTTTTTTTTAAGATTTATTTTATATATGTGAGTACAGTGTCACTGTCTTCAGACACACCAGAAGAGGGCATCAGATCCCATTACAGATGGTTGTGAGCCACCATGTGGTGGCTGGGAATTGAACTCACGACCTCTGGAAGAGCAGCCAGTGCTTTTGACTGCTGAGGCATGTCTCCAGCCGCATCTCCAATTTTAAAAATACTGTTTTGACTCTTCTAGGTTTCTTGACTCTTCTTGCATTTCTGTATGAATTTTAGAATCTGGTGTTCATTTATGCAAAAAGTTGGGGTGGTATAGTGCTTGCATTGGCTCTACAGATTAATTTGATATTTCATCTTAACAATATGAAATTTTTTTTCTGGTCCATGAACATTGGGTGTCTTTCAGCCAATATTTAGGTCTTTTGATTCTTTTTATTTCTTTCCCTCCCTCCCTCCCTCTCTTTTCTTTTCTTTTCCTTTCTTTTCTTTTTCTTGTTTTCAATGTTAGGTATCAGACTGAGCCTTGTGCATGCGAGCACTTTAACACCGAACAGTAAATATCCTGGCTCTTTAATTTTTTTCAATGGTGTTTCATTGGTTTTAGTACATAAGCCCTCCTTTGCTAAATGTATTCCATAAGTATAATTTTTTAATGTTATTGTAGGTAGAATTGCTTTCTTATTTTCATATAATTCATTGCTAACAATGTGAGAATATATTGGGGGCTCAGCAGTTAAGAGTAACTGCTTTGAAATAAGGAATATCAGAGTTTTGATGCCAGCATCCATGTAACAAGTTGAACAGACCCCAAACACCTGTAATACCTGCCTCAATGGGGGTTGGGGGGAGAAAGACAGGAGTATCCCTGGGCTTGCTGGTTTCCAGACTAGTTGAAAAGACACAAGCCCCCAGCCTCTTTAAAGAGAGGTCCCTGCTTCAAAGGGAATAGGCAGAAAGGATACACGAGGACACGCAACTCCTGCCGCTGTCTGTGGCATAATGCACACAGAGGAATAAATATTTTTAAATTACCATTGCTATTATTATTATTATTTAATCTAAACCACAGTTTCCTCTCTTTCCTCTCCTTTAATTCCCTCCTCCACACATCCCCCCTCATCCACTCCTCCTGTTTCCCTTGGGAAGGGGCAGGCCCCCAGGATATTGCCAAACATGGGATATCAAGTTGCAGTAAAGACTAGGCACCTTCCCTGTATTAAGATTGGATAGGGCAACCCAGTAGGAGGAAAAGGGTCCCAAATTCAGACAAAAGAGACAGCCCTGCTCACACAAGAAGACCAAGCTACATAACAGTAACACATATGCAGAGGGCATAGGTCAGTCCCCTTAGGCTCCCTGATTGACGGTTCAATATTTGTGAGCTCCTGTGAGCCCAGGTTAGTTGTGTGGGTTTTCTTGTGGTGTCCTTGACCCCTCTGGCTCCTACAATCTTTCCTCCCCCTCTTCCATAGGACTTCCTGAGCTCTATCTAATGTTTGCTGTGGGTCTCTACATCTGTTTTTATCAGTTGCTGGGTGAAGCCTCTCTGATGACAACTGGGCTAGGCACCAATCTGCAAGTATAGCGGAAAAGCATTAGGAATCATACATAAAGGGAACAGAGTTGCTTTTATGTGCAGATTTTACATCCTGGAACTGACTGGGTTTGTCTATTAGTTCTAATAGCTTGTGTGTATATGAGTCCTAATGGTTTTTATTTCCCCTGGAGCACTTAACAGTGCATGAACTATTCAATACGTTTATGTTCGCTGACCAATCCCAATGTACTTATGAGTTGTTGGCACTAGGCATGGAAGCTAGGGCATGATCATTACACAGTGACAGTGACCAGCAGCTCTATCCCTGGGGTCAATCTTTTAAAATGTCACTTTGCCACAGTAGCCTTCTACCAGTGACTGTTTGCCTCCCTGTACGAGCAAATCACATTTCTGTTCTTTTCTCTGAACCCACAGGCTTGGGAACGATGGGCCGAGGTATCACCATTTCTTTTGCAAGGGTCGGGATCCCTGTGGTAGCTGTAGAGTCAGACCCAAAGCAGCTAGATGCTGCACAGAAGATAATTACTTCCAGTTTGGAAAAGGAAGCATCCAAGAGTGGCCAAGCCTCAGCAAAACCAAAACTCAGGTTCTCCTCTTCCACAAAGGATCTGTCGGGTGTGGATTTAGTGGTTGAAGCAGTGTTCGAAGATATGGGCCTGAAGAAGAAGGTTTTCGCCGAACTGTCAGCCCTGTGTAAGCCAGGAGCCTTTCTGTGCACCAATACTTCAGCGCTGGATGTGGATGACATTGCTTCTTCCACAGATCGTCCTCAGCTGGTGATTGGCACCCACTTCTTCTCACCAGCCAACATCATGAGGTTACTGGAGGTCATCCCTAGCCGATACACTTCCCCTACTACCATCGCCACAGTTATGAGCTTATCCAAAAAGATCGGAAAGATTGGAGTCGTTGTTGGCAACTGCTATGGATTTGTTGGGAATCGAATGTTGGCTCCCTATCACAACCAGGGGTATTTCTTGTTAGAGGAAGGTAGTAAGCCAGAGGATGTAGATGAAGTCTTAGAAGAGTTTGGCTTTAAAATGGGACCCTTCAGAGTGTCTGACCTCGCAGGGCTAGATGTGGGCTGGAAAGTTCGCAAGGGGCAAGGCCTTACTGGACCATCACTGCCACCAGGAACCCCCGCCCGAAAGCGGGGCAACACCAGGTATTCCCCAATTGCTGATATGCTCTGTGAAGCTGGGCGATATGGTCAGAAGACAGGTAAGGGCTGGTATCAGTATGACAAGCCACTGGGTCGTATCCACAAACCTGATCCCTGGCTTTCTAAGTTCCTGTCACAATATAGAGAAACCCATCATATCAAGCAGCGCTCCATTAGCAAGGAGGAGATCCTGGAGCGTTCCTTGTATTCCCTTATCAATGAGGCATTCCGCATCTTGGAGGAGGGGATGGCTGCTAGTCCAGAGCACATTGATGTCATCTATTTGCATGGCTACGGGTGGCCAAGGCACATGGGCGGGCCCATGTACTATGCTTCCTCAGTTGGGTTGCCCACAGTTCTAGAGAAACTGCAGAAATATTACAGACAGAACCCTGATATCCCCCAGCTAGAGCCCAGTGACTACCTGAGAAGGCTGGTTGCCCAGGGAAGCCCTCCTCTGGAAGAGTGGCAAAGCTTGGCAGGGCCCCATAGCAGCAAACTGTGATTCAGCCTTCTGCATTTGCCACTTATGCTGGCATCTAATTTCAGTGTGATTCATTCCTAAAATCTAAACAGATTGCTCTGAAGTACGAATCAGGACGGCTGCTGCTGCTGCTGCTGCTAACTGGTTAGCAAAAGCTCCTCTCTGTATCTTTCTACCTCATAATTCTAATGGCCAGATTTCAGGAATGTGTTTTCTATACCTCTGACTGTACTTCTATCAGAAAAATTCAGCAACTATGTACTTATTACTACAAGTGTTCTTCTCTTTTGATTGTCTGCCTGGTGTAACAAAAACTTATACAAAATGTTGCTAGTAGAGTAATTCATAACTCCAGCTGACAACCCAGATGTGCCTTAGCAGATCAACAAAAGTGGCATGTACATACAAGTGACACCTTTCAGCTGTGTGACGTAACTGGCACGTGTTGTAGCATGGTGCTGGGTTAGAGCATTGTTCTGAGTGAGAGGAGGCATGCAGAGAAGGCCACATGTCGTATGGATATGGATGTGGACAATATAGATGAGTAGCCCAAGGCTGTAATTAATTGTTAGAAATCAAAATTACTGCTGATTAGTACAGAGTATCTTTGGGAGTTGATAAATTTTTCTAAAATTACTCCATTGGTGGATCTGTAACACATTGAGTTCAATGATTCAAAATGAACTATGTTGAATATATATAATCTATCTCAATAAAGTTAATAAAATGAATGATGATAAACCCTTTCTTTGTGTAAAAAAGTGTTCGCATATCTTCACCTATCAACCAAAGCAAAGCCATTGGAATTTTTCCTCAAGCCATGGGTGAATTTTTGTTGAGTTCTCTAACTAAAACAGCAAAGGGACCTGTGGGATGGCTCAGTGAGTGGTACAGCAGCCACATGAGTTTAATGACATGCGTTCACTTTCTGGAACCCATGCAAAGGTGGAAGGAGAGAACCAACTCCACAAAGTTGTCCTCTGATGTCGACACATGTGTCATGATGTAGACATGCCTCTCTATGATAATAAAAAGATTAAGGATTTTCATCTTGCACTCGCCAGTCTTCATAGACATAAGAAAAACAATCTGAAAGTCTATATGGCAGCACAAAAAGACAAGACTAGGCAAAGCAGCATTGCACAGAATACTAGCAGCAGTATCACCACACCTGACTGCAGCTTGCACTATACAGAGCCATAGCTGTAACAATACCACAGTGCTGCCACAGGTGCATAGTCCAGTGGACTAGAACTGGGGCCCTAAAGTCCATGTAACTACAGCTATCTGATCTTTAACAAAGGTGACAAAAATATACACTGGAGAAAGGACAAACTCTTCAACAAATGATGCTGGGAAATATGGTTATCAGGATGCAGAGGGATGAAAAAAGACTCTTTTATCTTGTACAAAAAAACTCAACTCCATGCTGGTTAGTGAAGTTCCATAGACACCCAAACCTTGTAAGCTATTGCTATTGCTCTTGGTTACTCACCAGAATCTGACAGTAAGATCCTATTGCTGAAAGAGTCACATACTTGAATCATAGAACATGGAGAAACAAAGCTGGTACTGACCCCTGCTGGCCAGTTTTCATAGTGCTAGATGGTGCTATCCCTGTCACTGGAAGATCAGTCTCACCTAGCTGTGAACCCAATGGGGAAGAACAATGACTGGCCTGATAAGGTGTATCTGTTGGTGTAGTGGGAGGTATTAGAATGGGCGAGCAGCTCGGCTAGCTCCTGGCTCTGTCATGTTTCCGCTCTAATGGCGGCCTCGGCTGGCCAGTAGCGCCGGCCGGGAACCCAGGAGATGTAGCCATGGCTGTTACCTCCACCCATCAGCTCCATGGTGACCAGTCCCCAAAGCCCAGGAAATATCCACCACCCCCATGCGGTAGATATGGAAACCCCAAAAGCCCACACAAGCAAAAAACGGAGAATATGCCTGGCATTGTAATTTAGTTTGGAATTTTAAAATATGAATTGTTAGCATTTGGGTTATTTGATTTAAATTCAGGGCATTCCAGATTTCTTGGAGTTGTAATTTTGACCAAGAACTCTAAATTAACTTTTCTAGCACCCAGTAGAAATAGGACTCTTTTTTTTTTTTTTTTTTTTTTTGGCTTTTTGAGACAGGGTTTCTCTGTGTAGCACTGGCTGTCCTGGAACTCACTCTGTAGACCAGGCTGGCCTCAAACTCAGAAATCTGCCTGTCTCTACCTCCCAAGTGCTGGGATTAAAGGCGTGCACCACCACCGCCCGGCAGAAATAAGACTCTTAATTCTTAAGATTAACCAAATAGATTTATATGTCAACAAATAACTCAATACACAAGATGCCCACACAATTAGAATTGTTAATCCAATAACTTAACCTTGATAAGAATAACTACCTTAGACTGCTAGAGACACAGGAACATCCGCGGCCATCTTCTCTCCTCCCTTCTTCTCTTTCTTCCTCCTTTCTTGTTCCTTCCTCTTCCTAACTCCTAGCTCCACCTACCTCTTCTACTGCCCAGTCATAGAGCTCCACTGCAAATATAATGGGCAGGAAAGGTCTTGCAACGTTACATGCAATGGTGGTACAAATGTTATGAGAGTAACCAACCACTTAATGCTTGGACCTAAGGCTTGCTCCATGAAATGGAATCCACACTTGTCACTAGGAATGGAGCCAAGAACCCATGGCTAGATAGGTCACAGGCCCTAGGGAAAAATCATATTATTTTGCTAAATGAACATAGTATTAAATGACTCCTAATGATTTATTGCTATACCTATAGGTTAACCTTCTTCAGAGAAGATTCCTGCAGTAGGTGGCAACTAACACAGAGACACCCCATGAACTGATCAATATGTAGAGAATTAAAAGACTGTGGAGTGTTGGAGTCTAAATGGGACATAAATGCTATACCCCTCTCTACCAAGGCTCAAGAGTCTTCATAGAAAGGGGGTGTCGGGGACAGAAAGATTATAAGAGCCAGACGTGGTGATAACTTCAAGAAACCTTTTTGGGACACAAGAGAGAAGTTGCACATATAAATTCACAATGGTTGTGGCAGTATGCACAAGACCTGCACAAAGCTCAAGTCAAACTAATTCTCATCATGGAAATACAAGGTAGACACAAGAATCTCATCAGAAATTGAGGCGTTATTGCATTTGCTAGCTTCTAGGAAAAGGAGAGTTGGTTTTCATTAATGGTGTGAAGCTGGGTAGGCTGGTCACATTCCAGGGAAGCCCCACTCCCAAGAGTAGTTGAGCAACAGAAATTGGATTCAGGTTTTCTACAAAAAGAAGGGAAAAAACTTAGAAGTTGGTGGATAAGAAGGTGGGGAAGAGTTGAGAGGAGTTCAGGGAGGAATGAGCATGATCAAAATATATTAGGAGAAATTCTCAAATAATTAATCAAAATCTTAGTGTCTGGAAAGACACCTCAACTTTAAATGGATTGAAGACCTCCACATAAGACCTGAAAAACTAGGACACATGCACAGATAAAAGCTTGCTGCATAAGACTCCAATAGCACAGAAAAATCCCACCAACAATCACCAAGTGGGATCTCATGGCATCTGGACAGCAAAAGAAATGTGAGGCCAGTGAATAGGTGGCCCAGAGTGGGAGAAAATCCTTGCAAGCTATACATTGTGGAGCATGAGTGTCTAGAATACAAAAAGAACTCAAGAGTAACTGTTAAGAAAATAACCCAATTTAAAAATGGATTATAGAACTAGATGGAAAATTTACAAATGGCTAGAAAGCACTTTAAAAATACTCTGCTATGGGGTCTACTTAAATCAAACACAACTTAAACATCAAGTCAATGAAGATGACAAAACCTTATTGTAAACAAGCCAGTACTGATTAAATAGGGCTGCAGAACAGACTTGGGAGCTGAACTCTGACCCTCCCACTGTCCTCCCAGAGCCAGAACGTTACAGAATATTTAAGCTTGAAAATTACAAACATCTGTGCCAAGTTATAGTTACATTTTCCGCCAGTGAGGATTTAGGGATAAAGGCTTTCCTTATGTGGTTGATTTCTGTCAACTGATAGAAAATGTAGGTTTTACAGTCCAACCAATCAAATCCATTTGTTCCTTTGTAGTTAGGAACAGTCATTCTGTTTTGGGGAACAAAGGATGAATAATGGAAGCTGTGGTTAGGAACAGAACAGTAATTATGCTCTGAAACAGAAGATGAATAGCAGAAGTTGTTCAGTTCTTGGTAAGTCCCCAGCTCCCCTAGGGCCTGGGTCCTTAGTTTCCCCCTATGATTAAATGGAGTCCAAAAACAAAATGGCAGTATTTAGGACAAGTTTTGTTGTTGTTGTTGTTTGTTTGTTTGTTTGTTTGTTTGCTTGTTCCCAACAGCCTGACTTCCTTAGCCATCATAGAAATACAGATTAACAATATGTTGAGTCCATCTCATCCCAATCAGGATGATTGACCACCACTGTAGTGACCACCACCATAGTGACCACCACCATAGTGACCACCACCATAGTGACCACCACCATCATGACCACCACCATCATGACCACCACCATAGTGACCACCACCATAGTGACCACCACCATAGTGACCACCACCATAATGAATATAACAAATGCTAATGTAGTCGCTGGGGGAATCGAACCTGCATACACTGACGGTGGGAGCGTAGACTTACTGCAGCTTAAAAATCAGTCTGAAAACAATTTCTTTAACACATGAAATAGAGCTACCATATGACCCAGCTACACCATTGCTGGGTACACACCTGATGCCCTTAAATCTTACTACAGAAACACTTGAACATCCCCATGCCATGTACATTACTGCTCTGTTCATAATGCCTAAGTGGCATCATCCTAGATTCCATAAATAGGTGACAGGATAAGAAAAATATGGTCCATATACACAACGGAATATTACACAGCTGTAAAGAAAAACAAAATGAAAATTTCAGGTAAATGGATGGAACTGGAGAAAATTAGGAGTGAAGTACCTCACTAAAATAGAAACACCGTGTTTCTCTCATAAGTGGAACCCAGTTTTAAATCTTTTTTGTTTTGTATGTTTAACTTGGAGCACACGTGTAAGTCAGGCAACTTGAAAGAGGCCCTGGGACACATAAAAAGGTGTGCTAGGCGGTTATAGGTAAAAACAAGGAAGAGATATAGAAAACAAGGGAAAGAAAGGCTTAAGCAGGGGAGAGCAGAGGAATACAGGAAACCAGGGGTGAGTGGAAAGACTCGTCTCAAATGGAATATGAAAAGCGACCCAAGAGCACACTATCTCACAAGTCAACTTATAGTATGTGCCAGGTATGATGGTGAGCACTTTTAATCTCAGCACTCAGGAGGCTGAAGAGGCAGTGAATTCTTTGTGAATTCACTGGTCTACATAGAGAGACCTTGTCTCAGTCAATCAATCAATCATCAATCAATCAATCAATCAATCAGGCGGGGGGCAATGACCACAAAGAGGTGAGAATGAAAACTCAGTTCCAATCAACATTATCAACCTGGATCAAACTTCAGGGAATCCGATGCCAAGTGGTTCATTGTCAGCACATTTAAACACAGTATGATTCAGGAAAGGGTGTCCAGACAGCAATCATTCCAACTCCAACTCCAACTCTCCAACTCCAAGCACACTAAAGCTTAGGGTGGGACTACTAAAAGGCCTAGGACCTCGTGTGTTCTCTGATGAAGATAGCATAGTGGTCATCAGGTTACACGATACATGTGGTAAGGACGGGATCTATTAACTGGGAACTAAAAATAAAAGTCTAGAGAGGGAAGAGTCTGGATAAACATTTTGGGTGAGGTCTGCCTCCACAAATAGCAAAAAGGTCTCCAGGTCATTAACAGTATCCACTCCCAGCTTTCTGGGTGAGGAAACAGATATTTTTCCTCCATTGATGAGAGGCCCCTGTGTGTTTAACATTCATGGCTTCCCTAGTGAACTTTAGGAAAAAGACCTTAGTGTCCCCAACATCTTTTCTTTAAGTTTTTTAGATAGAGGCTGTGGCAGAATGCATTGCCTCCATCGCTAGTCTGAAACTGTGGTCCTCACTTCACCATCTCTAGATTCATTTCTGCTAATATTTTTGCTATATTGTAAGTAGTTTTTACTAATTATCATGATTTTTGGAGAGAGCTCTCTTCATTGATTGATTGCAAAGATTTCCTGAGCAAAATGGGTGTCATACAGCCTATTCCACATAAACTTTTATAAATAACCCTTAGCATGGCAAAACAATATTGTATTGTCTCTTATCATGGGTGTTACAAAAAACATTTGGATTTTGCAAATGACAAGCTGATAATTAACATGTAATAACAGCCATTAAACACAACATTATTTGGGGTGTCAATATAATAATAATAATAATAATAATAATAATAATAATATTGTTTCCCCAAAGTTTGAGCTTGATAAGTTAAGACCTGAAGTCTTCCCAAGTTACCAGTTTGCCCTTCCTCTTGGGACATCTCCTCTTCATAGGTTGGTTTATCATCTACCTTCAGATGCTTCACTTGTCTGGTTGTCTCTGGATGTTCCAGAAAGATGCATCTGGGACTACATTCATTTTTTTGAAAACACAGAAGTATAACTTCTCCTCAATATTAGAAATTCAGGCTCTTTCTTATGTAGCATTTTTAAAAGGTTGTTTTTCCTTTAGGGCAAGTGTTTTGGGCAGCAGAAAAAGCATTATCCTTGATACACCTTACCTGTAGGACATAGAGAAGTCGATCTCAAACCAACTAGAAAACTTCCTCCCAGATGGTCAGCTTTCATCATTCTAGAAGGTGCTATCCAGGCTGCTGGGGGAGAAAAGACACCCGTAGTCTTACCCAGTACTGAACTGTACAAGCTGAAATACCAACCTGCCAGGCAAGATGTGTCCACTGGTGCAGTAGTGGTGTGACTGTTATGTGTAGGCATACATTTTTCTCAACCTGCTTTAATAAGGGTTCAACTATTCTACTTGCCCACCACCTATCAGAGGTAATGAAAGTTTATTAGGATATGGGGGAAGTGGACTTGTTTAGAAATAGTTCTTTGGGGTTGATTCTGATCTTCATTGCTCTCAGTCCAGTCCACTAACAAACATAAAACATGAATCAGCAGCTGCAGACTAGTTCATTCAGCAGACACTACACAATGATTAGCAGCTGCAGACAAGTCCACTCAGCAGACACCACCCACGAATCAGCAGCTACAGTTCAATCCAGAAGGAATCTGAGAGGCTCACCAGCTGGCCTGGTCCACAGAGGACCTCACAAGAAGTTCTTTGCCAAGTTTCTCTCTATGATGTCACCACAAGCGAAGTTCAACAACACAATGTAAGGCGAACCAATACATGCATGCCATCAACAAAGAACAGCCAGGTGGAGCAAAGCAAACCACTGTCTGTGGGGTAATATTTATATTCCTTCTAAACGTCACGTGTCCTTCCACGTGTCTGCTTTAGCAAAACATCTCACATTTCACCTGTGTATGCTTCAGGAAAACATTCTTTCTGTTTTAGCAAAATATCCTGCTAGCTGTGTGTCCCAGCAAAACATCATATGATATAACTGACTTTCCAAAGGAACCAGAAGTTTCCACTTCAGTTATGGGAGTAACAGATTTCTAGTTGGATTTGACAGTTGCCTTACAGGAAGGAATTTCATGCCTGGTACTGTAATAATGGTCCAAAGTCCATGGGTGAAGTGGTACAGCTCCTAGGGTAGAACCTACCTTTGTTATTTTGCTAAGTGGCCTTGCTATCAAACTGCCTCTAAATATTTATGCTTATTCACCATAGATCTGGCTTCTCTCAGCTTTGTTAGAGAGGCTTCTCTCTGCAGTGAGCAACAGTCAATGCAAAGATGCATAGCTGGTCACAGTGCTGAGATGCTGATGTTCAGCCTGAGTAGGATGTCTATATTAATCCTGTTACCACCAAGGCTCAGGGAACATAGCAGAAGAGGAGGCAGAAAGAATGTAAGCGCTGGAGGGTGGGAGGCGTGCTATAGTGCTGTGTCTGCTCATGACATGGCTATTGCAATCACGAGCTCACACGAGTTTTGGTTGCTGGCACAAGATCAAGTCAGCCAAAATCTCAGCAGAGATGATCTCTGGACCCCACCCCTTGCTGAGGAACTGTTGGCAGTGGATAGCTGTTAGAGAGGGAGAATCATTCTACTTTGAAGTGTGGTAGGTTTTGAGTGGGTTATAGGGAGGGGGAGGAAATTGGGAATGGGTGTGCTGAGGCTATTGAGGGGTTGGAGTGTGGAAATAGGAGATAGATACTATCACATTTCATTGTATGCATGTATGGAATTCTCAAAAAATAAAGAAAAATTAAAATGCCTTATTCTACACAGCCTCTAGTTTATGCATGTACATTTGGGTGTACTTCTTGGAAGAGGTGTCATCTTTGATACCATATTCTCAGAGTGCCTAAACCACTAAAGATTAACATCAATGCTGTGATGTGTAAAAGACAGGAGCTCAGGTAATATTACATCAAGGAAGAGGGAAGTAATTCCAATTTTTGTGGCTTGTTGATGATCAAATGCAATCTAAAGTTCTTTAGGCTATCCTAATCTGCTGTTTAAAAAAATCACTTTAAAAAGATTTATTTATTTATTTATTTTGTTCATATGAATGCATGCCTAGTAGAGGAAATCAGATACCATTACAGATGGTCATGAGCCACCATGTGGTTGCTGGGAATCGAACTCAGGACCTCTGGAAGAGCAACCAGTGCTCTTAACCACTAAGCCATACCCCTGGCCCCCAAAATCACATTCATAAAGGGTAAATTTTGTTGTTGATTTTTAAACTCTTCTTCTGTAAAGGGAATACTTTGGTAATATTTGGCAAATGGTAATTTACACTGACAAGAAATGTATTCTAGAAATACCTTTGAAGTCTATTGTGCTACTACAACTTTAAAGGGATGACTAATGAAGCCCTCCTCCAATCAGCAAAGCTGCAGTGCACCTGCTCTCTCTACACCTTCCTTCCCAGTATCACAGCCGCTGTGATGGGGGAATGGGGGAGGCGTGGATGGAGTGCCTGAGGCCTGTGATTTCTCTAAACGTTCTAGGATTTTAGCACTCGTCCTTAAATACAGACCACACGTTAAAACCCACCAGAATGCTGTGCACTCTCTAGGTGACTTGAGCCCTTTGGTAGCCCTTGGTGAGATTAATCCAAGTCAAGCATTCTAGACTATGTTTAAAAATAGTTTTCTGCTGAACCAAAATGGTTCCCAACTGTCTTTGATACCACCCTTGTCTGCTTATCTCAGCAGGCTGTGCATATTTTGAGTTTAACAGCTAGCACTATGCCACTTCCTGGTGGAACAGCAGCATCACACCACTTCCGGTGATGTCATACTGTACACGAAGGGGTTGTCAGCTAGACTGAAATAATGATGCTGCTAAGTTGTGCTTCCTGCTCTCTGGCACTTTCATGAATTCTTTCTTTGTTCTGTTGTTTTCTATAGTTTTCTATGTTACCATCGGAGGACAGTAGCAGGGAAGGTGTCCACCTTGATTGGTTCTTCAGTGGAGTCAAATATTTAGGAAGGAATTATATTTTTTGTTTGTTCTCTTTAATATTTGTAGAAACTAGGAGAGTGGAAACAGAGAGGGATGAACAGGGATCTGTATTCTTGCCCTATGAATTTCATGCATGTCAATTGTCGGAGAAACTGGGCTCCTTTCACTGGACTTGGAGGAGCCCAGCAGAATGAGTGCCAGGAGCAAACCTCTTCTAAGAGGACCTGAGCAGAGCTAATGAGCTGTGTCATGTGCAAGCTTTCCTTGTACCTAGGGCCATTCCACCTTCTCTCAGAGGACACAGAAGCTGTTGCTATTTCTAGGCAGACTGTGATGTCCTTAGGTGAAGTAGGGCAGAACTGCCTCCAAATTATAATTACACTTGGATTTCAGAGCTGAGGTCTTGAGGGTTGTTTTTAGAATTTGGCAGAGAATGCTGGCTGTTACCTGGTATTTCTCTGATAGTAACTGGCTATGTTTTCAGTTGTGCACATAGTTGCCATAATATAAAAATCTTGGTCAGTTTCTAATATGTCAAACTGTGGACATGTGTGCTCTACACAGTGGACTGTAAATAAGGGGTCTGGTGTCAGCTGCAGGAAGCTACCTTCACTGTCCAGCAGTGTGCATCCTTTGTCTTTTCCTTTCTCTGCCTCCTTCACCTTGCTGCACGGGACACTGATGTAATGGCTAGAGTTCTACCCACTGAACCATGCAGATAGGGCTATCTCCTAAAATAAAGTTCAATCAAGATGATTGGGTCTCTGGAGACCTCAGAGAGCACAGTTGTCACTTCATATGACCTTCCTATAGTCATTCATGTGTTAAGTGTCATGGGCAAGCCAGTGCTTCTGAAGGTCTTTAGTCACAGCTGACCTGAATCTGAACTGATGCATATAGGCTCCAGGAATTGGGGGAGGATACATTGTCCTGTTCTTGGTACTCAGGGAGCTTCAAGAATCTAGCCATGTGTGTACGTGTGTGCATGTGTGCATGTGTGCCTGTGTGTCTGCACATGCATGTGCATTTCTTGCCTTAAAAGTTTTTTGCTTTTTTTTTTCCTGATCTGTTGTTTTTTCAACTTAATGTTGGATTGCTCAGAAATTTTTATGCCACACTGTAAATATAACTACTGGGGAACATTTGCAGAGAGGATCACTGTGAACACCAGAGCAGGACTTGATGTCAGTACTGAGCAAGATGTAGTCTCAAAGGCCAGCTTGAGCCTCACGTTTTCTGCTCTGTAATTAAAGACATAAGCACAGTGAAATGCAACCTATCAGGGAGCTGGTCCGCTGTGTTGCAATGAGGGGATAATTTACAAAGCAGTATCTCTCATGAAGCAGCAGAGGGGAAGTGCCAAAGATGAGGTCCACAAACCTGCTTGCTAGGCCAGAGATCTGTAAACTGGGGTGCCCAGTCCAGAGAAAACTGAATACTGAGCCACAGCAGTTCAGGTAGTGTATATCAGAACTACTGTTGCCTCTTCATCTCAGGCTAAGAAGATAATCCCACTTAATGCTCTGTGAGCTGGCAGACACAGTGAGCCTCAGCAGGTGTGTCTCAGAATCCTGCGATCAGGGGCTGCACACAGAGGTGCTTGACCCCACTGTTTACTTCAGAAATGCAGTGACCTAAACCTTCTGTATTAGCCAGGGTTCTCCAGAGCAGCTTACCTGTGCGGTTGCATATCAGATACCCCCCATATCAGATACTTACATTATGATTTATAACTAGCAAAATTACAGTTATGGAGTAGCAATGAAATAATTTTATAGTTGGTGTGTAAGGAGAGGTTCTGATGACTACCTTTCCCCCCCAATTGGTTCTTGATTTGTCAATAAAGAAGGCCAGGGGCCAATTACTGGGCAGAGGGTATAGGTGAGACTTCCAGGAAAGGGGAGATGCAAAGAAAGGAGAGAGGCTTTTCTGCCATGCTTTGGAGGAAGAAGGACACAGCAATCATGTAAGGCCTCAGGGGAGCTACGTCCTGTGGCCTCTGCTATGGGTGGGTGGCCAAGGATGGTTGGCAGGGGTTGGTGAAACAAGCCAAGAAGTTTAGGGCAGAGGGAGAGATGGAGATAATAAATTGGCACACTTTTCTAGGTAGGAGATATCTGCATCCAAATTGTGCATAGTAGGCAACTTAAAGAAACAGGCTGTGTGTCAGTGTCTTGTATCTGCAGATTCAAGGGTCTCAGTGGGAGCTGGTAGCGCAACCCCTCCAGGATCAAAGGCAGGTAGAAAGAGAAGCCAGGTTAGGGTTGGCAGCAGCCGATCCCAGAGCTAAGCTGGGTGGAATAGAAGGAAGCCAGGAGGGGCTGGTAGCAAGGCAGCTCCCGGGCAAAGGCAGAGCATTTTAAATTACCTTCCATGCTGGTGGCCACCACAATATGAGTAACTGCATTAAAGGCCCACAGCATTAGGAAGGTTGAGAACCACTGCCCTAGAAGAACAGAACAGATAGAATGACTATGAACTAGAATTCATTTTATCATGTGTATACACATATGTATATCTACATATATATTATATATGTAAATATTTAATTGAGACTTTATTAGAGTGGATTACTGGTTGTGGCCTGGATATTCCAACAATGGCTATCTCCTCATGGAAAGGCCAAATATTTATTTATTTTTTGTTTGCTTGTTTGTTTGGTTTTGGTTTTTCCAGACAGGATTTCTCTGTATAGCCCGGGCTGTCCTGGAACTCTCTCTGTAGACCAGACTGGCCTCGAACTCAGAAATCCGCCTGCTTCTGCCTCCCAAGTGCTGGGATTAAAGGCGTGCACCACCACTGCCTGGCGAGGCCAAGTATTTAATAGTTGCTCAGTCCATAATACTGAATGTCTCAGCAGCCCCTTTCTGGTACCAAGGAATACCTAGAGAACTGCCTGTCTTCAGGTTCATGGGATGCCTTAAAAATATGTTCTAATATCAGTGAAGGAATGCCTCAGCAGTAGCATAGATAAACTTCCAGCAAGAGTAAGAGCAAGCAGGCGAAAGTTTCTGTCTTCCATGTTCTTTTATGTAGCCCAGAAGGTATGGCCCAGACTTGGGATAATCCAGATGTAGGCTGGATCTTCCCATGTCAAACAGTCCAGTCAAGAAAATCCCTCACAGATAGGCCTGGATTCTTGGGTTTTAATTTGTTCCCGATGTGGTCAGGTTGACAACCAAGATCAGCACTGTGGCCCACATCCTAAATCTTCCCAGTCAAAGGCCTACCTTTGATATGATGGACTTGTCCTGAGAACTCTGTAGAACTCCACAACTCTTATAATTAACTCCTAGGTTTGATTCCTCTGCTTCTTCTCCCCTGTGACTACAGAGATGAGGTTCTTTACATAATGCTCTGGTGTTCACAGTTCATGTTACCTCAGTAATAATCACTACACACATTTGAAGTATTTCTCTAGTACAGTAATCGCCCCTGGCAATAGCCAGCTGGCTCCATTTAGCTACAACTTCCTCTGACCTCAAATGCCTCATTATTTTCTGACTGTACCTTATCCTAACTTCTCTGGCAAAAAGTTTCAACTTGTGCAGCTTCAGCATGCCAGGGACGAAGAATGCTTATGCAGTTAGTGATCTGGTTTCAAATACCCACTTTAGAACTTACCTACCCACCCAGATCCTGCACACTGTGCTCCAGGGTCTAGCCCAGTGAGTCTGCCTGACCCTCCCCTCCACCTCTTTAAAGCCTCCCCCGATATGACTCAGGCCCCACCTACAGTGCTGCAGCCTTTAACACAATCAGTCTTTAGCCTTCCTCTGGGACCACACTGCCTGCCTCTGACACAGAGTCCCTGCCCACACCAGATCCAACCTCTCCACCTGGCCAGCTCTACCCCACACTCCAGGCTTGGACTAGGAGTGACCACTGTGTAGCATCCTCTTAACTTTGTTCCATCTAGGCCGTTTTCAACCTTCAGATCCAACCTGCCCACACACCCTCTCTTCTGCTCCAACCTGCTCTGTCCACATCAGACACAAAACTAACAGAAGGAATTCACATGGAACTCCTTATAAGAATAAATACAAACTTACAGAATAAATATAAACATTATGAAAGATCAAGAGAGAGTATCTTCTACCCACACCACCAATAAATACCTTAGCCCTGTAGAAATGGTTGCCAGTGAGGGTTACCTATGTGAACCTTGGGATACAGAACTTAAGAGAACAGTCATAAAGGCCATCAAAGAACTCAAGTTTAAAGAGGACACAATGAAACCATGTAAGGTATTTTAAAATAACTCAAAGAGAATAAATGTCCGAGTGACACCCAAGAACACACAGCAAAAGGCTGATGAAAAGGACAACGATAACCCAGGACTGGAAACAGAGGTCAGTAAGAAGGTGGAAATGTTGAAGAAGATGAGATGAAATGAAGATGGAATTGAAAACCCCAACAGCCCAATTAAAAATCTTGATGGAAAGACTTAAGAGTAAAACAATCAAGCAGGAGACAGAACATCAAGACTCGGAGATAAAGTGAAAGATCTAGACCAGATAAGCAAGAAATACAAGGCGTTTAAGAACACACAGGAAAGGAACACACAGGGAACGTGAGACACCAGGAAAAGACCAAATCTTCACATTTTAGATATAGATGAGGGTGAGGAATCTCAAGACACTGCCCAGGGTAGGACTGCGACCCTGCATCTAGGGGCTCAGAGTTTTTATACATAAGAGATTCTTGAACTTCGGGGTTATGTGACAGGGGAGATGACAAGGGAATCATCCTTCAAACACAACACTGTTGTTCAGGTAGCGGGGAGGAATGGCACAATTGGGGAGGGAGCTCTTCTGACCTTTATGGTGCTATCAGGAACTAGTGTTTTTACAAACTGGCCACAGCTGTCTGGGAGTGCTTAATTGCCCTCCTCTCATGGCCCGAAGTATGGCACTTATCTCTCCAAGGATGTTTGGTCTTCGCTTTCCCCAAGGACAGGGGCCCACCACACTGGGAAGTACTTAGCTATCCATCAGAGAGGGTGCCAGCCTCGGCAACATGCAGAAGGGCAGTGTGGGGGGGGGTGCTGAGAGATGTAGCTTCTTATCTGTTCCCAAGCTGGCATATGTTGCTCCCAGGATGGGGTTTATTAGGGAATGCCACTATGAAAATGGAGATAGTAATATTTCAGCACCAGGTCATGCCTCCTCTGAAAGACCAGGTGGCAAGAAGGGAGGAGAGGGAGACTCTACAAGGACAAGAGAAGCTGTGAGGGGAAGCTATGCAAGTGGTGGGAAAAGTGCAGAGGCTGGCTGCCCTGCCTCTTCAAGATAAGATCTGCATAGAAGAAAATTTTCCCACACTAAGGGAAGACACACCCATACAGATACAAGAAACATACAGAATGCCAAATAACCAAGACCATAAAAGAAAATTGGTTTACTTAGGTTTCATCCCCAAAGATTCGCGTGATCCAGATGGTGAAAGACAAGCATCAGCAACCCAGGGTACTTGGCATCATTAGAACCTAGTTCTCCCACACTAGAAAGTCCTCAATTCCCCCATATCACCAGGAAAGCAAGATTCAGATTTAAAATCACTTTAATATGATGATAGAGGACTTTAAGAAGGACATAAATAACACTCTCAAACAATTTGAGGAGAACACAGGTAAACAGATAGAAGCCTTTAAAGGGGAAATACAAAAATCCCTTAAAGAATTACAAGAGAACACAACCAAACAGCTGAAGGAATTGAACAAAACCATCCAGGACATAAAAATGGAAGTAGAAACAACAAAGAAATCTCAAAGGGAGACTACCCTGGAGATAGAAAACCTAGGAAAGAGATCAGGAGTCACAGGTGCAAGCATCACCAACAGAATACAAGAGATAGAAGAGAGAATCTCAGGTGCAGAAGATACCATAGAAAATATTGACACAGTTGTCAAAGAAAACACAAAATGCAAAAAGTTCTTAACACAAAACATCCAGGAAATCCAGGACACAATGAGAAGACCAAATCTAAGGATAATAGGTATAGATGAGAGTGAAGATTCCCAATTTAAAGGGCCAATAAATATCTTCAACAAAATTATAGAAGAAAACTTCCCTAACCTAAAGAATGAGAAGCCCATAAACATACAGGAAGCCTACAGAACGCCAAATAGACTAGACCAGAAAAGAAATACCTACTGTCACATAATAATCAAAACACCAAATGCACAAAACAAAGAAAGAATATTAAAAGCAGTAAGGGGAAAAGGCCAAGTAAACATATAAAGGCAGACCTATCAGGATTACACCAGACTTCTCACCAGATATTATAAAAGCGAGAAGATCCTGGACAGATGTCATACAGACCCTAAGAGAACACAAATGCCAGCCCAGGCTACTATACCCAGCAAAACTCTCAATTACCATAGATGGAGAAACCAAGATATTCCATGACAAATCCAAATTTACACAATATGTCTCCACAAACCCGAGCATTACAAAGGATATTAGTGGAAAGCTCCAATACAAGGAGGGAAATTATACCCTAGACAGAACAAGAAAGTAATCCTCTTCCAACAAATCTAAAAGAAGATAGCCACACAAAATAATTCCACCTCTAATAACAAAAATAACAGGAAGCAACAATCACTGTTCCTTAATATCTCTTAACACCAATGGACTCAATTCTCCAATAAAAAGACATAGGCTAACGGACTGGATACGTAAACAGGACCCAGAATTTTGCTGCATACAGGAAACCCACCTCATGACAAAGACAGACACTACCTTAGAGTAAAGGCTGGAAAACAATTTTTCAAGCAAATGGTCCTAAGAAACAAGCTGGAGTAGCCATTCTAAAACCTCCAGCCTGAGAAACAAAAGGGAGGGACTCATGGCTCCACCTGTATAGGTAGTTGAAGGTGGCCTTGTCAGGCATCAGTGGAAGTGGAGGCCTTGACACCCAATAGTTTCGATTCCCTAGTATTGGGAATTTGGGAGGATGGTGGGAGCACACCCTCATAGAAACTCCCAGAATTATATGGATTAGATATGATAGAGACAGGCCACCAGAAGACTAGATTCCAGAATTCAAACAAAAAATATCTTGATACTAAAATTTGTTTTGAGAATTGTATATTGCAGAATACACAGCCTTGGTGTATCTACTCATCAAGCAAGCTGAGAGACCTGCTCGAACCTCTGTGTCCTGGAATCTCAGCTGAATGCAGTGAAGACACAGAGTCAGAGGCTTATCAATTTACTCTTCCCCTCACTCCCCCCTCCTTCTAATATCTCAACGCCTGCAATCAGCTTGAAGAAGCTAATGAAGAGTTGGGCCCCTATTCCCTGGGCTTGGGGGCTGAGGTGGTTAATATTGGGCTGTCTTTCTAAGGAAAAGTAGTGGTTTTGTTGGAACAGGGAGGAATAGCTTAGGATTTATTGCATAGCCATAACCTATTGGTAGAAATCTGTCTAATTGTTATTAAGCTGAAGTTAATTTCTTAAATGGTACAAAATTTACTTTGATTTCAAATTTAATGGTTTTTATTGGTACGAGTTTCTTATTGATATAGAAGTGAGATTAATATTGTTACTCTCATAGGCATTGTGCCTATATAACACATTTAGGAATATAAGGCTTAGACCCAGTCCTTCTTTAACTTTTTTAACTGATTTGAGATGGTCAGCCTGCACGTTAAGGGCCTATAGCAAATTCATGGCTCTGAGTTTTTGTTAGGGTGTTTTCTAATTTTATTTAGAAATAGCTGAGAGGAGTTAACAGACAACAGTCCAGATTGCCTTACATGGATAGTTGGTTTTCAAATGTCAGAAGTCCACAGAATTGAGTTACAAACATTTCTGTATTAATGCTCATTTTGAGTAGAGACCTGTCTTCTCCTGATAGCTTCCTGTCCTGGATTCTAAGAAGAAATGAGCATCTTTGGAGTTACTCCAGTTGTGGTAGACAGCCACTAGGCAAGAATTGCCTCTTTTCATCTACAGACAAATTACTGACTGAAAAGGACACACTTGCAGAATAGTCGACTGATTATATCTGCCAAGACAGAGTAATCAGCCCTTAATAATTCTGCATCACTAGGTCTGTCAGATGATCCTGGGCCAGAAGGCTGAAGATTGATGCTCCAACTTTTGTAGTATAGGGACTGTCAAGGTGTTCAGCAGTCTCTATAAATTGGCTAAGTTTTAGAAGCTATGCTTTGTGCTTCCCATAACTTTAGTTAATTCAGCCATTCTGGATTTCTGACGGGGTTGAAGACTTATAGTCTCATAGCCAATCCCAGCTATTTACTTTGAGAGAAAAGACTTGAGAGGATGGTTTTCAGCTGACATTCATTCTAAAACCAAGAAAAAAAGCCAGGTTCAGAACTAAGTCTTTTAGTTAGGAGAGATGACAGAGTTCTGGTTAGTCAACAAAATGATGGACTGAGTATTAGGTCTATCTTGTACCTTACTGATACAAATTGGTATAGTTATGCTCTAATTGTATTTTGAGAGAAAAGTTTTATCTTAACAGGAAGGGTGATATGTAAGAGGAGCTAAGGTAGGAGGAGTAAGGAGAGGAATAGGAGGAATTGGAACATGGAGGTGATGTTCGCATGTCTCTGCCAGTCAAAGACAGTTGGTATATCTAGGTGGGTATAGGGTTACACTTCTGATTGTATGGGCATCTTGTTATTGAGCATTACCAAACTTATAAAGCCTTTGAGTAACATTTTTAAAAAGTTACTAATAAAAAAATTTTTTTAAATGAGATATAGAGTAAAAAATAAAAATAAAATCCACCTATCTGTCATCTATAAGAACCACATTTCAGCTTTAAAAATAAGTGCCACCTTAGAGTGGACAGAAGGATGGACAAATGGACTCCAGTTAAATGACCATGAAGCAAGAAGGCATCACTAGCTTAACATCAGACAAAAGAGACTTCAAACTAAAACTAATCAGGAGAGATAAAGATGACACTTCATTCTAATCAAGGGACCAATTAATCAGGAAGGCTTTACTATTCTGATTATACTCATCAAACGCTGGCACACCCAAGTTCATTAAACATGAACTACTGGATTTAATGACACAGGTTATGCCATCCCATCAGTAGTTGGTGATTTCAATACTGCATTTTCTCCAATAGAGAGATTATCTGGACAAAATATAAATGGGAAAACATCAGGATTAAATGACAACATACATACATCAAATGGGCTTAATGGATACCTACAGAACATTCCACCCAGACACCAATGAACACACATTCCACTTAGCAGCTCATGGAAATGTCTCTAAAACAGACTACGTTGCAGGACACAGAACTAATCTTTACAAATTAAAAAGACCAAAATAACTCTGTGTACCCTATCTGACCACAATGCAATAAAACTTAAAAAAACAGAAAGCCCATCTCTAGTACATACCTAACTCATGGAGATTCAATAACTCATTACTCAGTGATGAATGGTTCAAAGAAGACATCATGGAAGAATAAAAAAAATTCCTGGAACTAAATGAAACTGTAAATATAATGCAACAGAGCCTCTGTGACACACTGAAAGCTGTCCTAGGGAGGAAATGTAGAGCACTAGGTGTCCACATGAAACAATCAGAAAGAGCATGATTGTCTTTTACTTTAGAGCTAATGTCCACTTGTCAGTGAGTATATACCATATTTGTCTTTCTTGGGTCTGGGTTACCTCACTCAGATGATTTTTTTTTCTAGTTCCATCCATTTGCCTGCAAATTTTATGATGTCATTGTTTTTAACAGGCGAGTCATATTCCATTGTGTAAATGTGCCACATTTTCTTTATCCATTCTTTGGTTGAGGGACATCTGGGTTGTTTTTCCAGTTTGTGGCTATTATAAATAAACTGCTACGAACATAGTTGATCAAGTGTCCTTGTGACAGGATGAGATGTCCTTTGGATGAATACCCAAAAGGGGCTATAGCTGGTATTGAGGTAGATCAATTTCCAATTTTCTGAGAAACTACCATATTGACTTCCAAAGTGGCTGTACACGTTTTCTCAGTGTCCCCTTGCTCCACATCCTCACCAGCATAAGCTGTCACTTGTGATGTTTTTATCTGAGATATTCTGACAGGTGTGAAACAGAATCTCAAAGTCGTTTGATTTGCATTTCCCTGATGGCTAAGGATGTTGAACATTTCTTTAAGCGTTTCTCAGCCATTTGAGATTCCTTTGTTGAGAATTCTCTGTTTATATCAGTACCCCATTTTTAATTGTATTATTAGGTTTGCTGATGTCTAGTTTCTTGAGTCCTTGGATATTAGCCTTCTGTCAAATGTAGAGTTGATCATGTTAAAGTCTACAGACGCAGAGAGAAACTGAGTAACAAAAAAGGCTTAAGGTGGATGCAAAAGAAGTTCCCATGGGAAGGGAAAATAGAACAAATTTCCCCAAGTAGACTAGGGCAGATGGGGCTGGGAACAGGAGAGTTAGGTGTGGGAGTAGTGGGACCAGGAGGGATCAGGTTGGGGGTGGGTACTGGGAGAAATGACTGGAATTAGTAGGCATTTCAGGTGCAAGGTGGAAACCTAGTGCAGTGGAAACTCCATGGGATCTATGACAGTAACCCTAGCAAAGACTCCTAGTAATGGGGAACACAGGGCCTGAGCTGCCGTCCTCTGTAATCAGCCTAGGTTTCAGTGGAGGGATTGGAACACCAACACAGGCACTAAATCTTCGACCCACAGTTTGTCCTCCCTGCAGAGTGTTCTGGGACCAGAGACTAGCAGAACCAGAGACTTCATCCAGCAACTGATAGGAGAACCTATGAATGGCTCTATGATGCAATTCAAAAACTTGGAAAATACAACTAGTTGGTGGCAAGAAATAATAAAAATGAAAGCAGAAAGTAATGAAATTGAAACAAAGAAAGGCATACAAAGAACCAAAGAACCTAAGGGCTGGTTTATTGACAAGATAAATGAGACTAACAAACTCTTGGACCAACAACCCAAAAGAAAAAAAAGAGAGGATATAAGTTAACAGAACCATAAACTAAGAGAGAAGCATTACATCAGACAACAAAGAAATTCACAAATTTGTAAGGGAGTATTTTAAAGTCTTATTCTGTTAAGTTGGAAAATCTTTAAAAAAAAAGAATGTATTTCTAGATTCAGCCAAACCACTAAAAATAAACCAAGAAATCAAAAGCCTAAATAGACCCATAACAAACGAGGAGCTTGAAAAAGTAGTAAAAAGCCATCTAACCCCCAAAAATGTCCAGGGCCAGATGGATTCACAGCAGAATTCTATCAGAGTTTTAAAGAAGATCTACAGCCAGGAAGAAGAGAAAAGGGAAGAGAAAGAAAAGAAAGAGTGTGACCACTCCTTCAAAACTCCATCAAAAAAGCCAGCATCGCTCTAATACTCCAACTAGGTAGAGACACAACAGAAAAGAAAACTACAGGCCAATATCCCTGAAGAACGTAGATTCAAAAATGCTCAATAAAACACTTGCAAATAGAATACTGACATGCATTTAAAAAAAAAAGATTACCCACCATGATAAAGTTGGCTTTATCCCTAGACTTCAGGGAAAGTAATAAACCACATAAATGGACTTAAAGACAAAAATCACATGACCATCTCAATAAATGCAGAAAGAGCCTTTGGCAAAACCAGCATGATTTTATGAAAAAAGTCCTAGAGAATGCAAAGTCAAAGAAAACACACTTCAGTATAATAAAAGCAGCACATGAGAAACCCACAGCCAACATCAGCCCAGGCAGAGGAAAGCTTGAAACAATCTCACTGATGTCAGGGACAAGACAGAGATGTCCACTATTTCCACTCCTTTTCTTTTTCTTTTTCTTTTTTTTGTTTTTCGAGACAGGGTTTCTCTGTGTAGCCTCTGGCTGTCCTGGAACTCACTCTGTAGACCAGGCTGGCCTTGAACTCAGAAATCCGCCTGCCTCTGCCTCCCAAGTGCTGGGATTAAAGGCATGCGCCACCACCGCCCGGCTTTCCACTCCTTTTCAATGTGTTGAAGCACTAGCTGGAGCAATAAGGCAAGAGAAGGAAACTAAAGAGGTATAAACATGGAAAGAAGTCAAACCATTCCTATTTGTGGATGATATCAGAGATCCCAAAAATTCTACCAGGAAACTTCTAGAAAAGATAAAATAAAGTCAGTAATGTGGCCAGAGTCATAATGAGTTTTCATAAATCAATAGCTTTTCTATTCATCTACAACAAGCATACAGAAAAGGAGATCATGGATATAGTCTCATCACCATAGCCTCAAAGAAAACAAAATATCCAGGAATAACCTTAACCAAGGGGGAGAAGGACCTATACAGTAAAACTTTAAACCTCTGAAGAAAGAGATGGGATGGGCAAAGACAGAAGAGGTAAAGAAACATCCCATGCTTATTTATTAGTAGAATTAATATTGTGAGATGACCATTTTACTAAAAACTATTCACAAATTCAATGCAATCTCCAGTCAAAATTCCCATCTTGTTATTCATATAAACAGAAAAGGTATCCTAAGATTAATATGGATCCACAAAAGACCCCAGACAGACAAAACAATCCTGAGCAAAAAGGACAATGCTATAGGGTTTACCATTCCAGACTTCAAGATACATTACAGAGACAAAGTAACAAAACAGTGTGATACTGCAACAAAAACAGACACATAGACCAATGGAACAAAATCAAAGACCAAAACATTAGTACATATAACTTCAGCCATTTAACATTTAACAAAGACATTGAAAATCAAATCTGGAGAAAAGAAAACATCTTTAACAGATGGTTCGGGAAACTGGATGTCCACGTGCAGAAGAAAGTAGACCTGTATCAATCTCCTTGCACAAAAACTAGTCCCAAAGGATCAAAGACCTTAGAAACTGAAAGCTGAAACTGCTAGAAGAAAAGATGGGCAGTGCAGGAAACATATAGGTGCAGGAAAGGACTTCCTGGATAGGACTCCATTTGTCCAAGACTCAAAGCCAACAATTGACAAGCGGGACTTTATAAAACTGAAAAGTCTCTGTGCAGCTAAAGAATCAACCAGGTAAAGAGGAAGCCACAGAATGGAAGAGAACCTTTGCCAGCTGTACATACAACAGGGTATTAATATCCAGAATATATAAAGAACTCAAAACACAGAGTCAAACAAACAAAAACCAAACCACCCCTTCAAAAAGTGGATCTGGGACCTGAACAGACAGTCTCAAAGGAAGAGAAAAATGGCTAAGACATATCTTTTTAAAAATATTTATTGTCACTAGCTGTAGGGAAAAACAAATCAAAACTACTTTGAGAGTTCATCTTGCTCCAGTCAGAATGGCAAAGATCAATGGAACAACCAACAACAAATGCTGTGGAGGGTGTGGGAGGAAAAACAATCCTTAGTCATTGTTGGTGGGATTGCAAACTGATCCATCCACTCTGAAATATGTGTGGAGAGTTCTCAAAAAGCTAAAATAAATCTACCATAAGACCCAACTACGCACCACTTCATGACATATGCTCAAAAGACTTGACATCCTGCACCACAGAGTCTCCCTCCACCATGGTCGTTGTGGGCTTTTTACAATAACTAGGAGATGGAAACAACCTAATTGTCCTTAACTGACAAATGAATATTTAAATGAGCTACATATACATTATGGAATACTATTCAGTGATAAGGAAAAATGAAACCAGGAATTTGCAGGTCAGTGGCTAGAACTAGAAAGGATCATATTGTTGGGTTTTGAGTTAAGGTTATACAAGGATATAATAAATTTGACATGAATAGGGACCATCCAATATTGATATTGTTAGTATTCTGTCTAAACTCACCTCCACAGTTACCTGGCAACAGCCTGGTATGCTCCTCCCACAGTTACCTGGCAACAGCTAAGTAGGCCTGCCCATTATAAGAGGGGTTGCTTGCCCCTCCCCTCTCTCTTAATCTCTTACCCTTACCCTCATGATCTCTTGATCTCTTGCCTCTACTTCCCTCTGTCTCCTTCCCCCTCTCCTTCCCTTCCCCCCTCTCAAGTGGTCATGGCCAGCCTCTACTCTCTGTCTCTCTCCTCTCTCTCTCTTCTCTCTCTCTCTTCTCTCTCTCTCTCTGCTCTCTCTCTGTTCTCTCTCTTTCTCTCTCTCTCTCCTCTCTCTCTCTCCTCTCTCTCCCTTCCTGCTCCTCTCTCCCCTCCCATGCCCTGAATAACTCTATTCTATACTGTCTGTGCTGGTCCCTCAGGGAAAGATGCCTCGCATGGCCCCTGAGACATCCCTTCCATCATTAGTCCCCTTCCATCATTTCAGATATTCTTCAAGAAGGGATTTGGAATGCCACCAAATGAGGGAAGGAACACAGGAATGCCTGTGCCTTCCTCAGCTTCTAGAGAACAGTTAGGGTAATAGATATTCCTGTACACCAGACATCTTTCTGAAGACAGACAGCATTGCTGTGCTTTATATCACCTTGTGCATGTTGCCTGTGAGGCAGGCTTCCCTGCCCATCTGTATGCTGCGCATCTGTAAGCTCACAACTTGTTATCAATGGATCTGTAATAATAACAATGAGCCTTGTTGTGCAGACTGCACATAAGTGCTCCACTGCCCTCAGTCCCTGGTTTCTCATCTTATTTCTTTTGGCATTAATCATATTGAGTGATGTAACCTAGACTCATCAAGGAAGACACTGGGTGTTCTCTCTCATCTGAGTTCCTAGCTCCACCTCAGCTCCCTGTATAACTATCAGACTGGCTAGTTAATCATTGGGATTCTGACACCAGCCTGGTCTTAGTGAGTTCCATAGCCAGACTCAACGAGAAACCTGTCTCAGAACTGAGAAAGTAAAAATGGACCATGGTGACATGGGGTTGTGTGTGGGTAATCAGGGCCACAGAGGAAGAGGCTGCCTGGAGGCTTACACACGGTGGGGGACCCGAATACTGGAGAAAGGTCTGGAGTTCCAGGAGGCTGGAAGCTTTGGCGGGAGCAGGCCTGGCAGGCCCCAATGACACGAGGAAGTCCTTGGTTCCAAAAGGGTTTATTGTCATGGCAGATGGTGGATGGATCTGGATGTACCCCTCCAAACTCATGGCAGACCTGAGTTAAGTAGGGAGGGAGAAAGGGGGAGTTCTGGGGGTGGTTTAATTGACTCAGCCCTCTGGCCTTCATTAGTATGTAAATCTCTAGGGCATGAGGCCTGTAGTCACACCCTCTACCTGTGCACTTTGGGAGGGACTGTAATGGCCTACATGACTGAACAATGTAGGTCTATGGAGATTGGACTGCTTGTTAGGACCCTGAGTTCTGGGGACATGGCCGAACTCCTGCCATTTCTCCCTTGGAGTCTCGGGGTTCTAGGCCCATGCCCAGCCAAGAACCAGGATACCCTTATGCAGTCCCACAGTTGTTGGGAGCACTAGCTAGGGAAATAGCAGGGTACCAGTGATCTGATGGGGAAATAGGAAAAATAGGGGCCTGCTAATTAATTTGCTTATCCTCTGTACTTTCTCTTAGAATATGAACTAAAAATTATATCCTATATTTTATTTAAAAATATATATATAAGCGGTCGGTGGTGGCGCACGCCTTTAATCCCAGCACTTGGGAGGCAGAGGCAGGCGGATTTCTGAGTTCGAGGCCAGCCTGGTCTACAGAGTGAGTTCCAGGACAGCCTGGGCTACAGAGTGAGTTCCAGGACAGCCTGGGCTACACAGAGAAACCCTGTCTCGAAAAACAAAAAAAAAAAAAAAAAAAAAAAAAATATATATATTATATATATATATATATATATATATGTGTGTGTTGTGTGTGTGTGTGTGTGTGTGTGTGTGTGTGTTTTGCCTGCAACATACATCTGTGCAAGGTTCTGGAGGTCAGAAAAGGGTGTGGGATCCCCTGGACTGGTGCTATAGTGAGTTGTGAGCCACCATGTGAGTGCTGGGAACCGAACCCTGGTACTCTGGAAGAGCAGCCAGTGCCATCTTGCCAGCCTCAAGTTCTTTGAAAGTAGACACTTTGGGTGCTTTTCCTGGTGTTGTGTCTAGAACATAGGCCAGTGTCTGAATATAGATGTTCAACATATTGGTTTATGAGATGAGAATTCTAGTTGGATGTCTCATTTTAGGTTCATGTTTGTCACATCAGGGACTAGTCGATGCATCTACTGTATTTCTAGTATCTATGTAACAATCACAGATCTTATATTAATGGAAATGAGAAATACCTTATTCTGGTACTATCTCGAGTGATCATGCCTCAGAAGCAGACTATCCCAAACTCCATGTTTCAATGTGGAAGCGTTTCACAGGTTTTTGTGGTTGTTTAGTTTGTTTTAGTTTTAGTTTTTATAGAACAAAGAAAGTCGGGCTAGAGAGACAGCTCAGCGGTTAAGAGCATTGCCTACTTTTCCAGAGGTCCTGAGTTCAATTCCAAGCAACCACATGGTGGTTCACAACCATCTGTAATGGGATCTGATTCCCTCTTCTGGTGTCTGAAGACAACTACAGTGTACTCATCATAAGATATAAAATAAATAAATAAAATCTTTTAAAAAAATTAAAAAAAAAAAACCAAAGTCATAAACCAAGATAACTTTAGAACACATTGCTATTGGTGGGTACACCAGAGGGCAGTGGATGGAGGAGTTCCATCCACAGACCCAAGATGCTCTCTGACGACACTCTGAGCTCTTGGATTGGCGAAGCTAGTGTTCTGCTCAGTTGATAGCTTCAAATCAAAGAGATTTTTATTTATTATCACAAGGTGCTACTTCAGATACAGAATGGGGCGGGAAATGGCTACTCCAGAAGGCTAAAGGGAGCCCAGGATAAAGTAATCAGCCTCTGAACCTATAAAATGTCCAATCTCTCCACAGTACTGAGATTCCAATCAGTCCATCAGTCTCTGCAGACACAAAAGCTCCTCCCAGGAATTCACTGTTCACATCCAGACACAGCTTCTTCTCAGAGTTTTTTGTTCACTTAGCTGCCCAAGCATCGACAGCGTCTCATGATGAATAGCTGGAAAACCAAAGAAAGTGTAATACACAGAAACAAGAATGGGAGGTTTTCTCCTCTCCACCAGATGGTGCTGTTGAGCAGTTTCCATAAGCATCCCAAGTTGGCCGTTCAGTTGTATTATATAGAGGATAAGCCGCGTGTTCCGCAGTGTTTTTCTAAACTAACACATTTTATGAATTTAGATAGACTTTCATGGGGCTCTTGTGACATGTGGGTGGACAAAATTTTGGTTACTTTCTTAAACAATAGACAGAATTGACTAGGTGGATATTTGTAATAGAATTTCAACAATCATCATGTATTTGACACCTAATAATAGTTGTGTGTTGTGTGTGTGTGTGTGTGTGTACTTATGCACACACACAGAGGCCAGAGGTTGACAGCATATGTCTGCCTTTATGACTTTCCATCTTATTTCCTTTATTTATTTTGAGACAGGTTTCTCATTGAAACTCGAGCTCACCACTTCAGCAAGTCTAAGTGGCCGGCGAGCCCTGGAGAGTCCTAGCCTCTGCCTGCAGTTATGCAGGTATGTGCCACAATGCCCAGCATCACGTGGGCAATGGGGATGAAGCTCAAGCTCTCTTAGTGCCCTGCAACATTTTACTGACTGAGCTAATGCATGTCCCATGTTGCCCATAAGGATTAAAAAAAAAAAAATGAGATGTGGTCTTTGTATCACAGACTGGATTCAAATTCATGATCCCCCTGCCTCAGTCTCCCAAATGCTGAGATTATAGGGCCATGCACCCTGCCTAGCTTCTGATAGCCTTTCTCAGACTTAAAAAAAAAAAAAATCTGTATGGTAGATATGTGTAGCTGTTATCTTTCATCAAAGAAGATTCTTTTTGTAGTGGATGGAAACCACAACAAAATGCCCCAACTTGTCAAAATGCAGAGAAATACAGACTGTGAGGTGCAAAGTCACTGCTGATGTACTCACAACACATCCTTACACCCAAGACTCTAGGAGCATGGTGCAAAAGAGGTTGGAAAGACTGCAGGAGTAGAGGACCAAGAAGCCTGAGATCCAAACAACATGAGTGCTTAAACAAGAGCTGATCGGTGGCTGACAAGTCAGGGTATGGGCATCACACGAGGCTCCACCCCTAGGTGACAAGTCAGGGATATGAGGGATCACACGAAGCTTCACCCTTAGGTGAAGAGTTACGGATGGTAGATTTCCCCAGCATGAGCACCCTTAGTTGTTAGTCAATCCCAAGTGATCAGCCCTAAAAAATATATACATACAAGCAACCCTAAATGGGCTCGGCAGGTTTGATTATAGATCTATTCACACTATACTTGTAAGAATAATAAAATAAGAGGCCATGAATTTGAAAGGGAGAGGAGGAAATAGAAGGGTCGGAGAGAGGATATGGAAACCATGCAATTATATTTTAAAATGTTAAGAACCTGATGTAAAACATACAAAGAATATTCAACATGAGGGTAGTAGGGTAGATGCGATGTAAAGAGTACTTAGTATATATATGTAGTGCTTATGTCCTTACATAGTAAATAGTATATAGTTATATAGTACTTGTGTAGTAAATATAGTCCTGGACATTCTCAGCCAAACCAATAAAATCAATGTGAAAAAAGCCAAAGACTGTTCAAACACAGGGGAAAATGTGTGAGATCTCTGTAATTTTCTTGTAGTGCTTACTCAGTCGTGAGAATGATCGTAGCAGGTGAGGACTGTCACCTAGGTCCATGCCGGCATCTGCCAGACCCTCGATTTGATTCCAATGAACACACAGATGTACACATGCGTTGGCATATGCATGCGCACACACACTGGAGAGGGAATATAATCCTGATATTTCAAATTGTAAAATTTGATTTATTATTCTTATATGACCCATGAAAAGATGGCTTTAAAATCTAGTCAAGAATTTACAAATAATTAACACTGGTATTTCTGGTTCTTTCTAAATAGATGATTTTTCTACTAGCCAGTCAACTTAGGATTAGTTTCAGTGTATAATGCCCATGTTAGTGCAATGTAGCAATTTCAGCCTTAATAAAATTTGGCAATTAGTTCACTTGCTCTTGTCTTAAGAGCCACTGATTGGAAGGTGATTGGGCTTTGTAACTTGCTACACAATTGAGGCTTTTGGAGGGTTCAATGAATTCCTGCTTTATTGGAGGGTATTAGTGGGATCCTACTGAGAAACAGCCATTGCATTTTATTTTCTAGATTAATCTCCAGTTTCCTTACCTTCTGCGTGCTGACTCTCATTCTACCTTTTAATTATTATTGTTACTTTCTCCCAGAGTTGGGGTGAGAACAATCAGGAAATCATCATTTATACAGTCATTTGCCTAACTCCCTACGTCTATTTACACATGTTATAAACATCTGAGAGAATGAGAAAGTAGCCCAAGGAGATGAGAGAGCAGAGCTGCGGTGGTGATCGGACCTTCTCAAGGTCCATGAAAAAGGATGGTAAACGGACACAGAAGCAGAGGCGCCAACATTGGAGCTTGACTGCACTGGGCTGCTGGAGGTGAACAGTATCAGGGGAAGGAAAAGTGGGTGCATAAGCCCAAGCCACCCCTTCTCCCTTCCTCTACAGTTAACATCCTCACTACTCAGTGCCTTGCCTGGACATGGGGTAGCCAGAACTCTGAGCAGGACATGAACATCTGTTTGTTAAGCAGCTGACAGGCGAGATTGCTATAGCACAGAGAACCCTTTCATTATGCACAGAGGGGCAGGCAGTTGCTATGAGTGGAGCCTTGTTTTGTCCTATCATAGCCCAGTTGTGTAGAACCACTGTGTAGCACACCAGACAGAGTGGAGGGCTGTGCAGAGGGCAAGAAATTCAAATGCTAGTGTGCCTTTCACCTTGTGTGAAGTGACACCACCTGGTAAAATCAGCTCAGGTTCCAAGACTAGAGCTGGCTTGGGCAAGGAGGAAGATTGAGGATGGGTCTTGGAGTAACAGTATTGGGGAATTAGTGGAATAGTCAGAAAAGTAACTGCCAAACTTTAAAAATTGCACGTTTGTAGATAGACCAGGAAAGAGAAGAAGAGAGAAGAGCCGACTTGATTCAACATATCCGTAATGACTGATTTTGTCATAGGACAAACTCACACAGCAATTAGTTTTAAAGGCCTATGCCAAGTAATCTGAGTGTAGTGACTCATTCAATTCTCTTAAAGCCTGTGCCCAAATGCAGCTGTTTGTCTCTATTTCACTGATGATAAAACTAAAACAAAGGCTGCAAACACAAGACCCTCATTCAGGCAATCCGATACAGAGAATTCCCCTTAACTACCATGCCATGAATTGTACTTATTTGTAAATCATGCATGTATGTTGTGTGGCCATGTCAACTTGAAATATTCTGTCCTAGAGGAAGGAAGACTCATTAAAAATCAAGAAGTTCCAGAGTCCAGGAAGCATAGGCCTTTAAACCCAAAACTCAGGAGGCAGAGTCATGGGGATTTTTGTGAGTGTCGTGTCCCCCCCCCACCCCCCTGGCCATCCTGAACAACATAATGAATCCCCTACTCAAAAAACAAAACAAAACAAAGAACAAAAACCAAACAAACAAACAAAAAAAACCAAATCCCCATCCAAAGAATCCATCCTGGAGGGAGACTCATTAAGACTCATTTAAGTAAACAAAAGTGACAAGACAAGGGAAGTAAACAATTTACAAGTCTCAGGAAGCTCCTGAATCAAAGAAGAATCACAAAATTTCAACCCTCAAGGTTATAGAAGCAGGGATAGCTGCTTTGAAGAGGAGACTCTGACCTGTGGTGCTGCCTAGAAGTCAGAGGAGGAGCTCCAGGAGCACCAGGGAGGCGGTTTACATCTGTCATCACCAGGCTGGGATGGGCTTTTTAGTGATTCAGCAGTCTTTGAGTCACCCATGTTTCTGTAAGTATGTATGGCCTCCAAACTCACAAGGTTGAGCATGCTGTTCTGCCATGGAAGGAGGATTAGGGTACTGGAGTCAGCTAGTGTGCTAGCCCCTCACCTCAGAAGCAAGCATTTGATGGTGGTGGGAGGTAGGACACCAGCATTGGCTGGGTCCTAGACTGTGACCTCAGAAACTGAGTTTTGGTTTTAAGTACAGGAAAAATTGCAGGAGAGGCAATTATGCATAGTTCAGCAAGCTGCTGGTCAAAGTTTGGTCTTATTGACCACTGTCTCGATTCTGGTTCTTTGAGGTTGTTCTGTAAAGTCCTTGTTGATTGATGGGAGCCATCTGAGGCTCAGAGTACAGCCTTATCACCATTTCAGAGAGAGGTCTGTCCTGAAAGTCTGTTCTGCATCTGGCATTCTAGGTGACTGCATCTTTGTGCCTTCAGCCTTGAAGAGTGTGAATGGTTAGGTATCACCAGCTTTTATGCAGACATTCTTTGAATGATTGACTTGCCTGTAGAGCCAAGTGGGCATATGACCCAAAGTAATGGACAGAGCTACAAATGAAGGCAGAGATGCCAGACTTTTATCCTGTAGATGCCATGTTCGGTTCTACCTCCCAATCCCATGTTCCCAGAAATAAGACTCAGACTAAAAATATAGTTGCAAATACCTTGGCCATATAGATAGACTCTTCTCTGACTAGAACCATAACTTAAGATAACCCATTTATTTTAACTTACATTTTGCCAGGTGTCTGATTACCTGTGCTTCGGTACCATGTATCTGTCTCCTCACCTCTTCACAGGCAGATCTCCCAGAAGCCTCTCTCCTCCAGGATGTCCCACCTCTCATTTTCTGCCAAAGTTATAGGCCATAGGCTTTTAAATTGACAGGGGACGCATCCAAACAATACACAAGATATTCTCTTAATTATTCTATGCTTGATCTTGTGGATCAAAGAAGGAGTTAACATTGTCTTTCTTTTGACCTTTCTTTTTTTATTCAATAATGGTTTCTAAGCAACCTTGTTTCTCCTTTGTTTATAAAGGAAGCACCGACCAGAGGGGAGAGATCGTCAAAGACAGTCGAAGTTGAAATGTAAGTTGAAAGGTAGATAACATGTCTAGGGTCCAGAGCCTGTGTACGCGCTGAGGCAGCCTTCAAGGACAAGTTCTGAGAGCTATGCTCCCTGGAAAAGGTCACATGAGAAGGCAGTCTTCAGCCCCCAGAGCTCTCCTGTTTGGCTGGGTTCATAGCCTGGGGTAAGTGTGATGATTTGTAGCTTTGGCGCTTGCTGACTCCCAGGCTCTGGGAGTGGCCAGGTCAACAGCTTCCTCTTTTGCCCTACGACTTAAAGTTGAAAGCCACTTTCGCCAGGCTCTGAGCACTATTCTAAGTAGGTGTCTATAAACTCTGGCTACACTGAAAAACGAACATGTAGAGTGTTGAAAAAATATTGACCTCCAGAGATTTTGTGGAATGTTTGGCTCTGGATACAAAAAGAACTGTGTGTGAAGTTTGAGAGGAATAAACAAGCCACCAGAGTGGGGAATGAGTAGAGAAGAGAAAAAGAAGGATGCAGCACACGTCTGATAGACGAGTCGGAGGCCGAGCGAACAGGAAAGCTCTGGGTGGCCGAGGACAGTTGCAAGGGCTGATGGATGGGTTAGGGCTAACTGGGTTGCATCCCCCTGTGAGTAGAGGGAGATGACTCAGCTGGTGAGCAACCAGGGAGAAGAAGCACACATCCATCAGACCCACAGGAAGCTTCCCTGGAGCCCAGGATGAGGGAAGAGAGCGCCTGGCTCTGACAAACCCTGCCAGTGAATATAGAAACAGTTTGTTTCATTTCACTGCACAATGGCTTATATGGGCCACGATCTTTCCTTCCCCGGAAGAGCCCTGCAAGGCTTTTTGACAACAGAGAGCAAGGTTCCAGGCCATCCTGGACTTCTGTCCATCACCTCACCATCTAGCCCTATTCATTCCAAAACTATGCATTTTAGGGGCTCCATGATAGATGTTCCCTACCCCCCATATGATACTTTGCTTTAAAATTGCTTTGCTCTGTCTTTAAAGTTAGATCATGAACTTGCCACCTTAAGATCTGGTCCCTCCAAGCTGAGCATATCTCACAGCCCGAAGAAGTCAGGCCAGATTCCTCTGCCATGCACCCTCGCCTCAGAGTTAAGAAGCTGTGCAGAACTGTAGTTTTGTAATCTCTAATTTAAGATTCTACCCAGTACCTGGCTCATCCACATTCCTCCTCACGTAGCTATCCTAGACTAAATCCCTGCTGTGGAACTTCCCATAAACCTCTAAAAGAATATGAAATTCAGGTATTTCTTTGGGCAATTTCTCTCAAGGCTGTTCTCTGGGCCTTTCAACCTTGCCCCCTGTCTTCTTGTCCCCCATGTCTGCACCCCCACCCTGTTTGTCCAAAGCAGGTATCTCTCTATATTTTGAGCTGCAGGGGAGAAGTTGGTATTATGGGCCAGGTAACTTTGAGTCACAGGTTTGCTGGTGTACCTGTAAGTGGAACCCAAATAAAGAGACGAGGGACGGGACGCACTCTAGGCATAGGGATGGGTCGATGGATGCAGAGCCAGATGGGTGAGCAAGAAGATGGTTAGTTCAGTGGGCTGAGTCAACAGAGGAGAGCCAACCAAGCTGAAGTCCCAGACACAGTCGGGATGTCTTTGCCTGTCAATTTTTGATGCACACACTTGAAGTCTGATAATAGGTTGGTAGGGACCATCACCACTATTTTCCAGGTACAGAGAGTCTTAGAGCAGGACACAGCCTGTTCTCAGCATCTAAAATGTCCTTCAAGCTTCTGTATTCAGAAACTTGTTTGTTCTCCTTGCCTCGGAGAGAAATGTTTTCCTGTCTCTATTTCTAGATCTTTTGGCCAGTTTGTTTTTTTTCTAGTTTATATGTAACACACTGAGTCATAGCAGTAACTGTTTGCTATGTTTCTGGTTTTCTATAGATTCTGCACATACATTTTGTACGCATTTTGCTCAAACTACCCTCAAGACAGGCATTATGAGTCCCACTTTACCAAGAAGTCTCTTAAGAGACTTGTCAAAGACACTGACTTAGCATAGAGTGTGTAGGTCTCATTGGTGTGACTATTTCTTCATGCCAAAACCTAACTGTCTTAATAACATAGAGTGTGGACTAATATTAGAGCTGAAATTAATGTGCTAAAACTCTATTTGGTCCTGACTCAGCAACTTTGTTCTGCTTATAACAACATTTCATTGATCCATGACTCATTAATTTATTTAATAATCAGTTAATTATCTTTGAAATTAATATATTTCAAAATGCAGTAATAAAAAAACATTAAAACATGTGAGCCAGCCTTGTACTCTGGCCTTTTACTCTCTAAGCATAATGTGTCCATCCTGTTGCCATCCTGGAGTAGAGACTGCCTCAGCACATTACCTGGCAACTAGTGACATTGCTAGCTAGCTAGGTCTGTGCTGTGGGACTGGAACAACTAGCAGTCCTTAGTAGGAGAGGAAGCATCGGGATCTTCAGCTGGTAGTTGGGTCTTCAGTCCTTTCTGCCCTCCCTGAGCTACACTCCATCTAGGGAGATGCTAGAGCATCTGGAAAGAGGAGAGTTAACAGCTGGAGATATAACGTGCCATGTCTAAGGCCCAGGGTTCAAGCCCCAGTACCATGAAGAGTGGTGGGCAGGTGGGGGAGGTCGTGAAAGGAGTATTCCATGGTGCAGCCTCCAGAAGGTCATCCACGTTGGGGTGGGACTTTGTAGTGATGCAGCTATTGGGGATGGGGAAAGTCACTCATTATAGTGGGGTGGGTGGTGTCTGGAGCTGGCTCGTCACCTCCATGTGGAGCTGGTTCTTCAACTCCATGAAACCTACACCTACTGCTATGACTCCCGTAGCATGGAGTGTACGAGAGTGCATGGTGTAAAGTACTTACAGAACTTATCGAGACAAATGCATCTGACATTCTGGATTCGCTTCTCTGCAGAAGAAATCTCATGAATCTCTTACTGAGGTGGCTCTCATCCATAGTTCTGGCCTCTGCTCATGCTCCTGCCCTGACTTCTCCCAGAGATTGACTGTGATCAGGAAGCAGATGCCAGATAATCCCTCTCCTCCACAAGTTGCTTTTGGTCGTGGTGTTTGTCATAGCAATAGAAAGCAAGCTAAAACATCCATGCTTTTGCTGTGTCTTTTAACGTACCAATCGTTGGCACTCTCTTTGTTATTCTATCACCTGAGTTGTAGCTGTAACAATACAAATAAGAAATTAACTCACGAATAATTTGAAATGGACTTTGTCCGTTTAATCTATAGTATGATGCTATGTATTTGTACGATCTGATACAGTGCTCAACCATCCTCTCTATAATTTCTCAGAATGGTGTTTATCAGACGTTAACTCCTTCCCTCTGTGCTTAGTCTGTTGTTGTTATTGTTGTTGTAATAGCAACAATAAGATCCATTTTATGGCATATGATATGATACATATTTACAAAAATTGATGTATGCACACACAGTTAATACAGACATAAATTATAGTACGTACAAAATTCCTGGGAAATTGAGAAAGTCTGTTTTCTTCTTCTCTTTCTTCAGTACTTGGAGATCAAATTCAGAGTCTTGTACATGCTAGGCAATGCCCTATCGTTGAGCTACAATTCGGTCCCAAGCCTGAATTTAAATTAATTACTATTAAAGATTTTTAGTGTATTCCCTGGATATTTGGGTCTGTAATTATGTCTTCTGCAAAAGAATTACTTTGGTTTCCTTATTTCTAATAATTAAGTTTATTATTTTATTTAAAATAATTACCATAGTTTGAGAACAATAGGCACCTTGAGAATAATAGACACACACATTGAGAAAATCACCGTGTGTTTCATTAAAAATAAAATGGACTGCTCTTAAGGTGTACTCTATGACACTGAGACTAGAAACTCAGTTGTGTAATGAATCCTTAATTTCCTCTTTGAGACACTAGAGACAAAGTGGTTTAAAGGCAGTTTGAATCAAAAGAAGGATTTAGAAAACCCAAGGAATTTGGCAAGGTTTGAACATTTTGTCCACATAGAATGTTATCGGGCTCACCTAACAAAGATTTGCTTTTTTAATGCTTGAGAAAATGTTCAATCCTGCAGAAAAGCGGAGATTTAGGAGCAGATAATGAGGTCACTACCAAGTGACCAGTTACCGGCCTGTCATAGTGGTTCTTGTTTCATAACAAGCACCCACATGGCCACCAGAATTTACTTACCCCACAGAATAACTGCAGTCTCTATCAGATGCCAAAGGTAACTTATGCTCCTTTATACACAGCCTTATTAAGTATATGTTTTCTTCTTGCTTTGGCTGCAACAATAGTCTTATTCTGAAAAATTAGCTTTTTTCTTTTCTAATGTTCTAACCTAGTTTTGATCTTCATTTCATTTATGTACACTATGACTTCTTTTTTCCTATTCTTCACTTAAATATTCCTATTAAATATTTTGGTGATGCTGGGTATGGTGGTATACACCTTTACACCAGCACTCCCAGTACTCAGCAGACAGAGACAGGAGGGTTTCTATGAGTTCAAGGTCAGCCTGGTCTATAAAGTAAGTCTAGGATAGCCAGGACTCCACAAAGAAACCCTGGCTTGAAAAACTAACAACTAACTAACTAACTAACTAACTAAATAAATAATAAATAAATAAATATTTTTTGTTTGACTTTAATTCCTTGTAATTAATATATTTAATTAATAAAGGCATTCTGAATGCTCTTCTTTTTCTCTGGGTCGTAAGTGTTTCTAATGGTGTGGGGTTGGGAGCGCTGGCCCACAGTGAACCTGTGATACACAATGAATCTTGAATGACCCTCAAAGGCCAATGCGTTAAGAGCTTGTCCCTCAGCCTGTGACACTGTTGGGAAGTAGAGGGACATCTAGCAGGAGGTGGGGTCAGATGGAAGGAAGTGAGGGTGTTAGTGGATTGGAATCCTGACCTTTTCCCATGTCTTTTGCTTTCTGACTGTTAGAAAGTAAGCAGACCTTCTGGGCCAATTGCTCCCAACACAGTCCAGAGCAGCCAGGCCTATGGACAGGGCACTGAAACCGCGAACCAGGTAAACCTTCCCTCCTTCAGGGCACAGGGTCTGAGTTTGAACTTCAGGCTAGTCCACTGTGGTGCGCGAATGAGTTCCTACATCTCCACACTGCAGCTTCCTCCCTCGCGTGTACAGTGGGGTGATTGCCATGGATGGCTTTTGTCACAACTGTGAGGCAGTGTGAACATTTAACATAGTGCTTGGCACAGAGTGAGCTGCTAGCAGATGAGAGAACACATGCTATATGTTTGCACTCCTAGTGCCTTCTAAGGAATACCCGGGAAGAAGGCATTTCTGGTGAGAAACATGCCGGAAGAAACTTTGGCAGGGGGTTGTCTCAGAGAGAAGGGTAGGCGGAGTCTCTAACGCAGATTGGCATCTTAGGCCTTGCATAAGAAAGAAGGTACTATATAGACAGTTTTGTAGCTATGAAACCTCAGACTCTGCTTTTAAGAATGTTCTTTGCCAATCAGCCTTGATGCAAATGAAGTTCCAGGTAATTCCGGCTTCCTCTGTTTTCCCTTCACGTCCACCGGATTCTCCCCAGCCTCTCAATTCTACCTCCCATCCCCCAATCCCTGTTCAATCCCAAGTGAATTCCCGTTAAGCGCTAGTTAATAAAATGATTGGGTTTTATTTGAGCTTACCATGTGACATGATTTTGAGAGAATTAAGCTTAACTACTCATGGAATGTGCAAGCCACGATACCAAACCTTTGAGGCTAGTTATCAATGTTATTGTGACTTCTGCTTGCATTTCTCACAGGACATCTCCTGTAAATTAAAAAAGCTATGGACATGTGTTCCTGCACACAGATCCTGTCCTTGTTAAAACTCTAGATAATCCTGAACAGAGAAAAGCCAGCTCATCTATGGCTGCCTGGATTCCTAATGCACAGAGACAGCTGGTTCCTGGTGTCTGCCTTTAAGCCTGGGAGTGATTTGTTTGGAGTAGATGTCTAGCACAGACCGCATTTCCTAAGGGCCATGACTCTGTCTGCTCCTTTCTATTGATCCCGTTATCTGCTCAGTAGACCCGACCCAGCCCATCTCGTCTATCTTCCAGCGTACAGGTTGACTTTTTGACAACTTGACACAGTTTAGGGTCATCTTGGAAAAGGGAACCTCAATTGAGAAAATTTCTCCATTAGATTGGCTTGTAGGAGAGTCTGTGGGGGCAATTTTTCTTGTATTATTGCTATTTTTATTTTCTAATGGGAAAAAATATTTTTCGTGCAGTATGTTCTGATTGTGGCTTCCCCTCCCTCCAGCTCCTCCCAGCTCCTCCCACCTCCCCATCCAACCAACTCCACACCATTTCCCCATCTTCTCTGTCTCTCAAACAAGTACCAAGTAAACCACAATAATAATGAAAAAGAGACCCAAGAAACACACCTATACATACAAAAACAAAACCTATACAAACACAAAATTGGAAGCCATAATATACAAGGAAAGGACCAGTAAGACAAAAACATGCCCAAAATGATATAAGACAAAATTCTACAAAAACAAAAAACAGGAAAATACCATTGAGTTGGTTTCGTGTTGGTCGTCTACTGCTGAGCACACAGCCTGCCCCTAAGTGACTCCACTGGAGAAAGCTACTTTTTTCCTTTGCATGTGGATGTCAACTGCAGATAGCTTCTTCGTTAGGGGCAGAAACCAGTGTTCATTTTCCCTCTCAGCGCTGGTACTCTATCTGGCTTGACCCTGTGCATGCTGCCACAGCCTCTGTGAGTTCATATGTGCATTGATCCTGTTCAGTTTGGAAGACACTTTTGTGGGACAATTTCTTGATTAATTATTAACGCAAGAGGGCCCAGGACTGTTAGTGGTGGCAGGCATGGCAGGTGGTTCTGGGTTGTACAAGAAAGCAGTCTGGGAGAGCCCAGGAGAACAAGCCTGAAGAAAATACTTCTCCATGGCCTCTGCTTCCATTCTTGTTTTTAGGTTCCTGCCTTGAGTTTCTACCTTGAGTTCCATGTATGATAAGCTGTAAATGGGAAGAAATTCTTGTTGCATGTAGCTTTTGCTACCCCGCCTAAGCTCCAGGAAGGGCCAAGCTACCAGCCCCCTACCCAGTTTGAATCCACAACTAAAAGACATACACACATACACACACACACACACACACACACACACACACACACACATTGCTCATTTTCAACTTGCCCTTTGACACAATTACTGGGTACTACTATTTCCTGCCTGGAAAAGCATGCCCTCATCAATATTCTTATCTCCACACCTCTCCACTTGCCCTAAACTTTAGTTTCTCAGTTACACCTAGTCCCTGCTAAACATCCCTGACTACCCGCCTGTAGGAGCAGCCACAGGCCATGGATCTCACATGATTGTTTGCCTTCTCTCTCAGAAGCATGGTGAACTCTCCTCTCCTCCCTTGCATCTCTGTGTCTGTGTGCTTGCCTCCAGGGACCTGTAAGTCCTGCCCATCCCTTCCACCCAGCAATTTGCCCATGGCTTCTTTGCTGATAGATCAAGAACCAATTGGGGAACAGGACCTTAGCATCAGAACTGCTCCTACAAATTCTGTTGCTTCTGGTCATAGTGTTTTATCACATCGATGGAAAGTGAACTCAAACATCCAATTTCCCCATAACATGTGATTAGGTGGCAAACAAGTCAAGGCCACTGTCATTCTGATGGGGGCAAATCTCTTATTCCTAGACTTTCTTTTCTTGACATTTGATCAGAAAGTGGGAATACATGCTACATAAGACTTCATTTGCTTTTCCACCAATGGGTTCTATTTTGGGGCAAGGAGTCTGGAAGATCACCACAGAAACTTAAGGTGCCTCCTAACCCCTGGTTACTTATTGTATTTGCCCTTGTTGCAGCCTTGTGCTCAGGAGAAGGGGGCACACTGAGGTAAGGCCTGGCTGGGTCCTTTTCTGTTATAGCTGGAAAGAGCAACATATAACTTTAATCCCAGCATTCTTGAGGTTGAGGCAAGAGGCCATTCTGGGCTTCATAGTAAAACTATCAAAACAAAGAGAGAAGGAGAAGGATGGGGAGGGGGAGGGGGAGGGGGAGAGGAGGGGAGGGGGAGACAGAGAGAAAGAGGGAGGGGAGGGAGAGGGAGAGGAGAGGGAGAGGAGAGGGAGAGGGAGAGGGAGAAGGAGAGGAGAGGGAGAGGGAGAGGGAGAGGGAGAGGGAAGGTCTACCCTGATAAACAATGCAGGTAGAGGGTGAGAAGGACACTTAATGGGTCTGTGTGAAGTATGGGGGAGCATAAATTAGAACCATGTTTACACCTTTAGGCTAGAACAGTGACTTAGAGTCTAAAATCAGATTCTATTTCCTTCTTCGCCAGAAGAAGAGTCCCATGGATGAGTCTTTCTGACCTTGAGCAAACAACCCCATGCCGTTCTGCATTTCCACTTTCCCTAGTGTTAAGAAGGGCATCATCACCTAACTAGGCCTTTCCACCCACACAACATGCTCTTTCAAATCACTTCAAAGCTCTTCACACTTTGAGCTTCCAGACAGGATCACACACATTTTGATGCCTTTGGGAGGTGGGGGAGGGCAAGGAGCAGCAACTTGTCCTTCCTGAATGTCACAACAGCTGGTGAGCCTGAGTTCCTACAAGGAATGGGGGACAGTCACTCCTTGGGACTCAAAGGGAGAAGCAGCTGCCAGTGTGGGAGAAAAGGCTTGGCCCAGCCCTGATTTCATGCAGATAAAGCAGCCCAGCTCTGGACAGGAGTGACAAGCAGGCAACTGACCACACTCAGGGTTTGGTGGTAAGGAAGCAAAGCAAGAGAGCCAGCATTATCCTTCTGCCTTTGCTGTTGGGCAGGTCTGGGGCTCACTTTCCAGAAAGTTCTACAAGAAGCCTAATGCTGCATCATAGCCGTGGTGTCGGGAACTAATCCTCACTCATGACTTCTCATTCCTGATACTTTAGGGAAGGGTAAAAGAGAGGGACCCTGGAGAAGTTCTGGCTTTGAATGGCTATAATTCATCTCTTACTGGTCTTGAAATAGCAGTATCACATCTTAAAGGAATATTTATCTTATTTAATGTGTGTGCATATGTGTAGGGTGACCATGGAGACCAGGAGGCTGTTCTAATTTTTTTTCTGTTGTGTGATAAACGCTCAAGTCAGTAGCTTGAAGCAGAAACCAGCAAGGGCATGCTTTATTGGATTGTTCCCAGGCCCCCATCAGCTATTTCTTTCTTTCTTTTTTTTTTTTAGAAGTAAATTTTTATGTCCCTTCAGAACCTGTTGATATGCACAGTTAATTTTATTACCTTTCCAATAATATACCATATTGAACATTTAATAACAATATAACTATGTGCCATATATTGATGCTTCCATGTACATATTTTATCACCATCCTGTGGTTTCCTAAAAGTACTGAACTTACAACAGGTTTCTAGGTTACATTAATATCTCCACTATGTTGATCAATTTGATGTTTAGCCTAGTAAAATACGAGACCAATTTATTAGACAGAAGAAAGCAAAATACGAGACCAATTTATTAGACAGAAGAAAGCAAAAGGCATAAAGGAGTTTGGTAGCTTATCATAACATGTATTGTTTGTATATTTGGTCTCAATGTTTCAAGTTTTTTTTATTGAAAATAGATATTTTTTCATGTGATATATTCTGATTATGGTTTTCCTTTTTTCTATTCCTCTCAGGTCCTTCTCAGATCCTCTCCCATCTGGAGCCACCCTCATTGTGTCTCCCTTAGAAAACAAATAAGCATCTAAGGAATGATGTAATAAATATATAAGACAACAACAAACATAAGGAAGACAGCCCAACACAAGGCACAGGAAACAGATGAAGATGTAGAAACCCATTCATTCACATACTCAGGAATCCTATAAAAGCACAAAACTGGAAGTCATAATATATACACAAAGGGTAGGGTAAAAAATTAAAATAAAATAGATGTAGGGAGAAAAAAAAGCCCTGACCTGACACTGAAATGAGGAACCGCTGGCTATTCCATTGAGTTCATTTTCTGTTGGCCCCCTACTGCCGGGCATGCTGCCTACACTGAAGGGGAGTTTGTTTCCCCAGTGAGACTCCCTTGGAGGAAACTAAATTTTCATTTGCAAGTGGTCATGGATTTGAGACAGCTTCTGGGTTAGGGATGGTGCATGCATCCACTTCCTCTCTCAGCACGGGGACACCATCAGTGCAGACCTGTGCAGGCCCTGTGCATGCTGCCCCAGTGTCTGTGAGTTCACACCTGCACTGATCCTGTTGTGTTTACAAGGCCTTGTTTACTTCGTGTCCTCTGTACTTTTGGGCTCTTACAGTCTTTCTGGTTCCTCTTCTGCACGGTTCCCTGACCCCTGAGGGGAGATATTTGATGGAGACCTCCCATTTAGGGTTGGGTGTTTTGACCTCTCACTCTACATACTGTATGTCTGTGAGTCTCTGTATTTAGTCCCTGCTGCTGCAGGAGGACACTTTCCCTGACGATGGCTGAATGTCATCAGAAGTCCTTTTATTGCTACTTTCCTTTAGGAGAACATTATTATTTGGTTTTCCCCTGGGTCTCTGGGCTATCTGGTCTCAGGTTCTTGGTCACCCAAGCAGTGTCGGGTATGGGTTCCATTTCCTGGAGTGAACCTTAAGTCAAATCAGACATTGGTTAGTTACTCCCACAAGCTTTATGTTGTATTTTATATAAAAGGCCAGGATATGTTTTGTAGAGCACAGTATGGTGAGGTGGGAGGGGTGACTCATGCTGGGGAGTCCTTTCCCCCTGAGGTACCAGCCATAGGACAGGTGTAAGATAGAATAGAATTTAAGGCATGGGAAGGGAAGTTGAGAAGGGAATGGAGAGAGAGAAAGACAGACAGAGAGAGAGAGAGAGAGAGAGAGAGAGAGAGAGAGAGAGAGAAGCGCACAACCAGGAATACATGGAGAAAGAGGAGTAAGAAGAGAGGAGGGGAGAGAGGAAGAAAGGGGTCAAGGAGAGAAGAAAGTCAGAGAGAAAGAGAGACAGAGAGAGAGAGAGAGAGAGAGAGAGAGAGAGAGAGAGCAACCAGGAATACATGGAGAAAGAGGGGGAAGAAGAGAGGAGGGGAGAGAGAAAGAAAGGGGTCAAGGAGAGAAGAAAGTCAGAGAGAGAGAGAGAAAGAGAGAGAGAGAGAGAGAGAGAGAGAGAGAGAGAGAGAGAGAGAGAGAGAAAAGGGGCAGAGAGAGAGCAAGGGGGGGCAAACAGCCCCTTTATAGCAAGTCAGGCTTATCTGGCTATTACCCAGTAACTGGTGGGCAGAGCCTAGAAGGAATGCTAATCACTTTGTGCCACCATTGCACTAACATATCTTGCAGGGAGGACTCCACTGTAGATCAGAGGGTTTATAACTATGTTGGTGTTTACATTTCTCCTTTGCTAACATGCCAGCTACCTTCTGGTACCAAGAACACTGGCCAGTAGGGGCGAAGACTCTAGGTAGACACCAGTTCAACTTCTCCATGCTCCATGAGCTAGATAGGTGTCTCCTCTGGTGATGGTGCCTAGCTGTGCTGTTTGGAGGTTCCTATGAGACCCAAGACCGCTTTGGCCAACAACTCAATTAGATGCAACTCGTTCCTTGTACTGGAAGCTTCATTTGGTAACAAGGAATGTCCATTTGGGACTCTGTTTTCCCCATTGATTGACAATTTCATTTAGAACTTGCCTTTGCATATGTATGTATTTGGGGAAGCTTCTACCGTTTCAGATTTCCATACTACCACTCACATGAACCTTAGTTTCAGCTAATTCTCCCCATATTCTTTCCTTCATTCTCCTCTTCCCTCTCCTTCCCTGCTTGATCCTCCTGTTCCGGCCCCTCATCCCCTTTCCCTGTCCATCTCTAACTATCTATTCTATTTTCCCTTCCTAGGGAGAACCATACCCCACACTCCAGTCCCTTCCTCTGTGCCTAACCTCTATGGGTCTATGGATAGCAGCTACATTTTTATAAGCCCAGGCACATCTGCTTAGGAATCATACCATTCACAGCGGGATGGGGTCTCCTATATCAGTTATAATCAAGACAATGTCCCCAGGCCAAGCTGATGGGCACAATCCCACTGAGGTTTGTAAAAGCCTAAGCCAGCAGAGGAAAATGAAAGAATAGACTCAGTTTGACATCAAAATGGAGAGAGCAACCTGTATTGCAAGAGAGTTTGGTATCCCCAAATACTAGGTATCTAGGGGTTCAAGGGAATGCTCTGGCCAGGTAAAAGAATCAGGATATGTAGTTGGGAGTAGGAAAGGAAGAGGGCCTGGCTTTCACAGGCCCAGAGACTGCTCTTTTGGATAAACTGTTTTGTTGTTGTTGTTGTTTCCAAACCTTTAGGGTAGGAGTAACTCAGATTGCTTCTGTGATCTCGAGGATCTAGGGCATGGTATGGGTGTTGGCTGCTTCCCAGAATTCCACAGGTGACAGATTTCCTGATGACTTGGACCTGATGTTGATATTTCATGGCCCTGATATTGGCATGTGTCTGGATTCCCTTAAGGTTGCTTCTTCCCAGGTGTGTCAAGATTAACCACCACAGGGCACTGCATCCCTTGAGAGTTAAAGTTAATTGGTGTTTGTGAGCGTCCTAGTATGGGATCTGAACTCTGGTCCTCTGATACAACAGCAAATGCTCTTAACTGCTGAGCCACCTTAGCTCCCAGCATCATATTTTTCTGCCCTGTGACTCCCAGACCCCTGATCTTTGATGAGTGTACACTCACATACCTACCACACCAAGCATTTCAATAATGGCTCTTCCTTGTCCATAGTCCCACGTAGAGAAAATTGAGGACCAGTGGCCCATGCTGATTCTTCAGCTCATTGTATTTTATTTCATTGATTATTGTTGTTGTTGTTTCATCTCGAGACAGAGTCTCACTTTGTAGTCCAGACTCACCTCATATGCAGCCTATGTAGTTAGGAGAGGGAGACCAGCCAGGGGCATCTGGAAGAGTTCAGAGCAGAGAGGGGGGCAGCAGACTGGACTTCGCCAGGGCTATCTGCAAGAGAGAGAAGAATAGCTGGGGATAAAGAATAGAGAAAATGTTGTTGTATGATATTTAATAACTCTATTCTTATTATAACCCACCAGCTCCCAATAATCAAGACAGCCTTATCAATTTATTTAACAGCTTTAGCACAATTCTGGGTGATTACCTCTGAACTATTTTTTACGCTAGACTGGCTGATATGTTTTGTAATGCAGTGGCATGATATAGCCGAAAGTGGGTGCCTTAGCAGGCCCATGCTGAGGTATACCCCACCCATGAGACATGCGAAGGTCTAGTATAAAATGAAGTTTATCTGGGACATGGAAGGGGATGTAGGAAGGGAGTAGAGGCAGAAAAAGAAAGGGGATGGAGAAGAACACACACACACACACAGAGAAAGGGAGAGAGAGAGAGAGAGAGAGAGAGAGAGAGAGAGAGAGAGAGGGTCTGCTGAGAACATGTACAGTGGGGGAAGGGGGAGAGGGGAAAAGGGAAGAGAGGGGAAGGGAGATGAGGAGAGAGAGGAGAGGAGAAGGAGGAGGAGGGAAAGGATGAGAGGGAAAAGAGGGGTAGGGGAAGGGGAAGGAGATGGGGAAGGGGACAGAGAGAGAAAAGCCCAAACAGTCTTTTTATATGTGAGCCAGGCTTGTACCTGTCTGTTGCTAGGTAACTGTTGGGAGGAACCTAGAAGAAATGCTAACACTGGCTTTTTCCCAGCTGTGTTCTCCAAGTTACTTGCTGTTTTTGAGTTTCACCCCGGCTGTTTCCGCTCCATCAGTCTGTCCTCAGGATGCACTTTTCTCCCGTGGCCATGTTCTCCTCGTCCATCCTGTGTAATGTCCATCTGTTGATCTCCTGCTCCCTCCATCTTCTTTCTCCTTCTCTCTCTTAATCTCTCTCTCTCAGCCTGGGGTGGGGGGTGGGGTGTCCCTAGGACTGACCACCAGGGGGTTACCACAAACTGGTAACCAAGGCCCCGCCCACTTCTATTCTTTCCAGTTAATTGGCTGCCAGCTACATTTATCTACCGTGGACATTGAAATGTACAACAGGGACTTGTGACGTTGAAGGACTCAGGAGGCGAGCATGAGTTTTGATATGCTAATAGGTGCCACCTTTCTGCCAGAGGTAAGGAAAATGGATCCTTTTGGTAGATGTAGGTGTCACACAGGGAAGCAAACCCACAAAGACATGAATGAAAACCCGGTGCAGATTGACTATCAACCTGGATCAGATTTCTGGGAGTCTAGTAACAGACGGTTTATTCCCAGTGTATTTAAGCTTTCTACAGTTTGAAAAAAAAAAAGTTTCCTAGTACAATACAATCCCTGGTGCACAATGAAGCATAATTACCTTGAAACTCAATTTAGGGCATGTGTCATTTCTTCCGAGAAGATGAGTTCTGGAGATACATTACCAGTACTAGCTTAGAGTCATTTGGACTAAAAGCCTTCTCTGGTCCTGACTGTGGGATCTTGATATGGCCCTGCCCAACAGATAACGTGGATCACCAGGCTATTAACCACTTCCAGCTCTCAGCTTTCTAGAAAGAACAGGTTCTTCCTCTTTCCCACTGGGAAGACAATGTGCTTAATCTTCCTGGTTTTTTTCTGGAGATCTGTGGGTACAAGGATCTCATGCTGTCCTCCCAATGGGAACCAGTTAGGGATGCTAGCTTTTACCTGAGCACCAGAAAGCCTCCTGTGGCCCAAGCTGAACTCATTTCTGGATATTTGGACTGCCTCTTAGATTCTGGAGAATTGAAAGTCCCAGCAGAAATGCCCCAAGGTAGCTCCTCTTCCCCTTCCCTTCAAGGAAAAGAAATATGTTTTGTTCTGGTTTACGTTTTTAGGGGGGAATTACAGTCCATCACTGTGGAGAAGTCATAGAAGCAGGGGCATGAGGCTGGCAGGCTGGCACAGCAGTCAGGGAGGCTGCAGTGACTCCTCTGCTCTTCACAGATTGGCCACGGCATTCTTTCTGCTGAAGTGTCCTTCAATGGGTGATCATTGCCAGCTTCATCTCATTGTTGGCTACAACTTTCCAATGCTTGTCTTGTGCCAGGAACAACACTGGGCATTTAGCAAGCATTTCTGTATTCTAGTACAGCAATTCCACAAAATCAATACTTCCAATACCATATAGATAAGAAAATGCTTGAGAAAGCATAATGACCTTGGCTAGGGACGTCAGACAGACACAAGATTTGAACTCAGTTCTGACTTACCTCCAAGCTTCTGCTTTTGGTCTCCTGGGGCAACTCTGTCAGGAGTGCCCTGGCTTCCTCTGAAGCAGGAGTTAGCCTTTCAACAGCTGGGCATTTCATACACTTGGCTTTGATGCCTGCAAAGATCCAACCCAGTCCCAACCAGACTTGTTACATTGTTACTCCCCAGGATGATTCGCTCCTTTGTTTAATTTTCATCCTCGTTATGTGCTCCTTCATATTTACCCATCACCAGATTTATTTGGGATCTCAGACTCAAACTTAAGATATATCTGAATCATCTAATTAGGTTTAGCCAATTAAAAATTTAAATGTATTCATTGACAATTTTATATATGTACACAACATATTGTGATCATATTTACCTGCATTACTCTCTCTTATCTTCCTCCCATTCCCTGTAAACTGAAGGAAAAAATGAAATAAAAGGAGGAGGACATGACTCCTCAAGTATGGAGAAGATTTTTATTATAGATGTAAGGGAGAAGGCAGGCAGAGAGTCCAAGCTCATCATGGCCAGCAGACTAAACAAGGTCATGAGAGGAGAGAAAGGGAGGGAGGGCGAGACAGGACTGCTGACCAACAGAGGCAGCCTGTTAAGGGCCAGCTGACTCCATTTTTTTTCTTCTTTTTCTTAGTTAAGCATAGTGTTACAATGTGATTTATTTCTATATTGTTCCTTATGGTGTTTTTCTCTATTTATGTTCCAAGCTTAAGGCCAGCTTGGTTTTTGGATTTGCTCTTCCTCTATAATCTTGTGGTTCACACATCATAAATTGTTTACATTGTTTCATGATACGTTTGGGGAACTCTCTGACTATAAACCCACAACGTGTACTTTTCCCATGATCATAAAAATATCTGCAAAATCCCATGTTTTATAATCACCTGTTCACTTGCTATTAAAAAAAAAAAAAAAGGTTCCCTTGCTTTTAGTCCTGGTTGCTTCTCTTTCCTACGTCAGAAGAAACTCCAAGTTTGGCCTGGCTGTAAAATAACTTTGTAAAATTTCCTTTGCAATATTTCAGTGGTTGCTCCTGGTTTTCAACATCATATATAACACAGCCCAAAACAAGACACCAAGGACCAACAAAAACAAAATGGTTGAGTTATACAGGAATCAGGCTGGGGAAACGGAAGTAGAAGCCCAGTTCTAGGAAGGAGAGGTTCAAGTGAGAGGCTAGGAGGACCCCAGGTACTGAGGGATGCAGAGAGACCTGGGAGGAGCCCCAGGTACTGAGGGATGCTGGGAGAGCTGGGAGGAGTCCCAGGTACTGAGGGATGCTGGGAGAGCTGGGAGGAGCCCCAGGTACTGAGGGATGCAGGGAGACCTGGGAGGAGCCCCAGGTACTGAGGGATGCTGGGAGAGCTGGGAGGAGCCCCAGGTACTGAGGGATGCTGGGAGAGCTGGAAGGAGCCCCAGGTACTGAGGATGCTGGGAGAGCTGGAGGAGCCCCAGGTACTGAGGGATGCTGGGAGAGCTGGAAGGAGCCCCAGGTACTGAGGGATGCAGGGAGAGCTGGGAGGAGCCCCAGGTACTGAGGGATGCAGGAGACCTGGGAGGAGCCCAGGTACTGAGGGATGCAGGAGAACTGGGAGGAGCCCCAGGTACTGAGGGATGCTGGGAGAACTGGGAGGAGCTCCAAGTACTGAAGGGTGCTGGAAGAGCTGGAAGGAGCCCCAGGTACTGAAGGGTGCTGGAAGAACTGGGAAGAGTCACACGGACTGAGGGATACTGGGATAGCTAGCTGGCGATTTGATATGTTAAAAGGCACCTCAGCTATTTGTCCCTGGTTTCTGAGACCTAACAAAGCCCTCTTCTTCTCAAGCCCACCACTTACTTTCATGATTTACTTACTGAGTCGAATTTTAATTGCTTGCATAACAGGGCTTATGAGTCGGCCAGTGTGGGGGATTATTTACTGAAGCTGGGTAACTTACCACTGGTTATGCTACCAAAGAAAGTAACTCCCCACTCCCAATGGCACTAACTGCCAATAGCTCTCCAGGGAGAGAGAGGGTGGGGCCTCATGACTCCCTTCCCCATCTAAATAGAATGGGTGGTGTTTGGTCTCAAGCCAGGAACAAACAACGAGCCGAGGTGTCCATTAATGTACCAGCACAGACTCCCAGCATCCCCCAGTCCCTTTCAGCTGCTCTTCCCTATATAATCCAGCCATTTTGGTTATGCTGGCCATTTTTGATCCCTTTGGCCTCTTGGCCTCCTGGTCTTTTGGCTCTTCGCTTCTCTTCGCCTCTCCTCACATGGCCTAGCTCAGTTTGCAGGCCATGCCCACGCTGGACTCTCCCAGGTGTCTCTGCCTCTGAGTCTGCCTCTGCCTGTTTTCTCCCTTAAGTCTATAGTAAGATCCTCCACCCTGTAGGAGCACCTTGACTTCCTTTTACTTCTCTTTTCACTCAGTCCTGATCAGGTCATGTTCAGAGAGCCACAGCTGTTGTGGGCTCATGGGTGCAAAAGCCAGAAGAGAGCGTTCATAAATTTATGATCTCCCAGTGTTCTGTGGGGTAGGAATCTAGGGTCAACCTTCTTGGTAGGAGGACTCTCCATAAGGCTACCAGGACTGTGCTTTGGTCTGAGGATTCAAGCGGTCAAATCTGTAAGTTTCAGTAGTTACTGTCAGACCTTGGTCCTTGCCAGCCATAGGGTCAATCATAATGGTCCCAGAATTGTTAGGGTCAGAGCCTGGAGCCTGGTAGGTCCGACAAGTTAGGCTTGGCCATCCATTTTAAATAAACTAGCTAAACTGGGAAGTAATATTGGGACCCAGAAAAAGGAGATTTATTCAGTGTTGGGAACACATAGTGTAAGGGTCCAAGAATCCTGAAGGAAGACCCCAGACTCAAATAATATACAAAGACAAGAGTGTTTATTCTGCAGAAACATCTAGCATGCAAGGGTTACCATTGTCTGAAATGGCAACCCCGATGCAGACATTAGAGTTCCTTTTATAACAGAACTGCTTAATTGCTTCTGAGATAAAGGAAGACTTCTAAAATTTAGGGTACATTCCAAGGGGTTATAGAAACCATTAACTGAAGGTCATAAAGAAGATATACACCACAGGACCCCAGGTGCAAAACCAGGAGATAAGATATTGACTGAGTTTGTCTAAACAAAATTTCAAGGATTGCTTAGTTATTATGGTCTAAAACTTTTCCATGACCCTGCAAGCTAGTAACTAACGGTGAAAGTTAAGCTCCTAGTGTATATTCATGTAGACATTCTGTTATAACTTCTTATTCAATTTATGACTGAATTTATGTGCAGACTTGCAATGAGCTTACTTCCCCATGCGAACATAGGCTCTGAGAGTCGTACAAGTGCAGAGAACAAAAGGCAGACAGAAGTCCCACTTCCCTTTTTTCCCCAGACTTCAACTTAGAGAAGCACAATTCCCTGGTGAGGTTTTTAACTAGCCTCCCGATGTTCTCGCCAAGAGGTGCTAAACCGGAGGCTGCAGCCTCCAGCCCTAGAGCAAATCGGACAGGCAGATCAGTTGTGGAAGCAGGGTACCTTCCACCCAGGATAGATAGCAAATGGTCCATGGCCTAGATTCTGAGTGGAGGCAAAATGGGATATGAAAAATGAACTCAGTAGGAAGGAGGAGCAAGAGGCTCAATGACTTTCTATGTCTACCCTCGAGGTCTTGGCATGAGGTTTGGGTTTAAATAGAAATCCAGAGGTAGGCAGTCTTAGTCATAGTGTCCCTCTGTCTCATCATCTGCCCATCACTGTCTCAGCTCCAGTCTCTCTTGCAAAGTCATCAGAACTGTGAAATTGGTTCTGCTGGCCTTGGGCTTCAGTGTTTTCTATTTCTCAGTGGGAAGTTCCTGAAATTGGATTTCTTGAGGGAACCATTGTTTCAGCCAAGGGGAAGGGCAAGATGTCCGCAGGATACTTTGTTTCTGCCAGGCTGCTTCCAAGAGGGCGGTTGACAAGAGGCCAACACAAGCCTCATTCTTTGCAACTTCATCTTGTAAATGCTCCCACCTGTTTTGAAGTTGCCCCATTTGACCCGTATTTCTTTCGAGAAGATGGCAGAGCGGGTGCAGGTCTTGCTTGCTGCCCAGTGTGCCCTGCCCTCTCCCTGGCCTGTGTCCAGCCAGTGCATTTTTGCTGGGAAATGTATTTTGACGGCTCTGGGCAGACCTACACGTATACCCCATTCTGTTGTGCTTTGTTTAAACCCTTGCAAGAATTGCCTTTGTATCCTAGGCTTGTTTTAGGCAGCCCCTTCAAATTTTCTCTAGGAAACTGTTAGGGTGTCGTGTGACTTTTCCTGGGAAGACATGAACAGATGGGGAACACGGGACCAGCTAGAGAAAGGATTCTGCAGAAGTCTTGGGTAGTGAGCTAGAGAGTTTCCTGGGGATACTTACTAAAGCATGGGTGTAGGGTTATCTACAAGAGCATTAGAAGCCCACCCCGGAATTCCAAAAAAGTTGCATTCCCGGAACTTCCTGAACACTCTGTAGACAGCTGAGCTGACTGGAGAGTCTCCTTCACAGCAGTTATAAGACCTGTGTGGGTGTGGGCAACTGGAACTCTGCTTCTCTGCTAGAGCAACAACCTCATAACCTCTGACCTTCTCCAGCCTCAAAGCCAAATTATTTTAATTACCAATTGTGAAGAAAACGACGTGTAATACAGGAAACACAGAACATTTGCTGTGCTATCTCACACTATGACAAGACAGAAACAGGTCGGTGCTTGCAGAAGACAGCACACAGGAGGCTGTGTCATATGGATCACATCCTGCTTCCGATAGCATCCCTTCACATCACAGGAGACACACGGAAGTTATCCACACAGAATGGTGAGCTTTAAAAATCTAAGAGGTGACCCACCAATATCAACTACTCTCATCCCTTAAATATACAAAAGATTGCTATTTTGGACTGTCTGGGAGCCTGACTGGTGTCTTTTGTGGAACTTTGTGATGCCTCATCAAAAGGTTAGGGAGGGACCAAAAAGACTCTTAAGAGTCTGTCATTATTGCAACATCTGAAAAATCTCTCTGGGTCTATAAATGTTCCAGCCTGCACTCCTACAGAGGCAAGACATTCAGTAAGACCTACTGTCAGTTCTTTTTTGTTTGTTTGTTTGGTTTTTTGGTTTTTTGAGACAGGGTTTCTCTGTATAGCCCTGGCTGTCCTGGAACTCACAGGCTGACCTCCAACTCAGAAATCCGCCTGCCTCTGCCTCCCAAGTGCTGGGATTAAAGGCGTGCACCACCACCGCCCGGCTCTACTGTCAGTTCTTAAATCAAGACTTTATTGTGAGTACATTATACCAGAAATGTAGATAAAAATGTTTGTGTCTGTCCTTGATGTCAAAATTTATGGAATAACAAGTTTACAAGGTATGACAGTTTCATTGGCAGCAAATTGCCAGATATTCCTCCTTTCCTTGACAGTCCTGCTGGGGAAAGCACAGTCTTTTATTCTAACTTTAAGTAATAATATTAACTTTCAGACCATACTTCATACATCGCACAGCAAATCTGTCTATTATCATATCATCGTCATAATCCAGTCATCCAGCTAAGCAGGTTTCAGGGTGACTAAGAAGTGTTAAAAGTCCACAGCATCATTCAAAATGTTTCAGAACTTCTGAGTTCCTGACACTGGTGGAAATGCAAATATTATCTGTGTTGACAAAACAAAAAGAGCCTAACCCAGCTGCAAACTGCTGGCTACTGACGTCTGCAAGGCAGAGTGGAGATGCAGAAGTGGGGTGAGTGGATGCTAGACCAGATCCAGACAAATGGTGGACAGACAAATGGTGGATGGTATAGCTGGGCAGATGGATGAGGGCTGGGGGTAGGAGGAGAACAGGGGGACGGGACTGCTCAGCAGTTTAAGTAGGCTTGTTGGCCAGGCTGGAGCTCGACACTTCACGGGTGCTCTCTCCATCACTGGGGTCTGTGTGAAGGAGCTGGACTCTTCCTCAGCCTGGTGTAGCTGATCAATTCTTGGGTCTAGTTTTCCTGCTATGACTTGCTCATCTTAATGACTATCCCATTGCTGGGACACCAGGACCAAGGCAGCTTAGAGGAGAAAGTATTTAATTGGGGGCTTGCTTACAGTTTTAGAGAGTGTCTTAGAGAATGTTCTGCATCTGTAAACAGACACCATGATCAAGGTAACTCTTATTAAAAAAAAAAAAAAGAATTTTATTAGGGCTGGCTTAGTGTTTCAGAGATCTAGTCCATTACCGCTAGGGCAGGAAGCATGGTGGCACACAGGTAGACATGGTGCTGGACAGGTAGCTAAGAGTTTTACATCTGGAATTTTAGGAAGCAGGAAGAGAGCTACTGAGCCTGACCTGGGCTCTTGAACCCTCAAAGCCCACCCCTAGTGACACACTTCCTTTAACTAAGCTGTACCACCTCCTAATCCTTTCAAATAATGCCACGCCTGGTGGCCAAGCAGTCAAGTCTGTGAGCCTAACGGGGGCTATTCTTATTCAACCCAACACAGAGTGTTAATCCAGAATCATTATGATGGAAGCATGGTGGCAGGCAGGCACGGTGCTGGAGAATAGCTAAAAGCTCCATTTGATCTAAAGTTGAGAGTTTGAGACTGGTCCTGGTGTGGACTTTTGAAGCCTTAAAAAACAAAACAAAACAACACATAACCCTCAAAAACCCAAAATCCCACCCCCAGTGGAGCACCTTCTCCAGCATCCACTCCAGCAAGGCCACACCTTCTAATCCTTCCTAAATAGTCCACTAACTGGGAATCAAACACTCAAGCTGATGGAGCCATTCTCAGTCAAGTCCCCGCAGCCCCTGTCCTCACAGTCCCGATTCTCTCTGATAAATACACTTGCTTACCCAGGTGCAGCGTCCTCCTCCTTCCTCAAAATGAAGTTACAATTTGCTTGTACAATGCAGCCTCTCGGGGCAAGAGACAACCTGAAAGAAACACTGTTTTATACAATGTGGAGTCACTTAGGACAAGATACCACAAGATCCCAACAGGCTTCAAAGGACGTGCTCATTCTGGGGGTTTGGGATTTAAAAATCAGATGGTTTGTCTTTCCATCCACTTCTGAATACTCAGTCATTTGTGTGTGTGAGAGAGGAGGGGAGAGGATGTGTGTGCGTGTGTTGGGGATCCAATCCAGCTCTCCCCACATCTACCACTGAGCTACGGCTCCAACATAGTCGTGAACATTTTGATGTGTCCATTTGACAGTATTTGTCATGTGCCTCCAAGGCATCCAACACAATACAATGCCAGGTGCTGGGAATAAATAGTACCTGATCAACTGCTTGAGGGAGCACATGTGGGGACAGTCCTTTACTACTGCTGAGGAAGCTGGGCGTAGCGGCACAGGCCTGGACTCCCAGCTGCTTAGGAGATTGAAGCAAGAGGATCTGTAAGCCTGAGGGCTGCCTTGTCCTTTAGTGACAGCCTGTCTCCAATAGAAGGCGCCAACAGGTCTGGGGGGAGAACTGTACGGTGAATACTAGTCTAGCATGACTGAGACCTTACGTTCCACCTCCAGTTGTGATGATGATGGGGATGGTGACCATGATGATGACAACAGATAGTGAACTAGATAAAGATGTGAGGCAGCAACTGAGCTTGAAATAGATAGAACTAGAGTCAAGCAATCAAGACAAAGGGTCAGAATGGGGAGGTACAAAGTCAGGAAAAAGGAGATGGCACACTTCAGAAATAAAGCAATAAATAAAACAGGTCCGAGGGCCTTGGAGCCTCAAGAGGAGGTTAATTTTGAACCGTTGTTAGAGAACAATCTCTTCACAGCACCCTAGTGGGAGTCTGGGAGGAAGATAGTCTATGGTTGGGAACCTTTGAGATTCTGTAAGAGAATGGTCAGTGCTGGTCAGTTTCCCTCAACTTGATACAAGCTCAGCTCATCCATCCCTCAGGAAGAGGGGCCCTCAACTGAGAAAATGCCCCCATCAGATTGGCTCGTGCAAGTCTGTGGGAACATTTTCTTGATTAATGAATGAAGTGAGAAGGGCCCCTCTGGGCAAGCGGTCCTGGGTTGTAGAAGAAACCAGACTAAGCAAGCCAGTATGGAGCGTTCCTCCCTGGTGATGTTTCAGTTCCTGTCATAAACTTCCTTCTCTGAGGGTCTATAACACGGAAGCTTAAGATATAGTAAGCCCTTTCCACCTCAAGTTTCTTCTAGCCAGTGTTTTATTACAATGGGAGAAAGACAACCAGGGCAGAGATTAGTACTGAGTATGCGCAGTGAGTGAGGTACAGGAGCAGGTGGCACGGGGAGGGGGGCAGCCTCTGAGTCTAAAGACGCTGTTCTTACCTCAACACTGGAGCAGATGACGCGTCCGCGCTGTGCTAATGGCCTTGCTGCACAGACTCCTTCCTTCCTTCCTTATAGGCGCCTCCCAGTTTAGCTGCACTGCATTTGGAAACGTGGCCCCATGGCATCCCCGTGATTGCATTGATACAACTTGCAGACAGATTGCTGGGAGCTTATTTATAACCACGATGTATGGTTGCTTGGTCTGGCTAAGTAACCAAAACCTGTTTTCTAAAGACTCGGTTTGTGAAGTGTCTAGAGGGTTGCTGTGCAAAGACAGCTTACGTTAATAACAGACAAATAGGCACAGAGTGACGGGAACTAAATACCCAGCCATGCACATGTGAACCTAAAGGTTCTAACTGTAGGGCTAAACCAAGTAGGCAAGTCACAGCCACTGTCAAGGATGATCTTTGATCGTTGAGTGTCTGGCATCTTAGGTCTTTGGATCACGTACAGCTTGGCTATGAACAGTCCCATTACACACACACACACACACACACACACACACACACAACTGCATCAGTATGCTTCCTAATTAGTGGGGTTGTGTGGTTCAGTCTGTGCTAAAAGCAAGTGGGGTTGCTTGTGTACATGATCTGGATAGCAACAGAGGAAGTTTACAGGTTGGAGGAGAAAGATAGTTTAAAGCAGATGAGTATGGAGAGGGACTCAGCTGTGAAGACCTGGGTGCAATTCCCAGCAGGGATGTGGCATCTCACAGCTATCTGTAACAACAAGATCTGATGCCCTCATAGACATAGATGTAGGCAAAACACCAATGCACATAAAATAAAAATAAATTAATTTAAAAAATTGGTTGGCCGGGCTAGAGCGATGATGGTTCAGTGGTTAAGAGCACTGGCTGCTCTTCCGGAGGTCATGAGTTCAATTCCCAGCAGTGAGCGGCTTAACGGGTGGACACCTGGGAGGCAGGTAAAGAATGACATCTTGTGTTTACCTCGGCTTCAACCGAGGTTAGTGGGAAGCCAGAATTTGTCATTTAGAACGAACAGTTGTTGAAAACAGCTTTTGCCGTCTGAGTTTTCCTCAGTCCCTGACACATGAAGATTTCACAGAGTCAGACATATGCAAATTAGGTTTCCCTTCCTAAGCCAAGGTTAAATAAAAGGGAAAATTATGAAAGATTGCTTATGGCAGCAGAGTTTTGAGGGCTTGAGGATGAATTTCGTTTAAAACCAGGATAGATCTCATTGCCAAACAGGAAGGGGATAAAGTGAAGGGAAGGGAGATCTGAGGAAAGCACGTTCCAGCCCAGCATTTGTGCTGAGAGGTTCTGTTCCAGACCCTCTGCAATTACAGGCATTTCCTGGGCATTTGGCAAGGAAGCAGAGGGAGGGCGTTCCCTCCTTTCGGTGTTTTAGACTGGGTACTGGCCCGCGTGGGGGCTGGGGGGAGCCAGTTCCCTGCACTGCTCTCGGGAACGAAAGATTCGGTTTCTTTTCTCTGGTTCAGCTTGGGATAGAAAACCTATTTGAAGCAAGTTGTGGCCAGCAGGGAAGACTAACAAGCAGACTGGGGGAGGTGCGAAGGGGAACTGCAGCCTGTGCAGCCACACCCATTGGCCAGACTGGGCCACTATGTCATTCTGTGTACCCACGTCCGTGTCAACTCCACACATGCATAAACTCATTACGCCACTCCAGCCCACCATACCGCCACACATAACCAATGCAGCGATGCAGCTAATCACGCTCACGCACTGGGGCGTACACACACACACACACACACACACACAGGACTGTGCAACTGGCGTGTAACGTCTATGGCCACACAATTGCAAGCCACTCAGTGCATCCCCACACACGTATCTAGACAGAAACCTAACACATCCTCCCACCCCTGGTTGCCCCACGCCCCGCACTCAAGACTAGTTCCGGGCGGCTAGCGCTGGGAAGAACCCGCGAGGACTCAGGTCACCGCCAGTTACCACCGGAGGCTTCAGGCCGCCACGGGCGAGTGTGTGCCCGCAGGACGCCAGGCGCGACAGGGAGTGCCAAGGGCCAGGCTAGACCCTGTGCCTAAAGGCTGCGGGAGAGGGCTGGGGGGTAGCCAGAGCTACGCCCCCCCCCAACTCGAGGGCATGTGGGACGTGTGCTGACAGTCCTCGCGGCCCTCCATCCGCTTCGAGGGGCGTGTGGGACCGACTGGCGGGATTCAGGGGCGACGTGCACAGCGCCACCGCGAGGGGATGGGCTCGCAGAGGGGCGCGGCGGTCTAAGTGTGCGCGTGCGCGTGCAGGCGTGGCGGCCGGAGTGGGGAGGAGGGAGCAGGGAGGACGAAAGAGAGAGACAGGAGGAGGGAGCAGAGAGGAGGGAGGAGAGGAGAGGAGAAAGAAGGGAGGAGGGAGCAGGGCGCAGAAGGGACCAGGGCGCGGGGAGGCGGCAGGCCCGGCCCGGTCGCTGCTCCCTCCCCGGGCGGCTCCTCGGTCAGCGGGTGCTCGCCGCGCCTGCAGCCCGCAGCCCGCCCGCTCCCTGCCCGCCCCGCGTCCTCTGCTCTGTCCCGGGCTCCGGGCCCCGCTCGTCACCGGGAGAGATGAGTGCGGCCACGGCGCCCGAGCGCGGCTGGAAGAGCGAGAAAGTGGACGAGGCGCAGGCCCTGGCGCGGAGCTGCGCCGCTCGCAGACCCGACTTCCAGCCGTGCGACGGGCTGTCCATCTGTGCCACGCACAGCCACGGCAAGTGCTTCAAGCTGCACTGGTGCTGTCACCTGGGATGGTGTCACTGTAAGTGGAGCCTCGTCGGCCTGCGGTCGTCCGCCTGCGGCCCGCGCTGCCCGGACGACGGGAGGAAATCCCGGGGGAGCCTAGCTATAGTCACAAAAGGGGACCTTCGTACCCACTGAAGCCTGGGTCTGGCTTTCTTTGCCTTTCTTTCATATACTTGCTTAGAGGTGGTAGAGCCGCCAGATCGAATGCGCGCCAGCAGGGTACCCTTTTCAGCGGTGGGGGTGGGCATGGACATGCCCCTTTCACTTTCTTGCCTGTTCTTTCTGGCTGCTGTTGAACAGAAAGAGCCCGAGATCCTTGCGATTCCCATTTATTTATCGTATTCAGACCGAGAAAGAACCAAAGTGTGAAGAATGGCTTCTAAGAAGTTAAAAGGAACAGTCTGAAGAACAAACTCCTTAGACACCCAGTTACAACGTTTGAGCCAAGCCAGGACTAGTCTAGTCCTAGGCCCTTCGTATTTATCCTGAGAGTTTTAAATAGATTAAACTTAAGTAGCCATTTAATCAGAATTCCACAATTTGATTACTTCATGGCATTTAGCTTAATCTGACTGCTGAATCATTTCCTTTTAGAAACATTCTAAAGTCCGTTTCCACATAATCTTAGATTAAGAGGGCTTTGGAGTGCATAAGACATGTTTTCCAAGTGATCTTCAATCAAACTTTTTTTTTCCTGTTATTTAGGAGGAAATGGTTTACAAGGAGAGATGCAATATGTAACAAATCTTTATTTGCTTTTAATTGAGGGTATTTGACTCAGTTTAATTTAATAAATTAAAGGATAGAAAATCCTTGCTTTTTCCTTATAAATTCAAGGTACATGGAGACTGAATATTGATTTTGTTGTTTCCTCTGCTGATGAGGCCACACAGAATGCTCTTGCTTCTCACCGAGAGTGTGGCTTCAAAGTAGGAAGTATGGGAGCTAGAGTACACACGTCGATGGATTTAATGGGAGCCCACCTCCTGCAGAAGTCCCATTCTTACGGTGGGATGCAGAGATAAGATGGCCCCAGCCTTTTATACTTTCCTTTCCAGATAGAGTTGACTCCTGGGAAGTGTGCATCTAGTCAGACAGATTGTTCCTCATTAATGAACCTTGATTCTCACAATGTCTTCCTTACAAGGAGATGAACCCGAACTTACTATATTCTTTCCTCTGTTCTTACGTGTACCTTATGAAATCTCGTGTGTTCGTGGGTGGGTGCTCGAGTGCGTGCACGTGCATATGAGCCATGACTCACGTGTGGAGATCAGAGGACAACTTTGTATAATTTGGGGAATCTAACTTAGGTTGTCCGGCTTATGGGGCGAATACCTTCTACTTATGAAACCATCTTGCTGTGTCTCTTCTTACTATATCTTATACAACACTCTAAATTTTCAGCCAAATTATGGCTGCCTCAACTCCTTGGATATGCATATTTAAATATCCTAAGAATTTCTTGCATATGGGCCATTCTTTCTCTGGATCCCTGGCTATTCTCGAGGGAGGGAGATTTTCCAAAACAGGTTTGAACTTGATGTGCATTGAATGGCTGAGTAGAGATGGCCATCATTTTCCACCGAGACCGCAGTTTTTGATCTGTTTCTGAGCTACCATTGCCTTCTGTACTTCCTCTTACAGGATAGCACTCATGTTCCTTAACCATCCAGATTGTTTGGTTCTGAACACATGTGCTAGGGTTAGATGGGGAGCCCCTGAGTTCTGGGCTGGCCAGTATAGAGCAAAACGCCACCTATCACCTTTGAGGTGCCTGCCGCTCTGCCTTTGCCCTTCCTATACCTCATCACACCAAACGTGCTGCTGCCGCCTCAGGGTGAGCTTGCTCTCTGTCTGCTAAAGCCACTAATAAGCTTTCAAAACTGTGGCTTGCCCTTCTCAAAGCTCTATGTGTGGCTTTGGAGGCAAGCACTGATCTCTTAGGACGTCTTCCTGATACCTTTTATTTGAGGAGAATGGGTCCATTTCTTGAAGTCATTGATTTTAGTCTTGGCTCTCTTATTGGGTGTGCATAGGTTCTGTATCGTTTCATGTGTCTATTATTCCTCCTGTGTTCATGTCATTGTGCCTTTAGTAGACATCCATCTCTTCACTCTAGTTATTGGTAAAGTGTAGTAGAACAGGAGAAGGCCAGAGTCCTGGAGCCTGCCGATGGCCCTGCCCTAGAAGCTGATGAAGTTCATTAAGGAGCACTTGTAAAGGCTGTTCTGCGGTTACCTGGTTGCCTAGTGCACGGTTTTCCATCTTGTGTGGTTATGTCCCTCTGGGTAAATGAGAACATGGCTAACTACACTGCTGCAGTCCCACTAACACAGGGATTGCTGCCGCCTCTTGAGCTGTGCTCCATCAATGCACAATCCTCTTTAAAAAAGAAAGGAGATTGAGCTCAGATAACTCAGATTGGTTTCACAATGCTTATTGTTTTCTTTTCTAGGAGACCAGGGACTGATTTTAAATAATCGAAATTTAGGAAACGATTGCTAAATCAGCTATACTGATGTTGGTAGTTCTTTATGATTTCTATGTGTGTGTGTGTGTGTGTGCATGTTATCTGTGTGTACATAAATGTATGTAATGTCTGTACATTTGTTTGTGTGTGAATGATAGTGTGTGTGTAGTGTCTGCTTACATATGTGTATATATGTGTGTGTGCAGTGTCCATATGTATGTGTAATGTATATGTCTGTACATAGTGTGTACCTGTATGTGAGTGAGGGTGTGTGTGTGTATGTAGTGTCTTTCGTGTGTGTACATACATGTGGATGTGTGATTGTGTTTGTGTGGTGTCTCTGTGTATACATATGTGCATGCAATGTTTATGTCTGTACATATGTGTGTGTTGGTGTGTGAATGAGGGTGCACGTGAGTCCATGGGTCTGTCTTCCACTTTCCATCTTTTTTGAGTCAGAGTCTCTGTCGTCTGCAGATTGGCAGGTCTGTGTCACGGTAGGAGTAGTAAGGCTGCAGCCACAGGCGTCCATGCTTGGCTTTAATGTGTGGTCAGCAGATCTGAACTTGGGTCTTCTAACTTGCATGACAGGAACTTGGCCTGCTGAGCCTCGTCCTCAGGCCTTCATTCTTCCTCGCTGTGGCAGGCTCCCACTCCTGGCCTGTGCTTCCTGCACTGGCAGCGGTTCAAGGGTCTCATTCATGAGCAGCTGTGGCACTCAAAGCTGCCAGGTGTGCTATTTCTGTCTCCTAACTTGGTCGGGTATCAATTCTTACCACCTTTTTACCAAAATACATTTTGTTTTAAACTTGAGTAGAATCAGTTAAGTATCTGAGAACCTTATTTTCTGGCAAGATTCTTTGAATCTGTTGTATATAGCTTATATATTTTCTCTCCATGAGATGTTACAGAAACAGAATAGAATATGAATAAAGCTAGGTCCCACCCTTTAAGCAGAGTCTGAGGGCATGGTCCGTGTTGTATTTGTTCCTGTAATTCCTTGAAAGTCACATGTGATATAGAAGAGGCGCCATTGGTTTGCTTATTGCAGCTGAGAAAGCAGAATTGGCGGCTATCCCATCATCCTTTAGAGTTTCAGAACAACTAGACAAGTTCAGTATATGTGATGGATATTAAAACTGTGCTGTCCATAGCCATATAAAATAGAAGAAACTGAAATATGTACATGTTTACAGAAGACATATAAAATATACACTCATGGGTGCATTCTTGCATAATTAGTGTTTGGATAATGGGTAGTTTTTTCGGAATAAAGTAGGACTCTTAATGTTTTAACTAACCTTGTCCTGGTAAGACAAGGTTATGAGTTGAATGAATGAATGTTTCTAAGAAGTGTTTTGAGAGGGGGAGAAAAAAAAGGCATGGCTTAGCCACAGAAAGGAGATAGGAGAGAGTCAACCATATGAAGGTATTTGAAAGTAGACTTTCGTCCTCAAGTCTACATTTATTTAGAAGGAAGAAGAAACTAGAGATGGATATAGGTGATGAATTTGAGAGGTGTTTGAGGAGACAAATATGGTGTGAGTAGACAGGGTGAGGGGCGGAACAGGAAGCTTATTAAGAACAACTTGTAGACTTCTTTCCTTTACACTTGAGCACAGAGCTCAAGTGAGATGGGGAGAATGATCCTGAAGCCAGGTTTGCTTTTGCTGAGTGCATGCTGTCGTAGTCATCATACAATAACATCAGTAAGCAGCTACACACAGCGTTGAGGATCTCAGAGGGAGAGAGTTGGGCTGGAGATTGTATGGAAGTTTTCGTTTACTTCTAGGTTGCCCTTGGAGCCATGGTGAGATGTGATATCACCAAGAACAAGAGGACAGTTTGAGGAATAAAGAAAAGCCGAAGGCTTGCTCTTTAGACCAGTGTTGAGAGTCAATGCACGAGGATAAATTGCCAGAGAGCCTGAGATGAGGGAAGAAGAAACATCTTCAGAGTAGAGTGCTGGGGGGACCAAGGGCAGTGAGTGCAGGAACAAGGAGCTGTAAGACAAAGCCGTATTTGCCAGGTTGTTCTTAGATACAGCTGGTTACACTCTTGATTTCTCTTCTGCTGAAGAAGAGGATGGAATCATTACTTCGGGAGTGTGCTGAAGTATTAGTCAAAGCAATTTGAGATGGATTCTTCAAGGGAAAAGGACAGTAGAGTCCCAGGAGCTAAGCACAGGGACACAGACTTGATTGTTCACATTGGTTCAGTGATCACTTTGTGACAGACTAAAACTGACTATACTGAGCATATTCTTGACTATTAATGTTATTACGTCCATTTTAAAGCTGACAAAGAAGACTTAGCAAAATCAAGTAACTTCCTCCACAGGCATATAGCTAGTCAGCAATAGAGCTTGTATCTGGATCCAGATGTGCCTGATGCTGGCATATTGACTCAGAACCAAAACAGAGGGATTTAAAGTTAATGAGCAGAGCCAACAGCTCTCAGGTCCATTAGAGCCATCGATGGAGAAAGTGTTTTAGGAACGGGCAAAGTATCATTTACAGTAATGAAATCCAGAAGCATGAGAGCTGTAAAGAAGTCACTGGATTTGGAGAATAAGATTCAAGCGAAGGGTTATGAAAGACAAAGTGATTGGAAGGTGTCAGGAGGGGTTGAGTGGGTGTGCATGATATGATGTAGGTGCCACTAGCAGAACTGAGAGTTGGCTTCATAAAGTCACACAATAGATGAGCTCCATTTCCTGCAGAATGCATCTCAGCAGATGTCTGTTCCTTTCAGGTTGAAAGCAGTCAGAGTGGCACTAGATGTCACCTAAGATGATATTAGCATATCTAAAGAAAGACTGTCTAGGAGAAGGATGGAGACAGAGAGGCTGGGCTGGAAGTGTTTTTCAGGACCCTGCCTGATGGGTGGGAAGCCTGGTTTTCTAGCAAGGCTATCTGAAGCACTTGAGTATAGTTCAACTCCTATGTATCAGTTTCCTATACAGAGATAAAGAGCTGGTTAGAGAATTCAGCTGTTAAAACTTCAGGGCAAATATGCTTGTTAGTGAGTTAGCATTGCAGTCTTTGTATTAGTCTAGTGTTTTCTTTTCCCATTTCTCTAAGGAATCTCAAACAGTAGCTTTTTGATGTCCCCAGGCAATGCCCATCTGCTTCTCCTAAAGAATAGCTCTGTCACCCCCGTAACTGTAGCTATAGAGAATATACTTAAGGTGATAGCAAAACGTAGCCAGAGAAGAGGGTAGAACAGTCAACTTCTCATTTTTATTTCTTGGTAAGATTCAAGGTCCTGACCTTGGCGGGTGCAAGTGTTAAGGGGACATGTGGATTGATGTTCTGGGTGAGTCCATTTTGAGTTGTCAGAGCTGGAGAAAGCTGGAGGGTGTCCTCACATCAGACTTGTGCTCAGGATGTGTCGACCCCACTAGCAGCATAAGATGGGATGCTTATCTACACATGCTGAAGTCTTTCTGTATGAGTCTCTGTGGTCACTCACTCACTGCAAAGAGCAAACTGAGCAACACTGAGAAGAACAACTTAAACACAAATATTTAGCAGACAGTTTGATACCATGTTCAGTTAGTAAAACAACACAAGGAGGAATCTTCATTAGGGCCTATGACGTCTGTGTGTTCTGACCAGGTTTATAATATATTGCTGTGATAAAATAAATCTGGCAAAAGTCTGGTTTGAATGAGATGTCACCTGTAAGTCTTGGGCATTTGAATACTTGGTCCCCAGTTGGTGGTTGTTGTCTGGGGAGGATCAGGATGTATGTTACTAGGGACTGGGCTTTGAGGCTTCCAAAGACACTTGCTATTTTGAGTTAGCTTTCTGAACTTCCTGTTTGTGATTTGAGCTGTGATCTCTGAGCTGCTCATTCCACCAAGTCTTTGCTCAACTATCGTAGACACTAACTTTCTGGAACCACATGCCCAGTGACATGCTTCATTTTATAAGTTGTCTTTGTCATCGGGCGTCACAGCAACAGAAAAGTAGCTAATACAAAAAGCAACTGAGGCAGGAAGAATTAATTTTAGCTCCCAGTTCACGGCATAGTCCATCCCGGCAGGAAAGTGTGGGGGATTAGAACAGCTGTTAGGTTACATCTAAAATAAGGAGAAAAGAGCAATGAAATGCAGGTTGTATTCAACTATGTTTCTCAAATTTATATAGTCCAGGATGTACCCGCCAGTGTTCCCACTCACAGTTAAAATGAGTCTTCCTACGTCAATTAATGTAACCAAAACAATCCCTATTAGGCATGTCCAAAGGTCCATCTCCCAGATGATGCTCGATTCTGCCAAGTTGAAAATTAATATGACACAGTACGAGGTATGCATTCTCTCCCATGGGCCTCTAATTCAATTACAGTGTGGTTAGTTACTCCAAAACTGTCATGCTGTTATTGTCTAGGTGAGCACATCTTACCTGGCAGGTCGGTGTTTTAATACATAGGTTTCACAACTGGGTAAGACCGTTGATGACTTTTCTCTGACATAGAACCTACATAGAACCTTCTGGCATTATGAAAGCCAGCTATCAGGGCTGAAGCCTCCATCTGGTTTCCAGTGTGATTTGTCTATGTCCCGTAACCAAGATGTGTGGTGCCTTCAGCAATCTGGTCTCACTGTCACGTTCTCATGGACAAACCAGCGTTGGCAATAGCCTGTGTTGTTTGGAGGACCTCTTGGGCCAGCATAATCGATCCTTTATAGGGAACTATTACACACCTGGCACTGGTGACTCGGGGCTTTTTAGAGAAGCATTGTCTATCCATGCTGGGTACTTCTATTCAACCTTTTTTTTTTTTTTAAGTTGCAGTGCTTTTTTTGTGTACCAGACAGGATCTCACTACATAACTGTGGTTGTTCTAGAACTTGCTATGTAGAACATGCTGGCTGCAAACTCACCACAGTTGGCTTTAAACTGTATTTTTTAAGTTAGTTTTCAGAATAGGTTTCTGTGTGAGTTTCTCACACATCCTTATTTTGGCTAACTCTCCCAATCTTTCCCATACTCCCATGTCTATATCAGCTTCGTTATTGGCTGTCACAGTATTCCTTCCCTGTACCATGTACCACATGTGTTCTGCTGAGGCCTCCTTCCCAGCTCCCTTTCTAGAGGCTTCTTGGCTTCTAAGGTCACTTCAAGATAAACACACAAATCTAAAATTTGAAGTCTAGGGTCTGTATCTGAATGAAAACATGGAGTTTGTCTTTCTACATTGTGTGTCCTCAGTCAGGGTGATATTTTTCAGTTCCGTCCATTTTCCTGCAAATTTCATAATTTGGTTTCATGTTCCACACACTCATTATCCCCTCACCAGTTGGTGACATCTAGCTTGGTTCCATTTCCCAGCTATTTGAGCAGAGCAGCAATGATCAAGATGTGTGAGCATCTCTGCAGTCGGCAACGGTCTCAGGCACACTCTCAGGAGTGGTACAGCTGAGTCATATGGGAGCTCTATATTTAGCTTTTGAGAAACTTCCACACTGCTTTCCATAGTGGCGACACAAGTTTACACTCCTGCCAACGGTGAATAAGGATTTCCCTGTCTCCACATCCTTTCCAGCATTTGCTATCATTTGATTTCTTTTTTCAACTTAAAAAACACTTTAAGAGAATACATGAATACTGTAGTCACATAACTTTCCCTTCCTCCTCTCCCAACTCCAACATCTATCATGTCTTCTGCTCCATCTCAAATCAGTGACCTTTTCTATAATTACACATACCAGAAACCAAACAAAAAAGCCCCCCAAATCTACTGAGTCCATTTTGTGCTGTTCTCATGGGTTAACTAATTGGGATTGGATAATTTTATTAGGTGGCTCGTACGTGAAGAACACTGATTCTTCCTGTCCCAGAAGCCATTGCTTGTAGCTCCTCATCCGGGAGTGAGGCCTTATGAAATTTCTCCTGTCTGAATGGGCATACTGGCTGGTCTATTATTGTGCAGATCTTGTTTAGGAAAACATATTGTTGAGATATCATGTGTGCAGAATCCCTGCCTTGTCTACAAGACACTACGTAGCCTAGCGTATCCTGGTCCTCTGGCTCTTAAACGTCTCTGCCCCATCTTCTGTGATGTTCCTTGAGCCTTAAGGGCAGAGATTGCATTGTAGATGAGCTTTGATGCCGGGGGAGATCTCTAGTTATCTGTGGGTATAAGTGCTTATAATACAGACCTAAATTGCATGGGTCTATGAAAATGACAGTAGTAGGTTCTGCTCTAGGGTCTATATCTTCTACAGCAGTAGCTAGGTGGGTAGGTTTGCAGTCCTGGGTTGGTTTCAATTTCTGGATATTATAAATAAAACAGCAATGAACATAGTTGAGCAAGTGTCTCTGTGGTAGGATGAAGCATCCTTTATGTTTGTGCCTAAGAGTAGTATAGCTGAATCTTGAGGTAGTTTGGCTTCTGTCTTTCTCAGGAACTGCCAGACTGATGTCTATAATGGCTGCACGAGTTTACACTCCCACCAGCAATAGATGAGTGTTCCCCTTACTCCACATCCTTGCCAGCATGGGGTGTCTTTTGTGTTATTTATTGATCTTAGCCATTCTGACAGGTTTAAGATGGAATCTCAAAGTACTTTGATTTGAATTTCCCTCATAACTAGGATGTTGAACATTTGTTTAAGTGCATTTCAGGCACTTGTTTCCTCTTTTAAGAATCATCTGTTTAGATCTGTACTTCATTTTAAAATTGGATTATTTGTCTTTATATTGAAATTTTTGAGTTCTTTATATATTTTGGATATTAGCCCTCTGTTGGATGTGTAGTTGGTAAATACCTTTTCTGATACTGTGGGCTGCCACTTTGTCTGAATGATGGTGTCCTTTTCTGTGCTGACGCTTCTCAGTTTCATGAGTTTTATTAATTGTTCATCTCAGTGCCTGGGCCAATGGTGTTCTGTTCATTAAAATCTTTCCCAGTGTTAATGAGTCCATGGTTAGCCCCCCTTTTTTTTCTACCAGGTGCCATGTATCTGGTTTTATTTTGAGGCCTTCGATCCATTTGGGTTGAGTTTTGTACAGGGTACTAAGTATGGATCTATACATTCTTCTATATGCAGCTGTCTGATTTGACCAGCATTATTTGTTGAAGATGCTGTCTTTTTCCACCCAGACTTCTGTACCAAAATCAGGTGTCTATAGGTGTGTGAATTTATATCTAGGTCTTTAATTCAATTACATTGATCAACGTGTCTATTTTTTGTGCCAATACCATTTGGTTTTTATTACTATGGCTCTGTAGTACAATTTGAGGTTGGACATGGTGATACCTACAGCGATCTGTTATCCCTCAGGATTGTTTTAGATGTTTTGTATTTCCATATGAAGCTGAGAACTTTCCTTTTAAGATCTGTGAGGAATTGTGTTGGAGTTTTGATGGGGATTGCATTGTAGTAACGGTTCTCTGATTACGTTTGATGTCTATTATGTAAATGTTATATTAAAATGATGTTTGTCAAATATTAATATAATAAAACAAACAACTGTTTGTTTCTTAGGTTTATTTGCTTGAGATCCTTTTTTCCATACTTCTGGCCTGAGGTAATGTCTGTCCTTCATGTTTACGTGTGTTTCTCACAAGCAGCAGAAGGATGGATCTTTTCCTCCACATCCACTCAGTTAGTTTGGAATTCCCCAATAACCAGGCTGAGAGTTACCACTGAGCCATGGTGATTCCTGTTATTTTGTTTTTGTGATTTTTTATTTTTCCTGGCCTGGAATTATTTATTCCTTGTGTTTTCTTGGGTGTGGTTAACCTCTTTAGGTTGAAGTTTTCCTTCTAGCACCTTCTGTAGGGCTGGATTTGGAGATATACTGCTTAAAGATGGCTTTATCTTGGTATATCTTTCTTTCTCCTCTATTGAGATTGTAATTTTGTGGCATATGGTAGTCTGGGCTGGCATCTATGGTCTCTTAGATTTTGTAGAACATCTGTCCAGGTAATTCTAGCTTTTAGAGTCTCCACTGAAGACTCAAATGTAAACCTTTACAGATATTTAGTCTTACTCCCTTGCAGATGCTAATATTCTATTTTTTGTTCTGTACATTTAATGTTTTGATTACTATGTGCTGAGGGGACTTCCTTTTCTGGTCCAATCTATTTTGGTGTTCTGTATGCTTCTTATACCTTGATAGGCATCTCCTTTAGATTGGGAAATTGCCTGTTATGATTTTATTGAAAATATTTTCTGTGCCATTGGCCTGTGTTTCTTCTGTTTTATCTATTCCTATTATTCATAGATTTGGTCTTTTCATAGTGCCCTAGATTTCCTGGATGTTTTGTGCTTGGAGTTTTTTTGATTTAACATTTTCTTTGATGGAGGTATCCTGGAGCTGGTCTTTGCTACTTTGTGGGTTTATTTATTTAATGTATGTGAGTACACTGTCACTCTCTTCAGACACACCAGAAGAGGGCATCTGATCCCATTACAGATGGCTGTGAGCCACCATGTGGTTGCTGGGAATTGAACTCAAGACCTCTGAAAACAGTCAGTGCTCTTAACCACTGAGCCATCTCTCCAGCCTTTTGTGGGTTCTTTTTTCCTCCCCTTTATCCATCCCCCCAAGATCCCCCCTTATCACTAGATAGGAGAGAAAGAAGGATAGAGGGGGAGAGAGAGATGAAGGATCCCTGATTCTAATTTCTTTCTTTTGTTTCCTCTTGAGCATGACTATTAACAAACCGCGACCAACCCCCTTGAACAATCACCAGCCACCAAACCTGTCTCTTGGGGCCTTATCATTTATATACCCTCTGAAAAGTTCTCAGAATTCCAAACATCACACAGTCACAGAAACTATCTGCAGCTAGTAAAACCACACCTCTGCTAGAGCACGTGGCAAATCATAGTCAGCTGCTGCAGATCGTCCGAAGCAGCCCCATGTCCCCACACATGGGATTAAAACAAAAGCACATTCTTATAATATCTCTGTGTTTTGTAAAGAAACCAAAATTCCAGAATTGTCACCACAGTATCTATGTCTTGTGCCTTGTCTTCAGTCACTGGAGCTTTGAATGGGATTGCATGGACTCTGTAGGTTACTTTCTGTAGGTTGTTGTTTTCACAATATGAGTTCTTCCAATTCTTGAGCAAGGGAGGTCTCTCCATCTTTAAGTGTCTTCCTCAATTTCTTTCTTTAGAATTTTAAAGTTTTTTTGTATAGAGTTTCCATTACTTTTATATAAATTTATCAAAGACATGCTATTGTCTCTTTTTTGAGGATATTGAGAATGGGATTATTTTCTGATTTCTTTCCCAGTGTGTTTGTTGATGGTAGAGAGACTTTTGTATGTTAATGTTCCATTCTGTCTCCTGCTCTTTGCTGAAAGCCTTTATCAGCTCCAAGAGTTTTCTGGTGGCGTTTCCAGGGTTTCTTATGTGTGGAATCAGAGTCTATCAGGAAGCAAGGATACTTCCTCTGTCTTTCTTTGTACTTCTTTCTTCTCTCTTACTGATGTTGCTAAGACTCCAATCACTATGTTGACCAGGAGCAGGAAGAAGGAACACCCTTGCCTTGTTCCTGGTCTTAAATATTTTGAGTTGGTTTTTGTTATTGTTGTTGTTGTTTTTCATTTAGCACTATTTTAGCTATAGGTTTGTCATGAAAGGGTCCATGATTCTCGAAGAATGATTACCCAGACATTATACAACAGCTGAGAGATAAGAGTTAAGAGTGTTTTTTCTGCAGAGAACCTGCATGCAGGGGTCCACCATAATGTGGGGTGGAAGAACAGCATATAGAATTTACAGAGTCAATGTAAAGCCGTTAGGGTTGGAGTGAGTGACTTTTACCTTTTTTCCCCTTGCTTGGTTGGTTCTATCTCCAGGGGTATGGGTGCCTTTGTGATTGGTTTAGGCTCTGGGGCATTTTGGGGATTTTTACTGATTGATTATACTTGGTCAAGCTTGGTGGTGGGGCAGCTTCTACAGATCCTGATTGGGTGTCCATGAGATTAACTTGGGTTAAGTGGTGGGCAGCTTCCTGATTGGCTGCCCGTGAGGGGTGATTTTTCTGGAATTGACTTGTTTTGGAACTTTTCCAGTTTGAGGAAATGGAAGCTTAGACCTAGTCTCCCAGACAGCCAGTTTGCTGCCTGTCATGGAGTAGCCTGGCTCTGGCTTGCTGCCTCTGTCCTCTCACAGACTCACAGACTTTGTTATGTGAGATATGTTGCCTCCATCCATAGTCTCTCCAGAGCTCTCATCATAAGAAATGTTTAATTTTGTCAGATGGCTTTCCTATGTCTGTTGAGATGATCACATTATGTCTGTCTTTGAGTCTATTTATGTGATGGATGGCATATGTTGAGCCAACCCTGTATCCCTGGAATGAAGCCTACTTGATAATAGTGACTGATCTTTTTTTCCTTTTTGAATTCAGCTAAAAAATATTTTATTGAGAAATATTGCATCTATATTCATCAGGGAGACTGCTCTGTGGTTTGGGTTTTTTGTTTTTTTGGGTTTTTTTTTTTTTTTTCTGTCTTTATTTGGCTTTGGTATGAAGGCAATACTGGCTTTGTAGAAGGATTTATAAGTGTTCCTTTTTTCCTTGTTCTATGGATCCATTTCAGAATTGTTGGTGTTAGCTTTTTATTTGCAGAATTATTGGTGTTAGCTTTTTATTTGCAGATATGTTGAGTTCTCCAGTCAGTTCGTCCAGTCTGGAATTTCTCCTTGTAGGCTCCTGCTACTGTTTCACTCTTGTTGCTTGTTATAGACCTGTGTGGGTTACTTATCTCACTTTTTAATTTTGCTAGGTCATATGCATCTTGAAAATTCATCCACTTTCCAGTTTGGTAGAATATAGCTTTTAACAGAACTCACTCTGTAGACCAGGCTGGCCTCGAACTCAGAAATCTGCCTGCCTCTGCCTCCCAAGTGCGGGATTAAAGGCGTGCACCACCACCGCCCGGCTTCGTTTCTTCATTTAACTTTGGGTTTGCTGTAACAAATCCATATATGAGCCTCCACAAAAGGTTCTCTAGTTCCAGCTTTGCCTGGATACAAATGTAAAAGTGATTTTGTTTGATTATTGTCATTTAATATTGCATCGTCCTCAAAATGTAATTTAAGGGTCGAGTTACATACTCAGAAATGTTCTGTTAATGACAGGTAGAGACATGAATTCAGAAGTTGTGATCCATGAACTAGACACACAGTGGGTGTGTGCTGACTTCCAACTCAGGCAAAGTTGTTGGAAATTACGTGATTAAATCATGCACATTCAGATGTGTCCCAGTATTTGTGTCTTGTTTTTCAACAAGGACAGTCATAAAAATAGGTTGGCTTTGTCGCTTTGTTGTATGTTAGTTACAGTTTCATGGACAGTGTGATCTTTAACCTCACACATTCATCGGTGATGGAAATAACCCACAGTGTCTCTGGACACTGGAAAAGAAAGATGTCATCTTTTTCTGTGCTCCCAGTGGCTACACGTTCAGCAGACGGTCAGTGTACTGACTGGCTGGTTTGTGTGTCAGCTTGACACAAGCTGGAGTTATCACAGAGAAAGGAGCTTCCGTTGAGGAAATGCCTCCATGAGATCCAGCTGTAAGGCATTTTCTCAAATAATGATCAAGGGTGGGAAGGCCTGTTGTGAGTGGTGCCACCCCTGGGCTGGTAGTCTTGGGTTCTATAAGAAAGAAAACTGAGCAAGGCAGAGGAAGCAAGCCAGGAAGTAACATCCTTCCATGTTCTTTGCATCAGCTCCTGCTTGAGTTCCACTCCTGACTTCCTTTGGTGATGAATAGCAATGTGGAAGTATAAACTGAGTAAATCCTTTCCTTCCCAACTTGCTTCTTGGTCATGGTGTTTGTGCAGGAATAGAAACCCTGACTAAGACAGTCAATGACCTGTTCTGGACCCCCTCTCTACTTTCATGAGGAATCTCTCAATCTGTTTTACATAAAAAGAAAAGTTAGGAGAATATCACTGTTGTGATGAGTCTGTCCTTCGGGGATTCAGTCAGTTTCAGAAACAAGACAGACTCACTGGTTGTAGTGTATGGTAAATAAAATGAGCAGAAATCTCTCTGTTGCTCCTGTGAGTGTGTGTGTGTGCATAGATGTGTGTGGGGGGGCGTGTCAGTGAGGCAGATTAAGAGAGGCTTGACTCTCCTGTGAGGCATATATATTTCTTTCCAGTAAGGCATTCAGGTAGAGGGTCAAGCACTGATGCAGTGTGAATGCATCTTAGGGGTGGACATTAAAGATAAGAGCCTAAAGAGCTTGCAGCTGGGTATGAGCTAACCTGGTGCAGGTGGGTGTGAGCTAACCAGGTGCAGCTGGGTGTGAGCTAACCTGGTGCAGGTGGGTGTGAGCTAACCAGGTGCAGCTAGGTGTGAGCTAACCTGGTGCAGGTGGGTATGAGCTAACCTGGTGCAGGTGGGTGTGAGCTAACCAGGTGCAGGTGGGTGTGAGCTAACCAGGTGCAGCTGGGTGTGAGCTAACCTGGTGCAGGTGGGTGTGAGCTAACCAGGTGCAGCTGGGTGTGAGCTAACCTGGTGCAGGTGGGTGTGAGTTAACCAGTTGCAGGTGAGTAACAGGTGAGAAGGACAAGGCCTGGGGAGCCAATGCACAGGACACTGTCGCCCTTTTACATATTTTTGCATCTAATGTAGCTAAAAGATTTAGTCGTCAATAATGGTGGCTTCTAATCAGAAGCTTCTAACCGCCAGGCGGTGGTGGCGCACCCCTTTAATCCCAGCACTTGGGAGGCAGAGGCAGGCGGATTTCTGAGTTCCAGGCCAGCCTGGTCTACAGAGTGAGTTCCAGGACAGCCAGGGCTATACAGAGAAACCCTGTCTCGAAAAACCAAACCAAACCAAACCACACAAAACAACAGAAGCTTCTATCCGTTTCAGAAAGGAGACCGCTCAGAGCATCCCATGGACAAGGAGCTAAGTATTAGTTAACCAAGAAAGACTAGTTGCCTTTTGGTAGCTGTGATAGAGTAGGTCCCTGATATGGTAAGCTACAAACTGGCCATGCTAACATGAGAACAAAGAGAGCATAGTCCTATTAACTAGGAGCAGATTCTGTTAAGAGCTAGGGCCAGAGACTTGGGTAAGGTCAGAGAAACTAGAAACAGCCAGCAAGCATGCCAGAGGTGGACAGAAGGGGTTTCCTAGAACACTGTCTAGGGGCAGTGAAGAAAGAGCAGGCACATAGATCAGTACAGTGAAGCTGGGTTTGGATAGGGTTCCACTATCCCTATGGTTACTTCAAAAATGTGGAACCTCCCAGTGTTTATTTGTTCAGCACAGGGGGAAGGTTAGCTAGTCTGGTAGGAGGTCTCTTTAGGAGAGCAGTCTGGGAGGAGGAAGCTATAGTTGCTAGTCTTTGTTCACATAGCCGATCATTCATAAATATTCATACTTCACTCCTGGGGGAAGCTTTGCCATTTCTCTTAAGCCTGGTCCATATGGGTATCAGCTTTGCCACATTGTTCCATGGGTCAGTTGACTCACAACATGGCCAGGCTAAGATCAGAATCCATGTTCACTCTGGACGCCATCCACTGCAGGCTTCAAAGCTCCCTAATTGAATGGACAGAACATGAACATCTCCCTGCTTTGGCTCGGTGGCATACATCGACCATGGAGACCCTCCATTGGGTCAACTGCTCAGAGAACTGAGCAATCTCATTAGAAAGGACTGTGTCCAGTTCCTTCCTTAAGTCCTGTTTGAAATCCTGCACAGCCAGCTTCACACGTTTCCCCTCACTTAGAGCCCCCTCCAGAGCTTTATTAATCTCTCTGGAGCTCTGCTTTCTGCCACGTGTCTTTCATCTTTCTTCCTTCTATAAGAATAAAACTTCTCTAAATCTCTGCCTTACTCTTTGAATTCATGAGATGAAGACACAGACCCACTAGCAACCCAGTTATGCACACCCAAGGACACTCTTCCCCATTTCAGTACCGGACAGGACTTACCGCAGAATATGCTAATCTTAGTTTCAAGCACTTCTTGATGTTTTTATTTCTTTTTTATAGACAGAAGCTGTCAAGATTGGTCCAAGTGACCAGCTCAGCTACTAGATTGATAGATGTCGGATGTAGCCCAGGATGGACAGGGACTGAGGCTAGATTGGAGTATTATCTATTATTTTCACAGTCCCTGAGTCTAATTAGGCTGTGAGTACCATTTCTACCAAAAGGCCCATCAGAGTCAGTAACAACTGTTTTTTTGAAAAAGGTGTAGGAACTGTCAATCAAGAGCCATATTCTCCTGATGTTGTGAGTTGCTTCCTTTAACTGCCAAACAACTGCTCAGGGAAACTGTCTTTCATCTGTAAATGCCCTGAGGAGACTTTACTCCAATTATGGGAGCCCAAGGAGACTTCACTGAAGCCACAGAGACCTCTGCAGTTGTCATGGCTGCTGCATCTGTCCCAGAGGCCACAATTTTAATAACTACTGCCCTAGAAGTTTTTCAGCCATTATCCTTGTAGATAACACCCTACTGTGGCTCCAGAGGATGTGCCATTGATGACAACCTTGGATGATTCCACCTCACGGCCTTTCCATATGTCTCCACTTGCAGGAGTCTCACTGCAGTCCAGAAAGAACACCTCCTCACCCAAGACCCCAAGGATAAGCAGGCTTGGTGCACCTTTGCAGAGTACAATGACTAAGCTAAACGTGGAGACTGCGCTCCTGCGTGCCTGGCTGTCTAAGCAGCCATCTTCTAATTCTCCTCAAGGCAATCCAAGAGACCTGTGCACCCCTCTATTCTACAGCATCACTTCAATAAAGCTTACTGCCGTGGGTATTGCATACCTGGCAGTCTTTTTAGGCAGTGTAGACCAAGACGATTGCATGACAAGAGAGACTGCTAGCTCTAAGCACAATTCGCAGGTAGCAGGGTGGGTGGGGGTGTTGAAGATTACCTCCGAGTGGCTGCGGGCAGAGACTGTTGAAAGGGGGAGAGAGGGATAAGAGCTGCAGAGACCTGAGACTAAGGAAAGCCAGGATTGTGGAAGAGCTGCAGGCTCCAACTGCTGGAAGAGGTCCATCCACAGAGCTGCTGAGAGTCCCACCTCCATCTGCTGAAGGGCCTGCAGGAATGACTGGAGCCAAGCTGCTGGCATTCCGTGTGTGCAGTGACACTAGGTGCCAAGGGCTACTGGCACCCGGACGTTTGGAGTGGTTACTGCTAAGAATTGAAAGCTATTGCTGTTCCGTTGCCCAGGGAGCCACTTTAATGTTCATGATTTCTAAGAAGAACCTTCATCCAGTTGGTGACACTGAGGGTCAAATTCAGGCTCTCCTGTTTGCTAGGCAAATGTTCTACCATTGAGTAAGCCCTTATACCTTCTGGTTTATTAATTTGCCACCTGGTAGTAATGTATGGTACAATTATGAGAATTAGACATTACATAATACATTGTAGTATTGCCAACTACCTTGATCATAATTGTCTTTGTAGCCTTGATAAGCCAAACTCCTAGCAATTAAGACTTAACAAAAATAACTTAACAATTGATCTCAACTTCTAATATTAGAATATTAAGTATTGCCCTACCCATAGAGGTACAGCAGGAACAGGAGGAGAAGATTGTGTACGCAAACACCTCTGATGTCATATAAATCTAAGCATCCTTTACTCCTCTGGTCACAAGGGAGGTGAGGCAGGCAGTGAGGCGGGGAAGGAGGGTTCTCTGGCTGGTGCTTTGTGCCGTGTGTTGGAAGGGGTTAAGAGGGAGGGAGGCATCACTCCTTTACAGGTCCACCTCCCATCTTCCCAGACTGTGTGCTCTGAGCTATAGCAGACGCTAGGGTGTCGTTCTGCTGAGCTTGTTCACTTCCCAGCTAGAAGCAGGTTCTGTGTCGATGACGTCTGCTTATTTCTAAGATATTGACGATGAGGAAGGTGGTTGACAGAATGCTTGCCTGGCATGCAAGGGTTCGGATCTCTCACAAGTCTGTAATCCCAGCACCTGGGAGGAAGAGGAAGAGGGTCAGAAGCTCAGAGTCTCCCTGGATACATGGTGGGTTTTAGCAGCCTGGGCTTCCATGAACTCTGCCTTAAAAGAGAAAGTTAGGATAGGGATAAATACATCATCAGATCACCTGTGGGCTTAACGACCCTTCTTGATGTACAAATTGACATAATTTCTTCATGAACTTTCTTGGGTTTTGACAAAACTAGGCAGAACAGATACATACATTAAAACGTTGTAATTTATTTACAACAAAATGCAATTTAGAATGTATCTCTGGTTAGCTTCTAGAAACTGTTTTATATTCTGTGGGAGGGGGGCATATGGAGGCTAGAAGGCTGATATCAGGCGCCTTCTACCTTATTTTTTAATTAAAACTTCATTTATTACTGTTCGTGTGCACATGCATGTGTTGGCGCACATACATCATATGTATGTGGGCTCACATGCTGTGACATTTGCACATGGAAGCTGGAGGACAGGCTGTCTTCTTCCACGTGTACCTAGGTTCTCTGACTTAAGCTTAAGTCACCAAGCTTACACAGTGGGTGCCTTTATCCACTGATCTATCTTGCTGGCCTGTTGTACCATAATGTTTGAGACAGAGTCTCTCAACTGACCCTAGAGCCCAGCAGGTCATCTAGATTTGCTGTCAGGGAAGCTCTAGGGATCCTACTGTTTCTGCCTCCCCAGCTTGGAGATCATAGATGTGTGTTGGAGTGCTCTGCTTCCCCCACCCCTTTCATAATGTAGGTTCTAGAAATTAACTCAGGTCATCATGCTTGCGAGCAGTGGATTTACTGGCTGAGCCACCTCCCAGCTCTTCAATTGTATATTCTTGCGGTAGCTTATAGATGTCATAGAGCTATAAAATCTGCTGTCACCAGTTAGAATCTCTTGGTAGTTTTGCCTGTTGTTTGGATCTTTTTTTTTTTTTGGTTTTTCGAAGGTTTCTCTTAAGCCCTGGCTGTCCGACTCACTCGTAGACCAGTGGCCTCGACTAAATCCGCCTGTCTCTGCCTCCAAGTGCTGGATTAATAGGCGTGCGCCACACGCCCGGCGTTGTTTGGATCTTAAGTGTCTTCATGGCATGGTGTTAAACTCTAGGTGACCTTTCACAAGTATGCTCTACAGAAGTCTTGAATGTTGCAAGCATGCCTGAAAGGCTGTCATGAGTCCTGTGGTGGCTAATCTTGATTTATCAACTTGACAACGGGATTTGGAATCACTATAGCAACAAGTCTCTAGGCATATCTGAGTGATTATCTAGATTGATTTAATTTAGGTGGAAGAATCCTTCTAAACTGTAGCACCATTGCATGGGTGAAGATCGGGCATCTTGTTGCAAGCAATGAGAAAGGAACTCAGAAAATTGGTACTGAGAAGCAGGGCCATTTGCTAGGATAAACCTGGCTGTGTGGTTTGTAGAATGTCAGAAGTGGTTTGCATGAGGCATGAGTTGAGTTTGGAACTTTGGGCTGGAAAAGTCCTAGAGTTGTGTAAGCAGAACTTACTGGGCCATTGTGATGGGAGTTTGGAAGACTAATGCCAAGAGAAATGCCGACAGTGGAGGCCAAGATCTTGAGGTTTCAAAGGAGAAAGAAGACTCCTTAAGGACTGGACTAGGGCCATTCCTTTATATCCTGGCAAAGAATCTGGCTCCATCCTGCTTGTATCCTAAGAACTTGATGAGATTAAATGTAAAGGTAATGCACTATGTGCTTAGTAGAGGGATCTTCAAGTCAGGATAGCATTCAGGCTGTCATGGTTACTGCTCACTGTTCTCACCCAGGCCTACAGTGACAGCAAAAAAAAAAAAAAAAAAAAAAAAAAGAGAGCTCTTAGTTGCTGGTAAGATCCCATTGCTGAAGATACTGCACACTGTGGTCTAGGACATGGAGAAAGCAAATTGGTACTGAGTAGGAAGCTTACTCCCTACTGGCCAGCATGTATGGTATCAGAAGGACTGTCACCAACAGTCTACATGCTCAGAAAAGACTTATAGCTACAACTATGCTTAGAGAAGGGCTTATAGCTACAACCAGGCTCAGAGAAGGGTTTATAACTACAACCATGCTCAGAGAAGGGCTTATAGCTACAACCATGTCAGAGAAGGGCTTATAGCTACAACCATGCTCAGAGAAGGGCTTATAGCTACAACCAAGATCAGAGAAGGGCTTATAGCTACAACCATGCTTTCAGAGCAGAGCTTCTAGCTACACCCATGTGCTCAGAGAGGAGCTTATACCTATAATCATGTGCTTTCAGAGAAGGGCTTATAGCTATATCCATGTGCTCTTGAGAAAGGCTTATAGCTACAGCCACGTGCATTAAAGATCATAGAAAGTAACCTCAGGATGCATCTCAAACTTTCAGAAAAAGAAGCCAAGCCAAAGGCAGTAGAAGGGAAGAAGTAATACTCATAGAAATGAGTGAAATAAATTCTAGAAGACTAATATAATCAAAGAGTTGGCTATATATAAAAACAAAGTTACAGATCCTTACCCAAACTACCCAGAAGAAAGAGGGTACCTAACTTAAGTTACTTTTCTATTACTAGAAAGAGACACCATAACCAAAGCAAATTTAAGAACACATTAAGTGTTGCAAATGTCATGACCAAACTTGACCCCAGGAATGCAAGATGGTTCAACATACACAGATCAATAAATGTAATATAACATACAAATAGACATGAGGACAGAAACCACATGATCATCTCAATAGATACAAAAAAGGCATTTGATGAAGTTCAACACACTTTCATAATAAAAATACTGAAGAAAATGTGAGCCGAAGGAGAGTATTTCAGTGTAGGCATAATGTTGTGCACTATGGGAAGATTATCCTTGTGTTACTCAAATGCTGATTTCTCTGCCCCCACATCTGGTTACAGTTCGGATGTGACATTTTCTAAGTATCTCCTGAAGGACTTGCCTTTGTTTTTCTTTTGGGACACCACTTCCCCCAGATTGGGATAAATGAGATACTTAGAATAAGCATTACAATGTCATGTCTGGGTTGCAACTAGATATGTGGACAGAGAAATCAGCATTTGAATAATACAAAAAATAATCTTTACAGAGTGTACAAAATGCCTAAGTCTCAACACAATGAAGCTATGTATGATAATGCTATAGACAGCATAGTGTGTGTGTGTGTGTGTGTGTGTGTGAGAGAGAGAGAGAGAGAGAGAGAGACAGAGACAGAGACAGAGAGACAGATAGGTGGAAAGAGACACAGAGAGAAACAGGGACAGACAGACACATATACGAGGAGAGGGAGAGAGAAGAGAGAGAGAGAGAGAGAGAAGAGAGGCAATTTCTCTGAACTCTGGAAGAAGATAAGGAATGTGCCTACTCTGCTGTTATCAGCATAGTATTTGAAGACTTGGCTTGTGCAATAAGACAAGATTAAGAAATAACAGAAATGCCAGACGGTGGTGGCGCACACCTTTAATCTCCAGCACTTGGGAGGCAGAGCCAGGCGGATTTCTGAGTTTGAGGCCAGCCTGGTCTACAGAGTGAGTTCCAGGACAGCCAGGGCTACACAGAGAAACCCTGTCTTGAAAAAACAAAAAAAAAAAAAAAAAAAAAAGAAATAACAGAAATATTGATAGGAAGGAAAAGATGACATGATCTTAGGCATGCAAGACCCTAACACCTTACTGAAAATTCGGAGTTCTGATAAAGATTTCCAGCAAAATAGCAAGATACAAAATCAGGATGCAAAAATCAGTAACTTTTGTGTACATCAGTAATAATATTGCCAAGAAAAAAATCTGGAAAAACATCCTTTGATGATTATAAGCTTAAAAACTATCCAGGAATACACCTAACCAACAAGATCTCTACAATAAAAATGTTAGGCCACCAGAGGAAGAAATTCAAGAAACTCTAGATGATGATAAGACCTCTTGGGGTCAATAGATCGTCAGGGTTAATATGTTAAGTTGGCCACATTACCAGAATCAGTCAACAGAGTCAATGGAAGCCCCATCTGATTTCCAATGGCCTTCCGTTCCTCAAAGACCAACAGCAAAATCATGAAACTAGCATGGAAACAAGACAGACTCAGAATAACCACAAAGTTGTATGCAGAGAAAATAATGCTAGAGATAGTATAATGCCTGATCTCCAATTGTGTCAGCACAAAACAGCTTTGGGAACTGGAACAGGGAAATCACATGTTTTGATTGGGCCTATGTAACTTAGCGATTGTGCTAAATCAAAATTAAATACAAGGAAGCAAAAGGGAAGGATGCCAGAGATGTAGCCGAGTGATAGCATGTATGTGTAGCAAGTGTGGGGTCCCTAGTCCAAGAAGAAAGGAATAAAGGAAGCACAGAGGTCTAGCAGGAGCTTCTGGAGAGATTAACCTTTCAGTATACAGAGAACCTGGACTAGAGTCAGCTGTATATGTTCATCAGCTTAGAAGACACAATACATATTTGCTCTTAAGGGAAGATCATTGGGCCTTCTTTCTGCTGCCTTTCCAGCTGCTTACAGGGCCAGCTTTATAAGATCTTCCTTTCAGGTGTCTCAAAATGGACTAGAGTAGGCTATATTTTTTGCTGTCAAAAAAAATTAAAGTTGGCCATATTTGATTCTATTTTATTATCTTTGCTGGTTGTGTATTGGTCAGTATCCTGGCTGGTTCTTTTGTCGACTTGACATAAACTAGAATCATCTTAGAGAAAGGAAACAAAATCGAGAGAATGCCACCATAAGATTTACCTACAAGCAAGCCTGTAGGGTTTTTTTTGTTTTGTTTTGTTTTTTGGATTGATGATTTATGTATAAGGACCCAGCTTACTGTAGGTGGTACAACCCTGGGAAAGTGGTCCTGGGTTCTATAAGGAAGCATCCTAAGCAAGCCATGAAGGGCAAGCCAATAAGCAGCACTCTTCCATGGCCTCTGCCTTGAGTTTGTGGCCTGAGAGTTGTAAGCTGAAATGCTTTTTGGTTCATGGTGTTTTTATCATGTTGGACTGTAAGATCCAAACCAGGGGACTCGCTTCCACAGAAACTCACGGACTGGACTCACTGCAATAAACATGAGGTTTAATGATTTCAGTATACTGGGGTTCTCTTGCATGCAAGCAAGAAGAGAACCCCGAGTCAGAGCTAAGAATAGTTTTTATACAGTTTAGGGGGTAAAATAGAGAAACAGTGACTAGGCTCAATATGATTGACAGAACAGTGTGACTTTTAAACTGATTGGTCTTTGGGGAATGAGGCTCAGCCGCAGGTGGGTTCCCTCCCCTGTGGTTGAGGAATGTTAATCAGCCTCTCTCTTCCTCCTCTGAAGGTTAATCCAGCAAGTGTCCTCTGACTAAGGAATGTGCCCTCCCGGGATGTGTCCTGGGACAGTGAGATTCTTTTAATCTTAAATTCAAACCGAGACCTTACAACCGAGTCTTACAATCACAGCAATAGCAACTAGGAGCAGCAGTGATTCCAGGAAACAAGAGGAAGAAGGAGAAAAGAAAAGAACGGTCCATAGCATTCTGCCAGACTGACAGGTATGGGTAGCAGGGGAGCCCAGGAGAGCCTGCCTGGGAAGGGCGTGGAAGCTGCAGCTCTCCTGTGTCGGCAGCGAGAGCTTCCCTTCTGTTCTGTTCTTAAACAGATTAGACTTGGTCTGTTCAGCAGAAGGCCATCTACCTACCAAAGCTCACTGGCACAACTGACACAATGTTAATTGTGTCCAAAACCATTTCCCAAGTTAACATAAAATTTACTGTCACCGGGGGTGGTGGCGCATGCCTTTAATCCCAGCACTTGGGAGGCAGAGGCAGGCGGATATATGAGTTCCAGGTCTACAGACAGAGTGAGTTCAGGACAGCCAGGGCTACACAAAGAAACCCTGTCTCAAAAAAACAAAAAACAAAAAACAAAAAAAATGTCATTACCTACTGAGCTGCAATATGACTGGTTAGCTGGATTTTCAAGAACATTTACTTTGAGGGAAATTTTTTTTTCTGTCTTCATCACATTTTGTGAGCCTTTGTGATTTTGTGGCAAAGCTATAGATTTTTCCGAGTTATTAGCCTTCTCAGTGGACTCTACGAGATAATCGTTTTGAATAAGAATGAGGTCCACTTTTTCCAACAAAACAACAAAAGCTTCATTAATCCCTTTGCTTGAAAAGATCCTGTAGTCTCACCTGCCTTCTAGAGTCATGGCTGCAGGAACTCAGGGAAGCCCGTGTGGTTCTTCATTAGCGACTTAGTTTTTAATCTTCAGTTGGTGCTTTCAAAAACAGCAGGGGAACGCTTAGGGCCTCATTTGTAGTCAGACTGCCCCCTGGGATGGCATGATTTGCTTGGATTAACCAGGCTCATCCTGAGCAAATGCACCTGCTGGCGTGTCCTTTCTGTGGGGCCTGTGGCTTTCTCTCTCTGTGAGGGTCATATTTGTTCCAGTAATGCTACTTTCTCTTCGTCCTTTCAAGTGATAATTTTCACACATACAGAAAAGAATCTTATGTGGCTTTGAAAATCCCTGTGATCATGTTTCCACATCTCTGGTGTATCCAGACTAAAACTCTCCAAATACTGCTGTGGTTGAGCATTTTCACAGGCCCAGTGTGGACTGGGTCTCGCAAGGCCCTCCCAGGCCAGCCGCTTCCTTAGGTTCACTCGATGCTGCTCCTTCTGCATTGGGCGGAAAGCAGGGTGCAGGGCTTCAGTGTAGGCTTTGGGCGCCAAGCAGACAGCTCTTCCCAGTCCCTCCTTGGGGTCTGTTCTAGCCTCTGGGAAGAAAAGCTTAGGCAGCCTTGGCCCAGCCTCCGTGCTTCGTTGTCATTCAGAAAGCTGTGGCACGTTGGGCTTCTTACTGATGTCTTTCATCCTGGAGTAAAGATGAACAGCTATGCTGAAGAATGAATCCAGAGTCTTACCTGTTCAGGAAGCATTTGTAGTTTTGCATGATATTGTTTGGTGAAGAGACTAGCCAAGTGTATCCAGTATATTCAATAAAAGATCCTTTGGTTTTCTTAACTCTTTCTCATTTATTGTTGATAAAGAAATATGCAAGCGACAGAGGCCATATTCTTAAACCAAATAGATTTTAGAATGCATTATCTTAAATTCTTGCTCCATTAATATTAAACTTAATTTAAACTATTAATTTATTATTTGTCCAATTTTAAGCATCTAAAATGTTATTGTACTTATTACGTAGCATTCATCCCTCATTAATATAGGTTCCAAATATAAAACTGGAAGTTTCTTTTTGTTGGTTTAGCTTGAAGTACTGGGATTCGAGTCCAGGGCTTTACACAGGCCAGGCAAGTGTCCTGTCACTGAGCCACATTCCCAGCCTAAACTGCTGTGTTTCTCAGTAGATAGTTAGAAAATGACTACTGCTAGAAACCCACCTGTAAGGGTCCATAATTTGCCGAAGAATGATATCTTGGACTCAAATAGTATCCAATAGCAAAGAGCGTTTTATTCTGCAGAAGTCCAGCATGCTGGGGTCTACCATTACCAAGATGGAGGCACCCAGTGAGCTTGCAAGCTGATTTAAAGCACATTAGGGGGATTCCAGGGAGTGGTAGGTGACCTTTGTCTTAATCTGTTGGCTCTATCTCTAGGGACATTCCGAACCATTGATGGGGTGTGGGGCTGGAAACTGTTTCTGGGAAAGTCTGGAAACTGCTATATGTGCCTCAGGCCAGTGGTGGGCAGTTTCTGATGGCAGCCTGGGTTTTTTTCAGTAATGACTCCCTGGACTTGCCCAGTTCTTGAAAACAGAGATTTAGGCCTAGTCTCCTGAACTGCCAGTGTGAAGCCTGTCTTGGATTCAGCCTATCTCAGCACCCTTTCATGGTTATTGAACCATTTTGCTTCCAATCAAGCAACGGAGACCACAGATTGAATAAAGAGGGCATTTCATCTAACTAACAAGGTGTATTCAGCAGCTTAAGATTACAGTATATGAGGAAGGCATCTGTGGTTCCTGGGGACACTAGGATAAGGTCACAGGAAGTGGCTTCAGAGTTCTATCCATTATGTCTGAGCACCCAGCCTTTCTTATGTACTATTAGCTGTGGAGTGACTACACAGCTCGTGCTGCAGGGAGTGCCCCCTTATACAAAGGCCCAGTCACATCGGCTTTTGGTGACTCTGTCTGGGCTTCTCTGTCCTCATGTAGTGGCTAAATGGACAGTGAAGGGGACACACTAGTTAGCTTGTAACACTAACTCTGTTACTTCTTGCCCATAATTCTTGGGATTCTCCAGTGGATCGATTTTTAAATTGGCTAACCTAACTACAGGTTATAAGAGAAAAATACAGGTAATTATTACATCTGATTGGGGGAAAAAAAAAACAACAGCATGATAAATATATTTTCTCTTTTTTTGTTTTTATTTATTTATTTTCTTTCTTTTTAAAACTTTTTTAAAACACTTTTTTAAATGTAGGTTAAAACTTATTTACTTATTTTAACATGTCAAATGTTCCCCCTTCCTGGTCTCCCCTCTACAAACCCCCCATCCCATCCCCCTCCACTTTGCCTCTAAGAGAGTGCTCCCCCACCCACCCACCCCCTCTCACTTCGCCGGTCTAGCATCCCCTATGCTGGGGCATCAAGCCTCTACAGGACCAAGAGCCTCCCCTCTCATTGATGTCAGATAAGGCAATTCTCTGCTACAAAATATATTTCCTCTAGTTAAGGACTATATAATTTATGCCCATAAATGGCAATAGTTTGGTTTAAAAATAGATCTCGGTGATAGAATATGTTTTGTTAATATGACTTTTTAATTAAAAATTTTACTTAATTTAAACACTTTTAAATTAGATGTATGCATTTTATTTTATATTATGAGTATTTTGCATACATGTATGTATGTGTACCACATGCGTGCTTTATACTTAAGGAGGTCAGAAAAGGGCATGGATCCCATGGAACCGGAATTACAGAGAGTTCTGAGCCACCAGGTATGAACTGGGAATAAAACCTCTGTCCTCTACGAGAGTAACAAGTGCTCTTAACTGCTGAGCCATCTCTCCAGCCCCTGATTTTTAAAGTATAAAGTTCCAGAATACTATATTAGTTTGTATAGTTTTTGAAAATGAGGTCCATGAATAATGAACAGACATGGCATCTATAAAAAAATAACCTTTAACAGAGTTATATTTAAAACATAGCACACATTTCCTGAGCCCTGCTGAGCTGTGTTTAAGCACAAACACTCCAGATTTTACTGTTCCTGAGTCAGCCTGTCAAGTTAGTGTCCGTTTCTTATGAATCTCTGCACTTTCATTCACGGTGCAATAAAGAAGCATGGTAGATGTCTCATGCCTGTTTCCCCAGCTTTAGTTTGTCAGTAGTTCCTGTCGATTGAATGAGTGGCTTTGGGTAACATTGCTGGAGGTCTGTGCAAGTCACAGCCCTGTGCTGGTGGCATGGCAGAGAGCCACTGGGGGGGGGGACTGCCAGGCTCAGGTTTGGCTTTACTGCCCACCGAAGGATTAAATTTCTTTGTTTATAAATGGAGTTTTCAAACTGCAGATTTCATGTGCTATCCAGTTTGGTGACTCGGGCTCTGTAAGTGGCAGAAATGGTCTTATAAAATGTCTGTAAGATTGAGGCATGTTATTTTAGAAGAGCGGCAGCAGGGCTGACCAGGGTTAGTGTTCCTGAGATCATGCACACAGCTTTTCCCAGCCTGTTCAGTCCTCTTTCCCCACATCTGCTATTCTGAGTGTATTTTCCTCCACTGCAAATGGCCTTTCTCTGAACACATGGTTCTTGCCAACCCCAGTGACCAATCCTGCAGAAAGGACTCTCTCAGCTCTGGTCTATAACCACTACTCTACTCTACCATTCTTCAGATAAGTAGGACTTTATGAGTAAATGGAAGAGGTAGGCATAGTCACTATACAAAACCCTGATTTGCCCACTGCTCTGGCTTCATTTCTCTTGCTGTGATAGAATATCCTAACCAAAAGCAACTTAGGGAAGGAAAATATTTATTGGTTTACAATTCCAGGTCACAGTCTATCATTGAAGGGAAGTCAAGGCAGGATCTCACACAGCCAGTCACATCATATCCATAGTCAAGAGCAGAGAGAAACTAAAGTGATCATGTTGCCTCCTTGAACACTCAGCCAGCTTTCTTCACTAATATATAGTTAAGAGCTCAGCCTAGGGAATGGTGCCACCTATAGTGGGCGGGGTCGATCAAGGTCAGATCCCCTACAGGCTGGCTTGATCTACATACTTCCATAAGTAAGATTTCTTCCCATGTGTCAAGTTGACAGTTAAAACTACGTGTCTAGCTACCGAAAAGGAAATAGAAGCTGAGGAGTTCTTACTCTGTACCACCTATATGTGGTCTATTTTAGCTAAACTTATATAGCACTATGATTCTGAACTCTGACTAACTGGAATCACCTGTGTCCATGTATTCAAAGGGTTCTGTTGTTAGCCAGTTTTAATTCTGGGAATAAAACTGGTAGTGGCCACGGGGGGGTGGGGGGGAGTCCGCCACTTTGCTGCTCTCCTTACTTACATCCCTTGCTCACCCACACTTCTTCATGCATGGGACTTCTGCATAAGGCAGGCCGCCTCCCTCCTTGTCCCCAGGTCCTAGCTTTCCTTCAGTTTGTAGTCTGTGCTTTCTGCGGAGCTCTTTCAGCCTTTGCTTTTCTCTGAACACTATAGTTTGTAGTTTGAATGCATAGTTTGTAGCCACGGCTCTTTGCTTCCCTCTCCTGTGGTATATGTGGATGTTTGTGTTGGTGGGATGCTCTCCCTCAACCCAACACCTGAGTTTTCAGAGTGTGTGTGTGTGCAGGCACACACACCCCTTAAATCCAGAGGGCCCCAAAACTAGGTTTCATCGAAAGTTCAACAGTCTGAAGAGTCCAGCGTTTCATCATCCCTGTCAGTGGCTGCAGGGAATTCCTCAGTGAGCTGGGCATCTCCTCTGTTTGGCAGGCCCCACTGGTGGCTGTACTTTAGAGAGGCTGAAGTGTGGCCCACAGTGGCAGGGATTACAGAAGTCCATTGTTAAAGGACTTACCCTGTGTAGGTTGCTTTGTGGTGCTTGCTTTTACAAGCGTGGAGAGCAGCGGAGCGGCTGAGTCCCCCGTGGCCATGAGCAGCCTTATTACCTGTTTGACTGCAAGCCAGAGAAGGGTGTAGTTTGGTGCTTGATACCTGACTGGGGTTTTTAGTTAGATTTGTCTGAGGCCTTCAGTGAGAGAGGTGGAGGTGGAAGACCAAGGCAGTTGTGGTTGCTTCGCTTTAGAACTGCTCTCTAGCTACCTACTAACATCCCCTCAGTGCTGCATTGTCTGGCCCTACTACCCTTTTAATCCGGCTACCTTAGGCCTCCTCTGTTCTTTTGCCCCATCCTGAGGTGACATGCACTGAATTCTGCCTCCCGGATGTCATCCCTGACTGCACAGGCCAGTCAATAGCACAGGTGCAGCTCCGTGGGCTGATTTTGCTGAGCCTTCCTCTCTCTTTGCGCATCGCTTCGTAGTTTGTAATTAGGTCTTTTCCTATGGTGAGTTGTTGAATGGGATCTTTCCTGATTTGCATACACAGTGGCTCAGAGGCCAGTCACAGCCCTGTTGTCTAAACCATGTCCCCAGTGCCTGGCACACAGTTAAGGTTCACTTTATTAGTATTAAAGTAGATGTGGGTACAAGTGCAGAAAGTGGGAGTGTCACAGCGCCGCGTCAGACCGTCAACTGTAGGACTCTGCATATGGGGTATAGCAGAGTCTCAGAGGTCTGAGGCTGGCCACATGGTGGTCTGACAAGGTCTATAAACAAGAAGGGTAGAAACTTATGGTGCCCTGGGCACCAAGCTGAGGCTTGGAGACATTTTCATGGTGAGTCCCTCAACATCTGTCTGAGGTAAATATCTAGACCACTTGTACACTGGAGAGCAGGAGAGCATCAAATGTAAGAATGTTAACTGTGTTACAAAACCCAAGAACAGAGGACGAGCACATTGGGGCCCACTGAGGTATCTTCAGTCCAGTCTTTAGTCACCTCCTGCAGCAGCTGGCTACGTTCCTGGAAGAATGTCTCCTAATTTCTTGCTCTCCACAGCTTAGATGAGAACTTCATAGTCCACCATCTCTTACAGTCTCTTCTTCACTCTCTGGTTCATCAGCATACCTTTTCTCTCCACCTGCCCACACTGCCTCTCTGAGATCTCCACAGTTCATGTGGTACCCACACTGGACGCCATGGCCTTGCGCTCCAGGACCCACCAGCCATAGTCCTGCTGTCTGAATCCCACTCTGAACTCACTGGCTCAAAAACCAGTCTGAGATAGTCTGCTTGCCGCTACTCAGCTGCAGTGTCCCTGGCCTTGACAGAGCTCCCCGGAGCCTGTTCTCAGCCTGGGTAGAATCCTTCTGCATATTCCTGTGTTTTACTTGCCCTGAAGTGGTTTTGCTTCTTTACATTCTGTCTCAATCCAAATGTTTCCAGAAAATACCACTGCATCTTGTGCAGCATTTTCTTTCCCCTGTGGCATTTGACTTAGTACAGACAGTGGCTATTTGGTAAGTCCTCGTTCAATAAGTAGATATGCCTGCTGGGCTGTCACACCAGGAATTTGCTTCATATTAAATGGGATTCACTAATGATGGCATGGGCTGTATGTAAGAAAGTAGAATGTTGCTTACATTTCTAATTAGGGCTTTGTCTTAGTTAGGGTTTAACTGTTGTGAACAGACACCGTGACCAAGGCAACTCTTCTAAGGACAACATTTAATTGAGGTTGGCATACAGTAGGTTGAGTCCATTATCATCAAGTCAGGAACATGGCAGCATCCAGGCAGGCATGGTGCAGGAGGAGCTGAGAGTTCTACATCTTCATCTGAAGGCCTCTAGGAGAAGACTGGCCTCCAGGCAGCTAGGATAAGGGTTTTAAAACCCACCTCCATGGTGACACACCTATTCCAACAAGGCTACTCCCTGGGCTAAGCATATTCTAACCACCACAGGCTTCAACATACCGGAAGTCTGTGCTCTTCCATATTCCCTGGAGCACACAATGGATACAGATGACTTCTGTGGGCTGGGTGGAGAGTCCCGTCCGTATAATGCTGTTACCATTCACTTCCGGTGTGTTCGCCTCTCAGCTCAGTGACGGATACACACTGCAAAAGGTACTAGATGGCATTTCTTGCAGGATATTGAATATCCCGGCTAACAGTTGTGATCCTGATGAGAAGTGAGTACCTGAGCTGGGCGTGCAGCCCCCAGGCCACCCTGCCTTCCCTCTGCAGATTTAACTTCCTAATCATACTTTTGCTTGGGCCAATATTAAACTTACTCTGCATTCATGAGAGCAGGGTATTTCCTGTGTTAAGAGAGACATACATTTAACAAACATCAACTTCTCTGCAAAGGAAAAAAATGCTTATATTTCTCCCAGAAGATTTAAAAAAATATATCAAATGTATAGCTATACATAGAAGCAGACAGGTAGCCAGGAGCTTGGCGCAGGCTGACGAAGTGTGGGAACATGTATGGGCTGACCGCCTCAATTCAGGTTTTTTGGAATTGCAGTTTTGTTTTCTTCTCTTCACTTTGTGCTCCATAACCAAGAAAGTGAAACAGCTTCAAAAAACTATTTCTGCCGTGTAATCACTCTGTGCTAACTGTGGAGTGTTAGGTGGTGGGTGTGGTCTACTGACGGCTTGTACTGACTCACAGTGAGCCCCGGAGAAGGAAGGGGGCTGTCTCCTCACTGTAGACACTAGCCTGTCTTCAACATGAGGGAGCCTGATAGTGTGACACTGTCCTGCCTCTGGCTATGCAGGATAACATCAATCTCCCCTTGTGCATCTGAGGTCTCTTGGAAGTGTTGTGAGCAAGTATCCACAATGTCACTCCTCCAATCAGAAATATCATCAATAGACACTTCCAAAGACTCATGGGAGGTACTTGAATGGTTTTGATTGGTCTTTGGGAAAATGTTGAAGGGGATTCCTCCTAAAGAAATGAGGTATCTGAAACACGTTTTTCACCTGTTGGTAACAATTGCTTTTGTGTGTGTATGTGCATTTAATCATGTCCTGTGTTTAGTTTCATTATTTAAAAGGGATATCAGTTTTTCTTTTAAAAATTACTAATAAAATTATCTCTTGTTTTCTGGTCAACTTTTAAGTATAGTTTAAGTTTGTGGAGTGCAATGTGACATTTCAGCGTGCTAATCAGATTACAGGGATGGATGTGTCTTAGTTAGGGTTTTACTGCTGTGAGCAGATGCCATGACCAAGGCAACTCTTATAAGGACAATATTTAATTCGGGCTGGCTTACAGGTTCAGAGGTTCAGTCCATTATCATCAGGAAGGGAGCATGGCAGCATTCACAGTTCTACATCTCCATCTGAAGGCTGCTAGCAGGATACTGGCTTCCAGGTAGCCAGGATGAGGGTCTTAAAGCCCACACCCACAGTGACACACCTACTCCAACAAGGCCACAGTTTCTTTCTTTTTTTTTTTTTTTTTTTTGAGACAGGGTTTCTCTGTGTAGCCCTGGCTGTCCTGGAACTCACTCTGTAGACCAGGCTGGCCTGGAACTCAGAAATCCGCCTGCCTCTGCCTCCCAAGTGCTGGGATTAAAGGTGTGCGCCACCACCGCCCGGCAAGGTCACAGTTTCTAATAGTGCCACTCCCTGGGCCAAGCATATACAAACATCACAGGATGTATCAGTCACCTCAGACATGTTTTTTGTTTTTCTGAGAATTCCATTAGCTATTTTGAAATAGTCAGTTATTGACAACCATAGTCTACTCTGAATATCAGAAATTGCTGCTATCTAGCAGCACTCATTAGCCTCCGGCTTTTCGATTTTCTGCTACTTTGCTTCTGTGAGACCAACTGTTTATCCTCCACATACAAGACAGACTTTGCCATACCGTCTTCTGGCTTATTTTACTCAATGTTGCATCACCTGTTGTACTCTTTCATGGCTACATAACATGCCCCTGGACAGATGTGCCACACCTCCTCATCGACTGCTGTTGACTGCCATGTCTTGGGTATTGTGACTTGTGCTGTCATGAATGTGTGTGCAGCTATGTCTTCAGCCTCCTGATTTCTAGATCACTGCATGTGTGTAGTCAGCAGTGGCATAGTTGGATCCTATAGAAGTTCATTTTTGCCAGGCATGGTGGTGTAACACCTTTAATCCCAACATTTAGGAAGCAGGCACAAGCATCTCTGAATTTCAGGCCAGCCTAGTGAGTTTCAGGCTAGCCAGGGCTACACAGTGAAACTCTGTCTCAAAAACAAAAAACAAAAAAACAAAAAGCAAAAAAGCCAAAATGCAAAACAAAGATGTTCATTTCTAGTTGGATTTCATTGCTGCTAGCTGGAGACTGGACCCAGGTTCTCCCCAGGCTGAGTTTGCATGCTTCCACAGACATGCGCATGCTTCCAAGCAAAGGCTAGACCTTCACCAGTTTTGAGTAACCTTCCCACTGCCTTTGTAATGATTGTTTGAACTTTCCTTCCTTTTAGGAGTTCAGGAGAGCCTTTCTTTTTGGCATCCTCACCAGTTGGTGGCTGTTTTCTTCTCCTTTGATAATGGCCATTCTTGTTGTCCATCTGTGTCCCCAGCCACGAGTGTCATTGGGCACTTTCCCATCTACATGTTGGGTGACATTCATATGGAGCAGCTGTTATCACTGTCCATCTTCACAGCACTTTGCAAACTGAAATTTCTTTTTATAGTAGTTGCTTCTCTGCTCCATCCCTGGAAAACACATTCTACCTTCTATCCGTGTGAATTGGACTGCTCTGGGCTTCTTGAATGTGGAATGATCCAAATAAGATAAACATCTGACTGTGACAGGCTTAGCACAGTGTCCTCCAGTAAGCCATGTTTAGCATGCTGAATGTTCTGTTACACATGCACAGTTTTGCTTATTTATCTGCCTGTAGATGAACACTTTTCTGGATAACACTGTGTAGAGATGTCTAGACATTGCTCTGTGAGGCTCTGCCGTTAGTACCTTTGTGTGTGTGTGTCCAGAAGTGAAATTTCTAGGTAATTTACTCTCCTTCTGCTCCTCTTTGAGTCAGGACTTTCCAAGGAGCTAATTTTTTTTCTTTTTAATTTTCTGTGGTGCTGGAGACGGAGTGCAGGGTCATGCTCCTGCTCAGCAGACGATTTACACCATGCCACACCTCCAGCCATGCTTTCATTATTTCTCTAAAGAAATCTAACAATGCACTGTTATGTGACAATTTGTCTTGGAGCTGTGGCCTCTTTCCCGTCCTTTGTCTTTGCATCTGTGTTCCCAGATCACGGACTTTGCCCAGTTCAGAGTGAGACAGGCTGCGCTCTGAAGCACAGTGCCTCTCCCAGCTGGTCTCTTTCACTGAGTGGATAGGTCAGTTCAGACTGCTCTGGTCCAGGGCTACAGACTGAGCACTTGCTATGCAAGATGAGCATCCAAGTTTGAATCTCCAGGCCACATGAGGGGAAGAGCTGGGCGTGGCTGGACGCACCTGGGATCCCTCAGCATTGGGGGATGTGGTGGTGGTGGTGGGGGATTGTGAAGGCAGGAAGTCCTAAAACCTCACTTGCCAGCCAGATAGCTTAGCATTGAGCTTCAGCTTCAGTGAGAGACTGTCTCAAAGCATACGTCAGAGAGTGAAGGAGCAAGACACTCAGCAGACTGTTCGTCTGTGTATACCTGCCCACTTATATACATGATACCCCCACATCCCACCCCAATCCATCCTTCCCCACAGACCACAATACACACATACTACACATCCATATACTATACCCCTCACACCAGACACACACACACACACACACACACACACACACACACACACATACACACACACACCATGAAAACACACATATACACACATGAACACACATACTTGCCATGGACTAGATGGCTTTTTTTCAGCCAGGCTGGGAAGTCTAATGCAAGTTTAGTGGATGCGGTGTGTAGTTGAGGACACTCATGCATGTTACAGAAGGTGAAGAGAGAACAGGCTCTGAGCCCATCCTCCTCTTTAAGGACATGAGACCCCCGGGTCCCACCTTACCATCTCATGTAGATTCACCTGTCACTCATGAACATCAGGCCGGTAATTGGAACCTTAATTCATGAATGTGGGGGCCCAGCAGTCATACCGGGTGCCATACTTCAAGCAGGGAAAACATCTTTGGAGGAAGGAGGCTAGAAGAAGAAAGATCGAACAACTAAGAAGAGAGAAACCAAAAAATACTGAACTCACAAAGGCGGGAAAGGGAGCAGAGTAGAACAAGGGGATGTCAAGACTGGGAAAGAGAGGATTACAGCCCTGAAGCTCGGCTTCACCTCTTCTCTCATCTTTGAACTAAGCAGAGGCATTCGCTCTGGGGCTGTGGATGGTTCTAGAAGATAGCGATCAACTGCCAAGGTGCTCTTACAGTGGTGTCAAGTGGTAACTAAACCGATGTCACTTGGGGTGGGTGAACTCAGTCAGCACCCTGCAGCAAGCTTATTAAGAATCTGTTATCACAGCTTCCCAAGCTTAAGAGCTGGGCAGAAAGAAACAACTGGACTCCCATCTGCCCATTTCCTTCTAGACAGAAAACCATCTTGAGCCAAGACATCCTCAAGTCCAGCTTCCTCTATATCCCCAGTACTTGGAGACTGGGATTCAGTGCAAGCCAGTTGGTAGATCTGACCTGTATTCTTTTTGGCATGACTTCTTTCTTTTCTTTTCTCCCCGCTGCCTGCCTCCCTCCTTCCCTCCCTTCCCTCCTTTCTTCTTTTCTTCCTTCCAAAACAAGGTCTTAATCTATAGCCCTGGCTGGCCTGGAACTTATTATGTAGACCAGCTGACCTCAAACTCTGAGACCTCCTGCTTCTTCCTCCCCAGTGCACCACGCCCAACTCTTGCTTACCATCTTTTGCAGATGCAGAGCAATGGAGGTACCTGGTCTGTTTAAAATGGAGTTCCCAGGCAGGTGTAATCGAGTTCTAACTTTTTCCCCTGTCAAACTCGGAGAGCTGCCCTCTCTAAGTTGTTTTCTATTGGCCCATGGGGTTCACATGATTCATATCTGTGCAGGCTTTCTGAATATGCTTTTTCTCCGTGGTACTCCAGGGTAAAGCAGAAACTAACTGGCCTGGTGCTGATAGCTGGCCAACAGTGTGGTCTGTGGCATAGCACACTGCACATGGTCCTACATGGAGTTGCCATTCTTCCATGTCTTAACATTAAAACAAAAACAAATAAACAAAACCTAATTAGTCTTCCTAACAAAGGTAATTTGATTCAGCTTGATTTTTCAGCTTGACCAAGAAATAAAACATGAGTGATTCCTCTGCAGTGAGATGTTTACAGGATATCCTAAATCCTTGATCTTCTCCTAGGAGAGGACTCCCTTGGGATATTGAGCAATATCTGGATTATTTTTTAATTGTCTAGGGAGGAGCTGTTCTGTTGTTGAATTAATAGCAAGAGGCTAGGCTAACCCTGGTATTCCTGGATAGCCCCAGGAAAGGATGATCTGGGCTAAAATCCCAGAGGTACTAAGGTTTAAAAGCAGCTACAATGTTGTGAAGGATAGAACCCAGCCTGACTAAACCCACTCATCTAACAGGAAGGACACAGAGGACCCTCAGCAGCAGCTCCCGACTCTGGAGTTTGCAAGGCTTCCCTCTTCCTTTGCAATTAAAATATACATGATAGGTAGATGGTAGTTGGATGACAGACAGATGGATGGATAACGGATAGATGGATGATTGATAGGTGGGTGATAGATGGATGATTGATAGATGATAGATTGATAGATGATGATTGATAGATGTATAGATAGATGATAGATAGATGATTGATAGATGGTTGATAGAGAGATGATGATAGAAGATAGATGATGATGATAGATGTGAAGATAGATGGATGATACATAGATAGATGATAGATAGATAGATGATATAGATAGATAGATAGATAGATAGATAGATAATGTGTGACATCACCCATCCATGTGTGGAGATCAGAGGATAACCTCGGGTGTCCATCACCAGCTTGTTTGAGGGAGAGTCTTCCCTTGTTTATTGCTGTTCTGTGTACCCCAGGTTAGCTGGCCTCCTCTCTCCCTTTCCCTGGATTACACACAGGCCACACACCTGACTTTTACATGGGTTCTGAGAATCTGAACTTAGGTCATGAGGGTTGTATTGCGGTTCTTTTATTATGAGACATCTTCCTGGACCCCATTTAGCTTTGTATTATGAGATAATTTTAGACTTACATCTGTGTGTGGTAGCAGTAGTTTTAATCCAGTACTCAGGTGGTAGATGTGGGTGGGTCTACATAGCAAGTTCCAGGCTAGTCAGGGCTACATTGATAAGACCCCGTCTCTAATAATAATAACAATAACAGTAATAGTAATACTTTTATTACTATTATTATTTTAGACTTACAAACTGCATAGTTTTAATCTATTTCCTTAGCAGTTGGCATTTAAAGACCTTCTAGATGTAGGAAAGAATTAAAGGGAATGTGGAGAGGAACACATTAGGCTCCATTGCATTTCTCACTTTGAGAAGCATCTGAGGGCCAGAGAAGAGATAGAGATAGAGAGGCCTGGGCTACCCTGTGTGTGCACCTGCTGGGTTTCCAGTGTGAAGTGGCCATGGCATTGATGTCTGGGAGACAACAATTGATTCATGTGGGTCTTTAGAAAGATTCAGCCTTAGCTAGCTATGCTGTGGTCAGGACAGTCTAGTAGGCTGCTACACACATGTGTGCATACTGACTAAAACATACCACCTAGGGCCTCAGGTATAGCTAGTGGCAGCCACATGCTCACCTCTGGTTCCATCTCTAATACTGCGAGTGGAAACAAAGCCAAAACACAAAAACCTAGAAAGGGGAGGTCTCCCATATATTTTAGTAATACAGTTTTAATATGTTTTAACCTATTATTAGAATTAAAAACGAAATTGCAGGCCTATAGTATATTGGTTTCTTTTCAACTTGTGTTTGCCATATTGTTTCTGGGCACTGTGTCCAGTGATGGGTGACTTGTTTAAGACGAGGTCACAGAATCGTCTGCCCACTCCAGACCCACAGAGCAGCGGCTTTTTTTTTTTTTTCTTTTCTTTTTTTTAGCATCGGTGTTTGAATCCAAGGCCAAACACATGCTGGGTAGGTATTCTTTGTGAATATCACTTATGTTAGGTTTCAGAATGTATTTTGGGTGACACACAGGATCTGAAGTGCCAGTGATGTGGATGTGACAGTGTCAAGTGATGATGATGTTACTGGTTCGATCTGGATGTCACCAAAATAATTGGAGAACATGTTCTGTGGCGCCAGACTGTCTCAGCTATGCTAATACAGTCTCGTAGAGGCCTAGATTTCAGCTGTGTCTTATGTGTCCCACAGGCAAATATGTGTATCAGCCTATGACCCCCGTGGAGCAGCTCCCAAGCACAGAGATCCCTGCAAGGCCGCGAGAGCCGACCAACACCATGCAAATCTCCGTCTCGCTCACTGAACACTTTCTGAAATTTGCGTCTGTCTTCCAGCCTCCGCTTCCCCTGACTCGCCAAGGTACTGTATGATTTCCGATCTCTTCATCGACAACTATCAGTTAAATGTATTAATGGGAAGATGTGCTATGTGCAGAAGCAGCAGGCGCCCCATTCCCAGAAGATGAGCCCTGAGGAGGTCTCTGCACACGATGCCTTAATTTCTAAAGAGAGTGACACACCGAAACTGGGTCACTGCTCCTCCCCTTCCGGTTCTGAGGACTCGGGGATCAACGCAATTGGGGCTCACTATGTGGAATCCTGTGACGAGGACACAGAAGAAGGGGCGGAGCTGAGTTCTGAGGAAGATTATAGCCCTGAGAGCAGCTGGGAACCCGATGAGTGCACCCTGCTCTCCCCATCGCAGTCCGATCTGGAAGTGATCGAAACGATGGAGACCACTGTGTAGGCAGCTGGGACTGCGGCCGGGGTCCACCTGAGCTTCTTCTGTTATTTGATTTGACGATCCTTTTCCAATACTCTTGGCATTTTCCAGGCCCCATTACTAACTGTTGCAGTCCAGTGGTCTGCTTAGTGTTCCCCTTATATTACCTTGTAATGACATTGTTTCCTTTTGTATCTTGCTTTCTATGTAGCATCTGGTGTCATGAGTTGTGACCCAGCCTTAATTTCACTGAGAACTTTGAGAGCGGTGGTGACCACAGCGAATAGGTCACGTGGAGGAGCTACCCAGAGTGGAAGTAACCATAGTTTACCAGTAGCCTGTCCTTCGTGGTGAAGGCTCTTGCTCAGCTCGGCTTCCCTTTGGCGTGTCATGTGACACCTCTGTCCAGTTGGTTTCTGGGTTTCTGGAAACAGTATTGCAGCCAGTGTTCCCTCCCTTCCTCTTCTGTTTGTGTCACCCACATTGGCTCAGGACAAGAGTAGCCTCTGTTACTTCAAGAAGGTCCTTCAAGGACTCCTGGTGATGGCCGTGTCACAGCCTCTGTGACTGAAAGGGTCTCTTTAGTTTGTGTCCAGTCTAGCAGGGATTCAGGAGTCCTGGTTCTCACCTCGAAGGGGCCACATTGTAGTACAGAACACAAGTCAAGCAGCTTGCTGTGCCCGGAGAGTGTTGGAATCAGGAAGGAGAGGTGGACTCCGCCTGGGCTGGCTGTGAACATTGCTGCAGTGTCTGAGCTGGCCCCAGGTGGGTTCTACAGCATCCACTGCCCTTCTTGATTGTTTTTTCCGTTCAGGGAGAAGCATTTAGGTTTTGTAGGTATTCTATTTAGGAGATAACACATCTGACATCTTAAGAAAAAAAAATACACAATAGTTTTAGTTAGCATGAAAATGCTAAGAGACAGAAGTCCTCTAGGGATTAGGAATGAATCTAATAGGTTTGATCTATTCTGCTTCGTTTGGTTGTATGAAGCATTAGAATGGCTTAGATGAGAAACGGACTAGAATTTTGTATGATGCATGGATTTTATGCAAATGCAAAAACAGTTGAGATAGCTCACTGCTGAGTCAGGAAGGTGTTTTATGTAACACTTCACTTTCCTACCCTGGAGTCCACACACATTGTGTGCATTCTCTCTCACACACAAAATAGTGAGCAATTCCTTCTTATGTAGCTTTCTTCAAAACTCTCTTCCTAATTTGCTATCAACTGGGTATTCTCATGTGATCTTATCATCTGCCATTTCCCCAAATCTATCTGTGAGGCATAGTATAAATCTGGGACCTTTTAACATATACTGTCATAAAACAAGAGTCACAGGGCTGCAGGGAGAACCACCTCAGATCCTGGCTGAGCAGGCACCATAGCCTTGCTGTGTGGTCAGCATCTCTGTACATCCCTCTGTCCATTAGTGTGTACTGCAGGCGAGGAGAACATGCTTCCTAGGCCTCCTCATTTGGGGGTTCTTCACTATGTACTCAAGGAAGAATCTACTTCCCCAGTTGGTTATGGAGTCCCAGTGATTACTACCAGAACCTTCTTTAGGCTGACGAACCCAAAACACCCATAGTGTTCAGAAGGCAGAATATGTGCCTTCCTTTGGAATGCATTAGTTAAAATGCCATGTGTGAATAAAGATGTAGCAAAACCCCCTACATACTTAAATTCGAGGACTCACACCAAGGACTAGCAGGTACAGGGAGGGCAGGTTGGAGCTGCCATATATTGGCTGGTGGGTCATTCTGCTGGCCTGTGATGGCCTGGTGACATCTTGTGGGCCCTACCTGAGCATCATGGTGCCACACTGGCATGGAAATGAAACACATGAGCCACATATCCCTCATCCTGCACTTGGGGCTGCGATGGGCAGCAGTGGCACCATCCTCAGATGTGCTGTGGGCGAGCTCCTCAGCCCTCGAAGTAGAGAAGCAGACACATGCAGCAGGGTTTACTCTGTACCTTTCCTATCTACTTTTTTGCTACAGGGCCACTGCCATGAATACTAAACCAACTGGGGTCTAGAACCTGGGCTCCAAAGCCATGAAAACACGTGGTCATAGCCAAAGTTTTGAAGATTGGCTATGTATTGGGCTTGGTCCCTTTATCAGTAACATCGTGACTTTTGTCCAGGGTCCTTTTTTCTAAACCTCTGAAACTGCCACTCAAATTTGCCATCATTGTGATGTAATATTTTGGATTTAATAACAATTGATGATCACATTAAATATTTGCACAATCTCTTTATAATTACCCCCACTAAGCTGCACTTGCCATTTTATAAAATTGGACACTTTCCCTTGTATTCTTGGATCTCAAAACAGCATTTTCTAAATAAGCACAGCTGAGAGATTTTTGGTTTTCTTCTCCTAACAGTGTTCATACCAGTAACTGTCTGAAATATGATTAAGCCAGAATTATTTCTCTATGCTTGCATTCTGAAATCAGCTGAAAAGACTATAAAAAATGTATAGCTTAGCTGCAATTCTAGGCCTATTCTGTTCTTTGTTCTATGAAAGAATTTCTCTATAATCCTGATATTATAGTGCTGATTTGTATATGTGTATTCATAGGCACTTTAGAAATACTTAGACACAAATGCACTATAGACGGTAAGCACAGTTGTGTTAAATAGGCTTTGACTAACACTTGTACAGCGAGAGAGTCGAAAGCTTGAAATCTAGACCTTACAGGATGCTTGCCTGGAGCAAGGCTTGGACCACGTGGATGGGTTTCTGTGGGATTCTGGCACTGTTACCACTTTTGAAAGGTTGTTGGGTACCAGGGTAATCCCACTAAATGTGGAGTATACTTTTCTTACATAACCAAGATTTTCAGTTTCAAGTGTGTCCATAACTTTTTTTGAGAAATAACAAAGCAACTAAAGTCCTTTTTGGGATAACTATTTAATATCTTAAAAAAAAAATACAGCTTTACTTTAAAACCTAGGTATTTTTTGCCTTTAACATTTAAAGAATAACATGAGAATCTTGAGGACAATCCTGAAGAAAAGGTTGTTTTCCTAGAAGAAGACTCATGCCTCAAGGTGACACAGTACAGAAGAGACTAAAACCTTAGCCACAGTGTCCAAACACAACTCAGCACAACACAGTGTAATACAGTACAGAGCTAGTGTCCCAACAGGCCACAATGCAACACAACACAACACAGTACAATAACAAAATAACAGCACAACACTGAGCCACCAAGTCCAGAACAACCACACGGCTATTTTCCGACAAGTCTTTAAGATATGACCTCGGATCTGATTGTCTCTTTTACTTCTTAACCTCACCTGCTTGCCTAATTGAAATAACTCATTCTTCTAGGGTTGATCAGAACAAATTATTCTTCTGCGAATTTGATTGCAACCAGACACTTTAGAAAGTCAAAATATCCTTATATACATGGTAGTGTAGATACTGCCATGTAAGGAAAAAAAGCACACATTTAAGTAAAATACTATTTCTGTCATCTGCTCTTGATTGTCCCTGAATCCTATTTGCAAAGCTTTATTGTCATGGTTTTGGCTTTTTACTTGAGGAAAATATTCTAACTGGTCTGTCTCCTTCCCGTCTGTCCAGCGGTGCTGTGAAGTAGAACGGTAGGTGCAGGCCCGGTACCCTGGGCTCTGTGTGTGTGGGGTGTCACTGTGCTCCTTCTGTACCACACAGCCAGAACGCCATCAGTATAAACTCAAAGTAGAAACCTCAGTATAAACTCAAGGGCATTTCTCAAAATGAATTTGTTTCTAAATCTCACCTTGTCGTGACTTTGGTGCCTGAACACGGGTGTACCGGAAGGGTAGGCGCGGTCCAGGGAGGAGTTGTTGCTGCTGAGGGTAAGGCAGTCGGAAGCCTGTCTGGGGTTTGGACCCCTGGCGCCTCCAGGACACTGTGTTTGCGTGTGTTAGGCTGTCTGTACCTTGCTTGTCACCTGCTGTGCTGGGCTCTTTTGAATCTGTTTTGAAGTTTAAGCACAATGTTGACCCTTCTGTAATTTATTAAAATTCCATTGTTTTCCTCAGACAGCTGAACTTTAGGAGATACTGCTGTACAATAAACGTGGTTTCCTTTTGTACTAGAATGAAACTGCTGTTGGAATTTCTGTGTCACGTGTTTACTGTGTGTAGGAAATAAGCATTTCATACTCCTCACCCTTTCAAACTTTGCAGATCTCCATGTGCTTCTCGCCACTTATTCCCGGAACTCTGTGTAAAGCCTTGTGTTGGCTCCCATCGGGTTTATATGAAGTAGAAAACTGTGACCCCATAAATAACATTTTTTGGCACCAATTTCGGCCCCCTTTCTAGTTCATGAGTGCTGTGTAAGACAGCTGCAGCTACAGGTTGAACAATGAAGGAGGGTACTATCCCATGTGCCTCAGGGTCACCGGATCCCTAAGGCCCAGCGTATGGCAAGTCCTGAAATTCTTTTTTTAAAAAATGTTTATTTGTTTTGTGCTTTTATTTTATCTGCCTGCATAGATGTCTGTGTGAGGGTATTGGATCTCTTGAAACTAGAGTTACAGAGGAAGAGGAGGAGGAGGAAGAAGAGGAGGAGGAGAAAAAAGAGGAAGAGAAGGAAGAGAAGGAAGAGAAGGAGGAATTGTCTCAGGTCTAAGGCAAATCCTAGGTGAGCTGCCATGTGGGTGCTGGGAATTGAACCTGGGTCCTCTGAAAGAGGAACTGGAATTGCTCTCCAGCACCCAGAAACTGATTTAATTCAGGATGTCAGCTTCTGGGCTTGGGTCCATGAGACAGCCTCCCCCGGGGACTGATGTTGAATATACCAACAGTAATGCCTTCACCAAGCTCCTAATGCTACCTTACCATTTCCAATGTGGTCTTCCTAGCATCCCATGTGCAAACAAGGGCATCTGAGAAAGCGCTACAGCAGCACCGTTCACTAGTCAGGGCCAGATCTGAACCCAGAACACTGGCCTAGGAGTCCACACTCATGGCCATTTGATTGCATTACTCCATGACTATCTACAACCTAGTGAACACTGCCTGAGCCTGGCAGCTTACCACACAGTGCCACAGAAGTGCTGGAACAAGGCTGTGGTCTAGCCTCCCCTATCTGTGTAACCGATTACCTGCTAGTGTGTGTGTGCTCACTTGTAGTGTTTCAGGCCAGCTGCACATTCAGATTGGCCCATCGATTTTCCACTTCAGTCATGTCTTGGCCTGTATTCTCTAGGCTGGCTTTGCTTTCAAGAGCAGCAGCTTGTTCTGGGGAATTCCCGAGGACAGTGAATCTCATCTGCATGTACAGCTCAGTAATTTAACTCTGCAGGATTGTACTGCCACATTCTGGAAGGCATCTTATTGTTCGTAGTCTTACAAGTGCTAACTGCCTACAACTGTTTTGCAATAAGCCAGGCTGGCATTGTGTCCTCATTACAACGTGGGGACCGCCAGTGCCTTTAACTCTCACTGGTAGCTCAGTACTAAAAGAAGAGGGTAAGATGGGACCGTCTCCTGGCAGTTTCAGGAGAGATGGTCAGGTGGAGGTCCTTAGGAACCAGGGAGACACGATGGAAGTGCTTCTGAGACCTGGTAGGATGATGAGTTATGCAGGTGGTTTTGTTGAAAATGGAACTCCTAGCCAATGAGTACAGGTGGAACCTCATTTCACAGGGTCTGTGGTGGAGAGGGGTGTGCCCAGGCGATGGACACATGACTGTGTGTCTGTTGAGAGTCTAGGGCATTGCTGGGAGCCCAGAGCTAACGAACATCTGCTGAGGAATGAGCCTTCCCCAGGGGCTCAACCATGGCTGGAAGCTTGTGGGCCAGGGGAGGTCTCTGGAGATGAAGGATTAGAAAGCTTGGGCTTTGGGAGATGTCTGTGTCCAGTGGCATCTGGCCTGTCACCTGGTGTGAAACTCCAATCTCTCTCAGTCCAGAGATGAATTATATCTGAATCTAGAATAATGAGACAACCCCAGCATAATTTAGACACTGCATGGAGTAGATGGAGAAGACACCAATGATCTCAGTTTCTCAACGAACGTCGGACTCTGGGTGAACACTGCAGAGTCAACCAACACTGGGTATTGGTGGACAAATCACTGCAAAGTCAGGAGAGGTCAGCTGGGTCCAGCTAGAATTTACTATGGTTTCTTCAGATTGCTGGGAGTCTAAGAGGGTTGATTCTAGTCCACAAGTTGGTGTCTCCTTAGAATCAACATATCCAAAGGTCATGAATGCCTGATTTGTCCTGTTTTTCCCTGATCATCTATGTGGACCCAGTCTGTTTCAGCCTACAGGGTCAGCCAGTGGCAAATATGGGTGTGTCAGTGGGAGCTGGCTGGACACTGCAATGTGGTGAGGCTGAAGTCAACACCGGAGTATTAAATGCTGGGCTCACTCATTCTTCTAGATGGAGAGACCAGATTAGGCAGGCTACAAGGTCCCCAGCCCATCTGAGGGCTAAGATGTAGCATTTCAAGTCTCTTAGAACTAAGTCACAACTCTCTTGTTCTAAGGAAGCAGATGACGGGAATGCTGTGTGCCTGGCTTCTCAGTTACAGAAGTGCTGTAGTGGGAGCTACTGCTCACCCCACCTCTCCACTCCTGGCTGCACCCAGCCCCAGCCGGCAGCTTTATGGTAGACCCTGCCAAGTGTCTGAAGCCAACTAGTCTCTGGCTGTGATGGAGACAGGAGACCGATGACAGAACCTTGCTTTTAGAAGTAAGTTCAGGAGAGAAGTCTGGGCTAGGTGGTATGTGAACTATTTCCATCTGCCCAGTTCTGAAACTATAACTTCATGTAGGCATTCAGAAAGTCACTCAGCACCCCCAACCTGCCCCTCGGCACTGCAAAAAATCATTCTTGAGTTCATAACTAGTAGAGATACACGTATGTTCCCAAAAGTTAGACTCAAGAATGGCAACAGGTCCAGTCATTATTTCCCGGGATGCCCACTCAAATTGGAATTGGAATGAGTTAGTCTAGTCACAATGGAATGCTGGTCAGGAGTGAGAGTGTATGACGTGGACACACACGAGCAGGTGGGGAGGACTTGCTTATAATTCTCACTGATATGCAAATATCTGTGCTATGAGGAGTCAGGTTATTCCTTGACCTGGGGGTGGAGAATTTGCCTGGCAGGTTCGCCTTTGTGTGATACACAGAGTTTGCAAACATATCTGTCCACACCTGAGAAAAAATGGTGACTTTAGGAAACAGTAGTGACACTTCCTGCTTGAAGCGGAGCCTGGCACATGCATGGCGCTCGTAATCTACTGACTGTGTCGACAGAAAAAAAGAGCACAGCCTCCTGCCCTGAGCAGAAGTAGGGGATTAATGAGCCCTATGAACAGTACCATGGAGCACTGACAAGGTGAGAGCCAAATGCTGTTTTGCTGGGGTGGGGGTAATAAGGGGCTGAGAAGGGCTTCACAGAGGATATACAAAGAAGACTGGAGCAAAAAGAGAGACCTGAGTGTCTTGGGAAGGAGGGGACATGCACTTCCATGCTGGGGCAGCCCCGGGAGCTTCGGTTGACCTACCAAGAAGGCCACATAGCAGGAGGCCTTTCTTGTGCTCTGGGTGCAGCTGCAGCTTTGGGAACCATTTTCTGCAGACAAAGCTGGGTGGAAACACTGTTCTAAAAGGATCCCCAAAGTTCTGAATTATTTATCTGCAAAGCGTTCACCATGGAGAGCTGGTGTCTCTCTTGCAGTAGTCTCTCCCTGCCTCCGGGCGGCCATATTGGGCCACAGCTTTGTAAAACATTTTCCCAGACATCTTGAGAGCTTTGCTGTGTGTCAGAACTTTTCAGAGGAACCAGCAGTTTGCCTCAGCTTTGGGGAGCTGAGAGGGGCAGTTTGGGGCTGAGCCTAGAGCCCTGCTCCTGCTGGCAGCCCAGTGCTGTCCCTTATGCTGTGTCTCTTTGGAGCATTTGCAGAAGCACTTTCTCTGGCTCTCTGCCTTCAATGCTGGAGCCTTACGACCGTCACAAAGTTCTGTACAGGGGGCCTCATCTGTCTCAGCGAGAGCTGTGGCCAGCACTGATGTTTCTGACCAGGTGTAGTGTGACTTAAGCAGAGGACCGGGGCCTGCCCCTGTCCCCCCAAAGTGTAGCTTAAGGGTCTCTGGGACGTCTTCCCCCTCTCCTAAGGGGCTAAGGGGCAGCAGCGGGACCCAGAACTGTGGTTGTGGAGTGGGTAGGGAGGTGGCTCTGTGGGTAAGAGGGCTTGCCATGCAAGCGAGAGGACCAAGTCTGCATCCCCAGAACATGTACAAGAGGTTGGGGGCTGCACATGCCTGAACTCCAGCATAGAGGGGTGGGGATGGGTGGATGGATCCTGGGAGGTCTCCTGTCAACCAGCTTAGCCAAATCACCGAGTTCTGCAAAACAGAGAACAACCCGGGCATGTGCACTGAAGAAATCAAACAGAAGAAACAGAGACAGATAGCTGGGGTCGGCCTTGGGGCTGCCTGTCCCACCTTCTGAGCTTGGCCCGACACCTCTCACCTCCTAGAAAGCTCCATCACAATGTCAGCAGAGCCAGTGTCTGTCCCCACACAACATTTTGAATTGGAACCTCAAGACACCACTTGGCAGAATCTCTGGTTAAGTGCTAGAAGAGGGAACAGGTGGGATTCTAGATGCCAGGACCTGGGGCCTCAGCTCAGGCTTGCTACAACCCTAGTATATCAGGGCCTGGCACTCACAGGGGACACCTGAGCCACTCCAGATGAGCCAGGGGGAACTCTTGAAAGCCCACCCTGCTGTTTCTTTTGTGTGTATTTCTCTCAGCCTTGATTGATCAGTGAGTCTCCATGCACTCCTTCAGGTGGGAAGTACCACCCCGCACCCTCTTCTGCAGGCAGAGGGCTCTTGGGAGGTGCTATTCCCTGAGCAGTTTCATTTCTCCACAGCAGCAGCAGGCTCCGCTCTGGGTGTCTGCTCCACACACTGATTGCTCGTGGGTTTGCTTAGCTGTCCACGAGAACTGAACCAACGGCATGAGCCATCTGAGTCTCTGTATAATGAATGACCATGTCTGCTACACAATGACATAAAGCCAGAACACAACAGGCCCAGGCCTACTCTCCTTGACTGCCCTGACCCGGCCACAGGAACACCTGAGTCTTGAGGCCCAAATGGAGCCTGTGATAGAGCTGTTTGTCTGAACAGTGTTAGGGTTCTTGGACAGACTGACAACCGGGAGACTGGCAGGCATACAGGACTCAAACTCTGAGACATTTATTGTTTCAAAGGGCAGGTCTCCTGTTCACATGGGTTTTAACATAAACATATCAACAGACATGCCTGCTTCCCTGACTGCTGCTCTCCCCAGGCCAACCTTTGTCTTTCACAGTTGATGTGCCTCCCCAAACCCCTCGTTACACTGAATGTAGTTGGGTAAATGTTACTTTCTAAAGGGCTGGGCAGAACTCAGTAATATTCTGAGCAGAATGAAACTGGCCCGTGTGCGGTCTGACCTGCAACAGGGAGAGTGCACTGAGAGGGGAAGGGTGGCAGGGGGCTCCCAGGCCCGCCTTGGGCCTCTGTGCAGGAGTGTGGGAGGCAAAGGCTGAGCCTGTCCAGTGGGTCCTTCCTGCTTCCTGCAGCCTGGGCTCCTCCAGGGAGCCTCAGTCTTCAGCCACAGGTGGAGGTGCAAGCTGCAGCTGGAAGTTCTCGTTCTGGAAGACGCTGTTGAAAGCAGGCCCGCTCTGGGAGCCAGCAAATGGCCGATAGCTGTCGCCACCTCGGTTCTGGGAGAGCTCCATAAGGAGAGCCAGCTGCAAGGAAAAGGACACTGTGAGGGGGCTAAGGGCACAGTCCTGTGGGGACAAAGGTGGAGAGGACACATGTGGGGGTGAGGGCCAGTCCTGTGGGGACAAAGGTGGAGAGGACACATGTGGGGGTGAGGGCGCAGTCCTGTGGGGACAAAGGCGGAGAGGACACATGTGGGGGTGAGGGCGCAGTCCTGTGGGACAAAGGCGGAGAGGACACATGTGGGGGGTGAGGGCGCAGTCCTGTGGGGACAAAGGCGGAGAGGACACATGTGGGGGTGAGGGCCAGTCCTGTGGGGACAAAGGTGGAGAGGACACATGTGGGGGTGAGGGCGCAGTCCTGTGGGGACAAAGGCGGAGAGGACACATGTGGGGGTGAGGGCGCAGTCCTGTGGGGACAAAGGCAGAGAGGACACATGTGGGGGTGAGGGCGCAGTCCTGTGGGGACAAAGGTGGAGAGGACACATGTGGGGGTGAGGGCGCAGTCCTGTGGGGACAAAGGGGAGAGCCGCCCACATGATGGGGTAGGGCGATACCTGTGGGGACAAAACGGCGGAGAGGACACATGTGGGGGTGAGGGCGCAGTCCTGTGGGGACAAAGGTGGAGAGGGTCCTGCTCCTCCGACCACATGAATGAGAGCGCTACTTGTCGGAGTGAAAAACTGTTTGGATCCAGAGGCAGGTGATTCTAGTTCGAGGTAGCGGTCACAAAGTGAGTTCAGGACAGCCAGGGCTACGAGAGAACCGTTCGAAAAACCAAAAAAAAAAAAAAAAAAAAAAAAAACCTGTTTGGATCCTAAGGTCATGTCTTGTGGAAGGGGTGTGTCCCTGGGCACAAAAGGAGGCTGCCTGGTGGGGTCTCCTCCAGGCACAGCTGGCCTCCCTGTGCACAGCCTCCCTGTAGGCAGACCTCTGTCATCAGCACAACTCCCATAAGCTTCTCTTTGGAGTGTACAGTGCAGAATGACTGCTGGCTCTCTCTTTGGCAGCCTGGCCACCTGGCCACCAATCCAGTTTGGGCTCTAGAATAGCACTCATGAATCCCACCTCTCTCCAAACTCGCCCTCCCTACCTGCAGCTGTATACATCCGCCAGTGGCTTTAGCAGTATCCTTGGTCAGTCCATGGTTTAGTTCTGCCATTCCTGCCAGCCGCTGAGGAGCCAGGCTGTGTACCTCAGTTGCCTCCTCTATCCAGCTGGCTTTCTGTAAGTTAGAGCCTGGCAGCCCAGTGTCAGATGCCCTCAACAATCAGGACATGAGAGCATATCCAGGAGCTGAGAGACTGCTGGCCTGCTAAGCAACAACACCCAGACTCTAACTTGAGGGGAAACTCAAGGCCAAGATGTAAGCTTCCTGGAACCGTGGATGGGACCTGGAGCCAGAGCACGGTGCCCTGCTGCTACTCTTCATGGGACAGTGATGAATGCCTTCTGTAGGGTGCTGTAGCAAGTGAGTCTTCAAATGCCTCATGGGGACTGTGTGTGCATCTGTCTCCTGGCATGAGTCAGTCCCTGGAATTTCTGCAGGCCACAGGTCTTTTGAGGGCCAGCAGGCTGGGTGCTTTCAAGAATGGCATTTCTAGTCCCTGGGGAATGACTCACTCTGGGCGCCTGACTGTCTTCTTTTTTTTTTTTTTTGGTTTTTCGAGACAGGGTTCTCTGTGTAGCCGGGCTGTCCTGGAACTCACTCTGTAGACCAGGCTGGCCTCGAACTCGAAATCGCCTGCCTCTGCCTCCAAGTGCTGGGATTAAAGGCGTGCGCCACCACCGCCCGGCGCCTGACTGTCAATGATAAGGTGGGATTCAAACTCAGATCATGTGGCAAGCCCTGTTCAGCCAAGCTGTCTGTGGTCTTGCATTCTGGAGGTGACATGCCCTGTGCCCTGCTTGCCTGCCCTGACTTCTGTCTGTTCTAATCTCTGGCAAGGAGTCTCCTGTCACTTGAGCAGTAATGGTACAGAGCTCATTTGCTGGCTGGCAACAGCGGAACCAGTGGCTACAATACTTGGGGAGCCAGTGAAGCCCTCTAAGCTCTAAGTACCAATTTATCATACCTAATCCAGTCTCCAGTCCTGGCTCAGCACACAGCCACAGTCTAACCACGCTCACTGTCACAGTCATCCTCAGCTGTCCTCCTGAGACAACTGGTCACCTGGGAAGGGTGAACCACAGCTGAAGAACTGCCTCCATCAGATTGGCCTGTGGGGCATACTCCTCTTCTGTTAATCGATCTGGCGGGTCTAGCCCACTGTACCTGGTGTTACCCGCAGGCAGGTGGGCCTGGGCTACAGAAGGGAGGTAGAGGAAACCAGAAAGCAGCACTCCTCTATAGTCTCTGCTTCAGGTCTGCCTGCAAGTTCCTACCCTGAGCTCCTGCCCTGACTTCCCTGATGGAGGACTGCAATTTGTGGGCCGTAATAAACTTTCCTCCCCAGTTGCTTTTGGTCATGGTGTTTGTCACGGTGTGCATGCTTACACTCTGACCATGAGCTCTGGCCTGTGAGGTGGCATGTGCGGGAGGCCAGCTCACACAAAGGGCCAGGTCTTTCACGGGTATCCTGCAGGGTAGGGACATGTCAGCTTGAACTTCCTACCTCTATAATCCAATCAGCCTATGGCTGGTCTGTGAGAAGATTATGCCCAGGTTTCCAACAGAACATGTGATGATGCTATATACTCAAGGGGTGTCTGCATTCTGACACTAAGGCAGAGAGACCAACCACAAATCATGACTCCTACTTCTTACATCTTACTTCTTCCTCCTGTAACTTAGTGACTAGGAAACACAGATTTGAGTAAGGCTCAGAATGTGACGTAGATGGTGATTCTGACTCTAGTTCCTGGTCAGAACTTGGTGGCATATAGGAAGAGACGGAGTGATACCACTCAGTTCAGTTAAACTGCAGGGTTTCATTTGGGATATTGTGGAAGTTTCCAGAACCTCTGTCCAGGCCAACAGCTCAAGAGGAGGTGCTGGTTTCCCTCAGTGTCTGTTTCAGTGACAGTAGGGCTGCCATGCCCAGGGACGGCTCAGAAAACCACTGGGCTGGGGGGATCTGGATGTGCCTTGAAGTGGAGGTGTTGAAAAGTTCTTTTCCCTCCCTCAAGGGGCTGGGAGCCAGCATGGACCATCCAGAAGGCAAGGGACAAGAAGGCAGCCAGCAGTCAGACTTGCAGGGCCTCTGTGGAAACGAGGAACTCTTACCCAGAGATGGGCAGTCTGGAGGGAAACTGTCTAGAGGTCCAGAAAGGATGCTGCTTCCCGGACCTGCTCAGGAAGAGGGCTGAGCCCAGGATGCTGCCAGGCCTGTGCTCTTGATGACTGGATGGGACATGATCCAATCTTGAGGCAGGCACTAGGCAAGGAAGGGCAGGCTGAGAGTCCAGGGGAACACTGTAGTCTACTATGGATGCCTGTGCAGTACTGGTTGCTAGTCGCCTCGAGCCTGTACTCTTCTCCCACAGTGTTAAACATGAAGAATCTAGCCATGTCCAATTTCCCAGTCTACACTACAAATAGCTAGGTGGTCACAGATTTGAAGCTGGGCAGTCTCAGATATACACAATGGCCTCCTGGAGGAGGAAATAGGCTTCTGGCTTGCTCTCTCCGGCCAGACATGGGCCTTCTGTGTCCTCACAGCCTGGGGGGAGGTAAGCAATAAACACCTCTCTATTGCCCTTTCATCAAATTCTGAGTGCTGTTGGGCCAAGACAGGTCCATGTGGTCAAACCAGGTATGACAGGCACTAAGCTAGAGCTGGACGCAGGGCTGTAGGGCACTGCCTCCCCTCAACAGTAAATTCCACATGGGACACATCAGTCACACAAACATTACCCTAGAACTCCCTCGGTAGAGCCGGCAGAGCTGATCAAAGGCTTGCATTTGCTGTGGGTCCAGAACAGGTTCTGAGTTGCCTAGGAAATAAGAATGATCGATTAATAATGCCACGTCTGTCCCTGGCAGCTTCTGACCTGCCTCACACAGATGAAGCAAGACCTCGAAGTTCCCTCATGCGTCGAAGAGATTATGCTCCTGGCAACTGGGGGGTTTGTTTGAGCATGTGGAAGATACGGCCTGGCCTACTTGGATGCTCTGCCCAACTGGATCTTCCATCTGTGGTCCCTTTCCCCATCATTTTCTCTAAACCTCCCTCAAGGGCTTCTAGCAGAGGACCTTTGGTCCATCTGTTCTTGTACCCCCATATCCATCATTTGATGTGGCTCCCACAGATACCCATTCTTTGCCATATCCTTGTTCATGATAACTTTGGCTGAAAGACCAGTTGCAGCTGCTTGAAGAGGGGTCCCTGAAGTGTCGCCCCATCCCCTCCTGTCCCCATGGAGGATCCTGCCACTGCTGCAGCAGAGCTTGCTATCTGAATACTAGCTCTCACACCATGTGACCCTGGAGGTGACCCTTGGGAGGTCACTGATCGTTAAAGCTAGATGATATTCTGCCTCCCACCAGCAGAGCTCAGTTATGCCTGCTGCTGTAACTGAGACACCACTGGTTAGAGGTTTATGTCAGAAGTGTTCTGTGCAAAGGCTAGTAAAAACTGTCTGTCCTTGCCTTGCACTGTGAACCTCTTAGGCAGAAAGGAAAAGGGTTTCTCAAATACACACCCCATATGGGTGACCGGAAGTGCTTCGGTGCTGAACCACTGTGTTCCCATGTAAGCTAGAGGGTTAGCCTGAGGCCTAGCACAGATAACAACTGCAGGTAACTGAACACAGGCAGAGACCCTGGCTGCTGCATGTCACCTGCAGGCCACCTCACCAAGTCCTCAAAAGCACTCTACAAGAAAGGTCCTGGCAGATTATTTTCCCACCAAGGATATTAACTATAATTAATTAAGGGTGTGTATGGATGCTATTGTGCCTGAATGGAGGTCAAAGGACAACTTAAAGGAGTCAGTCATGGGCTAGAGAGATGACTCAGTGGTTTAAGAGTACTGTATGCTCTTCCAGAGGTTCTGAGTTCAATTCCCAGCAACCACATGGTTGCTCACAACCATCTGTAATTGGATCCGATGCCCTCTTCTGGTGTGTCAACGACAAGATGCTCAAAATGGCTCTGCTTCGTTCCCTTAACATTTTCACCACCCTCAGAAAATAGCTGTGTCAAGCTAGGAAGGCAAACAGCGATGTGAGAGACCAGCCTTGCTGGCATGGCCCACGGGTACCACGGCTGTCTTCCAGCGGGAGGAAAAGAAGGTTTGAAGCTCCAGAAAGAAGCAGCCGAAGAGAAGAGGGCTCACATCTCCTGGGTTTCTAGGGTTCCAAACATGATGTCATAGCTGGTCTGGCTTTTGGCTCCCTCAGTTCTTGAAGCACTTGAAGATATGGCTGGCTGAGGAGGTGGCTCTGAGGCAGTGCTTGCTCGAGGCTAGCTTTCTCCTCTCAGGAACCCCAGAGAAGGGCCTAGTGAAACACTGGGGAAGGTTGGCCACTTAAAAGATTGCAGAGCCGGGCAGAGGACACCAGAGGCACCCGCCTCAGCATGGTGGTGTGCTGGAGGGCGCCACCACCATAAGCAAGTATGTGGTGAAGAGTAAAGATACAAAGAGAAGCAGGAGGAGCCTCAAGCAGGAGAGCTGGCCCAGTGGTGTGTGTACAGGACAGCCAGGCCCAGCTCCAGGGCTTTGAGTCAGCCCAGCCCCACGTCTACCCCATCTATGATGGAGCACATGAAGGGGGTCAGTCCTGCAGATCCAAAGCTGCAAGATCTCCCTGACACAGGGCAGGATCCAGTACTGACGAGGTAGCAGATGTCAGAGGCCTGGAACTACACCAGTGACTCATTGCAATGAACATTTGCAAGAAAAGTTGTTTGAGCAAAAGGTTATACTGTGTGACACCGCATCTTCCACAACTAGATTTTTTATTTTTAACTTAATTTATTTTTGTTGTTGATTTTATTTGTCGGGGAGGTTGCAAGGGCAGAGGGTGGATATGGAGAGATGGGAAGATGAGTGGATTGGGGTACATGATGGAAAATTCACAAAGAGTCAATAAAAAGTAAAAAAAAAAAAAAGACTTTTAAAGGTCAAGTTAACACATGGCAGAGCAATAAGGGCAAGAGAAGCTGTCCCCTTATAGAGACACCTGTCTTTGGCCTTGAAGGGATATTAAGTCATGCATCAAACCTCAGGAAACTATACCTCAGAGATATCATGAGAGAGAATGATGGTGGAGACACGAGGGTGTTCCAGATGGCACTGGCCACTTCTGACGATTACTGAGATTCCCCAGACCCTGTAATTAGAAAACCTGTGCTGGACACTGAAGCTTTGTTACTGTCTTTCCCCTTCCTTCCTTCCTTCCTTCCTTCCTTCCTTCCTTCCTTCCTTCCTTCCTTCCTTCCTTCCTCCCTCCTTCCCTTCCTCCCTCCCTTTTCCATTCCTCCTTTCCACTTCAACTAGGTCTCACTGTGAAGCCAACATTAGCCTCAGACACACAGTAGGCCCACCTTTGCCTCCTAAGCAGCCATGTCCTATGGTGCCAGGCTGGTTTAGACTTGTTTAGACTAAAAGGTCTGCTGCCAGAGAAACAGTGACTGAAGGAACTTGGTGTCAGCTATTTCTGTAAGCTGAGATAAACACTGGGTTGGCTTTATATTCTTTCTCACAAACATGCAGTTTTTCCAAAATCTAGATTTTTCTCATCTACTCATTTTATTCCATCAGCTATCTTTTGGAGGCAATTAAGATCTTTTTAGCAAAGTGAAGGTCATGCACAGGGTAGTAGAATGGACTGCTAAAAATAGAACCACACCATCAAGCCTTGGGAAATACTGGGTAGCATGTGGGTCTATTCTGGGCAGGGATACACCAGGGCCTGCCCTTGGGAGTTTGCTGGCTGAGTCAGAAGTGCAGAAATCTCAAATAAGGTCCATTCTGACCCAGCGGGTATTGTTAAATGCTGATTCCAATGGAAATCTCAGAATGTGGGGCCAAGGCAGGATACTTTGTTCTAGCTGAGTCTGGGACAAATGGTGAGACTTTAAGAAAAAAAACCAAAACATTTTAGTGATTTAGTGATAAAGCATATTCGGGGTAACAGGATGGAGTGGGTCAGAAGACATGCACCTCGGGCAGCTGAGCAGGTGGTGACTACCCTGCTCCTCATGTGTCCTCAGGGTAACAAGACATTCTTAGCTTATAGGTGTTTCATCTCCTGGCTCAACTGTATCCAGCCAATTCATTACTGCTTGTTTTTCCCATGGTGACTCAAGGAGTTATGCTGCTTTCAACATTCGCTGGGTTCACACATACCCTGGTAATCCTTGTTAAAACTGTTTAACCAGGCCCCCAGTTGAGGGATGGGGCCACTCACCCATCTCAAAAATATTAACCCAGAATTGCTCTTGTCTAAAGGAAATTCAGGGACAAAGAGTGGAGCAGAGACTGAAGGAAAGGCCATCCAGAGATTGCCCCACCTAGGGATCCATCCCATCTGCAGACACCAAACCCAGACACTATTACTGATGCTAAGAAGCTCTTGCTGGCAAGAGCCTGGTATAGCTGTCTCCTGAGAGGCTCTGCCAGAGCCTGACCAATACAGATGCAGATGCTCGCAGCCAACCATTGGACTGAGTACAGGGACCCCAATGGAAGAGTTAGGGGAAGGACTGAAGGATCTGAAGGGGTTTGAAACCCCATAGGAAGAACAACAATATCAACCAACCAGACCCCCAGAGCTCCCAGAGACTAAAACACCAACCAAAGAGTACACAGAGGAACTCATGGATATGTAGCAGAGGATGGCCTTGTCCGGCATCAATGGGAAGGGAGGCCCTCGGTCCTGTGGAGGCTCGACACCGCAGCATAGGGGAATACTAAGGTGGTGAAGCAGGAATGGGTGGGTGGGGATGGGGGATGGAATAGGGGATTTGCAGAGGGTAAACTGGGAAGGGGGATAACATTTGAAATGTAAATAAACAAAATAACCAATAATAATTGTAAAAGACTGTTTAACCAGACCATAGTGTACTTGATACATGGTTTGGCTCTTACTGGATTGGATGCTTTACATTTTCCTACATAAATCCAGTTACATAAATTGGAGGCAGTTAGGAGGTTTGTCCAACAAATATGTGTACATACACATGAACATGGAGGATATTTTTCAAGTCACATGGCATACTCAAGTGGGATGTCAGGGTTGGTGCTGAGCTCTAGTCTTGCTAAGGTCACTTTCCTCTATCAGGCCTTTAAGTTTATTGGAGCTGCCAAGAGAAGGGTTTTAAGTAAGGTGTCTATGGTGGTTTGACTGCGAATAGCCCCATAGGCTCATACATTTGAATGCTTGGACCCTAGTTAGTGGAACTGTTTGGGAAGGATTAGGATTCATGGAGAAGGTGTGTCACTGGGTGGACTCTGAGATTTCAAAAACCTACACCAAACCCAGAGTCACTGTCTGTCTGTCTGTCTGTGCATCCTTCAGATTAGATGTGAGCTCTCCTTACTGCTCCAGTACCATGCCTGCCTCCTACCACATGCTTCCTGCCATGGACTAATAACCTGTTGAAACTATAAGCAAGCTCCCAATTAATGCTGTATCTTCACTGCCCTCTGCGGGTTTTGCAGGAGCCTGAGACCATCTAGAAGTAGAGCCACTGCAGGACAGTGATGCCCATGGGTGGCCAGAGCCATACAGTGTCTGCAGACAAGTAGGACAAAAGGGAAGTGAGACAGCTGTCTGTTGAAGTGCTCAGGACCTCTTAGGTGCTCGCCTGCCATCAAGCCGTTTCTAAGCTGTGAGTCATAACTTTTAAATGGTAGCAAAGGTTATGCACAAAACTGAAATCTATATATGTATATGTGTGTGTGTATGTGTATGTATACATATATACATATGCATATATAAATACACACACACACACACACACACACACACATCTGCTTTGAATGGGAAGGAAGTGAGGGTGCACAGGGCCTCTGGCAAACAGCTATTCACCAAAGGATGTGGCTATGTGACTTCTGAGATGCTGACTGGTTCCCATTCTACTACCTCCAGCCTTGTGAACTGGGATTCAGTTCTGAGGCTCAACAGGGATTTCTAGAGATTCTACTGTGTCAGGTCTTGGGTACAAAGATGAACAGTGCTTTCTTTTGCAAGTTGCCTTAGTCATGGGTTTTCTTCTCAGCAATAGAAAAGTATAAAAGTAACTTTTATTTTCCTGATGTAATTGTCATCTCAGAGGTTTACTGTCTCTGTCTGCTAACCTAGGCCTGGTCCTGGAAACTTCTAGTCTCCATACTATCTAATCTAGGCTAGAATGTTTTCAGCCTCTAAGACTTGCTGCTGAATAAACTCACCTGTGGTGGGTTGAATATGCTTGGCCCACAGGGAGTGGCACTGTTGGGAGGTTCCGCCTTGTTGGAGGAAGTGTGGGGGTGGGCTTTGAGACCCTCCTCCTACATAGTTACAAGACAAGATTGTTTTGCCTTCTGTTTGCCTTTGGAACAAGATGTAGATTCTTAGCTCCTTCAGCACCATGTCTGCCTCGATGCTGCCATGCTTCTCTCCATGATGATAATGGACTAAACCTCAAAACCTGTAAGATACCCTGAATTAAATGTCCTTCTAAGGGTTGCTTTGGTCATGGTGTCTTCACAGCAATGGAAACCCCAATTAAGACATCACCCCTAGTTCTTTCTGCTCTCTGACTGGCTGTTTCAACTCAGCTGTTCTGGCCCAAACTCCTCTCCAAGTGACTGATTCAATCTGGCTTCTCTTGGCTTCTCTTGAATTGCTCTGCTTGGTCTCATACTAACTTGAGCAACATGTTCTAATCTTCTGGCTCCTTTTCATTCTCTGGCTCATTCTGTCTTCACCCATGTCTAGTTTGTTCTCTCTCTGCACCTTGCCTCTGTACAAACTGTCGTGGTAAGCCTGACTTCTCTCCTCATCTCTCTATGTGCTGCTCTCTTTTTATAAGTAGCCTCTCTTTTCCTGTTCTTATGAGTTGGCATATCCTATCTCTGACTCTTCTGTTCAAATCCTTTTCTGATTGTCACTTTGCTCTTAATTAGTTGTCATTTTCAAACATGTACTTCTCTACAAACTAATTTTTACTTCTCCAGCAGTGGAATTAAGGTATGTGTCAAAGCTGAGCTATCCACAACTAGAAATAGTTTTCCCCTATGATAGAAATGTCAGGCTGTCACATGCAGATATACCTGTGACAAAAAGAACTAAGATATCCACCAACCACTATGTAGCTCATGCACAAGGTTTTTATTGTACTTAAAAATTTTGTTGACAATTTTATACAAGTTCCATAACATTCAACGATTCTCTTTCACTAACCTTTTGTACTCCCTCCCTAATTCCTAATCACACTCCTCCATCTTTACTAGTCCTTTCCCGTTTATCTCTGGGTTATCTTGTCCAGCCGGCCATCTGGTTGCCCATTGGTTAGAAGTGGAGTCTGATAGGTCCATAAGGGTATCTGAGGCAACGTTCCTCAACCTGAGCTATCAGCTAATGAAGTTAGCAGAGAGCAAGATGCCTCTGACAAGTCACCACACCGCTCTCTACCAAAAATCTGTTATCAAACATTGTTAAACCCATACCCGACTCATTACAAGCGTCAATTCTACAACTGCATTTGTAGAGGCCCTATGGTCTTGGGACATTTGTCCTATGATTGGCCAAACCATCAATTTAATTTTATTTAACAGTTTGGGGAAGTGTTATTTTATACATGGGGAAAAATAATCACCAAACAGCCTGTGCCACAAGGCCGTGGGCTAGAGGTCTGTGGGCCTGCAATGGAGTGAAAACTGGCCTTTAACAATCACTAACCTGGAATCTAGGTGAGTCACCTGCTCTCTTTGAAACAGGGGTTGTTTTTAAACTTTTGGTATCAGGGGATACTTGGCTTCAACATAAAAAGCTAAGAAGCTGTAAGGAAAGCCATGCCAGGATCTAAGACTCTAAACAGGGGTGGTAGTAGAATAAGAAACTGCCTCGGCCCTGTGTAACATCTCATATGTGACCCCATCCTAATGTGACCAGAGATCCTGGAAAGGACATTGAACCGTGACCCATCCTACAGGAAGACAGAACAAGAATGGAACATGGCTATGGTGGTAAAGGTATGAACAAGTAGAAAGAGAATGGGACCTTGACAAAGCAGCCTGCTCGCCAGCAAGAGCTCAGCCCATCAGATGACTGGAAGGATGGGGAAGGTGAGTGAGGTGCTCTTACTCCTTCCTGATTTAACGATTTTCCAGAAATGCTCTGCAAGGCAGAGAAACACAGGACTTCTGACAGCAGACTTGTCTTGACCTGGATTCTAGCTGGAGATATTTAGCTTCTCTCAGTCTGTGTTGTTGTCTGTGAAACTCTACTTTGCAGAGTTATTGTTAAACTTGCAGATCATATGGCTCTGGTGCCCATTTGATGTTTAATAAATGGTGGCAGTAGCTGTGACTGTCTTATCGGAAGTGTCTGGAGAAAGATCGGTGGGCTGGTTGGGACGCATGAGCTCTCATCTGCTCACCAGCCCCCTGTGGAACCCTCGGGACCCAAGCTCCAGTTGGTTTCAGAGTAAGGCTACAGTGGAGCACATCCTACCATGCAGGCGATGTGGGCCTCAGGAGATGACGTACATCAGGGCACGAGAGCTTCCAGGGACAGAGTTGTTTACTGCAGCCAATTATGGCTCCTAGTACACATCAAACACAAACCAGGGCAGCCAACCAGAGGCCACAAAGCAGCCCGAAGGGAAGAATCTCAGTGTAGAGATGCTGCACAGAGAAACTGACTTGCCACATCAGTGTCACCCAGAAAGCACAAGTGAGAGCTACAAGAATCCACCCAAAACCTCCAGAAATGAGCAGTGCTTTCAGCAAAGGCAGGATACCAAACCGAGTTAAATCACAGCTTTCTGTATGCCAACAACAAGCTATTTAGGAACAGATCATGGACACACTTCCATTCACATTAGCCTCAAAAGTTCAAACATTCAGGAAGGAACATAACCAAGGAGGTACAAATCATCTCTACAACGAAACTTTTAGTATCTCTGAGGAAACAGATTGAGAAAACACTAGAAGATGGAAAGAACTCCCATGTTCATGGACTGGAAGAATTAATATTGAGAAAATGTCCATCCTACCAAACTCAAGTACAGACTCAGTGCAAACCCAACTACAATCCCTACAGCATTTCTCAGAGAAAAAGAAAAACAAAACCAAAAACAATATTCTAAAATTCTTCTACAACATAAAGGTGCAGGAAAAGACTTTCTAAACAGGACTCCATTTGCTGAGTAATTAAAGACAACAGTTGACAAATGAGACTTTATAAAACTAAAACGCCTCTGTACAGCAAAGGAAACAAGAAAAGAGGATATCCAGAGAGCTGGAGAGACCCTCTGTCATTTATACCTCTGATAAAGGATTAATAGCTAGACTACAAAGAACTCAAAAAATAGTCAAAACCAACCAACCAACAACAAACAAAAAATCCAGGGCTGGAGAGATGGCTCAGTGGTTAAGGGGTTGACTGCTCTTCCAGAGGTCCTGAGTTCAATTCCAGCAACCACATGGTGGCTCACAACCATCTGAAATGGATCCGATGCCCTCCTCTGGTGTGTCTGAAGGCAGCTACAGTGTACTTATATTCATAAAATAAATAAATAAATCTTAAAAAAAGAAGAAAGAAAGAAAGAAGGTAACACCCTGCCCAAAAAATCCAAAAAACAAACCAAACAACTTGGTTGAACAGTTGAAAAACAGGCTATAGATCTGAACAGAGAGGCTTCAAAAGAAATAAAAATGGCTACAAAATACCCTCAAAAATGTTTATCACAGTGCATGGGGGCACATGCCTTAACTTTAGGCAGAGACAGGTAATGTCTGTGAGTTAGGGGCCAGCCTGGTCTCTGCATAGGGAGCTCCAGGCCAGTTAGGGCTGCACCCCTTCCCCGAGTGCCCATGTGCATATGTTACCATCCTTAGTAATCAGGCCTGTCCTGTCTCTAGGGGTTTGGACATCCTCCATTGTTCCTTTCCTTGCTGGCTTGTGTGGTTATTTTATGATATATACTCAAATCTAAAGATTTAGAGCTAGGATCCCTACACGAGAGAGAGTACATGGCTTTTGTATTAACTCAGTACAATATTTTCTAGTTCCATAATTTACCTGCAAATTTCACTTTCTTTACAGCTGAGCAGATAGTATTCATAATATATATGTCCCACATTCCCATGAGTGGAAATGAACATGGCTGAGCAAGTGTCTGGAGTAGGATGTTGAATCCTTTCCTACTGGGACACATCTGCTTTGAGTACATATGTATGTATGTATGTATGTAGTATGTATGTATGTATGTATTCACCACACTCATTTCCTTAGTGGCTGCAGCAGTTTGTAACACCACCAGTGGTGAATGAAGGGTTTCTCTTTTTTCACATCCTCACCAACATTTGCTGTCGGTTGTTTTATTGATTGGCTAACCATTCTGACTGTCCAATTGGACCAAAGGACTACTTAAAGAGGGAACTCATGCCTGGCACTGTAGACGCAGCCGGCTACCTGCAACTGTAGAGGTCCTGTGACCTATACTACTTTCCTGAACCAGTCTAACTCCTAACTCTCTTACTGTGCAGCAGCACCCCATTAACTGTACATGTCCAATGCTACCTCCACACCCCAGGCTCAAGGGAGATTCCAGAAAGGGGCTGGAGAGACTGTAAGAGTCAAACAACATGATGCCTGCACAAGACAGTGTCTTCTAGACAGTACAGGGAGGCTGGACCCAAGAAACCACAACAGTGTGGCTGCCCAAACAAGATCTGTGCAATGGCAGTATCAGGTGACATGCCAATGTGGATGAGGACAGTCCTCTAAGACTCTACCCCTAGATAGAGAGCTACAGACCATGGATGGTTGCTGAGAAAGAATCAGTTTCTTCAGGGACAAGTCCCTTGATAGGTAATCCAGCCTTAGTGACCCCTAAACACATGTGCACACAAATGACACTAAGTGGATTCAACATGCATGTGTATATTTGCAGCATTTATGTGGAACAATAAATAAACAAACAACAATAATAACATCCTCATGAATTTGAGAGGGAGTAGGTGCACAGGAAGAGTTGGGGGATGAGAGGGAATGGTGGAAGAGATGTAAATACATATGAACTTCTCAAAAAAAAAAAAGTTTCACAATTTAAGTTAAAAAGAAAATGGGGGCCAAAACCTGGGCAGTGTGACGAGCCACAACACACAGCCCTTCCTGTCGCAAACTATCCCATCATGGAACTACTCAGTCAAAGAGAAGGAGACTGGATGGTGCCAAGTTACAGCAGGTTTTTGCCATGTGATGAAGTCTACTGCTAAGGGCTGAAAATTAAACTGTAGCTGAACATTTTATAGGACGAACTGGTGCTGCCCTGGAAATGACCTCACAGTGCTCAGCATTAAAGTAAATCCAGCTGAAAATGAGGTCTTGGTGATCTGTGAGAGCCCTGGGGAGAGTGAGCAGCGCACGTCAGCACGCCGCAAAGCTGGCCGACACGCAGATGTGGTGTGGGTGAGAGCTGTAATTACATCCCACAGAAAACCAACCAGCTTCACTGCAGAGACGTGAGAGCCACCACTGCCCTGAGGGCCGGGCTCCCAGAGGTATGAGTCTAGGGGGCCTGCATGTGAAGCCTTCCAAGAAGCACACACAGCACAGAAAGCTGCACTCTGCTTGCTCTCTCCTTGCTCATTCATAACCCCTATGCTAAGATTTCATTCCCGCTTGTCTTCTTACCTGCTGCGTCTTGGAGAGCCACGGTGTAATGAACAGACATAGCTTGTGTCTTCCCTGGGCAGCACCGTAATTTGTTGGAGCATAAATATGACACAAACTGTGTGTCTGCTTTTTTCTTGCCTGTCCTCAACTTCATTCTGACATCTGTTAACACTATAATCTGCTGCAGCCCTCAGCCAGGCCTTTGCTACCATCTGAGCTGCTTCACACGAGAGGCCCCAACTATTTAAAGCTCTTTGTTAAAATGAAACAGTGGCCTCAGAGGTAAGAGTAAACTGCAGCTCCTCGTCTGCAAACTGAATGCGCCTTCCTGATTGTTCAACATGGTTATGCTCTCACACCTGACCCTTCAGGCCCTCTTACATTCCAGTGACTCAAAACTCCACAGGTCGCAGCTAACAATGGATTAGATAATGAAATAACATGACAGGCTGAAGATGTCAGGGAGGCAATCAGCTAGCTCTAGGGCGATGCTGACACAACGACCTTTCATAGCAGAATGGGCAGATGCTGGCAATGCTGGCTGATGCCTCTGTGGAAAGAGGACAGCCAGCAGGACCACCGCAGCTCAGTGTGGCTGCCGTGTGCCAGCCATGGAGCAAAGAATCCTATCCTATGCACTTCCCTTCAGTCCCCAGGGGACCCTACAGGAGCTTCTGTTGCTGTCACTTCACAGTCAAAGGAACTAAGGTCCTGGGGTTCACTAATGTGCCAAGGGTCATGCTGGTGGTGGACTGCAGGTCTAAGTGGAGGCAATCCAGAGCCAGGGTGTGCATTTGCCTGTCATGGTCCCAGTATCAGTCTGAAAGGAGACTAATAGAAAAGTCACTTCAAGGACACAAAGGCAGTATCAAGAGCAGGAAGGGGCTGGCCAGGGTCAGTCACACAGGTAGCCTCTGACCTGCTAGGGAATCTTCATGACTCTGCTCTGGAACGTCAAAGCTCATCCCATCAGGCCTTCACAAGAGGATGTGAGAGAAAGCTAGCAGGGAGGGAAGCAGGTCTTGTGGAGAACCAGGCTAACAGCATGGAGGAGCCTCGTGCCTCATGTAAGACAGCTGTATGTGCACACTGGTGCTAATGCTGCCTTCTGCAGCCACAGGGAGTGCTCTGACCCTGGCTCTCACACTACACGTTAGTGACACTAATAGTCAGTACCTTGATAGTCATCACCTCATCTGTGAAGTTCAAGGAATGTCTTTGTTGCTGCTTTCCAAGCTATGGTTGGGGCAAAGGCAAGGGAGGAAAAGGAGGAGACACAGGCTTCCTGTTGTCCTGAGGGCTCTTGGTCTCCTGTCAGATACCTTCATGTTCAAGCATACAGCTACAGCCCAAGGAGGAAGGGCTTACTGTCTGTACACTGTAGGAACACGGAGGTTTGCACATGTTAAAGTGCTGTTCGTACCTGACAGGTTATTAAATCACATTGGTGGTAGACATAGGTGACATGAAGTTACAAGACGTCATGGATTCCCCACAGGCAAAGTCAGCTGCCCAGTTTCCTGGGGTGCTGAGATGGCACTTGCCAGGTGTCTTCCAGGTCACCACGAGGCCAGTATCAATAACTGCTGTTGATTACAACAGGAAGCACAAGTGTTTCTGTGTGAAATGGTGTGTGGAGGCTTGGTATTCATGTGGGGTCTGTCATTCTCCCCCACTACAGAGAGTCTCTTACTGACCCTGGAGCTCACCCAACTGGCTGAGTAGCCAGCTTCAGGGATTTACCTACCTTTGCCTTCCCAGAGTTGGGCCCTCAGATCTGCTCTGCTACTCAGTTTGTAAGTATTTGTGTGTTGTTTTGTTTTATCTACTCATTTTGTGCTTTCTCTTTCACACACACAGAATATCCCTGAATTAGCGTACTGTCTCTGGACCCATATGGCGCTCACACACATGCTTGGCTGCTCACTGCCTAGCCTACCGTGAAAGACAGCACCTGGGGAACAGACCCTGCCGAACCTGTCACACCAGAGTGGATTTCTAAAGCTGATTTGACAACCTCAGAATGCCTGGAAGGTTCAGACATGTAATGTAGCATTTTGGTCAGGTTCACTGAAGTCTGCCTATCATCCTGCCGTTAAGGAGTGCTGGCCGCAGCTGCTTCCTGGGTATGCAGCGTCACCTCACTGCTATGCAGATCATACTCAGTGACTAGTAAGTGTAACAGAAATGAAAAGGCAGCAGAGACATAGGACTCACAGTGGGGCTGGGACCCCCAGGGCACTGTCCTGAGAAGATCAGACATTTTGCCACAAGACATATTATGGTCTTTCCATAACTGACTTCTGTTTTTGTCAGAAAAGGACATTTTTGAAAATCCTATTAAGATTTCTTTTTATGGGAAGCAGGGTTACTGAGAAGGACAGCATTGTCTTAGAGGACAGCACTGTTCTACTAGTCAAAACCCTTCCTTTTCATCACTGGACAAATGTTTGTTCTTACTAAAAAACGCTGACTTAAAACAGGGAAAGACTTTCTATTCTCATATACATAATCACTTCCCTGATGGTTTGTACTTAGGAAAATGTCAGTTAATCTGACAGGCTGGACCACATTCAGCTCTAATATTCCTGCCCATCAGAACCAAACATGCCTAGAAATGGAGACCCAATAACAAGGAGTACAGGGAAGGAACCAGAATGACGGGTTTAGACCCAAATTAGTGTGGTGGCTTGAATATCAATGGACCACGTTGGCTCCTGTTTTGCAATGCTTAGTCATGAGAGAGTGGCACTACTTGAGAAGGATTAGGAGGTGTGGCCCTTTGGAGGAAGTGTCACTGGGGCTTTGGGGTTTCAAAAGCTCATGCCGGGCTCAGCTCCGCCTCCTCTGCCTCTGTCTGTCTATAGATTACTTTTGAAAGGATTAGGAAGTGTGCCTTGTTAGAGGAAGTATGTCACTGGGGGTGGGCTTTTAGATTTCAAAGGCCTGTGCTCAGCCCAGGCACCCTCTTTCTGCCTACAGATTAGGGTGTAGCTCTCAACTACTTCTCTAGCACCATGCATGCCACCATACTCCCTGTCTTGATGATAGTGGACTAACCTGAGACTGTAAGTCAGCCTCCATTAAATGGTCCTCTTAGAAGAGTCACCATGGACATGGTGTCTCTTCTCGGCAACAGAATAGTGACTAAGACTATTAGCAAAACCAAGTTAACAATCCAACTACAAATCAAAGGCCACTGCTCATCATGGAGGCTGTACTACAGTTACTCTCACCAGGAGCTATCTCTGAAAGAGACAAACATGTCTGAACTCTTTCTGTAGGACTTGGTTGTTGGGATGATGGCAAGAAGTGAGTGCCTACTTCCAAGCAAACAAACAAATGAGAAGTAAAATTAAAAAAAAAAAGGGAAGCAGGACTTTGGCCCCAGCAGTGGGGAGAATCTGAAGATGGGAAGGGGGAAGGTGAGCTGAGTTCTGGAAATCGACACAGGGCTTCATACTCAATTCACTTACTGAGGTGGTTTGAGTAGGTTTGGCCCCCATACACTCATGTGCTTGAATGCTTGGCCATAAGGAGTGGCACTATTAGGAGGTGTGGCCTTATTGGAGAAAGTGTGTCACTGTGTAGGCAGGCTTTCAGGTCTCCTGTGCTCAGGTTCTACCCAGTGCCTAAGATAGTCTTCTCTTGGCTGCTTGCAGAGAGCAGTCTCCTCCTGGCTGCCTTTGGATCAAGATGTAGAACTCTCAGCAACTCCAGCCCCATGTCTGCCTCCACAATGCCATGCTTCCTGCTAGGATGATAATGGACTAAACCTTTGAAACTGTAAGACAGCCCAAATAATTGTTTGTCTTTATAAGTGTTGCCTTGGTTATGGTTTCTCTTCACAGCACTAAAACCCTAACTAAGACACTTGTGCAGGCTAGACTCTAGAGGCCTGGCAGAAAATGCTGCTTGGGAGTCTGAAAGGCACATGGAACTTCCAGGTGTTGTGAAGTCAGAAGACAAGGGAGTACTCATGAGCCAGACTGGAAAGAGTGTGGGTTAACATTCTGATGTTGAAAGCAAAAGCCCAGCCCCAGCCATGTCTAGGATCTGGGATACTTTACATCTATTCCTGAAACAGCTGAGAACAAATTTAAAAAAAAAAAAAAAAATTAACAGACAGGCAAACTCAAATGCCACTGAAAGGAGAAAACAAACTTCAGATGTCTATGTGCAGCAATGCCTGACACCAGGAGCAGGAACTGTGACCCTGTGGGTCACAGCCAAGAACAGCAACAGTGACACTCAGAGGTGTTGGAATTAGCACACAAAGAATTGGAAAAATTTTTACAGCTGGTCAGTGGAGGCCCATACCTCTAATCCCAGTGGAGGCAGAGGCAGGAAGATCTCTAAGATCAAGACCAGCCTGGTCTACAGAGTGAGCTTCAGAACAACCAGGGTTACATAGAAAAACCCTGTTTCAGAACAACAAACAAACAAAATAAGAACAACAAAACATTAAAAAAAAACCCTAAAACCTGTGTGTGTGTGTGTGTGTGTGTGCATGAGAGAGAGAGAGAGAGAGAGAGAGAGAGAGAGAGACTGAGACTCTTGGTCATTCTCAGTGTGGAAATCAGAGACATTGGTTCTTTTTTTCCATTGCATAGGACCCAGCTGTCAGGCTTGAGGACAAAAGGGACAGGAAGATGGGGGTAGGGAGAAGGAAAATGCAGGGGGTTCAAGAGAGAGCCATGAGGGTAAATCAAATGAAGAATGTATGAAGAAAAGGAGACCTGTGACTTGGTAGGAGGGCTAGTGAGATATGTCTCAGTGATTTGGGGCATTTGTCCCTGTAGGACTTTCGGGTCTTGGTTTAAACTTTTTTTTTTTTTTTTTGGTTTTCTTGAGACAGGGTTTCTCTGTGTAGCCCTGGCTGTCCTGGAACTCACTCTGTAGACCAGTCTGGCCTCAAACTCAGAAATCCGCCTGCCTCTGCCTCCCAAGTGCTGGGATTAAAGGCGTGTGCCACCACCGCCCGGCGCAAGAATATTTTATCTTTTAAGGGTTTGAAGTGATTTTGTATGTGTCAGATCCATAAAGGGAGAGATATATCTGCCTGGCTCTAGTGCTTTAAAGGCTTATTATAAATATAAAGGTTTTGTGTCTTTTATCTGGGAACTGAATGACCAAAGGTGGGGTAGAACATCCCCAATTGCCAATTGAGATTAAATAATTAAATTACTACAACACTGTTCCAGACGAACATTTCACTGCCTTGGATGAAGGCAGAACAGCCTTTGCGTAGATGGAAAATAACGATCACATGTCATAAACGAAGCAGTACCAGGCCTGTACTGGGCTCTGCGAGGTGGGACTGTGTACATCAGTGGTGTGTGGGAACCAATCAGCAGCTTGGCCTTGCCATGTTCACTGCGGGCACACATGCAAAATGGCGGCTGAAGGACAACCTTGGGTTCCAGTCATGGAGAGAGCCTAGAATAAGGAAATGTTCTCACCTGAATACAATGGGTAGACAGTGTCACCCTGCTGAGAGCAGGCTAAGCCTTACTCTAAGTTACTGCACAAAAACCACTGACTTTTCAGTCTGCACTGTCCTAGGAGACTTTACAATCAGTTTTTGACTCCCATTTTGAGGGAGAAGGATGACATCAGGTCTCGCTTGGGTGAGCCCAGAAATTCTACCGTGCATCAGCTACCTCCTATCCAGAAGAGATAGACATATGACTTATTTCCATGATTAGAAAAAGGGTTACCCTATAAATGTACTAGAGGTCTAGTTCCCTAATTGGTTCTTGACTTGTCAATAAAGAAGCCCGGGGTGGGGGTGGGCAACTGCTGGACGAAAGGACAAGGAATTCCAAGAAGAAAAGGCACCACGGAGGGGGGGTTCCCAGCCAGGCTTTGGAATGAGAAGCACCCTGTAAGATCTTGCGGCAACCGGAGCCTGCAGCTCTGCTGCAGGTGGGTTGCTAGAGATGTTTGGCAGGGGCTGGTTGGAACAGTCCACTGAGTTTGAGGTGGAACTAGAGATGGAGATGGTGGTTTTGGTAAGGGCGCACACTTCCAGGTGGGAGGTATATGGCCCAGCAATTGTGCCACGAAAGGCAAGCTGTAAAGTGACAAACTGAGTGTGTGTCTTTTATCTGCGGATTCAGGGTCTCAGGCTGGTAACTCCTGGAGCAAGCATCTTGGGAGTGGGCTGGGGGAGTGGTCAACTTTCAGAGCAAAGGCAGGAAGGAAAAAGAAGGCTGATCTGTGCTGGCATCACCCATCCAGTTAAGCCGGAGGACCACCAACAACAAAAAGGTAGCCAGAAATGGGCAGGTAGCGCAGCAACTCCTTCCCGGGCAAAGGTGGTAGTGTGTCTTTAAAACTTCACTGGATAAGGGAGAATTGAAATTGTGGGGCACATGGGCATATTAAAATTCTCATGGGAAGACCAGGCCTAAGAAATTATTGGAGTTACCAGATTGAGGAAAAAATATAATTCCCTCACCTGTACCCCATCAATTGATGGACACTGAGAAGTATAATAGCATGGCCCCAATACCAGTGGATCGTCTGATCTCAGGTGTGTGCATTAAGGACTGAGGGTTCGCAGATTGGACTGGTCCCCATTGTTAATGCAGCCTACTCCCCAGCACCTGCCCACCCACGTGCCCAGCTGGACCAACACCTGCTGTGGACTTTTCCCTTTGCAGTCATACTCTGCAGTTTTGCTCTCAAACCTGACTCCAGCAGCTCCCTCCCAGCATGGGGCCAGCTTGTATCTACTCAGACTTCCTCAGCTCATTGCTATAGCCTCCTCACTCTGTGGAAGCATCTTTAATTTGTATTCATTCTGTAACATATGCACACACATCTGTAACATATGCATGTACATCCATCTATACAGACACAGAAAAGGGGGAGAGAGGGAGAGAGAGAGACATATATACACTGTGTGATTTGAGAGTTAATAATTAACAATTAAACAGTAATTAAGACTGGCCAGGCTACCAAGGTAGATAGATTTAATGATAAAGCCATCATTGAACAATTAAACCTTACATTCAGTATTCAGTAAATGCTAACACCATATAAAGACACAATACTTGCATGTTTAGGACACGCCCACTATCAGGAAGACAGCTCTTAGTTAGGGCTTCCCAAGAAGGAACAGGAGAGATGAGAGGCTTGTTCCCCACATGGCACCCCAAAGAGCTCCCCACACATTCTGTTCCCAATTGGACTGGGAAAAGCATTAAAACCAAACCTAACCAAACCAAGAAATCATGTAAAGTTTCTAGAAATAGACCTAGTGAAGAATGGCAAATAAAAACCAATCATCTGAAGAAAAGAAATCTATGAATCCATGCCAAAAGTGTCTAGTGTCTGAACCAAGACTCTTCCCAACATCCCAGCCCAGCAGAGTGGACTCCAGTGTAGACTGTGCACCCAAGAGCTGCAACGCCCGCCTCTTGGATCTCCCAGGATGCTCTGGAAGATGCAGATCTTCAGTACCCCTCAGCCTGCCTCCCATTATGCATGTCTGGGCTCAGTCCTAGATGGATGCACCTGAGAGTGGGGGAGGGGTCCCTGAACTTATGGCATAGTTCTATGTGCGAGGCTGTGTACTGCCTTCCCACCCTTCCCTGGCATGTGAGGCAAGCCAAAAGCAAAAGAAACACCAAGTAGTAATCTTTTCTGTCAAACATTCTAAAACTTTCATTTATGACAAGGAATACAAAATTTTTAATTTTCTCCCACGTTGTAAAACCTTTATGCAAATGTTTTCATCTCCCTTGTCTGTACCTTTTGTTTACATAAAGGCTCTGCTGCATTCTTGGAACTTAAGTGACTTAAGTGACCAACCCCTTACTCAGTTTCTTTTCTTTTGGGCCAATTTCCCCCCTTCCAATTCTTTTAAAACTAGCCAATTGCAGGGGTAGGTCGATGATTCTGCAGGTAGGAACATGGCAGTTTTTGCGGAGGACCTGGGACCAGTTCCCAGCACCTACAGGGTGGGTCACAACTGTTCACCTCCAGTTCCAGAGGATCCAATGCCTTCTATTAGCCTCTGCGGGCACAAGGTATGCATGTGGTGTGCAGACATACACGCAGACAAAACATCTATATGCATTAAATAAATATCCTCCACCTCTTGTGCCCCACCCCCTCATCTTTTTCTCTGTCTGTTGACTGTCTGTCTGTCAAACTAGCCAATTGTGAAAGACTGTGACGTTGAACCCCAGCCAATGGGGAAAGGGCAGTTATTACCTGTCTTAGAATAAAAACCAGTGACTTGTGTCTGGGTTGCTTATGCTCTTCTGTTTGTGAGTACAGCACCCTTCTGTTCAGAAGGAAAGTCCTGCCTTACAGAGACTGTGATTTGCATGGTCTCTTCCCCAGGGATGAGAGCAGGTTCACACACCTACAGCTCTGCTCTCTGAAAGAGAACCCGCTTCATTGCAGTCACACGTAGAGATGTTTGGAGCCACGCTCTAAGGACCACAGGAGTTGTGACAGGTAAGAGGAAGAATTTCAGACGTGATGCTAAGAGCGCATTCCCAGAAGTAAAAAAGCACCACCTATAAACCCACCTGAGTGTGCAGGGACATCCGGGCACGTGGATGTATAAAGAACATAACAGAAAGTCAGGCCCAATCAAGTATTAAGCACACTAGGATAACAAAGGCTATAACATCCTCAGCTGGACCAATGCAGGCTCTCTAGATGGCAGTGCCCTAGCAATGCCCTAGAGGACAGCTTGGCTCAGCTCAGGCTGGACCCTGACCAGGTAACTAGGACTGCTATGGGATACACTAGAGCTGGCACTCAGCATTCCTCAGAAACCTTGCAAAGTGGCTTTCTATTTGCCTGGAAAACCTTTTCTCCCCTCATCTACCCCTACAGGCATCTAGTTCTCCAATACCTAAAACAAACCTAGAATACACCAAAGTCCCTATGCTAGTGCCCTGGCTCTTCTGGCCAGCAGCCCCTCCTACCTCTAATCTAACTCCCAGGCTATTCCAGCTTACAGGCTTCCTCCCATCACCTGTTTCTTTAAAAGGGGCAAAGCTCTCCCTGCCTTTTGCTATTCTCTCTGCCTGCTCCCCTCTGCTTGAGATAGCCAGGGCAGTTTCATTTTCCCCAAATAAACCTTTCTATCCACAAAGCAGCCTAGTTTGATGGTTCTACTGCACACTTGCTTACAGACCCCGTATCTAACACTGCGATAGTGGTGGACCCCCTTACCGGCATTTAACCTCCCAGTGTTTAAGGTAAGGAATTAGACCAACAAGGCAGAGAACTCCCAACTACCCCTGGGGCCTCAGCTTAGCTCTTCTCCCACAGCCTGCTTTGCAATCCTGCAGCTGCAACTCCCCGCTGAGTTAACATTTACCCCAAAGTGACTATTTGGAACTGCATTAGCTCTCTGCCTCTATTTACACTAAAGCCTCTTGGCTTCTTTAATTCTTTTGTAGCCATTCTGTAAGGCACACATATGCACAATTATGTGATGTTGAATATAGGACCTGACAGTTAATATTAATAATTAAGATGGAAATTTAAAAATCTAGGTTTACCAACAGCTAGCTAAAAAGAAAAATCAAAACTACTTAGCAAATGAAATGTAGCTTGTGAAATGCTATTTGATACATTCTGACACCCCAGAAAGACACAAATGTGTCTGACTATGTTTCTGGGATAGTAAGTCACACCATTAACAGTGGAGGAAAATAAGCTTTACTAAATTATTCCAACCCATCACCAACACATAATAAAATAATAATGAGCCCTGGGGCAGACAGGCAAGTACCCTGTTCTCAGATGTTCAGATTCCATTAAAAACCACAAGGTGTGCACACACAGGAAAACATTAAGCAAAGAAATGGCTGCAAACTGTACACAAGAGGAGCCAGACCCTTCAAAGCAGTCTCAATACATGTGCTCTCAAAGTGAGGGGAGCAGGAGATAAGAAAAACACAAGAGGGTATGGCCTCTCCAACAAAGAAACAGATACACAGGAAGCTAAGTGAAAACTTGGGAGTTAACTGGAACAGAAATAGAGGATTCATTAGAATGTATCTAAAGAATGTAACCTGAACAGGCAAAAGAACTGGTGAGCACAGATGAGCAGAAAACTGAGCGTATGCAAGCTGGGGCTGGACGCTCCGTGGAGTTAGAGCACCCTCCCTTTTCCAAATGAGCCGAGTTAGGGATCAGACGCCCTCTTCTGGCCTCTATGAGACTGCATGCACATGCACATATCCACCCTCTGCTCCCCATATTCATAAAAATAAAGTAAATGTTATTTTAAAAGATTACACAAGATGAAAAACACAGAAAGAAGACCAGGAAGCAGCTTTGGAGAGATGGTCCCAGCAGCATAGCACAGCTTGAGACCCTACAGCAGAAAAGGGAAAAGAAAAGAAAGTGAGGGAAGCAGGAGATGAGAAAGAAAACACAACGGGGTAAAGGCAGTTGGAGTGTTGTCTTGCAGGCCTGACAACCTGAGTCGATTCTGGAACCATGATGGACGGAGAGAACCAACTCCTGGAGGTTAGTTGTTCTCTCATCTCCATGCATTACTGAGGCACTAATGCCCACACCTACTTACCTACCTCTCTGACATGAGTGACTAAGGGAGTCAGAATGAAAATGATTTTGGCAATTTCAAATGCACATAGATAAACAAAAAAGGTAACTGTATAATTGTAAAATACTATATAAATGTTTTTTTTTCATTTTCTCACAACTAATTCTAAAGAGTAACTGTATGATATGCATGCAAGGAAAACAGTACTTAGAACAAATCAGACCTATACAACTGGAATTAGCTGGTTCAAATCAGAAACTGAACCAGAAAAGCAAAGATACACACAGCAAACCCAAGAGCACCACAAAGCATGCTCCCTGAAAAACGTTTAAAACTGAGACAAAACAAAAAGCCCTAAACACACTGAGAAATCAGTAAAGGTGTAATTAAAGGGCATCTTGGGGGAGCAGCTGAGCTGGCAGCGGGTAAGCCGTGACTGGTGAGCTTGAGTTCTGATGGAAGGGGATCAGGGTAAAGCGCCATCAACAGAAAGCATGAATAGAGACAGGTGTCATTGTCTCCATAAAAAGCCACCTGGTTGTCTGCTCCGGCCACTCCCACCCTCACCCTCCCACCCCGCACCTCACAACACCCTTCAGTCTGCTTCCAGTGAGTTGGGTCCATAGGGGAAGAGGCACCAAGAACTTTAAGCACAGGAGCAGGAGAGCCAGCTGGAGGGTGAGCTGGGTGAGCCAGAGAGCAAGACAGCCAGGCTATAGCAGCAGACAAGAGGCCACAAGAGTCAGAAAGGCCCAGATGTCAGCACCCTGGCCATGGCCTAGACAAAGCAGGACTGGAAGAAGAGCCTGGCAGAGGCTGGACGTTGTGTAGGGAGGAGGGGAAAGGCCCAGCAGATGTGTTTCACTTAGCAAGTACAAAGTACAATCCTCTCAGTGGCACTTGGGACATTTTCTAAAACTGATCACCAGTTTTAGAAATGGACAGGAATTAGGAAAGAGGATATAAAGCTAACTGTTCTTCTAGTTTTAATTCTGTCATGGACTTTTGATTTTGGTGGTGGATAAGCACATAAAATATGCTTGATACTGAAGGTATAAATGTAACATAAAACTGCACAGCCGCTGCTCAGAATGGCCAGGCCTGCTATGTATGATTTCACTGAGTTATATAGACTTTGTGTCTGCTTTGGGTTGGTGTTTTTATTTGCAAGTTTTAAATAATAAATTCTATAAAAATAAAGAATGGTCACATTAATGGCTGCTCCTGCAGCCAGATACAAGCAAAGATGCTACAGGATCTCAGGCCAGAGATGACAGAACTAGGAGCCAAACAACTGTTTTTCTAGACATTTGCAATCAATTGTCAATTATCTTGTAGAAAACTGAGAGTGTTAACATATAACTCAGTAATCCACTCTGTGACCTGAAAACATGTCCACAGAGGAAGCTGCAGAGATGTCTACTGTGGCTTTCTGTATGACTGCAAAAACCTATGAGCAGCTAAGATGTCATTCGAAGGTGGCTGGATAAAGCAACCACAGTACCTACGAACAAGCGCTTTTTAGTGATGAAAGATTAACTAAGCTGTGCAATGACACTGAGACATCTTCAATGCTGACCCCTGGGTGACAGATGCAACGTGTTTACTACACAGCAGCCCAGAAAAGGCAAATCACAGGGGCAGCAGGGAGGTCAGTAGTTGCCAAGTGTTTGGGGAGGAAGCATTATAAATAGGTGATGCATAAGGATTTGGGGCTGGGTGGAACTACCCTGTATGATCCTCAGTAGACACAGCTCATTACACACAGAATTCCTAACACAAAGCATCAAGCCCAAAGTGAACCACAAAACCTAGTTAATAACAATGTACCACCACTGGCTCATCAACTGTAGTAACTACTATAAGATATCCTTCCAAGCTGACAGTACACTGGTACCAGCTCCATCTTTGGAACTACTGAGAACGCCTGTCCTTCCATCTACCTCAGTGTCCCTCCAGATGTCTGAAGCCAACTAGACACTGGCTTCTTCACATCGGCATACCAATGCTAGCTGAAGTCGTCACCTGAACCTGTCAAAGACCACATCTTGCTTTTTGGTTTCTCCTAACTGCTGTGAAACCACCAATCAGCAATTCTTCGGGTTGGCCAGTTTTCCTGATTATACAGAAATGGTAGCTTGTTCTGGATTTTTTTTTTTCCTTGTAAAAAAAAAGTCAAAAAAGATGAAATCCAAAAAAATGCTGAACAGGTTTCACCATCTACATTCCTGACACAAGTGGGAAGACAAACTGAGTTCTCTTAACACTCATCACCAGAACACCTGGGAGGAGACCGAGCTACGCATTCTTCCAATGCCCTCTGCTGTAGGAGAAACTGCGAAGCGAGGTCTGAGAGGTCTGGTTCTGAGCTGAACAGAATCCACGGCCTAGTTACCACAGAGGGCAAGCCCCGGCCCTGCCATGGCCGGGCACATAGCCAAGGCTTGATGGAGTTACAAACCCTTGGGCTTCGGCTCTCCTCACCCCTAGCCTGGCTGCTAGCAGAGGTTATGCTGAGAAAGCATCAGCTGTGGGTGGTTTAGGGGCACCATTACCACAAGGAGTTCAGTCAGAGCCAAGCACCTGACCCTCCTCTTCTGGGGACATACAATCAGGGAAAACTGGCCCACTCCAGGAAAGGCATGGTCAGGACAGCCAGCTTTGTGAGGACATGCCTTCCTCCTCATTACTGAACCAACTCTTGGCAGGTCTAATGGGGAGTCAATGAATACTTCAGTTACGGAGTTGAAGAGACTCTGCAGCAGACAAACTCAGCTGCTTCCTTTGTGTTTTTTACACACGCACTTTGGCAGCAACTGTTCGTCAAACATGATGGCCATTTTCATCTGACAGAGGAACTTTGGGAGAGGGACTATAGTCAAGGATGAATGAGGGCATATGTAAATAAACACATACATGCCTATGACACACATACTCACACATGCATACACACACATGCACACATATATATCTACACACACATTAAGTTTCGCACTGCTCCTCATATAACCTTCCCTTAGTATATTTCAGATTATTCTGGAGACAGACGTCTAGGCTAGCAAGGATGTTTTGTTGTTCTTCCTCTGGTTGTCAGTGCCACAGACTTCCTTTCCCGCTCATTTTCTATGTACAACTTATAGCCTGTGGGATCTCTTTTACAGACCTCGTATTTATTTGACCACAATTTTGAAAACAACAATTGAGTGCCTGCTTGGTCCTTATCCATGTAAGAACAAACATAAAGCGACTCCTGCCCCCAGAAGGTATATAGTCTAATGAGTGATTCACCTTAACAGGCAAGTTCAGCTGCTGTGAGCTCAAATGACAAATAACTAAGCCTTGAGAACATTAGAGAGTTTTCAGGGGATGGGGAGGGAAAGATGCTAGGTCTGAATGTATCTCACCTGTTAAAATTTCATTTGTACAGACTCAGGTTAGAGCATTTTTCTACCTAGACAACCATGTTGTTCCGTTAATTGGCCTTGCTTCCTTTCGACTGACTGTGGGTGGAAATTCTCACCCTCCACAAAGAAGCGGCTGCCACAGACTGGGCTCTGTGATCTGAATCCCCACGATCTCCCCCTAGACTTTCTTGTGCTTTTGTGTTTATACATTCCCTGAACTGAGCCCTGCTTACACAGGTCTCCCGGGACACACCCCTTATTATTTGAGGCCAGAGCAAGCTCTCCTTCCTCGGGACGCCTTCCCTGCCTATCCTGGGTGAGCCTCCCTGTCCTGGGTGAGGCACCAACACGACACGTTTAATGTGATAAAAAGATGTGCATCTAGGCTTCAACTCAGGGGTGGTGACTGGCTCTAAGTAAGAGCTCACATTTCAGGAGTGGCCAGTTAACATGAATCCCCAACGGCGGCTTCCAAAAGAGGCTTAATTGATAAAATTAGTGGCTTGTTAATCAGTATGGTAAGTACTGGAAAAAGACTCTCATTGATAAAATAAAAATCTATTCAAGATGTGTAGGTCAGGAAGGAGACTTGAGAAGTTGTACCCACTCTTGCACGGGGAGGAATAAGTGTACACTTGACCACTTTTATCAAAATAATGACATCAAGGTCCATGTGCATCCAGCCATGGCTTGGGAAGTTTCTTCTTTCTTTTTTTGAGACAAGGTCTTACTATGTATCCTTGACTGCTCTGAAACTCACTACATAGATAAGGTTAGACTCGAACTCATAAAGACCCGCCTGCCTCTGCCTCTTGAGTACTGGGATTAAAGATGCTGCTACACATTGGCCAGAAGTTTCTTTAGATGAAGTGGATTAGAAGAGTAGCAGAAATCTGCTTCTGTGGCAGTGCCCCTTTTCTGATGTTAGTCAGATATCTGAATTTCAGAGCTAAGGCATTGCAAAGTCTGAAATGGTTTGCTTCAATCTACTGCTAAATGAGTATTTCATAAATTCTTAACAAGAGTACATTATGTGGCAGAACTTGCTTTCACTACCACACGGAGCAAGGCTGCAGAGGAGCAGTTAGCCACTCCTTAGAGTTCTTCATTGTACTTCTAATCACAAAGAACACAAGCCTGCACCAGACAGATCAGCCGTTTGAAAGCAAGGCCCCTTCTCGGTGCTGGCAGAGTACCTATACATTTTCCCTGGCATCGACAAGCCGGACTGTAATAGTGAGACCGCCTGTCTAGTGCTGAGATTCTTGAGAACAAAGAATCTCTAGTCTAATTCTTAGCTCTGCATCTAGCATAAAGAAATCCTTGATGACTGAATAATAATATGTAAGCAACATGATCCATTGAAAAGGCCCATGTTAAACAGCAGTGCTCACCACAGCCGAAGTACTTGCTATGTGCCAAATACAGGGGTTTCATACTTAAACAGTACATCACTTAATTTTTAGGGCAACTCTAAGATCATCACTATCTTACACAGGAAGAAAAAACCAGTCCGCCTTTTCAGAGCCTTTGAGTTTAAGCCTGACTATACATAATGATATGTTTCTAATCATCCCGTTAGAAGTGTCCAGTTTCCTTCTGCTAATTCTTTCCTGTTTACTAAATAAGACTAATGAGTCTCAGGCCCTACTAGGACCGGCTGATGCCTGTACCCAGAGGTCCATGTAGGTCATGACAGCTGGTTAGGAGTTGCTATGGCAGTTTGAGAAGAGGCCCAGCAGGAGATCCCTGAGTCCCCAGGAACTGTGAGGCCCTGGCTTCATCTTCTCTCTGCTTTCTGCTCAAGCTATAAGCACCTGTTTCACATGTGCTCCTGCCTCGACAAGTCACTTTCTCTTATGGCCCATACCCTCGAAGCTGCCAGGACACCAAACCCTCAAGTGATTCTCCTGTCCTCTGTAAGTAGCATTTCACTGTAGTGGCGTGGAGCTGACTACCTGATCGTGATAGCGGGGCGGCTCTGAGAAGTCACACTGCACCCGTTGGTCTTGCCTGCCATGATGCTATTCCTGCATCACATTTCAGGCCTTTTCAGATGTTGTATCTTGTTTCCATCCTTTCTCCATTTGAAAATGTCAGGGTATGCAGGCAGAGGAAAAGGACTGGAGTGTGTCACACTGCTTTGAAGCTAAAACCGTCTGTTAGTAAACAGAGCAGCAAGATGTCATTTTTATTTCACGAATACTTCGATGATTTCAATGCTTGCTAAAATATTTTCAAAGTGTGGGGGAAGGGGGTGCAACCCAAAATAAAACACCTCGACTACCGGAGAGGGAACAGTGGCAAAGGAAGGCAGCAGAAGGCCAGGCTACCCATGGCTCTCAGCCAACAGCTGCAGCAGATGGAGAAGGGGCTGCCACGGGTCTCTTAATGTCCCGAGCATTGTTGGGGCCAAGACTCACAGCCCGTCAATGCCTCAGGGTCTACAGGCAGGAATGGTGGCACAGAAGACAGGCCTAGTGCTGCATCTCGGGGGGAGCAGCTGCATCTCCTGACAACCCTTTATGTAGCATGTGCTGAAAAGGTGTATCTCCAGACAGTTTATTTTGGGCACAGCTCTCTGAAGAGAAAACATGTCACTAAGAAAACCAGGCACCTTTCCCTCAGAATACTGTTTCATCTGCTACTGCCCTCAGACACCAGGATGCCAGCCCTCGTAGACTGTGGATGCTGACTCCACAATGCTTATAGTCTTAGTTGCCAGGAGACTGCTGGGCCTGAAATCCCACACGTGTGCTCTAGAAAGAAGCAAGGAATCCTAGCAACATATCAAAGCATCCAATCATAAGAGGCTCAAGAATATTAACATAAGTAAACACACTGACCACAGAGGAGTCTGTGTGGGAGGAGGTAGTTCTGTGGCCCACTTGATTTCAAGACTCACCTTCCTGGCAGGAGGATCCCCTTTGGACTGTTGATACGAGGGAGACATTTTTACCTGGAAAAAGGGGAGACATTTCAACAACCTTTTAGATAGAAACTTTATTTGACTCACATTCCAAAAAATTCAACTAAATGAGTATAGCTGAGCTTAAAACAGCAGCAACAAAACAAAAACAAAAATGATATGGTAAGAACTGTCCATGGGGATGTGAACATTACAGGAGTAACCAACTAGATTCTACCTGGATTCAAGGCTTGTTCTGCAGCAGGAAACACATGTCTGGTACTATAACTCTGACTAAGAAGCCAGGGCCTTGGAGCTTACAGGCCCTGGTAGAAAAGCTCTACTGTGGTTTTCCTGGGTGCACATACCATCAAACTGTCCTCTACATTTCTATCTCCTTACTCACACATTAGCACAGCTCTCAGGCCACATCACAGAAGTTTCTTGTGCAGTGGATGGCAGTTGGCACAGAAACCCATCACAGCCACTGGGATAGCTATATCACCACCTACCCAAGGCCGAGGGACCATTTCAGAAGAGGAGACAGAAAACATAGAAGTTAGAGGCCAGGGAGACCCAGAGCAAAGCTGTTTTCTGGACCCATCAGGACTGCTGCACTCATGATCTCACGGCAGCTGGGGCTCCCCGCATGAGACCAACCCAGTCTGCATTCCTACAGGGACTGGGGAGAGGCCCAGGAGCCCCTCCCATAGCTGACAGCTTCAGGGGAAGCGCCAGGTTGTTTTAAAGGTGTGTTAAGTTGACCACGTTCCAGTGGCTGGTCTCACAACCAGGGGTCTATGGGCGGCATAAATCGGACTTGGTAAGTAATTTTTAAAAAGGAGATAAAGGTGGGAGTGAGGGAGAGGAGGGGGTGGTAAGGACTAGGAGTGGGATGAGTATGATCAAGATACATCATATGCATATCTGAATTTCTCAAAGAGTAAAAATATCACACTGAGTACGAACAAGAACCAGCACAGACCTTGCTGCGAAGAAGCTGCCAAAGCACTGGCTGGAAACCAAGCTGGAAACACGGCCGACAGTTAGTAAATGAAGGCTGTTTATGAGTTAATTAGGTTGAGTCAGGAAACTAATTCAAATTGTATCCAAAATGAGCAAGAAATGGTCAAATGGCATAAAGAAACAAGAAACAAAACAGAAATATGAAATAAGACATGACAAAGAACCAAATTAAAGGCATAAGTTATCGGAATGTGACTCCAACATCTCCCAGGAGAGAGCGGCTATCGGCTTGCTCTGCAATGAATACATGGAGCTGGCTCCTAAAGCGACACAACAGGAGCACATGCAAGTTCTACACTGAAACAAGGTGTGGATGTGGAGGTGTGAAACTGACTCAGAATCTCCTGTTTGAGGTATGGAAGTCACAGCCTAAGTTTTCATAGCACAAGGAATAAGAGTACTGTATCTAAGCAACTCACAGTTCCCCAGTGAGCACCAGCATCCTTACAGATTCTGGAAGCTGCATGCTAGTTTCCAGAGCCTGCATTAAGTACAGTGACAGTGCTGAAGAGCCAGCCAGGACCCAGACAGAAGACGAGCTCCCTATCTGTGGAGGGCTTAGGAAATTTAGAGAAATGTAAGCAGCAGATTTAAAAGTGAGCAGTTCTTGGTCATGTCCCTCAACGGCTGCAACACTCAGGAAACCGGCCTGGCATCCCAGCTGGGCAGCACAATACAGCTGACCCCGGTTGCAGGGAGGTGGCCAGGGAGCTGCCCCAAGGGCACGAGAGCCGGGGAGCCAGCAGGCTGACACTCTCAGATACCTCTTAGGCCCAGATCCAGGGCTTTGAATGGACACACCCTAACACTCATTCCATCAGTGAACTGTGGGCATACATGAAGGGGTCAGTCCACAGATCCAATACTACAGATCTGCATGACACAGGGCAACAACAGGATATCTAAGAAGAGTCCCAGTGAGGTTCCAGTATTAGTAAAGTAGCAGAAGCCAGAGGCCTTGTACCAGACCAATGAGTCACTGCAATGAACATTTGCAAGCAAAGAAGTGTGGACAAAACGGTGTACTGTGGGACACACTGTGACACACTACACCTTCCACAACGAGATTTTTTTTCTCTGTTACAGGGGAGGTTGCAAGGATGGAGAGCAGGTATGAGGGAGGGGCTGATGAGTGGGATTGGAGTAAATGGTGTGAAATTCACAGAGAACCAATAAAAGTTTTTAAAAAGTGAGCAATTGCCGGGCGGTGGTGGCGCACGCCTTTAATCCCAGCACTTGGGAGGCAGAGGCAGGCGGATTTCTGAGTTCGAGGCCAGCCTGGTCTACAGAGTGAGTTCCAGGACAGCCCGGGCTACACAGAGAAACCCTGTCTCGAAAAAACCAAAAAAAAAAAAAAAAAGTGAGCAGTTTTACTTCCCCAGACATATGGGGTGTATCTACAATTATGTCTTAATGCTTACATATTTGTACTTTTTTTTTTGTCAACTTGACACAAATGAGACATATCTGGGAAGAAGGAATCTCAAATGAGAAAATGCCTCTGTAAGACTGGCCTGTAGACAAGTCTGTCAGGCATTTCCTTGATTAATAATTGATGTGAGAGGGCCCAGATTATTGCGGGTGGTGCCACCCTGGTCTGGTGGCCCTAGGTTGTATAAGAAAGCAGGTTGAGCATGCCATGAGGAACAAGCCACTGAGAAGCATTCCTCCATGGCTGTATTCCTGCCCTGACTTCACTCAGTGCTGAGTGTGACTTGGCAAACAGAAAAAAACAGGAAGGCTCACAGGAAAATGAACCTCTTAAAATATGTTAAGTTTCTAGGAAGAGATGGAAAAAGGTCACTAAATGGCAGGAAAGAGTCCTTTCTGTACTCATACTGTGAGTCTGGAATCTCACCTAAGATAAGTCCTGAGGCTATTTGAAGTCAATGACAGATGAGTTTTCTTCACTTACCTTTTATGAGTACCTCAAGAGCTCCTAACGCGGAATCATATCTACTAAGAATTATGAGTACACTCCTGATTTCTAATACACGTGCAGCCCTGCTGATATTCTTCAGAATTTAACCTGCTGGCCTGTGCTGAGGGTTACTGTGCTGCAGTCTTTGAGTGGTCACTGAGATACACTGCTTCGTGTTTGCCAATATTAAAAGGGTATTGGCAATATGGTGGGGGCATCTCATATCAGAGATACCAAAAAGAACAAAATTATAGTTTTGTCAGTTTCTTCATGATTTATGATAGAAATCCCTCTTTCTACAAATTTTGGTGGTTTATTTATATTTCAACAAGGACAACTGGAAAACAAACAAAAAATACTGCCTGAGTCGGATTTGTGTTTTGTTTGCTCTTTCTTTTCCCTTTTTATTTTCTCTGACAACTTCATAAATGTAATTTGATAATATATCTCTCCCTTTATGGATCTGACACATACAAAATCACTTCAAACCCTTAAAAGATAAAATATTCTTTAAGTCTTGACCATTAAGTATTCAAAGTATAATTGTCTTTGCTGCTCTATATCTATAGATATACAATTATTTCTAATAATAGTGAACTTAATATTCTAGAAGCTAGTGAACAATTATTTATAGATTTATGTGGTAAAGTCCTGTGAGAAATTTAATTAAATGAATTATGCAATCTCCCCCCACCCCAAAGGAAACTTCAACAAAGGTGATAACAAACTAAGTCTAAAGGACACAGCTCCTCAAATACAGAACTTGTAAGTGCGGACACAGCATGATGACACAGAACAGCTTGTACCTACGAAAGAAATTCAGTTTCTTATAGAAAATTCCAAATCCAGTACTGAATTCCAACACATATTATTAGTATCGGGCCTATGAAGCCAGAATATATGCTTATTACTTATAAATAAGACATAACAATAGTTGTAGGTTGGCTGGTTGATCCTAATTTCTGCAACTAGAATGATGGGGAAGGGCTCTAAGGAACTGCACCAAGTCCTCAGGCTCAACGTAGCTCCCTCAGCCTCAGGTGAGGAAGCTGCAAGACAGACTGTGATGATGATGCTTCCCATCACTGTCACATGACCATGTAAGGAGGAACATGTTGAAGCTTTCTTGCTTTCATGTTATTGGAACATGGTCCAGGATGAAGTCAGTTGTGAGGAGAATTCTGAGCGCTCGTGAGAACACGTCAAGAAAACAAGACAAGAGTCTAGAGCTCCTCTCCCTCCCAACCTCCCCTCTTTTCTTTAAAAGGCAGAATTGTTCTTGTGTCCTCCTAGGTATAGCTGACAGGAGTGAGTTTACTTCAGATTACTCATTATTGCTTGCTCTTGTTACTCAATTAAATGCTTAAACTCTCCTTTATATGCCTGTATGGAAACATTTTTGTCATATCCCTGTGACTGTACACAGCTTGACCTCATGAGAACCTTACGCAGGTGGCCGACCTTAACCCTCTGAGCATAAACTGTCTGATGCTCTGAATAAAGCTGGCTATAGCGTGAGACTTTGTCTGCCTCATTTATTGGCTCCATTCTCCCAGGTCCCAACGTCTTTAGAGTGGTGACATGATGTGACTTTCAGAAACTTCTGAAAGTACGGCTCAGATTAAAGGTAAAAACTGCTAGCTGTCCAGACTGTCAGGTTCAAAACGTCTGCAAGAACAGGACTTGACTGTCCTTGGTGTGACATACGATGACATCAATGCTCCGGAAATCATACTAGATGTACAGTGTAGCTTGCAAAAAAGCAATCCATTTTTAACTTAGGCTATGTTCTTTTTCAAAAGGGAGAAATAGATTTTCAAAGGAAAGTAGATATTTAAGCTTAAAAACCGTGACCTCATAAAAGGATCTGCAGACGTTTTAAAGCGAGTCTGGACCTGGATGTGGTGAATGACTCACCAGAGAAGGCCGCTCTCCTGAGACCAAGTCTCGGAGCCTCTGATGTACAACAGAAGAGGCTCAGCAGCCCCAGAAAAAGGTCTTACTTTAGTTTTAAAAGGATCCTCTGGAAATGCCTCAGGCGATGCGGCTATAAATCCAGGTGTACAGACAGCAGATCTGGGGATGCGGATGACAGCTGAGGGATGGCCTTAATAACGCTGAACATGCCAAATCTCTGTGAGCTCTGTTAAAAAAGCTATTCCTGACTCAGGTAGTCTGAGGCTCAGGTGAAAGAGGAGTGTCATCATTGCTTTCTGTAAGAAGCCTTATTTTTTCTGACCATATTAGAAGGAATATATGCACTGACAGAAATCTAGAACCCAGAGCAGACACAGGAAGCAGCAGCCATAGTCACCCATGGCAGTGACCACTGTGGGCACCTGCAGTCACACTCCTGTGATGTCATTAAACAATAGTTTGCTACATTAATATTTCCTACAGTGTGGTATACTTTCATTACTACAAAGCTTATTCATTGTATAGAGTTACTACAACTAATTTAATCAACTGTGGACTACTGGCATATTTTGGTTCCTTTCAGTTTTTCTTTTTTCTAAGACAGGATTTCTCTGTATAGCCCTGGCTGTCCTGGAACTCACTCTGTAGACCACACTGGCCTCAAACTCAGAAATATACCTACGTGCCTGGCTGCCTCCCCTATGTTGGAACTAAAGGCATGCACCACCACCGCCTGGTCTCCTTTCAACTTTTTAAATATTAAAAACATTGCCATAAGCATCCAAGTATGTGACACTTGGCACTCAAGCTTCATTACCTCTTAGACTTCCGCAGCTCCATGCCTCAAGAGCACATAGCAAAATTGGCTGTAAAGTTTTCTACAAAATGGGCCCATAAACCTTTTCCTCAAAACTCACAAGCTCTGAAACCAAAAGGATTGCTCTCTAGTAACATAGTACAAAACGAAACACCATGATTTGGTGTCAAACCTCATCTTACAGCAAAATCCAACCTGAGCCACAGCAAGGGATGAATAAGTTAATTAATCTCAATGACCTTGTAGTCAGGAGATGCTGCCGAGTTCACACTGGGCCTGTGTAGCTTACAATCTGTGCTAATGTTCTCATATTATCAGCCCACATGCCTGACTTTCTCCTTTCTTTTGCCACGCTGTTCACTAACCATTCCTTCTGTAAGGGTCCATTCTAATGGTGATCCCATCTTCAGTTTAGATGCCGCCATTTTAATCTCTAGATGCTCTGACACTTTCTAATCTTTCCTGTAGTTTCTTGAGTACGTGTAATAAATTATGATAACTTTAAACATCTCTACTAATTCTATCACCTGGATCATGATGTCAAAAACTGTTCATGGATTCTGCTCCCTCTTTGCTTGCCAGAGAGTAGAATTCTACCTTGTTAGATGTTGTCTCTCTTCTAAATTCTTAGTAGACCACACTTTGTTCTAGCAGCTGTAAGTAGCTCAGTTCCACTTTTCTGTTAAGCTCTGTTGGTGGGATCAAAGCAGCAGTTAGTCAAAGTTCTCTCCCACTCCTTCACAGTGAGAGCATCTCCTGGAATCCGGATGCTCTGTTGGTGGCAAAGCTTTGCATATGCACTGCTGGGAACAGACCTTATTCCTGGCTGTGAGTCTGGGACACTGTCCCATCTAATTCTTTCAGATGTTTGTTTTATTTTCTCTTAAACTTCAAGTAGTCTTCTCACCTCCCTTGGAGCCACTCCTGTCCCATGAGTGCCCTGCAAACCCTTACCACCTCGGCTTTCTCGGACTCTCTTGACTGAATCTGATGTTCTGCCTCAGGTCCACTTTTCTAACTAATGACTTAGCAAGCTTCTTCAAGTAGTTTATGGGGAATCCTACCTTTTATGCTCTTTGTCACTTTTTAAGGGTTCTCTGTGTTCAAATATCTAATGTCTTATGAATGATTCTTTAATATATTTTGCTCATCACCTCCCCCTTAGGAAACCCCAAAGATATTCTATCTAGAAGTGGAAATCTGAGTTTCCCACAGAAAACCCAAAGAAACTTGAAACACAGTTGGCTAAAGGGACTTAAATTAGGACTATGAACTTGTACACATGCATGTGCACATTAATGAGGTGCAATAGTGTTTGCTGCCTGACACCCACACTGCCTAACACACTTCTGGCTGCCGTAACAAACTGACACAGGCTGAGTAAGTTATAAACAACAGAAGTTTATTTGTTTTATGGCTCTGAGAGCCTTCCTGTTATGCCTAACATATTGAAAGTGAAAGCATGCTGGCCCAGGATCCTTCTTTTCCTTAGAAAACCTTAATCCCAACAACAGGACCCCAATCTCATGACTTTATGTATCCCTAGCTACCTCCAGCATATGAACCTGGGTTTAGCTTTTAACGCACTGACTTGGAGAACACATTCAAATAATGCCACTTACAAATATGAATACATACATGCTCTAGTAAAGCGGAGCGCTTCAACAGAAAGATGCACTTGCCAAGCAGGTGTGGTAACGGGAGTTCAGATCCAGCGGGGTAGTTGTGGAGGCTTGACTGTAATCTTAGCCAGATTACAGGTGACAGAGATAGGAGATACCAGGGCTGGCTAGCTAGAGTAGCTGAACCGTGAGCTCCAGCTCAGCACATGTTGCTGCCTCAGTGAAAGATGAGGGAGACAACAGACAGGACCCCAACCTGTGGCCTCCACACAAGTGCACCCATATCCTACAAATCAGTCCATACACATGCAAATCCATGTAACACACGCGAACACACACTATTCTTCTAAATGAGCACAAGTTTAGTATTTCTAAGAACCTGCTAACTTAGTAAGCTACTGCTACATCAGTGTACATTACTTTGAACACTGGTAAGATGAGTGTTTTTACATTGTTGGGCAGTAGGCTTTTTTAAGTCCTTACTTTATATTTTCATCAAAAATTTGGTTATTCACAATGGGTGAAAATTCTTTCTGTATTAATGTTATTCTTAGGTGTCTTGGACACAAACCTTTGCTGACTGGTGGGAATGTTATGCCATTCATTATGATGGATCTGGAAAAGAGGTGAAGACCAGGCAGGTAATAGATTGGCTGTCTACCCACAGCCTAAAGTCTGGGTCATATCACCTACTTTGTTTCATCTCATGAGGACAAATCAGGCATGCTCATCCCAGCTGCTTCCTTCCCAGTTTTCACAATTACAGCTATGCCCACCTCCCCCATAGCTCACTGTGTTCACCAGGTTAGTCTCAAACTCCAGGCACCTTCCTGCCTCAGCTTTCCAATCGGCTGGGCCTACAGTATGTTGCACTGTGCCCAGCTTCATCCATCCATCCATCCATCCATCCATCCATCATCCATCCACCCACCATCTATCCATCTTCCCTGAGTTCAAGGCCCCAAGTTCAAGGCCCTGAGTTACACAGCAGGTTCAAGGTCAGCCTGGGCTTGATGAGACCTTGTCTCGAACAAAAAAAAAAACCAAACATGTATATTATATAGTACTAATAAAGACATTTGGCCCCAGGTAGATGCATGTTAATTATTGGCTGGAGCTGGAGTAGTGTCAGTTATGCTTTGGTATCACAAGAGCATTGGTAAATGTCAGCTCTGTTAATGAAGTCTCACTTCCATTAGAATCACAAATCATCTCCATGTATTTCTGAGTCATATTAAACCCTCATTTAATTTGTAAGTTTCACTTAGAAGTTACTCTTGAGAAATGTTATTATTATTAAACACTAAGATCTCGTTTTAGTCTATCTATATCTGTCTGTCTGCTATCTATCAATATGTATCTTGAATCTAACCTTTTTACAGTGGAGAACTATAATCCTTAAAAAGGGACAAATAAAAACAAGCTTCTGATTTTATTATGCAGCAACTTGGTTTATGCTTCTACAGTGTTGTGGGAATTCAAAATAAAGGAGCAGTGTGTAATGTGCGAGGAACACAAACATCACTCTGAAAAATTATTTGGAGGACATAAACTCTGCCCACGAACACTGTTTGTGAATGCATCCTCCAAGATAAGATGTGCTCTCAACTCTGAGAGCAGAGACATGAGGCTAAGCCCAATACCAAGGGGAAGCCTAGGTGTTGTCCCTTGAGACACACAGTCATCTTCCTGCTAGTGAGCAGGAATCTGGTGTGTTCTCCCTTGTGATACACACGTCATCTCTCTGTTAGTGAGCAGGAAGGTTTTGGTACTTAGATGCTGGGCTCTCTACAGCAAGAGCTGATTCTGAAAAATATATTATAAAACTTTTAATGAATGATCTAAATGTCCTATTTTTTAAAGTTTTTTTTTTTGTTTGTTTGTTTGTTGTTAGCTTGTTTTTCGAGACAGGTTTTCCTGTGTAGCCCTGGCTGTCCTGGAATCAATCTGTAGACCAGGCTGGCCTGAAACAGAAATCCGCCTGCCTCTGCCTCCAAGCGCTGGGATTAAAGGCGTGCGCCACCACCGCCCAGCTTAAAGTTTTAAAAGAAGTAAAAACTTGAATGTTTCTAGTAGCTGTTCTGAAGGAAGTCAGACCTTGGCTACAGAGACAGATCTGTGGGTAAAAACATAAAGTGTGCTAGGCAAGCAAGCACGGCAAGCTGAATCTATCCCCTGGGCCCACATAAACTCTGGACATGTATCCTGAATGTCTGAATCCTAGCAACCCCACGAGGAGATGGACAGCAGAGACAGGAGAACCCCTGGAATTCACGGGCCTGATGCCCTGCGCACACAGAGGATAAAGCAGAGAGACCGTGTCTCAAGCAAAGCAGAAGGCACACAGTCAATGCCCAGGTTGTTCTCTGTCTTGTGAGCACCATGACGCCCACCTGACAGGCAGGCACCCACCCTAACATACACGAGTGGAACACACACGCCACAAACACGTAAGAAAACCAGGACAGAAAGACAAATAACAACAAGGAGACAAAGGATAAAGAAAAACAAAATAGAACTCTGAACCATGTTAATAATGTCTGAAATCTATTAAATTGTTTTTTTCCCACTGAACTTGTACTTCTGTTACTTTAAACTTAATAAACGAATAAATTAAGATTAAACTGAAATTATTTGGTATTAATATAGATGAATAAATGCATTTATATAGTAGAGTAGGATACTGAGTACTTCAACTGCAATGATAGTGTCTTCTGAATAGTTTATCTCCGTGTGTAGAGAAACGAAGATTAAATGAGACAGACCTGCTGGCCGACATCTGCCCTGAGGCTGTAAACCTGCTGGGACTAAGGCAAGAAACTCATTTGGATCCTTTCTCTTGCTTATTCAGGATCAAAGGAGAAAACAGGTGTTCTGTGGAATAATTCCAGTCATGTTCATGTTGATTTGTTGATAGATAACTAGTATGTAAGTGTCCCTGGCTGTATATATTGGTTGACTAGTGACTTTAACACATGAAGTTAGGTGAGAATGACCAGAGACAGCACCTGACCTGCCAGGACCTCAGGCTTGGGAGTAAGTTGTGTTGGAGTCAGAAGCTAGAGAATTAAATATTACATTTTCCAAAAAGATAAACTAAAATGCTATTTGATAGGACAGTGTTCCAAGGGTGATGGGATATTTCAAACACATTTAGTTATCTGTGTTCAGAGAGAAGCAGGTGAGGGCTGAGTGACTCCTGCCATGCCCTCTGGACAGACTTAACCAGGACAGACGGATCTTCAGCGGAAAGTAAATGAAACCCAACATACTATGGAACTGATGGTTATTACGTAGCTTTTGTCCATTGCCCTTGGAACACATGCCCAGTGGGAAGCAGTATTTTAAGATGTTCACTTTGCTCCTTTTACTTACATACATTTTGAAAACTGGGATGCTGATGCAATTCCTTCTTCACAGTACCCACTGTGTGATGCCTTGGACGAACTCTTGTTTACCATTCATGTAGCAAAACCCAGCACACCATCCGATCTAAGCTCAAGAGCCACATCTGCCTCAGCAGCTCTCTGCCAAGGGTGATGGGATGCTGAGTTTACACCATATGTCTGGACTGCTGGTAACAAGGCTTTACTGCTCTTTTCTGTGCAATCCTTTTGGTCAGCTATAACTAGCTAGCATTTATTTATATACAGGGTCTCTTTTCCTTACAGATGTGTTTTTTACCATAGGCTACCTCAGCTGTTTCAAGAAAATTGTAATGAATCCTAGCAGAAGTAGAATGGTCAAATGTTAGAATCAGAGCAAGGCCACATTCCTATAAAATGACAGAACTAGAAAGCTGTTTGATACATATGTTACTGGAACAACATAGAGTAGTGCTAACCGCCTTTTACTAAGGTGTGGAGTCCACAGTGATAGCAACATTCAGAAGGTGAGTCCCACTCCTGTTCACATCTATATGTAAAGTCGGTCAAAGACAGGCAGGAACCTGGGCTTTGGGGTGGCAAATAGTGACTGGGTTCCAGTAGAGATGGAGGTGGACATTTACAAGGAGGTAACACCTGTGAGAGCATTGACACTCCTGAGGGAGGTGACGCCATGAAGGAGGTGACACTTCTGAGGGTGCTGACATTATGAGAGAGGTGACACTTGTGAGGGAGTTGACACCCATGAGGGAGGTGACAACTGTGAGGGAGAGTGACACCTGTGAGGCGGTGACACTTGTGAGGAGCTCTTTTACCTCTAATATCTAACTATGCCCTCTATATTCTAATACACACCCTCTTCTGTTGAGACAGAGTTTGTTTCTCCATGATGCCCTCCTAATCCCCCCTCTACCTACCTTTGTGTCTAAACTGTCTATCTTATTCCCCTCCCGTTTTCCCCGCAGGAGCAGCTGACATATCTTCCATGATTCTTTATGTCTGATTCACGTACACTCATTTTCTGTTCTTCCAGTGTGGTTCATCTGTAAGTGCTTTTCATACAATAAGAATAATTGGCCTTTGTCCCTTGTTCCTGGCAAAGAGCTCTTAAAAATCTTAGAGCTGCAGTTCAGCAGTTAAGAGCACTAACTGTTCTTCCAGAGGACCCATGTTCAATTCCCAGCACCCACAGGGTGGCTAAAAACCTTCTGTAACTCCCATTCCAAGAAATCTAATGCCCTCTTTCTGGCTTCCAAGGGCACTGCATGTACACAGTACACAGACATACATGCAGGCAAAACACTCATACACATAAAATAAAAATAAATAAATCTAAACAGTAAACAAAAAGCCAATCCCACCTTGGAAGCTTGCTCCTCTGCAGGAAGAGCACGTTTTTGAATGCTAATGAGATGCCTGGGAGCTGGGGTTGGGAATCCCTGTATAGTTTGGGATGGGGCTGGTTGCCTGGAAGATTAAGCCAGGGGCCAAGGTTTCAAATTTTCAGCTCTATCCCCTCAACCTTGGAGACAGGAGGGGCCCAGAGACTGAAAGCCACAGAATATTCAATGATTTAATGAACCCTGACTTCATAATGATACGTCTAAATGATATGATTTCAGAGCTTTTGGCTGGGTGGAGTTGTTGAAGGTGCTGGGACAGTGGTGGGCCGAGAGAGAGGGTATGGACCTGCCATGCTGGCTCTCTTCAACCTGGTATAGCAGAGTGGTGGGACCATCACATGACATGAGGCAGTCTTATGGGCCAGACCCTCAGACTCTGGGTAGTTAGAGCAAGGGATTGCTGGCAGTCAGCTGATTGATAACTGATAGAACTGGAGTTAGGATGGTATCACATTACTTGAGGATTGAGAATGACTATTCAAACTTCATGGCTATTACATCCCACAAGACACAATTAGTTTATCCTTACCTACATAATATTTCATTCACATCTAGCACAAGCAGATACAAAGCAAGCCTCAACAGAAACAAGAAAATTGAGCTAATCCCTTAGATCTTATTAGATGGCCAAAGATTAAAGCTGGACTTCAATAGCAACAGAAAGTCTACAAACGTCTGGAAACTGAACAACTCTACTCAGTGATCACGGGGTCAGGGAAGAAATAAGAAATTAAAGAGCTTCTGGAATCATTGAAAATAAAGGCATAACATATCCAGACTTATGGGACACACTGAAATCAGTGCTAACAGAAAAGTTCATAGCACTAAGTACCTTCATAAAGAAATTAGAGAGTTCTCATACAAGCAATTTAAAAGTACACCTGAAAGCTACATAACAAAAAGAAGGGAATATATCCAAGGATTAGAAGGCAGGAAATAATCAAACTTAGGGCTGAAATCAGTAAAGTAAAAACATAAAGAATAATACAAAGAATCTATGAAATTAAGAGTTGTTGTTTTGGTTTTTTTGAGAAAAATCAACAATTAGACAAACCCTTAGCAAAGTAAAAGGCACTGAGGCTATCTAATAAAAATCAACCCATCTTAAACTTAGAGCAGAAGGCGATCTCTATTGAGAACAATATCAGGACAAGACACAAGAAATTGCTCGAAAACCAAAAAGAAAATCCTTAGAAAATCACAAATGAAAGGAAGAGATAACAACAGACATTTCAAAAACACTCATTAAAACACTCTCAAACCAAATCCAAGAACATATCAAAATATCATCCACCATGATCAAGTTGGCTTCATCCCAGGAATGCAGGATGGTTCAATATACAAAACCTATCAACATAATTCACCATATAAAAAACTAAAAGAAAAAGGCCATTTGAGCATCTCATTAGATGCTGAAAAAGCCTTTGACAAAAGATAACACTCCTTCAGGTAAAAAGTCTTAGAGAGATCAGGAACACAAGGCACATACCCAAACACAATAAAGGCAATCAACAATAGCAAGAAACTGTAGCTAACATGAAATTAAATGAAGAGAAACTTAAAGTAATTCCACCAAAATCAGGGAGGAGACAAGAATGTCCACCTTCTTCCTATATATTCAACATAGTATTTGATGTAGTTAGAGCAATAAGACAACTTAAGCGATCAAGGGGATACAAATTGGAAAGGAAAAAGCCAAGTTTTTGCTATTCACAGATGATATGATATATACATAAGTGTCCCCAAAAAAATCTCCATAGAACTTCTACAGCTGATAAACAGCTTCAGCAAAGTGGCTAGACACAAAGTCAACTAAAAAAAAAAAAAATCAGTAGCCCTCCTTTATACAAACAATAAATGAGAAAGAGATTAGGGAAACAACACCCTTTAAATAGCCATAAATAATAACAATGCCCATCAAAATTCCAACACAATTTTTTTTGTTTTTTTGGTTTTGTTTGCTTTGTTTTTTTCGAGAAGGGTTTCTCTGTATAGCCCGGCTGTCCTGGAACTCACTCTGTAGACCAGGCTGGCCTCGAACTCAGAAATCCGCCTGCCTCTGCCTCCCAAGTGCTGGGATTAAAGGCGTGCACCACCCACTGCCCGGCCCAACACAATTTTTTATAGACCTTGAGAGAGCAATTCTCAACTTCATATGAAAAACAAAAAACCTGGGGCAGTTAAAACAATCTGGGAGGATCACCATCCCTGATTTCAAGCTGTACTGCAAAGCAATAGTAATAAAAACTGCATAATATTGGTATAGAAACAACAGGTCACTTAACGGAATAGAATTGAAGAAATAAACCCACACACCCATGAACACTTGATTTTTGACAAAACTGTACAATGGAAAATGAAAGCATCTTGAATAAATAGTGTTTGTCTAACTGGATGTCTGTGTGTAGAAAATGTAATAGATCCATATTTGTCACCCTGCACAAAACTCAAACCCAAGTTGATCAAAGACCTCAACATAAAATCGGACACATTAAATCTAATAGAAGAAAAAACAGATAACTGTCTTGAACATATTACACAGAAGACAAATTCCTGAACAGAACATCAATAACCCAGGCACTAAGATCAACAATTAATAAATGGGACCTCATGGAACTGAAAAGCTTTTGCAAGGCAAAGGACACCATTGATAGGAGAAAATGGCAGCTACAGAATGGGAAAAGATCTTTACCAGCCGTGCATTTGACAAAGGACTCATGTCCAAAATATATAAAGAACGCAAGAAATTAGACACCAACAAACCAAATAACCCAATTAAAAATGTGGTAGAGAGTTACAGAGAATTCTCAACAGAGGAATCTCGAACGGCCAAGAAGCACTTAAAGAAAAGTTCAGTGTCCTTAGTCATCAGGGAAATGCAAACCAAAATGACTCTGAGATTCTGTCTTACACCTGTCAGAAAGGCTAAGATCAAAAACTAAAGTGATAGCACATGCTGGTGAGGATGTGGAGCAAGGAGCACACTCCTCCCCTGCTGGTGGGAGGAGTGTAAACCATAAAACCACTTTGGAAATCAAGTTGGCAGTTTCTAAGAAAGTTAGGAATAGTTGTATCCCAAGACCCAGCTATCCCACTCCTGGGCAAATACCCACTATACCACAAGGACCTACCCCCCCCCCTACATATTTGTAGCAGATGTGCAGCTTGGTCTTCGTGTGAGTCCCCTAACAACTGGAGCAGGGGCTGCTCTGACTCTGTTGCCTGCCAATGGATCTACTTCCTCTGAGTGGACTGCTTGGTTGGGCCTCAGTGGGAGTGGATGCACTTAGTCCTGCTGGGACTGGATGTCCCAGGGTGGGCTGATCCCAAGGGGGACTTTCCCCTTCTCCTCAGAGAAGGGGACAGGGTAATGGGTAAAGGGATTTGTAAAGGTGGGACTGGAAGGGCAGGAGGGTTGGGGTGGAGGCTGCAATCAGGATGTAAAGTGAATAAATAAATGAAAAACTGGGCAAATATGAATATTAATGACAAAAAAGGAATTCCTATCGCTGGAGTATAGATATATTAAACCATTATCTGGAAGAGATGCCAATGATGAAATTGTACCCGGCTTTGGTTCAGTCCTCCAGAGAAAACATAAAACAAAGTAATGTGACAGGCCTGCATTTCCTCTATTAGAGATGGAGGTCGGCTGGGAGCTGTGTGAAACTGAGTTAAGAGCAAGAAGCAGCGACTGTGTCACAGTTCAGCAGTCAAGCCACAGTCCCACAAACTTCTCCCTCTGTTGTCACATGTGTTTTCCTTAGTCCTACAGAACAGCAGCAGAGAGCACTCTGCTCTGCTGCCTCTTTAAAAAATGCTGCAAAATAAACATAACTGATACAGTCCCTTGTCTCCATGGGCAACGACGAGTTTCTGAAGTGAACACTTTGCACCAAATTCTTTAAGGGAAAAAGACATGTGGAGCATATGAGCAGCACCTGGCCCGTCACCAGCCCCAAGAGAGTGGTGACTCCCCTCTCTAGCCGTGTGGGTGATAATCAGTCCTGCTCATCTGTCCTTGCCGTCCCGCCATCCCTGAGAATGCCTATCTGTCTTCTCTGCTGCTGACCTGGGCTCCAAGCTTCTCAATGGCTGAACAGGTCTCATCAGTTTGTCGTGCTGTGCAGAGAGAATAGGCTCTTCAGCACTAAACATAACTGAGCAGTAGAGCCGAGCATTCGGTATCCATCAGGTAAACTGAGACTTAGGAGACCTGACAAAATAGGTCCAGGCCTTACAGACTGGCAAGAAGAGCACATGCCAGCGCTGAAGCAAGTCTTACCTGTGATGAGACTGTCCGTCCCTTCTTGTTTTCTGAAGGATTTTCACTGAGTTTGCCCGCTTTATTACTTGAGCTGCATTTGTAACACGTCCATCTTGTCTGACCCTCAATTTCTAGAGTACATTCCTTACTTTGTAGACAGAATGAATGATACAAATGGCCACAGCTATAAAATGGAGACAAACAAATTATACTTAGCATAAAATTCACACACATGAACTATAGAATACACTTGTATGTGGTAAAGAAAAATCTCAAATAACTAGTGGCCGGCTACTCAGGGACAAGTATCAAGAGGGGACATGTATTTAATGATACCCTCCCCCTTTAGGAATCCAGTCTTGCCTTACTTGAATTCTTAAGTTGTGAGTGGCATGCCTCCACACTGCAGAAGCTGGGCAGAGCCTATGTTTACTCTAACTGTAGCGTTCTGATCATTCTTTTTTGGGGTCATTGTTTAAAAAAGCAATGGGGAAAAAGAATTATGTAAGTAGCTTGGTAATAACATGAGAGTGCTCACCATATTCAAGGCAGACTACGGCTTCAAATAATGATAAAGGTACCACACTCTAAAGCTCAACACTGTTCCTAAGAGGGCATCCCTGGTGGTTGGTTCTGGATCCCCCTCTCTAATTAGATTAGAAGGCAGTCCTTTTCTCTCCTGTTGTCCTTCTACTTCTCAATGCTGTTTCTTCCTGTACAGAACCTGTGTCTCACAGCTTGTCTTTCCTCTACCTAGCCCTGCTCCTTCAGGATTATTTCTAGTTCTAAACCTTTAAGATGCTGCAGGCTACCGACTCGCTGATGTATTCCACCAGCTCAGGCCTCTCCCTTCAGTCCTGTTATCTGTCTCGTTGGCAACTCTACCCTTGATAGCCAACAGGAGTCTTAATTTAACACATCCAAACACAAGTTCCTAACTTCACTACCCCCACTTCCACTGCACACTTTCATCTGACCTTCTAGAGCTCAATAATAGTGACTATACTCCTCCAGTTTCTCAGGCGAACTCTGGAGCTGGCCCTGACTGCTTTTTGCTTCATGAATGGTAAACACTTCTATAAGCAAATCCTATGATTCTGCCTCTACACGATCCCTGGAATTTTCTCTTCCAAGTTCTTTGCTGCCGACTGTGCTGGGCCATCTCTCACATGGGTCTGAAGTAGCCTTACTGGCATTTTGCATCTTTCCTTGACCCTCCATAGTCCACTCTCAACACAGCAATGACCAACCATTAACATGGCCCTCCCACTCTCAAAACTACCAGCGCCTTCTCAGAAGGAAGTCCAACTTTGTACAGGAACCAGTTCCTGCCTGGTTAGCCTTTGTTCTTCCTCCACCATCCCTCTTGACATTGTCTTCTCACTCTGTCCAGACCTGCTGTGTCACCCATTCACTGTCCTTGAAGTATACCAGGAAGGGCACTGCTTGACAACCTCCATATCCCCACCCCAGCTTAACATGCCCTATAAATGAGATAGCCACCTCCTTGCATCTAAAAATCTCTCAAACATCATTTAAACTGGGAGACAATCCCTATCTGCTTTCTAAAAATTAGCAGCTACCAACATCCTTACCTCTATAACTGTTTTATTTGTATTAATGTAATAACCAATTACATTTTAATTAAGTTTCAAAGTTGACTGTTAAACAGTAAGGCATTCCTAATAATACTGTATAAAACACCCAACCCCCTAAACTTCTGTACATCTCTCTGCATGTTTTATTCTTTGTTCCATAGCTATCACTGCTTCACATTTGACTCCTGTGTTCATGCTGTTCTGTATCCTGATGAATAGCTCTGGTGCACAGTAGTGTCTTTGTTAGGGTTTCTATTGCTGTGATTAAACACCATGACTGTGATGATCTGAATGAAAATAGCCCCATGGGCTCACATATCTGAATGCTTTGGTCCCCAGTTGGTGGAACTGTAATTCCCCAGTAAATTCTTTCTTCTATAAATTGCCTTGTGGTTGTGGTGTCTTATCACAGCAATAGAAAAGTAACTAAAGAAAAAAATTATTTCAGTTTATAACTCAGGTCTCATTCTTCACTCAGGTAAAACAGGGCAGGGACTGGCATTTATTTATTTATTTATTTATTTTTTTACTTACTATACATTTTATGTGTGTGGGTATTCTGCCTGCATGCCTGGGAGCCATGGAGGCCAGAAGAGGATATCAGATCCACTGGGAATGTAGTTACAGATGGTTGTGAGCTGTCGTGTGGTGCAGAAAACTGAATCCAGATCTGCTGCAAGAGTAGCCTCTGCTCTTAACCATTGAGCCACCTCTCCAGCTCCAAGCCATTTTTTTTTTAATCGGCTCAGGACCACCTGCTCAAGGGTGGTACCAACCACAGTGGTCTGGGCTCTCACAGATTTGACTACAGGCCAATCTTATGAAGGCATTTTTATATTTTTCAACTAGGTTCCCTCTTCTCACAAACTTTAATTTGTGTTAAACTGAAAAAACAAACACTCAAACCAAAACAAGACAAGTAGGTTCTAGTGAACATCTTTAACAGGAATGGGTTCTTTGTATGATGAGAACACTTTCCTCGGTCACCTCCAGACCAGCCAGTCTTCCTGCACAAAGCGCTTACTTATACCAGGCACCCATTGGCTGGTTACAAAACCCTAGGCTCTAGGTACTGTTACTATCTAAATCTACACATAAGGAAACTAAGATATCTGAACTCAGGAAGTTTGACTCTGGGCCATTCTGTGTTGTGTCTCCTCACATTATTTTGGATAAACTGTCTTTGACCCTGGTGCTAAGCTCTCCTCTTGTGTCACCTGTGTATGGAACGTCCCCTCTCTTGGTATTGGGATTTAAAGACGATCAATGTGTTGCTGATTCCTCAATGTCTTATTTCCCCTCAATATGGTTCTCAATTTCTGATGAGAGTATGTGTGTTAGATAAACCTGCGAACAATCCAGAAGCCACCTCAAGCCCAACCTGCAGGTCAAGGTTCCTGTTGTCCCAGTTTCTTACATTGGTCTCTCCTCAGACCAGGGTGCCATGTTCACCCAGGTTTTCAAGCCAGAGGCCTGGTTTCCACCTCCACATCCAATGCACTAAGATGGTCACAGCTTTCAGAGTCTATGTGACCCAGTCTTGTCCTGATCACAGGTCATCCCTGAGAGAGACCCATTCCCTTACTGTGCTTTCTTAGCCTCCTGTTCCCTGGCAACACTGCGTTCGCCCGTGCTACTGCTCTGTGTGCACATTTCATCCTGGCTCTGACTTACAGGACTTACATACTTACTTACAGGCTGAGACTCTTAATTCCCCGCCCCTCTCCAAGCAGGCTGTGAGGGCAGTGGAGAAGGGACTCTGCCAACGGTGCCCACTGCTTGAGTGGCTCACTGGGGTTGCATGGTCACAGGTACTCCCGCTTGGCTACTATGGCCATGAGACTTAACATTCTCTCCCTCCCTTACCTAAAGACAATAATTTCATCAGCCATTTCTTGGCGTCTTTTGTACTGCTGTAAGCATATGAACAGTAATCCTGTTTGGGATTGAGTCCTCTGGATACTGATGCTCTCAGGTTACACAGTGACCAATGGAGATCCTGGTTCAGGAGGCTGGCCGTTGTTTCTAGCAAGGTCTATGATAGGTCAAAACAAAAGAAAGGGTGAAAATGAAAGATGGGGATTGATGAAGCGCACACAATTGGAATTGGAGTACTCTAGAGAAGATGAGACAACCAAACTCCAAATCCACAGGCCCTGTGCAGGAACCCTTCATGTACAGGGATGATGAATGCAGACACTAAGATGTTCAAGCCTGCCACTAGCTCCTAAGCAATGTGTGCTCTGTCCTTTTGTGGCCTAATTCAGTCCGGATGGCTTTCAGATGACTCGATAAGGCCAAACCTATCCAGTGCATTTATAACTCCTCTCTTGACGGCTGACAGCTGGGGTAAGAACAGCCCTGTTCCCTGGCCTCTTACTGAGAACACTGCATGACAGTGCATCAGATACCCACTACTGGAGAGTAATAATGGTCATTATTCAGTGCTCCTCTCCCTTGGGCAGAGATCTCATTTTCTGATCAGCACTTAAAAGTCATTTGAAGCTGCTCAAGACCCTGCCATCTGTCATTGAGACATTCCGCAGCTAGCACATCAGGTCACTTTAGGGCTGCCTCTGCTTTAAAGTGCTTTCATGCCATATCAATTTTCAATGTTCACATCCATTCCATTGCTGAGCCATATAGTCAGGGAAAGACAGACCTGGGTGTAGCCCACTGCTTTGCTACACAGTTTAATTCTTCAACTTCACCAGAAATGCAAAACTTTGACTTAATTGTCAAGATATGCTAATTTCTTCACTCCTCCCTCTGCAGTGGCAGGACCTCCCCAGCTGTGCTCAGCCTCCCTCTCACTCTCCCAGGATCTGTGTCTGTGGGGCATTGAGTCCCCTGTTTGGAGCAAAACTTGAATTCTTAAGGAAAATATTTAAGAAAAACTCTGCCTCTCCATTTTTCCTCTCACTCCTAAATTCTTAACAAAAACCAGACTGTGGCAGCACACCGAGGCGGCACCTTGTACTTTTCCTAAGGAAAAGTGTGAACATCAAAGTCAAACTGGCTCTAACTGCATCTTTAATCTTTAAGTAATTCTGAGTTAAGAGAAGAATGACAATTTCTAGTTAACAGCAATAATGTTTCAGAACACTTAATTTTTCTTTGCTTTTTTTTTTCTATAATTGTACTGACTGACCCCTTTTATGGATTACAGATTTTTCTTAATTAATCATTTTCCAAAAAGTTTATCCTATTTCCATTTTGAAATTAAAATACTGGTCTGACTACCAATGAATCAAAAAGTAAGATGCACCGAATATTCTCTCTCTGTGTGTTAAAGTTAGCAAGAAACTTAAAGTAGAACAAGGTACATATGTATCTAAATGTACCTTATTTTAGTAAGTAGTAATTTTCAAATTCAAAAATATTAAACAGAAAGAGAGGAAAGAAGAGAAAAGAAAAACACGATTTCTTTTCCATCGTAAGACAAACTTGGGTGCAAGCAGCTTACTTACTTGCTCATAGTTGAAGGTGTCCAGCATCCCCAGAATAAGGCCCTGGATCTCTCCGAGCTTTCCTTTTCCATAAACTGGGTCCTATTCAGAAAACAAAAGTCATCGTTATGACTCTTGGTGCTTTAACATCATTCCGAGCACTTGCTCTGGTTTGCGTTTGTCTCCCTGAGGCAGTGTCTCGCTCTGCAGCTCAGGCTGGCATCAAACCTACCATGCTCCTGAGCTCCAGGCTTGCAGGTATGAGCTACCACAGCCAGCTTCCACACTAAGAGTTACAGCATGATTGTTCTTCCTGAACCATACCCCTCCTCCTGAGTGTCAGGGTTACAGGATGAGCTATGTACTACCAGTCACAACAAACATGTTCTTCTGTGAACTGTACCCAGGAGATGCCTTATTTGTTTCTCTCTGTACATCCCAAATGTTTTGGAAAATAAAATGGGTGACCCAAGTCCTTTCAATGACCATCTTCTCTATAAGTCTGATCTAACTTATCACCTCTGCTTCCCTCAGAAGCCTGTGTATTAGACACCACCCTCCCTGATTCATCCAGGCATGAAAACCAATGTATCCAAGAACACCAGAATCTGTACATCAACCACTCGGCATCCACATTTTGGCACGTCTTGCTTAAAACCAACTAAATTCCCCTAATTTTGGAGACAATCAGTTTTCAACATGTTTTTTCTAATAAAGCCATCACTGCTCAATCACAGCTACTTAGAACTCATTCTCTCACTACTTTCTGTATTAGGTATGTCAAGAACTTATGCTACACTCTGATATCATCACATACTTCTGAGTAACTACGAATATGAATCATATTAAAAATAACATTTTTCCTAATCACTCCAGGCTGTTATGTCCAGGGTCTCCTCCCCACTCACTGTCCAAGCTCATGACTATAATCTGGTCTGAATCGCTGACTCTTTTTTAAAGAACATCTCCAGAAGGGGAATTAAGGACTAGAGCATTTTTATGCTGCAGGTATATACTATATTGACAAACTGCTCCATCCAAAATGTATTATACAATTTTCATCTTCAGCACATTTTATGCCCCTTTAAACTGTATCTTTGACTAGACTGATAACTATGGTTTTAGGGATTGCTAACAAAGAGCAGATCAAGATCGAATACAAGGCTATGTACAACACAAATGACTATCAGAAAAATTTAGGCAACAGCAAAGATAAAGTAGACACTGCTTGTTAAAGGGTAGAATATGTCAAATACAGGGACAAGCACTTTATACTGTCTGTCCCACCCCCACGATCAAGGCACCTGCATATGATTTGACCAAGTGCACACGGAAAACAGCAGAGTGACTGTATGTGTACATGTATAGACTTTTCTAATTGTAACTGCTTCCTAAATAAACATGGTTTTACCACAACTATTTACATGTCATTTACACTGCACTAGGCATGGTAAGGGGAGCCAGGCAACTTGTGATTTTAGGTCTGGGGAGGTGGAGGCAGGAGGATACCGAGTTTGAGGCCAGCTTGAGCTACAGAGCCACAACAATCAAACAAGTGAGAAAACGTGGCAGGTCTCATGCAGACTCACTTTTATATAAGGGGTGGACATGCAGCGTCTGATCCTGGGGGTTCTCAGAACCTGACAGGGTTGCAGGATCACCCAATAAACATCCCTGACATCCCCCAGCACTTCAGTGAGGCTGAGAGCAAGCACATTTTGTTAAAGAACTGTTATGCCAAAAGGCTGCACTTTGCATCTAGAAACTTCAGAACTCAAGGTTTCATAGTCTCCCATATATATGCTGCCCTCCCAGGTATAGATACATAAAAAACAAACAAGGAAACAAACAATTTTTGCTGGACAGTATAGGTAACTAAACTGAATGATAAACTTAATGACTACCAGAAATGTCTCTGGCAACTTTGTGCTAAGTCATGCTATAAGAGAAGCTGAGCTTAGAAAGAAAAACTTTGGGGAAACTTGGGTGAATTTAATGGTTGCTCATTTTCAGTCATGACTTCTGATGCTCGCTCTGGAAGGCTGGGCAGTGCAGCTTCTAATGGAGACTAGCACCAGGCTTGGGTATTTTCTAGAGCAGTATGGAGCTGGCTTGAGTGTCTTCTAGAGCAGTATGGAGCTGTCTCTCATGGGTTCCTCTAGTCATTTCAGCTCTGTATTTTGTACTAATTACAAGTGAATTAAGGCTTGAGCAGATCCTATCTGTGTAGGTCTGTCTCAGCTGGAGAGCACATCACTGAGCTAAAGATCCTGTAGCAGTGGGGATCCCTTGCCAATCAGGCTCACCTCCTCTGCTGGAAAAACAACGCACACCACACATCCA